>CAWUFW010006686.1:0-707500 GCA_963921515.1 Calotriton arnoldi | reverse complement strand
TGCCTATTTGATGCGGGACAGTGGACATTCCGACTACATCACGGATGTGTGTTTGTACTTGTACATTGTCAACTCACGTTTCCCTGCAGTGCCAAATGTGATTGGCCAGTTTCTACGCACATGCAGCACCAGTTGTGTCCTCTGTTATGTTGTGGACATGTTGCGGTTTGTACCACATCGTTGTCAATGTTGATGTGCTCTGCATGTAATGTATGTGTGCCGCATTTTGGGGGAGTCGCTCCTGCAGCTCTGATTTAGCTGCCCTTATCCCTTTCATGCGGTGTGCCTCTGGGTTCTGTGCTTATGCAGTGCTGAGATGTTGCATACCTGTGTGCATTGGTCTCTTGGTGGGAGTTGTGGGTCTGGGGCATGGTTTATCCGCAGATGTGCTATGCTTAATTGTGCATGTATGCCATTGTGCCCATCTCCCCCCGTCCCCCCAGTCCCTGGTGGTTACTCACCCTGTTGCTGTTGTGTCCGGTCATGTTGAGCAGTGTCTGGTCCCCCAACTCCTGCCACCGTCTCCCCACTGATGACTGTGGACACCATTTCCTCCATCTCGTCCAGCTCCTCCTGTGGCGCTGGACTCCCACCTCCAGTCTGCATTGCTGCCTTCCGGTTGTTTGCGAGTTTCAGCTTGGTTTTGCGCTTCACATCATTCCAGCGCCTCTTGACCTCGTCCATTGTCCTCCTCAGCACTCCGACTGCATTCACCTTGTCCAGGATGGTCTGCCATATTCCATTTTTAGTTGCCAGTGACACAGTGGAGGTGACGAACAGTGTTTGATGGTGTTCTATCACCTCCGTTATCAGGATCCTGTTTTCCTGCGGACTGAACCGCTTCTTCCTACTCTTCTTGTCCTTGCCCTTCCCTGACCCCGAGGTCCCTGGCTGTTCCTCCGGGGGGCTTGTGGGGTTCTGGTTGTCCTCTGTACTTGCTCCGGATACCTCCATTGTGCTTCGCTGTTGTTTGGCTTTTGTTGGTATGTTTTTTTCTACTTTTATGGTGCATTTTTCCCGCATGACGCGTGGGAATTGCAGGCCTGTGGCTGGTTTTCCTAGATTTTTGTATCGCGATTGGCGTCATCGCTACTATTTTCGCGTTGGGGTTTCGTGTTTTTGCGGCGTCGCGTTGTTTTTAACGCGTTCATTTGACGCGTTGTCGTGTGACTATCGCATGGTACCGCCGTGTTGTGAATTCCATGTTGACACAGAGTTGTTTTCCCACAATAGACTGCGATGTGAAGGGTTGCGTTAAGCTACACTTGCGGTGGTTATCACACGTTCTTGAGAATATGCCCCATAGTGTAGTACAGTGTATTTTGAATTTTCAAACAATTTTTCTTTTCAAGTACTGCGGTACTTCTAAGGTAGTACCGCGGTACTCCCTACATATATTTTTGTTAAAATATAGAGGTTATAAATATTTTTCCCTACCTATTACTACTTTAATAAAGTGGCAATAGGTAGGGAAAAAATATCAAACCTTATACTTACCTATATCGAAGGGCGAAACGCAGAACACAGCCAAAGTGTACCTAAAAGTCATATGGCTGCCTTTAGTTTTGTAAAGGCAGTCATTAGCCTGTCACATAATTACTTTGTTATGTGCTGCGGTACTTACAATTAATACCACAAAATTCTGCAGAATTTTGCAAAAGTACTGCAACAACAAGTATCACTAAGTTAAAATACCTTACAACTTAAATAATACTTGCCCTACGTACCAGTAGTACCCAAAAGGACATCTGCACACCATAATGTGTAATCCTGTCAAATTTAATCAAATTCTGCTATGCATGAGTACAAAGTGTATGGAAGAATGCTTTGCTCCTCCTTGACCAATCACCACAAAATCTTCCAAACTCTGACACTGTGGAAAAAGGAATAGGGCTGGGAAGTTTTGTGGAGGTTCGTCAAACGAGCGCAAAGTTAATAATGGTGAAAAATCAGAGGAATTCCTACCACCACTCTGTAATACATATATTTATGTATATATATGATCAAACGCTTTTACTCACATCAGGCTCTTCAGGCCATCAGGAATGGTGGAGTGTGCACGGGTCTGAGTGCCCGTAAACATCTAAAAAAAATCCTCTCCAACCAACGCATGTGCAGTCAGGGGGCTAGTGAGCAATGTGAGTTTATTAATTTCTCAGCAGCAAGTCCTAATGCATTTTGGTGGTAATCACCTTGATCCATCAAGACATACAAATAGTGGTATGGTGCATAACTTAAAGGATGAGCAAAATGCACAAAGGAGCTGAGTAGTCAGAATATCAAGAACGCCATGTTGGAATGTATCAACATATATTGGAGAGCGCGCGCGGCAGCTTCCAAGATGGCCGCCTGTCTCCGGAGCCCCTCACCGCGTCGGGAGTGACGGCTTCATTTTCGGCAGTTCTTGCACCGCTTAAATAGTATAATGGGCGGTTTGTGCAGCGGAACACCTGCTGATCATGAGGCTATCCTTAAATGCCTTCTTTTTGCTACTGGATGCCTGAAACGTCGAGGGACACTTTAAACTACATTTCGGCCGCCATTTTGTTTTTATCTGAGTGGTGAAATTCTCCTCAGCTACAACATTTTATTAAGGTACTTTTTTTTCTCTTCATCCTTTTTGGACTTTGGAACTCTCTTTCAACTCAGTTTTGTTACAGGGATTCTGCACACACAGAGCTATGCACAGGATAATAGGACCTCGGAATATAGTGGTGAGCCTACCATAAGCCGTAGCACCTAAAACCCCAACCCAACTAGCCTTAGCGTCCCATTAGCAACAATGTACCAATGATTAGACAACCCAGAACACGGTATCTCTCTCTCAGGAATAGCAGTAGCAAGAACACCCTTTCGTCACTCACTCATACCTGTCCACAACGTGCGTAAGAAGAGACACAGTATAGGTTAAAATGTTTATTTCAACTTACGTGCTCTAAGATACAGTACACGTGTCAGTACTATCAACATAATGCATAAGAATAATATAATCAGCATAGTTACAACTCCATAGAATACAAACGGGGAAAGCATTTCATAAAGCAGTGGCTATAGGGCTAAATGACCTTACCACCCACCCCGTGTTAGAAACTAGTTTATTATACAAATAGAAGACCTCTGGGCTTTGACTAGCGAACCCCCATACCTCAATCTCTAGATGCAAAGACTACATAAGCAGACAATCACAGCTCTTCTCTCTGGAAAGGTTTTTCCCCAAGTGTGTCTAGAGCGGGAAAACCGCAATATTAAAAGCACACAAATTTCTCCATGGCAGCTGTACATAGTGTTATGTCTAGGTGCGAGGGACTGGCCAAATCAGCAAGAACAAGGAGACGTTGTTATTCGACCTTGTACATGTTGTGCAGTCTGAGCCCAAATCGAACAGGAGAAAAGGTGAGAGACAGAAAATGCAGACAGTGCTAAAATAACTTGTCAGGAGCAGAGGTCGGTAGAACAACGGCTTAGAGTAACGTGTGCAAAGAAAAGCATCATGGCAGCCAGGCCTAAGGCAACGTAGCAAGGCAGGCCAGGAGGCCACAAACCACAAGACACCCTCCCCCGGACAGTTCATCGGCCAAGACAAAGTTCAAATGGACTGAGCAGAACAGAAACGTCTATAGTGGAGGTAGTCCTCATGAAGGACAACGAATGGGAGAGAGGGAAGAAAAAAATTCGATGAAAAAAGAGAGCCAGCGAGGCAGTTCACAGGAAACGAAGGCCATGTCAATCCAACAGCGTGTACGTGCAGAAAAACGCTATAGCATCCAAGAGGACATCATTGGAATCGTCAGAAAACATAGACGCCATCCAGTCCAATAGATCAAAGCAGCAGGAATGCTCCTCGCAGGAGGGAGCATCCCAAAGCAATGCGGGACAACTTGCGTGATACTCAATATAACTTTGTTGGAGGAGATTCTGAGCAGCCGCCCAGATATCCCATTGCGCCAAAATTCCCAGCGCAGCAGCACGCGTCATGCAGCCTGCAACGGAACAGTCCCGTTCATGGGCCTCTAAGGGACCCACCAACTGAACAAAATCCGGAACAGACAACGACGTATTGGAGAGGCAATAATCCATGGTCCAGGTGAAAGGACAGCGGATGCAAGACATCACAGGTTGCACGCAAGTGAAATACGCAAAGCGAAAAGAAAGGGTATAAGACACACTCAGTGTCGCCAATGGCAGAATGCCGAAACCAGCGAGGAGGCGCTCACGGAGCAGGTGGAGGCGACCTCGGTCGAGAAGGGCCCATTGGGGAGCAGCCATTGCGGAGAAAACAGATCAACAGCAGTACACCAGCCGCCAAGGCGAGGATCAATGGGAAGCCACCAAAGACGCTGGAAAAAATGGAATGAATAAATGCCGGTATCGCACCAAAAATAGTTTGGAAAGTGGACACAAGGCCGGATCCCACAACTTAAAAAAAGTGTACTAGACCTTCAGTGCGAGAAGCGTTAAAAATACGGTGAATTAATTCACCGAAATGTTGTGGGAGGTCAGTGTTCAAAAGGGCCTGTATTTCACTGTGGGTACTTGCCACCTGGAGAATGAATGTCTCCCTGGCAGATGTGAGCATAACCTCCTCGTTCAATAATAGCGCCTTTATTCTGCTCAGTTTATTGAAATCCGCCTCCATAGTAGGAATGGAAGGCCAAATAGAATTATCTATGATGTCGTGAGGGGGAGGAAAAAGCACATTCTTGCAGCAGACAACTCTGTGCGAGACCGTAACAATATAGGGTATGCCGGCTAGCATGCCACAGCAGTGTTCGTTATTCAAAAGCAAATAGCTACCATTAGTAAGCAAAGTAAAAGTAGGAGAAATAGCAGGAGCAGGAATGCCCCTTAACACACAAGCAAGATTTGGGGCAGAAATGTTACAAGCTCCGTGTAATTTAATATGTTTACAAACAAGGGAATGACCCACAGTTGAATCGCATGACTCCCCCGTGAGAAAAACTTCCTTGCCGTCTCTAAGGCATTTATACATGAAAGGCAAGGACCAGAGTTCATGCAGGAAGGCACTACCCAAAGGCTGGAAACGGCCCACAGGATAATGTTTCATGCACAAGCTAAATTCAAACAAGGAAAAAGGCAAAGCGATAACCCCATGAACTAGCCACACAGCAGAATCCAATTCCGCCACGGAGAATGGTAAGGGGTCCACTTTCTCGATATGTAACAGAGTGTAAGCAGCGTCTTTCATGGACATGAACTGTTGTTTGTCAGTTAAATTAAAAGGCATAAATAAGGCAGTGGTGTTCAAAAAATGCCAAGGAACTTTACCCAATTTAAGTGTTTGCAAAGTCCACGCAAACTGCATAACTGAACGTAATTGATTTTGACCATGATACAACACAGAAACATCATCTTGTACAATATCAACAACAGAGGACACAATATTCTCTAACGTGTAAATGCGGGAAGACAGGGTATTAATACTATTGTCAACAACTGCAAGCACCTTTTCCATATTTGCTTGGTCTATCTCCCGTAGACGGGAAGCAGCTTCCATTTGCGACAGCTTCCAGAGTTCATTATAAGCTTCATAAATGAATCTCTTCGGTCGTGAACCACGAGGTCCCAATATAAAGTCGGACAGATCAATGTTGCCTGATAGGAGGGATAAATGTTGTTTAACAGATTCTAGGGAAGAATGCCGCAACCACTGTTTACATAATTTACCTACAGAATATGTTGTGACAGTACGGGAGTCTGAAAACCGAGGATCTGGCCTATCCTGTTTGTAGCCAGGGACTGAGTCATGAAAACGCAGTTGGCACGCATTAGATGATATGGGCCAAGCCAACCAGGGTGACTGAACAAGCGTAGAAACATTAAACAAATTGTTCTGCAACAAAGCCTGCACAGTCGCAAGGGACATATTAAGGTGCACGCTAGTGTTTGTAGTGGAAGACAGGGATGGAATGGAAGGTGCGTTTAATTGTTTGGTGGTAGCCAAGCCCCAACATGTGGTCTGATAGATGGAAACATTCAGAAACACAAGTTGGGTCGGGATAAGGCAAGCACGATGCAAAGCCTCGGTGCCTTGCACTTGCCATGGTTTTGAGCCCCAGATTGATTTCAAATCTACAGTGTCCATCCAGTACTCATAACCACCCACAGCTAAGGCACTCAAAAAGGAACCCGAATATAGCAATTTGGTGTGGGTCAACATGATTTTCTGAGTGGATGGAGCGTTTAATTTAAAAAAATAAGAACCAGGGTTCGATATATTAAAATCAGTGAAATATGTAAATTTATTTCTAAGAGTCTGGGAGCTACCCGGTAAAGGGTTTGGACAATGTTCCCCTTGGGTGTAGGCGAAAGGACTACGTAGTGCACTTGGTTTATGGACAAAGTGGTTGCCCCAATGCTGGTAGCAATACAAATCAGCATAATTCGCAGAATTCATGTACAAATCTTCAGCATTAAAGGAAGCATAATATTTTAAATCTGCAAACAATGCTTCAACTGCATGCACATCCCAATCGTCAGAATGAATATTACTTTTTACTACATCACCCATCGAAACTCGAAGGACATTTGGCACATTAATAATTTCTGTCGGTCCATGAATTTGGAAATTTACCCCATCCCATACGATGCCATCAGCAACTGGAAAAGCTGAAATGTTCACAAATGTGTGATCACGCTTCATGATGTGAGATGAGGAATGTGGAGCCAAAGTTCCAGCAACACTGTTCACAGCAGAGCGTTCCGGTAGATAGTGACCATTGATGAGTAGAAAAAACACTGTGACAAAGCCAATGGACATGAACAGAAAAATCAGGAACAGCACCAACCAGATGTATGTCCAAGGGGGAATCAAAAAATTATCTCTGAACCAGGATACAAAAATACTGAACTTGGACGGGACAATGGATGAGGTGGAATCTGAGTCAAAGGAATAACGTGTTGGGCTCAGCGGCGTTGTTGGCAAGTGTGCCACCGATTCTGTATCGGGATAGGTATACTCGTTTTCGTCGATGCAGGGGGAGACAGGGGGTTTGAGTATACTTTCAGGCAAATCAACCATCTCAATTGTAACATCAGTGACCGTTCGGGCAGGAGGGCCACGAACACAAGTCCGGTAAATGGCAGTACAAGAGACCGCTGGTGTAACACTATTCAGGATCGGCCAGATGTTGTAGCTTGACATTTTCCACTGAGATGT
Organism: Calotriton arnoldi; assembly: GCA_963921515.1. NCBI lineage: Eukaryota > Metazoa > Chordata > Amphibia > Caudata > Salamandridae > Calotriton > Calotriton arnoldi. The sequence goes on along the minus strand of CAWUFW010006686.1, from coordinate 700,323 downwards.
ATCTGTTCTCCTTGCGACCAGGAAGCGGTGGTAGGATGACTGTACGTGTTCCCTTCAAGCCCAGAACTGGAACCGGTGCACGATAAGAGGGGCCGAATTCTTTTTTGTTCTCCACCTTCTCTCGAACCAGATCTCCAATCTTCGGAAGCCAGCCGGCAACCGGAATCTGCAGAGCAGGGTCTGTGGCTGAAGGTAAATGTGCGTTTGCAAGTTCGTCTCGGGCTTCTTGTAAGTCCTGTAACATAGTAGAATGGTTATCTACATCAAACTTGGCGGTTTGCGCCGCCATGTCTAGACCATCAAGGTCAGGCACAAACATTCGTATGCCAAAGAGCATTTCGTATGGGGTCCGCCCACCCAGAGGTCTTCTAGGGAGATTATTAAGTGCACGTTGTACAGTATACAAGTGGGCCAGCCAGTTCCTGCCAGTACCTAAGACTCTAGCTGTCAAGGATTGCTTTAAGTCACGGTTCATTCGTTCAACGATCGAGTTGCCCTCAGGCCGATACGGAGACGAAAATTTCACCCGCACCCCCAGTGAACCCATTGCGTCCATGTAAGCCTTAGAGGCAAACGCTGGACCTTGGTCAGAATGGAAGGTGCCACAAGCGAAAATTCCCACACAGACACGCAAATCCCTGATGACATTTCGAGCGTCAGCACTCCGTTGTGGCCAGACCCAGATGAAACGTGTGCACGAGTCCACTGCCACTAAGATATATTTATAGGCAGTGTCTGAAGAAAATGGACCGCAGTGATCCAGGTAAACACACCCAAAGGGTCTGTTAGAAATGCAGAGCGGGGTCTGTGGTGGTCGTGCAACCGTGGAAGGCTTAATCTGTTGACAAACGGCACAAGAAAGCACATAAGTATGGGTGTCTTTGTATAAACCACGCCACCAATAACGCTGCTGCAAGATGGAAACGGTCGCAGACACTCCAGCATGAGCTGAAGCCATGCCTTCGTGTGCTGCCGTTATCAAGGAAAGTCTGCGGTCCGCGTTGGGGATCAGCCGATCACCAACGTCGGGTATTGTTACATAGGGAGCCTGTTCGGGACCTAACTGATAAGAATATTTGGAAGGAAAACCCCTAGGATAATTAGTACCTTCCTTTGTCGCGGCAATAGCTGCCAATATATCGGTGTCAATTTTTGACATGGATCTAGTAACTGCCGCTACTGAACACGTGACTACTGCTGATCTGGCAGCTTCGTCTGCCAGACCGTTACCAACAGGGTGTGCGCCCACCCGCTGATGGCCAAGGGTGTGAACCACCTGTGTGAGTGGCAGACGTTGTTTCAATTCTGCCACCCGAACCCAAAGCATTTTATGCTTAATTGTGCTACCTTTAGCGTCTCTATAGTCGTTTTGCGACCAAAAGAACAGATTGTCATTATAAGATTGAACACAGTAATAAGAATCGCATACAATAAGAGTGGTCACATCCGGATTAACGAACTCAAGCGCAAGCACCAATGCGTGCAGCTCGGCCAATTGTGCAGTACTGTGCCTGAGTGTGCACTACAGTGGATTTTAACTTTCCGTTCACGAAGGTACCTGCAACAATAGCACATGCGGCAGAATAAGCATGCTTGGACCCCGTGGCCGGTTGTGCCGAACCATCGGTGTAGATCACACATTCGTAATCCTCAAGCGGCAGCAGAGACAGAGGAGGTGGATGAACGAATTCATACTGTAAAAACTCCTGAGTCTGTAGAGAAGAATCAAAAATAAAAGTGACATCCGGAGACGTCAAAGAGGTTGCCCATTGAATCCAACGGGGGTGCAAAGCTTTAGAGTTCGGTACACTTGCCTTTGTCACTGCCTCTAGGGCAGGATATGGTGTTACCACCAGAATGCGTTTTCCCTGTGCCAGTGCGCGTTCCTTTAGAATCGCCATCTGCACTGCAGTCAGAACTTTCTCCACGGATGAAAAGCGCATTTCTGCGGAAGTGTAAAGATGTGACTTGTACGCGATCGGAACTGTGTCACCTTCGTTAAAGGTTAAGTACGTGAAACCCACTGCCCCCGGAATTATTCTGATCACCAGGTTTGTGTGGTTATCACGCGTCAACAGGTATTTAGACTCAAGAAGGTCTGTCTGCAAAGACTGCAGAATGGAGGAATGCTCCGGAAGCCAACAAGACTTCGAAAAGTTAGGTTGTATCAAGGCATACAATGGCTTGATGCGCTGGGCGTATTCGGGAATGTAAGTACGCCCGAAGTTCAGGAAACCCAGCAAAGACTGAAGTTTTTTCAGAGTAGTAGGAGGGCACAAAAGTGCACATTTTTCTAAGAAGTGGGGGCTAAGCCCTTACCTTCATTGTTGAGCTCGTAGCCCAAGAACAAAACGGTAAATTCAGCAATATGAGATTTGGCAAAGTTAAATTTGTAACCTTGAACCGCAAATTCTAGAATAATGCGGTCTACTCGGGAGAGATGCGGGAACAATTCGTCGTCCGTCAGATAAATGTCATCGACGTACGAACATGCATCTTGGTCAATGCCGTCTAACAAAGAGACAACATGGGCGGCGAATACGCCGGGACTGTTCTTATAGCCCATAGGTAAACGTCTGAATTTAAATAATTTACCACTGGATGTAAAAGCGCTCCATTGGCTACTCTCCGGGGCTAAGTTGTGCGTGTAGAATCCATTGGAGAGGTCAAGTGTCGTTTTATATTTCTTACGAACAAGACTGTCTACAAGCGCAGAACTATGTGTATTTTGCACCGCAAAGGTCCGACAATGAGAGTTCAGATGTCGGTAATCCAAAACTAAGCGGTACGATCCATCGGGTTTAGGAACCGCGAAAAGGGGATTATTCATCGGTGATACGCATGTTTCAATTACTCCCTGATATTCCAACTGAGTCAGAATTTCGGAAACGGGGCCTTTTGCTTCCCGTTTTATGGGATATTGGGGTTGTGGCTGTGGTAGGGACCGCAAAGGTATTTCATGGGGAGGAGAGTCTTCATCCCAACCCACGTGGTTGCGGTATAACACAGGAGCCAGGCACACAGCCCACTCAGCTGCAAGGGCCTCCGCTTTGTCCTTTGGGACATGTCGAGAAAAGCTCGGAAGGATTGCCTCCTCCCCTTTACGCGCAGCAAGTACGAATGGGGGTGGCCAATCCGCCTCCGCTAACAAAATGTCGTACGAAGAGGTCAGATTTTCCCAAAAAATCCCTTTAATTACACGCTGTATATCACCTTCAATTTGAATGACAATATTAAATAGTCTGTCAGGGGGTGCCACTCTGGTGTCTGCTGTCTCCACAGTAATGAAGGTTTCAGTTGCTGTCGCCTCCATATGAGGACGTAACGCCTCCCACACCATGGTAACTTCCACGGCGCTGTCTAGGAGGGTCACTGCCCACGTCCAGTTCAGGAGTCTCGTTCTCACCGTCTGTGGCATATTTCGCTGTTACAGCGGCAACTTTCTTCTTCTGAAATTGTGGGCGAGAACGTTGAAAGTCTTCTGCTTTCCCTCTGACTTGTTGTCGAGGTTGGTCTCGTCCCTGTGGAGCATCTCGACCCCTTCCTCTATCCTGTCGATCTCCTCCACCGGCCTGTAAAGTTGTCTGTGCCTGCGAAGAATGAGGAGAACGCGTATCAGGGATCTGAAACCTATCCGGAGATTTAATTCTCGCCCTATCGCGCAAATCATAAGTGCGTTCAGAAGAGATGGAAACCGGGGGTGCGCCTCTCGACCCCGGCCTCTTTTGTTGCTTACCCTGTTTTTTCAACCTCTAGCTCTTTTTGGTAAAGACTGGTTTCTCATCTTTCTCAGATTGAGTTTTTGGTTGTTGTTGTTGTTGCAATTGTGTTTGCTGTTTTGCAAACGGCTTATTTCCCAGGCTATTTCTGCCAATAGTTTTGTAAGCCTGGGTAATAATTTTCGGTAATTCGCACGGCTTGTCCAATTCTGGGACCAAAGCCAAAGCATTAGCTACTTGAAAGTTCACTACATCGCCCTTGACATTCGCAAGGATCAACTCAGCTACTACGTCGAACACTCCCACCAGTCTCATCCCTAATTCCACAGCCGCCTCAGGGCCATGTTCATCCTGCACTCGTTTAATTACAGAGGGGAGAACCGTCATGGAAGGAGTGCCGAAACACTTCGAATACACTGCTGCGAATACCCTACCCCAGTTGTTGCATGCTGTCAACTCGGGGATTAAGTCTTTTGGCAAACTAATTGTATGAATTCTATGTTTATCCACCGGTGTTGTGTTTGGAAAAACTGCCTCCAGCTGGTCAAATTTCTCTGCAAGCCAATAAGGAAAATCATCCTTATTTTGTGGGCGCTTGCCCATCACCGAGTTCACCATGACAGGACTTATGGTCACGCCACCTGCAACAGCTGGATGGCCTGCAACTCCAGGTGGGGCTCCCTGGATGTTGCCTGTAACATATTGCACTAAGGCTCGATGCACTCGCACTAAGGCCAAATACATATTGAGCAGGTCCGCTACTGGTATCGTCATATATTGCGGATGTGGGGTGTACCCGGCCAAAACAGGCCAAGTGGCCCCATCAATAGACAAGGGGCCTAAACGAACCGTGGTAACCGGTTGGGGGAGGGCGCCATCAAACCAAACACTGTGCTGCCAAGCCGTGAGCGGTACTTCAATATTCCTATACGGTCTATAGTGATTAGGAACTACGGTGGCTGTATATTCATGGAACAAATTGTCTGTCCCATCCACCGCCGGAAAGGTGACCCAAGAATAGAACACCTCAAAGTGGTAAGCTGGATCGGCTTGTACCACAAAGATTAAATCGACACCCGCGTCAAGCACTCCATACACCGTTAAGTGAGTCCGGAGCGCTGCGCGGCTATGTGCCGCAATTTGAACAGCCATTGTAGGCTAGAAGTAGTCGACAATCTAGAATGAGGCAGCACACATAGGGTTTTAGTTAAGAAACCTTTTAACAACTTCAAGCTTGAAAGAACCTATAAAAACGTCAATATAGGAGGTATCACCATCACACACGCTTCCGGAAGCGTGCGTGAGGGGAGTTGTGGACAAGCACAAGCACTACTCAAGCGTCTCGCAGATCAGCCCCACGTTGGTCACGCCATGTTATAGGGATTCTGCACACACAGAGCTATGCACAGGATGATAGGACCTCGGAATATAGTGGTGAGCCTACCATAAGCCGTAGCACCTAAAACCCCAACCCAACTAGCCTTAGCGTCCCATTAGCAACAATGTACCAATGATTAGACAACCCAGAACACGGTATCTCTCTCTCAGGACTAGCAGTAGCAAGAACACCCTTTCGTCACCCACTCATACCTGTCCACAACGTGCGTAAGAAGAGACACAGTATAGGTTAAAATGTTTATTTCAACTTACGTGCTCTAAGATACAGTACACGTGTCAGTACTATCAACATAATGCATAAGAATAATATAATCAGCATAGTTACAACTCCATAGAATACAAACGGGTAAGCATTTCATAAAGCAGTGGCTATAGGGCTAAATGACCTTACCACCCTCCCCGTGTTAGAAACTAGTTTATTATACAAATAGAAGACCTCTGGGCTTTGACTAGCGAACCCCCATACCTCAATCTCTAGATGCAAAGACTACATCAGCAGACAATCACAGCTCTTCTCTCTGGAAAGGTTTTTCTCCAAGTGTGTCTAGAGCGGGAACACCGCAATATTAAAAGCACACAAATTTCTCCATGGCAGCTGTACATAGTGTTATGTCTAGGTGCGAGGGACTGGCCAGATCAGCAGGAACAAGGCGACGTTGTTTTTCGACCTTGTACATGTTGTGCAGTCTGTAGCCCAAAGCGAACAGGAGAAAAGGTGAGAAACAGAAAACGCAGACAGTGCTAAAATAACTTGTCAGGAGCAGAGGTCGGTAGAACAACGGCTTAGAGTAACGTGTGCAAAGAAAAGCATCATGGCAGCCAGGCCTAAGGCAACGTAGCAAGGCAGGCCAGGAGGCCACAAACCACAAGACAGTTTGGCTTCTAGTTAACATTAAGTCTTGCGTCACTGGCCTTTTTTTCTTTATATCAAGGAAGTCTTTATTGAATTCATGTGCCTACGCTGGGCTTTAATATTTATTTGATTACATGAGCAGAACCAAGCATCTACTATATTAAAAAAAAAAGGCTTACTGTTAGTTTGCCTGGGTCGGGCTCTCCCTCTACAGTGCCCTCTGTGGATGTACTGCATAATTCAATTAATATGGCTCAATCTAGCTCTTCAAGATCCGCGTCTGTACCCATCACATCGTCAAAGACACAGTCGCCCTCTTCTACCAACAGAAGACTCAAACAAGACCCCCCTCTCCGCCAAAACCTGTTTCGCCTGTATCTTTAGACACTATATTGGACGAAATACGTGCACTCAGACTATTCATCGAGGAAACCAATACTCATCTACAAGTTCTGGATACAAAATGGTCTTCACTCGAATCGAATGGTCTTCAATCGAATGCAGGGTATCCGCAGTTGAACAGCATGTCAATGATTTTCAAGATGTCTCTGCAAGAGTTTTATCTTTGGAGAGGGATGTTGTACTCTTGAGGAAATCTGAGGACCTTGAAAACAGAAACAGATGCAACAAACTCCGTTTATATGGCCTAGCAGAGGCCATTGAGGGAGATGACCCTGTGACCTTTTTTACCTCCTTTCTTCCGAAGCTTCTGGACCCCCCTACGCAGGTCTCTTTGAATATCCAGCGTGCCCACAGATTAGGCCCTCACCTATCTTCCTCATCTGCTCCTTCTAAGCCCCGTGGAGTAATCCTCCTATTTTTGAAATTTACTGACCTCTTGCAAGTTTTAAAATCGACCAAGCTTAAAAAACAACTCATCTGGTCTGGAGCTAAACTGTTCCCATCCAAAATACTTTTTTACAGTAACTGCTAAACGGCGGAATGAGTTCCTGGATCTTAGACCAGCTTTAACGTACTTTAGGTGCATGTTATGGTTTATTCCATCAATGCTTGTTCAAGGTGACTTATCAGAATCACACCTCCACCTTCGATGATCCTGCAGATCTTCGGAAATTCCTTCATACACACTCTATGGATTCCATGGATACAGCTGGTCCCTCTTCTTAGATAACTTGACTCTTATAATGATAGTTTTTGAGTACTTTTTTGAGAGTTTTATGATAATTTTTACCATAAACTTCAATTTTTTGCGTCCTTCACAGGTTACTATTTGTTGGATGTATCTGTATTAAGTCATTTTTATATGTTCTTTGTTCTCTTTTTGTTCACTTCATTACAGAACATCCAGAATCCTTGCATAGTGGCCCGCTTATTTGATCTCCTGACGTGGTGCGTCTCCCTTTGTCGGATGTGCCATCTTTATTGTCTGTCGCCAGCCCTTGTTGTATTCTATTTTTCCCTTTGAAGGTATGTATTATAGTCATCATTCCTTTGTTGACATGTTATGTCTCCTCTTACTCTCTCACTTATTTCCCTTCTTTTCTTTCTTTAAATTCTGCTTTAACGGTCTCAATGTTTCTCTCACCCTATTTACCGCCTTCTTCACTACTCTATTAATCTCTTTTTATCGCTGATGATCGTGTTGTCCTATATCTATTTCAATCTCTCTATATTCAAAGTCATATCCTGGAATGTGAAAGGTTTTATTAACCCTATAAAAAGGCAGAGAATTTTATCCCATTTGACTTCATAAAATCCAGATTTAGTCTTATTGCAATAAACCTCCTTGACGGAGTCGGAAGCTTTGAAACTCAAACGGAATTGGGTAGGTTTAGTCTTGGTGTCTCCTGCGAATACTAAGAAAAATGGGGTGATTACTTTATGCCATAAAAAGTTGAAATGTTCTGTCATTTCTCAGGAATCTGATTCGGAGGGTAGATGGTTATTAGTCAAATTGCTTAATGACAATATTTCTTTAACAGTTTTTAATGTTTACGGTCCAACCCAACAGGATTATTCTTTCTGGCCTAACATTACAAAAAAGTGTATTCAAAATAATGATGACTTTTTTATTCTAGGAGGAGATTGTAACCAGGTTATTGACGCTTTTATAGATCGCCAATCCCAATTCTGTTTTATTCCTCATAAGACGCACGAACAATTCCAAAGCTACAATTTCTCAAACACACCTTGTAGATGCCTGGAGACTCTGTAACACAGAGGCAACAGAATTCTCTTTTTTCTCCCCTCCACATGGTTCCCTATCCCGATTGGATTACATTTTTCTTTTCAAATTGCTGACTCAGAACCTTATTTCCTCTTCCATTGGACCTATCGTCATCTCTGATCACGCTCCAGTGGTCGCTGACTTCGACTTGCTCCATCCCCACACCAGGTCATCTAGATGGAAGTTTAACAATTTCCTTCTACAGGATCCGGTTTTCTCTTCCTCTTTTATATCTTTTGCTGAGGAGTTCTTCTACTTAAATGCAGGCCCAGATGTTTCCTCTTCCGTGCTTTGGGACACATTCAAGGCTACTGCCCGCGGTTTCGTCATTGACTTTGTTTCTAGGAAAAAGAAGCATTCACTTGCTCAGCATAAAAATCTTCTAACTAAAATTAAGCGCCTTGAACATCAATTTTACACGTCCTCATCCGATTCTGCCTTACAGGATCTTGTCAGTGCGAAACTCGGATTTAACAAAATAACTACGGATAATGCTTCATCTATTCTTCTACGCACTAGTGCTCGATACTATGGTGGATGCAATAAAGTTGGTAAATTATTAGCTAACTATCTCAAATCTCAGAAGGAACGCATGGTTGAAGAATCCATCCACACATCAACCGGAACACTTTTCTTCAAAGATCAGGATATCTTAGGTGAATTCATGAAATTCTATAAGACTCTTTATACTGCAGAGTCTTCCCCTTCTACTTCTAGTATTAGCACCTATTTTAACCAAATTCCTTCCCCCTCTCAAGAGGATCTCGACTTTACCTCTCTAGAATCCGACTTGTCAATTACGGAGCTATCTCAAGCTTTAAGTCTTCTTAAAAAAGATAAAACTCCGGGTCCTGATGGCTTTACGGCAGAATTTTACTTACACTTCTCAAATCTCCTTCTCCCAAAACTCCTACAACATTTTCCATACTTTTTTACTATGGATAAAGCAGAAGGCACCTTTTTAGAAGCTACAATCTGTCTAATTCACAAAGATGGTCGCGATCCCAAACATTGTAGGAACTATCGTCGTATTTCTCTGGTGAATGTTGATCATAACATTTTTGCCAAACTGCTTGCTCTTCGTCTTGACCCTCTTCTACCGAAACCAATTGGCCTAGAGCAATGTGGTTCTGTTAAAAGTAGATTAACCTCCGATAACTCCAGCCTATTTTTTAATGTTTTGAACAAGGCTCCCACTCTTTCCTATCTTTTAGCTGCTGTCGCTATTGATGCAGAGAAGGCTTTCGATAGAGTAGATTGGTCCTTCTTATTTAAAGCTCTCCATTGGCATGGGTTTGGCTCTAAATTTGTTTCTCTTATTTCCTTGCTTTACTCGGCCCCTAAAGCTTCTGTCGCAGTTAATGGTCTCACTTCTCAATTCTTTCCTCTGCAATGGGGTGTACGTCAAGGCTGCCCCCTATCTCCTCTTTTATTTATTTTATCACTTGAACCCTTTTTATCCCATATTCGCCAAAATGCCTCTATTTCTGGGTTTATATACGGTGATCATCATTTGAAGTTGTCCGCCTATGCGGATGATATTTTACTTTTTATATCTCATCCTGAAACCTCTATTCCTCCTCTACTGCAAGAGATCTCAAATGTTTCCTCTGTTTCAGGTTACAAGATCAATTCTGACAAGACGGAAATTCTTCCTATTATCAAATTTTGTCTCAAACAACATTTTGACTCTACTGGGATCCTTTGGAATAGTTCTAAAATGAAATATTTAGGCATCTGGTTCAATAACTCCATACTGGAATCAGTCAAAATCAACATGAAAGAAGGCTTAGATCGTATTTATAAAGTTATCTCTTCCTGGAATCCTCTCTTACTCTCTTGGTGGGGTCGTCTTGATTCTATTAAAATGATCATCACTCCTGTTTTACTATATATTATCTCTATGATTCCTGTCAACATTCCATCTATCTATTTTAAAAAAATTGACTCCCTTCTCTCTAAGTCCTTATGGAATGATAAGAAATCCAGAATTTCCTTATCACATCTTCGGAAACCTAAATCCAATGGTGGAGTAAATTTTCCAGACTTCCGGCTGTACCATAAGGCTTTTTGTCTTAGACTCGCTTCCAAATGGCTTCTCAGTGATTCTTCCCCTTCTACTCCTTTATGGGTAAATGTTGAGCGATCCTTACTTGCACCTTTTTCTGTAAAAGAAATCTTGGCCTTTACTACAAAAGTTAATGTCACTTCTTAAGCACACATGCTCATTATTAAGACCTAATTGTCAGTTTAAAATTGACTCTAGAGAATCCTTCTTGTGCTCCCCTCTTTGGCACAATCGTCTCATTACCATCAATAATAGACCCCTTTATTGGAAGACCTGGAGACTTAGGGAATTGTTTGGGTCCAAGATATGTTTGATGGCTTGTCTCCTTGCTCCTTTCCTCATTTTCAGGAAACCTTTAAATGTCCTCGTTCGTTTTGACATAAATTCTCAACTCTTATGGGACTAATTTTGGATTTTTGTTATTCTCTCTCTTCTAATGAGTCTGTGTCAGCAGAGGATCCACTTCTCAGAATAATAGCAATACTTCCCAAAACTTCCCTGATTTATAAATACTTTCGAGCCTCAAACTCTGACCATCCTAAATCTGAAGTAGAAATTGCCTGGGAGACAGATCTGGGTTGCGTTTGGAGCATCGAATTCTGGGACAAGATCTGGCATAGATCTTTGAAAATTTCTAGAACTGCCTCCACCACTCAATCTATGTTTTTTCTTTATCATAGGTTATATTTTACTCCTCTATCCATAGCTAACTTCACACACACTGATAGCAAGAGTTGCTGGTCTTGTGATTGTCCCTTGGCAGATTTGATCCACCTTTTGTTCACCTGCCCTAATGTTGATTCCTTCTGGAGGAATATTTGGTCTCGTATTTCAATTATTTTTAATTTACACACCTCCCTATCATATATTATTCTTTTTACAGGTAGCTTACCGGATTCGTTGGGATTGCCCTTACATGGTAGGGGTTTATTTGACTTAGGGCCGGATGTACAACCATTTGCTTTTGCGACTCGCAAATTGCAAAAAACTGTGAGTCGCAATTTGCGAGTCGCAAAAGCAAATGTACAACAGTGTCAGAGACACTGTTAGCGATTCCCAATGGGGGTCGCAAAATGCGAGGCTCATGAATATTAATGAGCCACTCGCAATTTGCGACCCCATTGTGAATGGCTGGCCCTCCCAGGGATGGTGGCCTGCTGGGCTTAGCAGACCTCCATGTCTGGGACTGCTTTTAAATAAAGCAGGTTTTTTTTTAAATGCAACCCGTTTTCCTTAAAGGAAAACGGGATGCATTTAAAACAAAAATATAAATGAAACGTTTTCGTTTCATTTTTTAAGGGCATGCAGTGGTCCCTGGGACCACTCCCTGCCCTTACAAAATATTTTCCCATGCATTCCCAAAGGGGAAGGGGTCCCCTTGCGAATGCTTTACCACCTACTTGAAGTAGGTGGTAAATTGCAACTGTTTTGCAACTGCAATTGCGGTTGCAAAACAGTCATACATAAGGCTCAGACTCGCTATTAGGAAGGGACGCCCTTGAAACGCCCCTTCCTAATAGCGAGTCACAAATCCTAATTAGGGTTTGAACATGGCCCTTACTCATTTTTGCATGCGCAAACGGTTTGCAAACCCATTTGCGCATGCAAAAATACATCGTACATCTGGCCCTTAATGCTGGCGTTAGCTTTTCAGCAAACTTCGTTAAACTGGAAATGTTCAACTAAACTGTCTGTTAAGTCCTGGTGGAACAGTGTCTGTCACTATCATAGATTGGATGTTGCATTTGCCTCCTCTTTTAAGCCATTTGTGAATAAAGATTTATTTTGGTCACCATTAACCAATTATTTGAATAAAATTACAACATCTCATATCTCACGTAACCGTTCTGAAAATTTTCAACCTCCATGAATTGTTAATATATCTGCTTTTCCCCCCTTTTAATATCTTTCATTATTGAACAGTTTTTTCCTTTTGATTATTCTAATGATTTCTTTACCTTTTAGGTCATTTTTTATAATGTTACTGGATCTTCAGTTACAGATTTATATCCTGTTCCCTTTCCACTTTCCCCCCTCCCTCCTATGATTTTGTTCAAAAACAAAAATAGCTTTCAACTCTGTTTCACAGCCTATTTTTCTTTGTACTAGTTCACAGTTAATATGTCAAAAGCCGGGCTTATTCTCTTGTATTTGTTAATAATTCAATAAAGCTTATCAAACATTAAAAAAAACATATACTGTTCTCCATGTGTAAATGTTACTTGGTTAAGAGTTACTAAATACCAACAGTCTAACTGTCATAATTATAGCTTACACCTATCCAAAAAGGCAGTGGATCTCTGTATAGGGTCAAAGACAAGTATACAGTCAATGAGTGATAGAAGAGGTAGCTGGTTATTGGATTGTTACTGCTTTGTGACGTGTTTTTTTTTTATAGAGGTGTGTTTTAAACTCACTTTCCTAAACAGGTGCAGTCTAAGGCTGTCTTTCTGGATACAGAGATGTGTTTCCAGATCAATGCCTGTTGGACAGTTTTTTCTTTTTTACACTTCTAAGGGGCCGATTCCGATTCGGGCCGGAAAACGTACAGACCGACTCGGAGCCGGAATTCATTCCGACCGACACGTATCGGTGCAGCCCGACCCGCAAAGTACGATGAGAAGCGTGCAAAATCCGACCGACTCGTACGGAACACAAGCCGAACGACCGACACGCATACAAAACTGCAAGCCGAAGCAACCCAATACACCGTGACCGACGCGTACGCAGCACAGAAAACAGCACAAACACAGCGTGAATGAATCGGAGAAGCTCGCACGAGACAACTGCAGGGTCCGACTCGGTCAGAAGAACGTCTCCTACATGCACAAAAAGTACTAAGGAAAAAACACACAAAAAAAGGCCAAACAAGCAATTACAAAGCCAATAAATACTGGGGGGGGGGGAACAGGGAACAAAGACACACCCACAACTCCACCCATATAAAGGACACAAATCCCTACCATGATCCTTTGCAAATTCAAATTACCTGCCAGCACTCAACACCAACAGACAGCAACCACACACACACTCACAGCTCATCCATCACACAAGCCACACACCAGCAGCACCTCAACAAATAGCACCCTCACATACACCCAGCAAAACACACACTCACACACCCTCACTTGCACACCCCCACACACATCACACATCACACACCAACGCCACCCATCACCATGCCCCCAAAGAAGCATCAAAAGTTCCTAGATAGTGAATTTGAAGTCCTGGTAGATGAGATCCTCAGGGTAGAGCCACAGCTGTTTGGTACACTGGTCCAACAGACCCCCATGTCGCAGAAAACCAAGATGTGGGAGAGGATTGTCGACAGGGTGAACGCACAATCACCATGTTTGCGCACAAAGGGAGACATCCAGAACAGGTGGTATGACGTGCGCAGGAGGGTCAGGGACCTGTTGAAGAAGGACTACCTCTTGAGCCAACACACCGGCAGTGGCCCTCCTGCCAAACCAGTATACCTCAGGCCCTGGGAGGAGAAGGTGCGGGCCATCCTACCACCAGTGAGCGTATATGGACTAGAAAACATCCCAGAGCCTGGTGAGTACACAACAAATGTACACAATATTGTGTGACAATACACACACATCACTGTCAAGGGGAGAGTCAAACCATGCACCCTTAGCAAATCCACAGCAACCAAAACAGAATCATCCCAAAATGTGTATGTCAGTCAGATAAACACAACACATGCCATCTCATAGTGATATGTAACTGTGTCATCACATGTACAAACACAACTACAACTACAGCTAGGCAGTGGCACAAATATAACTAACAAACACATCCAGACATGTAGCTACCACTACAACACCACCTCACAGTGAAGCCCACTGAAAGGAAGGAATCCTGTGTATGCTGGGCAAGTCAGTGTAGCCAATAGCATCATGGGAGTCGTAGTCACAGATATTGCCCACCCTCACAATGCGCACATCAACACCACCATGAACCATGCTCACATCACAGGGAGTGGAAAACAACTGACAAGATGGCTGACACTGGCTACTGCTGTGGGGAGCACAAGGCCCTGCTGGCAACTGTGCACCAACCAACAGCAGGACACCACTGAATGACATCCTGAAAGTCAACTTGCACTCCCTGCAACGGAAGCACGTTCCATGGTGGGATATCTGGCTGGGTGGGAAGGAGGACTGACAGCACTGACCATAGTTACCAGCAGCTCCACTCACACACACCCCTAACACAAACTCCACACAACTCACCTGGGAGAATGCATTGCCTCACACTCTAATCAAATATCCCACAAAGAACCACAACCCTGGGTCATGCTGTGTGAAGCACAGGGACACACATGGGACTTGTAGCCAAACTAACCCCAGGATAACACTGTCAGCCATCTTGTCAGCACAGGCACACAACCCCACAGGGAAGCAGAGTCAAAAGGAAGGAAGCATGGGCATGCTGGGAAGGGGGTGGAGGCAATAGCATGATGGGAGTGGCAGTCACAGATATTGGTCACCCCCACAACTGTCCCATCAACACCACCCTGAACCATGCGCACATCACAGGGAGTGGAAACGAACTGACAAGATGGCTGACAGTGGGTACTGATGTGGGGAGCACAAGGCCCTGCTGGGAACTGGGCACCAACCAACAGCAGGACACCACTCACTGACATCCTGAGAGTCAACCTGAACCCACTGCAAGGGTGGCATGCTTCATGGTGGGATAACTGGGCTGGGGGAGAAGGAGGGCCGGATGTCAACCAAATACAACCAATGCAGACCATGTACACACCCCAACATTCAAATTGAAATGCTCAAAGTATGCAGGACAATGTGCTACACCAATATCAACCTCTGACTGTGACAACTTAGGACAATGCAATGTACAGGCCCGCATCCAGAGGTACAGTCACAACTGTCAGGTGTGTCAACCATTGATGCCTGCAGAAACATAACATACATTGTGTGTGTCTCCCAAAAACAGGTGATGATGGGGACACAGCAGCAGACGCTGAGGAGTCCCTGTCCCAGGATCCAGGGGAAACGGAGCTCACTGGTGTGGAACAGCCTCTGCCCTCCTCGGATGACGAAGACCTACCTGGCACCTCCGGAGCGAGTCATCATGCAGCACCAGCAGGACCACCAGCTGCACCCCCTGCACCCACCCCTCCAACGACTGACAACACACAAACCACCCCTGCCGACACGGACAGACCAAGGACCACCACCACCACCAGCACACGGACCCTTGCCCAACGTGGGGCTATGGACACCAACACCACCAACAACCCCCAAGGGGGCCCAGGGTCACCTGTGCGTGCCACCTCAGGTACTGCACGTGTCGCCAGGGGTGGTGGGAGGGGTGGTAGACATAGGTCGCTGCTCGCAGAGGGGTCTGGACTGCATGATGACCCACAACTGGTACGCATAGCCGATGCGTACCAGACCAGCACCGGAGAGCTCAGCCAGGTAGTGGGGATCCTCAGGGACATACGACAGCAGCAGGCTGCCCATCATGCCCGCTTGGACTTACACATGTCCCGCATGGAGTCCAAGTGGGACACACTGCAAGAGATGACGGCGGTGCATAGGGACATATTACAATGCCTCCGCCAGATGAGCAGCAACATGTCAACACCTCCCTGTGTGCCCACAACATCTGGTGCTGAAACAACTGCAACTGCCACAGGGAGGGAGGATGACTCTGGCAGAGAGTCCCCTGCACCGCAGCAGCCTGCACTTGAGGGTCCCCCCCAAAGAAGAGGGGTCGTCCGAGGAAGGGCAACTGAGAGGCCGATGGCCATGCGCAACCCCCAGGAAGCCAAAACCTGTTCTGGATAATCACCTTTGTGCGCAAATTGTTCACCCTGTTGAATGCAACACAACTCCCCCACATGACATGGGGAGTACAAGTTGGACCAATGTATCAGATGACTGTGGACTTTACTCAGGACATTTCTGCTACCAGGACTTCCAAATCATCTAGGAACTTTGGATTACAATCACAATGTACAGCACCCACCATCCTGTGCACTATACTCACACATGTATGACAATAAACACACTAATACACCATACCTGCCTCTGTTGTGATTCCAACGTGGTTTCTGTCATGGAGATGATGACCTGCGAAATTACACTGTGCATGCTAACTGCTACAGCAAGTACAACACAGGCATGTGAGTCATGGCAACGTGACACATATGAGGGAGACACACCACCAGGGCTACACAACATATACACACCAAGGCCACCTGACTCATCGCCTACACTGATGTTGCCAGGAAATACGGTGCAATGCACAGACACAACACCTATTCACAGTCTTTGTCAACTAGCCCACTGGTGCAGTAAGCAAATGTCAGTCAGATGTGTGACCACAGACAACGCACATCACAAAGTGAAGCACAGGTTTATTACACATTTGCAACATGTTGTAACCACTACAGATGCAAGGTAATCCCACCTGGCAGTGGGCACACAGTCAACAAGTGTAGAAGGAAGGAAGTCCATGGGTGTGGCGCACATCACCTGTAGGGACACGACAGCTACCACCCTGGAAGTTTAATCACGGTGTTGGGGGATCACAGTTGACCAAACAACTCTGAAAGTACCCTGTGAAGGACAGAAATGACACACAGTCAAAAGCACTGAAGAACAGGACAGAACTGCAATACTCATGCCCAATACATGTCACAAGATACCCACCCAGAACCAAGTTAGCATGTCAACACTGTTGGGGAGTACAGACTACCTGTAAGGACACATCGCTACACGCATACAGTCATGTAGCACATGGCCACACTCAAACAGCACCAGAGCACCACCAACACATATCATGCATACTCACATCATTGACATGACATCTCCGGATACTCACATTCAGCTGAAGAAGTTGGTGATGAGCTGTGTGCGGACATCACCATCATCATCATCATCATCACTGGCATCGTGGTCCAGGCCAGGATCCTCCACAGGTGGCGGATGTTGATCATCGTCATCCAGGATGAGAGGCAACTCCTTCCGCACAGCCAGGTTGTGTAGCATGCAGCAGACGATGACAATCTTGCACACCTTTGCTGGGGCATATGGGAGGGCCCCTCCTGTCTTGTCCAGGCAGCGGAAGCGGCTCTTCAGGAGACCAAATGTCCGCTCAATGACTCTCCTGGTCCGACCATGTGCCTCATTGTAGCGCATCTGGGCTGGTGTCACAGGGTTCCTGAGGGGCGTCAGCAACCACGGCATGTTGGGGTATCCGGAGTCACCTACATATGGACAATTGCACATTAGCTGATTTGGAAAAGAGGGTGGAATACTACATCGCAGAACACACACAATGGTACAAAGTCAGTACACACCGACAAGCCAGGCACGCTGGTTCCGCATCTGTGACATCATCCTCGGGATGCGACTACTCCTCATCACGTAGGCATCGTGTGCAGAACCGGGGAAACGGGCACACACGTGTGAGATGCTCATATCAGCAAGACATACCACCAGTGCATTGACCGAATGGTAATGTTTGCGGTTCCTGTATGCCTGCTCATGTGCCTGTGGTGGTATCAAAGCCACATGTGTCCCATCAATGGAGCCAATGACATGCAGCATCCTCCCCAGGGCATAGAAGTCACTCTTCACGTCAGTGAGTTGTTGAGGTCTAGGGAAATAGATGTACTGGTTCAGGTATCTCAACATAGCCTCCAAAACATCGCGGAGCACACGGCTGAACATGGTCTGTGACATCCCACCAGCAGACGCCACAGTGTGTTGAAAGGTACCGGTGGCAAAGAAGTGTAGGGCTGCCATCACCTTCACCTTGGGGGTCAGCGCTGTGGGGTATGTCCGGCCAGGTTGCAAATGTGGGGCCAAGCGCACCGTCAATTCCTCAATCAGCGGCCTGGTGAAGCGGTACCGTCGGATGCAGTCCCGTTCCACCATGGATGCAAGGTCAGGGAATGGTCTATGGACAGCTGGTGCCCTGCAGTGCATAGGTGAAGAAAGAAAGATTGTCAGTCACCCCACATATGTGGCATTGACCATACACAATATCACATGATACATCATTATGAGACACAAGTACATGATGTGTGCAGTTCCGTAAGGACATGTATGGCACCTACATGGCCAACATCTAACATCACAGTTCAACAAGTGGCATCAACAAGTCCCATGTTGTGCCATGGGATATCATGAGGCCGTGTCACAGTTCCCATCTACTGCTGCCACGTTCCAAACACACCCCACAGTGACATGTGTGGACAGATGTGCCCCAGGCATCACAGCTCATCGACAGGTAGATTCCCAGGGACCCTGTATTGCCACATGGACACTGGCATGACATGGTGCATCATGAATACACCACAGCAAAACAACCATGACCCCCACAGGTAGTGGTCCCTGTTGCCTCGTCAGGACAGACATGGACGTCTGTGACACACACACGCACAACATCAAAGTTCATGCACAAACAACGTGGATGTGGAGACTGTCTCCCATTGTGCACATGGAATCAGAGACATTGTAAACACAACATGCACACAGACTGTGGAGGACCATCACTATTGTGCCAATGGGTCACCCTGGGACGTACATACCGTCCCACATGGGACTCAGGGGGTATGTGACATGACATACACATACACCACCGTGAAATGTGACCATGCCACATGCTCAGGAATGAACAGTTGCACATCACAGTGGTCATGTGCACGACACACCAAGGATCCTGTCCCCATGAACACGTGCACAGCCTGGGAGTGGCTGCCCCGAAGTGACACCCACAGAACAACATGTTCACCCCCATACACGGAATAGGTAATGCAGCCTTACATGCCTTAGGATACAGTGTGGACAGGCTGTGGTGTTGTAGGTGTGCCCCTCACTCCCTGGGAAGTATATGTGGCTGGCATATGTTCACCTGTGACAGGCATGGTGACATATGC
Source organism: Calotriton arnoldi (assembly GCA_963921515.1). Lineage (NCBI taxonomy): Eukaryota > Metazoa > Chordata > Amphibia > Caudata > Salamandridae > Calotriton > Calotriton arnoldi. The sequence goes on along the minus strand of CAWUFW010006686.1, from coordinate 681,171 downwards.
CAATGACTTGTCCAGGGACGCGTTGTACAGCAATGGACCGATCGGTGTGCCCGGCCGGCCCATTGCATTCAATGTGAGCGGGTACGCATTGTATCGCGGGTACGCGTTGAACAGCAATGGACCGATCGGTGTGCCCGGCCGGCCCATTGCATTCAATGTGAGCGGGTATGCGTTGTAACGCGGGTACGTGTTGAACAGCAATGGACCGATCGGTGTGCCCGGCCGGCCCATTGCATTCAATGTGAGCGGGTACGCGTTGAACAGCAATGGACCGATCGGTGTGCCCGGCCGGCCCATTGCATTCAATGTGAGCGGGTACGCGTTGTATCGTGGGTACGCGTTGAACAGCAATGGACCGATCGGTGTGCCCGGCCGGCCCATTGCATTCAATGTGAGCGGGTACGCGTTGTATCGCGGGTACGCGTTGAACAGCAATGGACCGATCGGTGTGCCCGGCCGGCCCATTGCATTCAATGTGAGCGGGTACGCGTTGTAAATGCGGGTACGCGTTGAACAGCAATGGACCGATCGGTGTGCCCGGCCGGCCCATTGCATTCAATGTGAGCGGGTACGCGTTGTAACGTGGGTACGCGTTGAACAGCAATGGACCGATCGGTGTGCCCGGCCGGCCCATTGCATTCAATGTGAGCGGGTACGCGTTGAACAGCAATGGACCGATCGGTGTGCCCGGCCGGCCCATTGCATTCAATGTGAGCGGGTACGCGTTGTATCGCGGGTACGCGTTGTACAGCAATGGACCGATCGGTGCGCACACATTGGCTGGGGCCTGGCATGGCAACGGACGCGTTTCGAAGCTCCAACGAGTCTGATGCAGTGAATTCAGTTGGCCAGCCACAACAATGTTGCAAAATCATGGGTGTCATGAAGTTGAAGATTTGAAGGATGCTGTGGGCGTGTATTAGTGCTGCTAAAACATGGATTGGTCAGATTTAGAAGATGCAAACGACTTGGACCTATCACTTTGGACACATGGGATAGTATCTGCCTCTGCAGCACACATATAATGCTGGCTGTTCCCCTGAGAGCTCACTTGCCTGCACTACATGCTCCAGGACGACATCTGCCACCAACACTGCTGCTGTTTATGCATCCTCTGGCTCCTGCAATGGCACGTACTGTGGAGAGAGCCCCAGCCTTCAGCCTTGAGGAGAACCAGGCCCTGCTGGACAGCCTCCTTCCACAGTACAGCAAGCTGTATGGGAAACCATGGGAGCAGGTGAGTGTGCTGTCCACTGCATCACTAATTGTGCATGTTGTCTGACTAGCAGGACTTTCACTGTGCACACCACTGGCTAGCATGCCCACTGAGTAGTTGTCACACCCCAAAGTGTGTAGTTACATGCACTGAACTGGTACAGTGCAGTAACAGTGCATTCCAACTAGGTTTACTTCCCATGCAATGATACCATGTAGTGACTGCTGGCAAACTGTTCATAGCCATTGTTGCACTGCCTGTGTACATCATATGCCCCTGTAATTGAGACATGTATATCCAACTGTGTGATGCACGGATATGTTGCATGTGTAGTAATGGCCTTTTCACTTTGTCATCCTCACAGGTTGATGCCCACCAGAAGCAGGACATCTGGCTGACCATCGCCCGGAAAGTAAGATCCGTGGGGGTCTACAGGCGCAGGATCTGCAACTGCCAAAAGAGGTGGCAGGACCTTCGTGGCTGGACCCGGAGGATCGCAAGGGTCCAGCTGAAGCTGTCGCCTCCTCGCAGGAGGGGCGGACACCGGACCCTGACCCTCCACATGCTCCGGATCCTGGCGGTGGTCTTCCCTGACCTGGATGGGCAGCTGAGGGACAGACAGCAGCAAGGAGGGGGTGAGTCCATGACTGCACTGTGCACTTTGTCTGACATGCTATGTGCCCTCCTCTGGCCTGGTTAAACTTCCACAGTACATCAGTCATGTGGTCCAGGACCCATGTCCCTCATTTGTTACATGCCCACTTCTCCTCTGATACGCATATGTGTGGCCCTTATAGTCAGGAAACTGTGTCATTTGGGGACTGTGTCATTGCATTTTGCTTTGCTCAAGGTGGGGGACAGCATTTGTTCCCGTGACTATGTTGTGCGATTCATGGGTGGGTCAATTGCCTACACAGTGCCTAAGTTCTGACATGTGATCTGCGTGTAACTTTGATATGTGGTCCGCTTGCTGCTCTGACTCACCACATGTCCCTGGGGAATGTGGCACACACCCATGCTGCTGGTGGGAACAATATTTGGGCCTCAGGAGTATGTGTATCCAGTGTGTCACACATGCTTAGCCACCTGCCTACTGTCCAGGACTCATCCCTCTTACAGGTGGAGCTGGACAGTCATGCCTACTCCAGTGCATACAATACACTCTGTACTCCCACTCCCGTGTATCATCTGGCATGTTGTGATCAGTGAAATGTACCCTCAGGTGTCTGCCTCTGTCTCATTGTGCTGTGTCTTCGTTGTCAGGACTACTGGTATGTTCATCGTTTGGGGCTCAGCATGCCATCTGAGATGTGACCATGATAGACGATACTTCTGTGACTTATAGGTGTCTGATCACTTGACTGTGCACACAGGTGTTTGCGACTGTGACTTTCAGGAAGCTGTATTTTCATTCACAGCACACTGTGAGGTGCTCATGTTCAGGGAGTTGTGTTTCATGTCCCCCATATGTCCAGTTGGTATGACGTGGACAAATAGTAGTACAGATGATGTGGTTTTTGGGGGATGGACATGTGCACTTGTCAGTCACATAACTTGCATTCCCCATGCCCTCGGATTGTGACACAGTGCAGACTGTTGTTGTCTGGCTGCCATGGCCATGTGACTTGAGACAGTAATGTATGACTTTGCACGCATTCCTGTGTCATGGCATTCAACTTCCTGGGACTGATCCTGCAGGGGAGTGACATGTGCAACATGCACCCCATTGTGGCATTGACTATCCGGACATGGGTGCATCATGGTGTCTGGTGCTGGTATGCATCACATGCATTTCTAATTAGAATCTGGCCATCCCTTTATCCGGACACCTGCACTGACTCAGTGGCAAGAGATGTGATGTGTGCATGTTCACATGCTTCACCGTGTTCCCTGCAATGTCCAACAACTGTGTAGGTGGTGCATGTGTCCACACTGGGGTCTTACCATCAGACAGGCACCAGACAGATGGGTGCAAGGGCAGGAGGGGTGTGAGTCCCATGGTTGACCATCAGACTGACAATTGGCTTCCCCGAATCTGTGCGAGGACTTTAGGCAATGTTCAACTAAGGATGCCAGGGCTTGCTCTGTAATGTGCTGTACTTACTGTGGTGTGTGCGGTCAGTGCAGGTGACTGATGTTTGTCTGTTTCCCTAATTGTTTGCAGATACATCCACGGCCACAGGAGGGGACAGCTCCACGGACCAGGAGGAGCAGCGGAGCCAGACTGGGTCAGCATCGGACGAGTGGTCAGAGGGACCCAGTGGCACGGAGGGCGAGGGGAGCCACACCGAGGAGTCCTCAGCACCATCCACCTCAGCTGGGGACCACAGCAGCTCGGAGGATGACTCCCTTGTGGAGGCGGGTCTCGGCAGCCACCAAAGGCCAGCTAGTCTGTCTGGCCCGCCACCACCACCACCACCACCGCCCTCCCATCGGCTCCCATTCCTGAGGTCCGTGGAGGCTCCCGTGCTCGGGAGCGTGTCTCCTTCGTGCCAGGCACCGCAGCCCCTGCCCCTGTGTCCCCTGCTGCCCTGAGTGAGGAGTCTGTGTACCTCCTTCGGCAGCTCCATGTAGGGCAGACAGCAATGCTGAGTGTCCTCCATGCACACACCACTCTGTTGACACAGCTGGTGTCGTTCATGGAGGGCATCTCGATGGGTATGTCTGCCCTACAGAGGAGCAATAGGTCCATGGACTCCTCCCTGACGGCAGCAGTGTCCCTCCTCCAACAGTCCCTCACCCCTCCCACCTCTGCCCCCATCCACACTTCCTGCCCCCCTACCTGTCCAAAGCACATGCACACCTGCACAGTCATCCATACACACAGACACAAGCAGCACAGACACACCCAAGAGTAAGGCAAGACGTGCACACAAGCATCCTCAGGGGACTGATACCACAGACACAGGTGATGGGGAACACACACACACACAGGCATCCACATTCACTCCGCAGTCCTCCAAATCCTCTCCCTCCAAGACCCCTTCCCTTGCCTCGCCTGCTACCACACATACACAGCAGGTCTTCCTGTGTGACCTCGGCCTCTTCCCCACCATTCCTGCTGACCCAGCACACCAGGGGAAGAGGAAGTCCATCCACACAGAGAGGAGTGCCCCTCGCCCCCGGACACCCTCCCCCAGGCGCAGGCAGACACAGGAGCCCATTCGGAAGTCCCCCCGGAGCAGGAAGAGCAAGACCCCACCACCACCACCACGCAGCTCCAGCGCCCAGTCTCTCTCCTCCATCCCCCAGGCCACCACTGCACAGGTTCCCCCGCCACACCCTGCCCCAGGTTCCCCCACACACCAATACCGCATCCCCAGACTGCTTAGGCCCTCCCCCCCGCCACTTGCTCTTCCACCCCCAACCCAGACGCTCTGCCTGTTAGTGGCACTGTTGTTGTGACCAGGTCCCCCCCCTATGTCCTGCCCACCTCATCTGCCCACCCTTCCACTTCCTTGTAGTCATGCACTGCAGTGGAGTCCACAACCACCACGTCTGACTCGGGCACTGCAGTGGGTACCCAGTCCACTACATCAGTCCAGCCCACTGCAGTGGTTGCGGCACCCACACCAACTGACTTGTGTACCACGGTGGTGCCGGTCCCCCCTGAGTCAGACACCTCCACTGCAGTTGCCGGTGACACTCCTGCACCCACCACCCCTTCACTGCCTCACTCTGCCATCCCCTGATCCTGTCCCTGCGGTGCCTGGCCTGCCCCTTGTATGCCCCTCCAAGGGGATGTCCCCCAACCGTACCAGTGCAGGCAAGCAATGTGTGACCAGTTGTCACTTCTCACCCCGTTGGTACTGTTATTTTGGACTGGCCATTGGCCTTAGTTTTATTTGGACTTCCGTTTTTACCCAGACATTTGCTGAATAAAGCCTCTTTTTGTTTACTTTTGGGTTTTCTTTTGATGTACATGATGTGGATGAGTAGCATCCTGCATTTGCAGTTGTAATAGTGTTCACATCAGGACGATGAAGTGTTGCAGTGATGGACTCCATGTGGTCCATGGGATATGTGTCCTGTTGTATTCTGGATCTATGGCATCCTTTGCTACAGTCTGAGGGTGTAATGTTCAGCATTTGACACAGGGATGTCCTTTTTGCATTTGTAAATGTACATCTTTGTCTTACACTGATGCACATCTGGTGGGCTTAGCACTGTTCAATGTTCCTATTTCCCTGACTGTGTGCCCAGCTCCACTGGACATGCAGTTTTGCACATCAATGTCGAAGGACTCATCTGTGCATACAGTGCAACCTGCTTGACACGTGTTTGGTGTGTGTGCAGATGGCTGACGTGACTCCCCCGTACCCAGGCTGATGTGAGCAGAGCCTTCTGTGTGTTGTGGTTGTTGACTCACTGACGGAGTGTTCTGCTGACATGTTTGGGTCGTGCACAGGCATGGTTTGGCACAGCGGACCTTCCACAGGAGTGGTGTGCCCTCATGGCAGTGTGTAATCTGGTGAAATTGCGTGGGCCTGTGTTGTGTAAGCATGTCTGTGCGTGTTCCCTTCTCTTTTCCTACACAGGCTGTGTCCCTAGGGATGTTCCTGTTTGTGATGCTTGCTGAGTTGTTCTGTGTTCATCCAGCATCTTGGACCTGGTTTCTCTGTGATGTGGGTGCATGGCAAACTAATGTTCATGAGGTTGTCATCCCAGGTTGTCTTTGTTGTCAGTGCTGGGGATGTGGGCAAACGCAGATGGGACACATTCAGGATTCCCCTTGGCACTTGTTGTTTACACGAGTAATGTGATTTACAGTTTGTGTTAGCTTACAGTGATTGTGACACGTTGTGTGTGTGACTGCTGCCACTCCTCAGGGTCAGAGCTGCAATGTTGGTAGTTGTGTACGTGTGTTCTTCGTGTGTCACCTTGGCTTCTTCATTGGTGTGTGACTATGGCCAGGATCCCATTGATTGTGGTGGATTTCACATCATGCCCATGTACAGCATACTGTGCTGTGTGTCAGACATTGACAAGTCTTGTTGACTGGCCATGTGTGATGGGTTTCTGCACCTTGGTTCCCACCGCCACCCCTGGTATTGTCATGGGTGCATGTGCAATGTCACCAGTCCATGTGAGCTTCACTGCTGCACATTGGTGGAGATCAGGGTGTGTGGTGTTGAGTGTGTGCAAAAGTGAGTTGTTGCACGGCCAGACCCCTACCTCCATATTGGCCTTGGCTGGCAGGCCGTGCTGATTGATTGGAGCTTGTGTAGGTGTGATGGTAGTTAGTTGCTCAGGACACATGGCTGGGTTTCACAGTGTGAAGGACATCTGACATTGTCATCACAGTGGGATTATCATGCAGGCTAGTGTCAGCACAATATGGGGTCCCTGGGGGTAGTGCTGTGGTGGGTCTGTCTCTTGCTGTGTTAGTTGCAGTTCCTACAAGCTTGTGTGACATGTGTAATTTGTGCTCCCTCTCATCTAACAATGCCTGATTGCCCACATAGGGGATTTGGATCCATGAGTTACTTTTGTGTGGCACTGTATGTGCATCTGTGTAATTGGTATTCAGGCCTCATCATGTGTTGTGTGGTTGCCTGGGGACACTGGCACCCCCCCCCCTCACCTGTTGTGTTTGTTGTGCAGTGTGGGTCTGCCTGTTTGTGCATCTGCACCACTGCATTGGCATATCTTCAGTGTGCTATTGGCTGTATGTTGTTTGGTGGGTTTCACCTGCTGTCCCTGGGACTCCTAGGTAATCAGTCAGCACAATGACCCTTGTTTGTGTGTCACATTGCTGCCATGGTATGTTATTTGTTCACCTCACATCTACAGTCTCCACAGGGTATCTACATTTGTGTGCCCATTGGTGCGAATATGTGGGTCTGCATTATGACGGTCACTTCTGTCATTGTGTCATTGATGGATGTTGACAGTGTCAGCCCCCATGGGTGATGTTTGTCTGCACATGGCCAAAGGTATGTCTTATTTGCACTGCACTGTTTGCCTCACCCAATCTATGTTGCTATGGGACACAGGCACTACTTTGCCACTGATGTGTTTGTTGTTCTGTGACCAGGAATCATCCATGCAGTTTGGCAGTTGCAGCTTTTTCTATGTCAACACTTACCTTTTGGTTGCTGTGATGATGGGGGCTTAGACCCCATTGCCACAATGTGCAAAATGTGCTTCAGCTATGGACCCCACACTTACCTTTGGTCACTGTGATGATGGGGGCTTAGACCCCATTGCCACAATGTGCAAAATGTGCTTCAGCTATGGACCCCACACTTACCTTTTGGTCACTGTGATGATGGGGGCTTAGACCCCATTGCCACAATGTGCAAAATGTGCTTCAGCTATGGACCCCACACTTACCTTTTGGTCACTGTGATGATGGGGGCTTAGACCCCATTGCCACAATGTGCAAAATGTGCTTCAGCTATGGACCCCACACTTACCTTTTGGTCACTGTGATGATGGGGGTTTAGACCCCATTGCCACAATGTGCAAAATGTGCTTCAGCTATGGACCCCACACTTACCTTTTGGTCAGTGTGATGATGGGGGTTTAGACACCATTGCCACAATGTGCAAAATGTGCTTCAGCTATGGACCCCACACTTAGCTTTTGGTCACTGTGATGATGGGGGTTTAGACCCCATTGTCACAGTGGTCATGGTCTGCTTGCATTGTGGGGGCCACACACATTTATGTGTGACACATGTGATAGGGGGTCACATTGTATGTTCAAAGTCATGTTCAGTGTTGTAGGCATTTGACACAGTCTACACACGCTTGTCATGGTGTTGGGGGGGATGTCTTTTTGTTGCATTCCTTATGTTGGTGTGTGCTTGTTGTGTCATGCATTAGCCATCCTGTGAGTGGGGGTGTTGGTGGTGGTAGGCATCCTGCCCCCCATGGGTAGAGGTGGTAGTAGTGACAGGCATCTGGCACCCCCTGAGTAGGGGTGGTAGTGGTGGTGGGCATCCAGCCCCCCATGGGTTGAGGTGGTAGTAGTGGTAGGCATCTGGCACCCCCTGAGTAGGGGTGGTAGTGGTAGTGGGCATCCAGCCCCCCATGGGTAGAGGTGGTAGTAGTGACAGGCATCCAGCCCCCCATGGGTAGAGGTGGTAGTAGTGGTAGGCATCTGGCACCCCTGAGTAGGGGTGGTAGTGGTGGTGGGCATCCAGCCCCCATGGGTAGAGGTGGTAGTAGTGACAGGCATCCAGCCCCCATGGGTAGAGGTGGTAGTAGTGGTAGGCACCTGGCACCCCTGAGTAGGGGTGGTAGTGGTGGTGGGCATCCAGCCCCCATGGGTAGAGTTGGTAGTAGTGACAGGCATCCAGCCCCCCATGGGTAGGGGTGGTAGTAGTGGTAGGCATCTGGCACCCCCTGAGTAGGGGTGGTAGTGGTGGTGGGCATCCAGCCCCCCCATGGGTAGAGGTGGTAGTAGTGACAGGCATCCAGACCCCCATGGGTAGAGGTGGTAGTAGTGGTAGGCATCTGGCACCCCTGAGTAGGGGTGGTAGTGGTGGTGGGCATCCAGCCCCCATGGGTTGAGGTGGTAGTAGTGGTAGGCATCTGGCACCCCCTGATGGGTATGTCTGCCCTACAGAGGAGCAATAGGTCCATGGACTCCTCCCTGACGGCAGCAGTGTCCCTCCTCCAACAGTCCCTCACCCCTCCCACCTCTGCCCCATCCACACTTCCTGCCCCCCTACCTGTCCAAAGCACATGCACACCTGCACAGTCATCCATACACACAGACACAAGCAGCACAGACACACCCAAGAGTAAGGCAAGACGTGCACACAAGCATCCTCAGGGGACTGATACCACAGACACAGGTGATGGGGAGCACACACACACACAGGCATCCACATTCACTCCGCAGTCCTCCAAATCCTCTCCCTCCAAGACCCCTTCCCTTGCCTCGCCTGCTACCACACATACACAGCAGGTCTTCCTGTGTGACCTCGGCCTCTTCCCCACCATTCCTGCTGACCCAGCACACCAGGGGAAGAGGAAGTCCACCCACACAGAGAGGAGTGCCCCTCGCCCCCGGACACCCTCCCCCAGGCGCAGGCAGACACAGGAGCCCATTCGGAAGTCCCCCCGGAGCAGGAAGAGCAAGACCCCACCACCACCACCACGCAGCTCCAGCACCCAGTCTCTCTCCTCCATCCCCCAGGCCACCACTGCACAGGTTCCCCCGCCACACCCTGCCCCAGGTTCCCCCACACACCAATACCGCATCCCCAGACTGCTTAGGCCCTCCCCCCCTGCCACTTGCTCTTCCACCCCCAACCCAGACGCTCTGCCTGTTAGTGGCACTGTTGTTGTGACCAGGTCCCCCCCCCTATGTCCCTGAGTAGGGGTGGTAGTGGTGGTGGGCATCCAGCCCCCCATGGGTAGAGGTGGTAGTAGTGACAGGCATCCAGCCCCCCATGGGTAGAGGTGGTAGTAGTGGTAGGCATCTGGCACCCCCTGAGTAGGGGTGGTAGTGGTGGTGGGCATCCAGCCCCCATGGGTAGAGGTGGTAGTAGTGACAGGCATCCAGCCCCCCATGGGTAGAGGTGGTAGTAGTGGTAGGCATCTGGCACCCCTGAGTAGGGGTGGTAGTGGTGGTGGGCATCCAGCCCCCAGGGGTAGAGGTGGTAGTAGTGACAGGCATCCAGCCCCCCATGGGTAGAGGTGGTGGTAGTGGTAGGCATCTGGCACCCCTGAGTAGGGGTGGTAGTGGTGGTGGGCATCCAGCCCCCGTGGGTAGAGGTGGTAGTAATGACAGGCATCCAGCCCCCATGGGTAGAGGTGGTAGTAGTGGTAGGCATCTGGCACCCCTGAGTAGGGGTGGTAGTGGTGGTGGGCATCCAGCCCCCCGTGGGTAGAGGTGGTAGTAGTGACAGGCATCCAGCCCCCCATGGGTAGAGGTGGTAGGCATCTGGCACCCCTGAGTAGGGGTGGTAGTGGTGGTGGGCATCCAGCCCCCCATGGGTAGAGGTGGTAGTAGTGACAGGCATCCAGCCCCCCATGGGTAGAGGTGGTAGTAGTGGTAGGCACCTGGCACTCCTGAGTAGGGGTGGTAGTGGTGGTGGGCATCCAGCCCCCATGGGTAGAGGTGGTAGTAGTGACAGGCATCCAGCCCCCATGGGTAGAGGTGGTAGTAGTGGTAGGCATCTGGCACCCCTGAGTAGGGGTGGTAGTGGTGGTGGGCATCCAGCCCCCCATGGGTAGTGGTGGTAGTAGTGACAGGCATCCAGCCCCCCATGGGTTGAGGTGGTAGTAGTGGTAGGCATCTGGCACCCCTGAGTAGGGGTGGTAGTGGTGGTGGGCATCCAGCCCCCATGGGTAGAGGTGGTAGCGTGACAGGCATCCAACCCCCATGGGTAGAGGTGGTAGTAGTGGTAGGCATCTGGCACCCCCTGAGTAGGGGTGGTAGTGGTGGTGGGCATCCAGCCCCCCATGGGTAGAGGTGGTAGTAGTGACAGGCATCCAGCCCCCCATGGGTAGAGGTGGTAGTAGTGGTAGGCATCTGGCACCCCCTGAGTAGGGGTGGTAGTGGTGGTGGACATCCAGCCCCCAGGGGTAGAGGTGGTAGTAGTGACAGGCATCCAGCCCCCATGGGTAGAGGTGGTAGTAGTGGTAGGCATCTGGCACCCCTGAGTAGGGGTGGTAGTGGTGGTGGGCATCCAGCCCCCAGGGGTAGAGGTGGTAGTAGTGACAGGCATCCAGCCCCCATGGGTAGAGGTGGTAGTAGTGGTAGGCATCTGGCACCCCTGAGTAGGGGTGGTAGTGGTGGTGGGCATCCAGCCCCCATGGGTAGAGGTGGTAGTAGTGACAGGCATCCAGCCCCCATGGGTAGAGGTGGTAGTAGTGGTAGGCATCTGGCACCCCTGAGTAGGGGTGGTAGTGGTGGTGGGCATCCAGCCTCCCATGGTTAGAGGTGGTAGTAGTGACAGGCATCCAGCCCCCATGGGTAGAGGTGGTAGTAGTGGTAGGCATCTAGCACCCCCTGGGTAGGGGTGGTGTTAGTTGTTGGCATCCAGGCCCCTATGTGTATATGTGGCATTGGTGATGGCCATCCCGCCCCTATGGTGCTGCTGTTGCTGGTGTAAGTAATTTCTGCATCCCTCTGTGTGTGTGTGATATGTCGGGTACGTGTAGTTTGTTTTTGTGGTTGGTGTCTGACTTACCTTCTGCGCCGTACGCGTCCGTGCCTGTTCCGGTAATAGATGTAGAATATTGGTAGGATCGGCACGATGGGATTCATGGTTGGTTCGTCTCGTTCGTCTTTCACTTTGCTTCGCCTCGTCGCTGGCGTGTTCGTCTCGTAGCCGTGGATCGTCTTGTGGCGCGAATCGGAGCTATGTGCGCCTCTCCCGGATGCTTTGACGTGCCGTGCGTAGCGACGGGTTCGGCGCGTACGGAAAGCGCATCGTACTTGTCCGGCCGGACGGGGCTGCATTTTTGCTTCCGTGCGACTCGATTCTGCGTTTCCGGATCCGCCTCGGTCGGAGAACAGGACCTGTATTGGGTGAGTACGACTGGGTCGGGATTTGGGCAGTTGTGCGCATCGTACTTGCTCGTTCGGACGTATGTGCGAATCGGTCGGGAAACAGGCATTTGCCTGGCTTTTTCCCGGCCGAATGGTATTAGGTGCGCCTCCGACCGGGATCGGAATCGACCCCTTAGTCTCCAGTGGGATGGTGGACTGGCTGCATGTGTGCCGAGAGCTACAAGAGGTGGTGAGCTTCTCCACTGTATAAGCAAGTGTGATGGTCATGCTGGCTTTGTAAATGGCTGCGCTGGTTTTGAAGATAGTGCAAGCTGGAAAGGTGAGTAAATGGAGTGTCTTCAGGATGGGGTGGTGTGGTCTTATTTCTTCAGGACCCTGGATACGATGTGCTGCAGTCTGTAGAATGCTGTTAATGGGTGCCATTGTGAAGTATGGGAGGCCATGCAGCGGGGCGTTACCCCTATCCAAATGCAAGAATCCGATGGCTTGAACAGCAGTTCTGCCGTCACTTTCAGGAAGAAACAGTTTGACTTTGTTTAGAAGAGTGAGCTGGTACCAGGCTACCTTTGTTTTGTGGCCCCCCACCCAGAACGCTAAGACCCCTGCCTTCCTCTCTACTATTCCTAGGGCCCCCCTAATGCAGAAACTCAATAATGAGGGGACCACTACCAAATACATGCTCATAAACTGCAGATCGGCCACGAAACATGCTACCGAACTGGCAGAAACCATCCTTACCCACGACATAGGAATCACGTTCATCACAGAAACTTGATTGAATGAGTTCTCTTCCCCATCCATGGACATGCTGGTGCCCCCAGGCTTCTTAATCATCAATAAAGACAGAAAGAACCATCGAGGAGGGGGTATTGCAATCATACACAAGAACAACATCTCCATAACGGAAATTGACTCCTTCAAATATAACTCATTTGAATGTCTAACGGCCACCATTAAGACGAGTGTTAACAAAACACTACTGTGCCATCTCCTCTACCATCCACCTGGCAACACCGCCTCATTCGGAGAACACCTTTCTGACCTGATAACTCACTGCGCACTCCGGGACTCCAACAGCATATTCCTTGGTGACCTCAACCTACACTGGAACGAGGAAAACAACTAGCTGATCCTAACCCTAAACGAACTTCTACACAACAACAACCTTACCCAACACTGCACAGAACAAACCCATAACAGAGGAGCAATCCTAGATGCCATTATTGTACAAGTGGATACAGTCACTATCGACCACATCCTGCCGGTCGACTGGTCCGACCATCACATCATTTTATTCCACATCAACCAAACTTTTTCAATGCCCGACACGCACGCAAGAACCCCCCCATTGGGCGAGAAATCTAAGTCAAATTATCCTTACTGACTTGGAGGAAAGGGTAAGCTCACTCCTTCCCACCACCACTGGCAACTCCTCCACAACAGAACTCACCTCCCACTACAATACAACTATGACTTCCATCATGGACCAATTAGCCCCCTTGAAGCAAAAACGAGTTAGGAACACCCCATCTAGATTCTGGTTCAACACGGACATAAACTCCGAAAGAAGACAGCTAAGAGCTGCAGAAAGACTCTGGCGGAACAACCCGTCCACAACCCTCCTTGACCGACTCAAATCAGTACGCAGGAAATACAAAAAACACATCAAGAATGAAAAAAAGTCCTTCTTTTGCAGTGCTCTCGACAACGCAAAAAACAGGCCGAAAGAACTCTTCAATCTCATCAGACAGCAAACTTCCAAACCCCCCTCAGCCTCAGTTCAAGCCTCCAAAGACCTATGTGATAACTTTGCTAACTTCTTTGACGACAAAATCACAAAGATTGAGCTCTCCCTTGACGTGCACCGCGGCCCCCCCTACAGTAGCTCGCTCACTGAGACAGAAGCTATCACTCTCAAGCACCACCCAAACAACTGGAAATCCTTCAACCCCATCTCCGAAGCGGAGATCTCAAAAATAATTTCCAGCTCCACTCCATCATCTCACGTCTCGGACCCCATTCCTGCCCAACTGGCCAAAAAGCTCAAACGCACCCTAGCACCGATCTGGACCAAGATTATAAATAGCTCCCTGAGAACCGGAGTCATGCCTGATTGTCTCAAAATCGGCCAAGTCACACCACTATTAAAAAAACTGGGCTCTGACACAAACGATCCTAACAACTTCAGACCCGTCTCCAATCTCCCTATCCTAGCTAAAATCCTGGAAAAATGTGTTCTCCTCCAACTTACCCAACACATGGACTGCAACAACCTTCTAGACCCTCACCAATCGGGTTTCAGAAAAGGTTGCAGCACAGAGACAGCGATGCTGAATGTCATAGATGATATCCACAATTCACTAGACAAGGACCAATGCTGTCTACTCATACTCCTGGACTTATCGGCAGCCTTCGACTCGGTTGACCACAAATTACTCATTAAGGTACTGCAAGAAAGGGTAGGAGCAGATGAGGTGGTCTTACAGTGGTTCACCTCCTCTCTACAGAACCGCACCCAAAGAATAAAAATCAATAACTTCTTGTCTGACCTACGCCCCGTCAGCAGGGGTGTACCCCAAGGATCAGTTCTTTCCCTGCAACTTTTCAACATCTACATGGAACCCCTCACCTCCATACTCAAACAAACCAACATCCCCTTCCACCTCTATGCGGATGACACCCAGATTTATCTCGAAGCCTCTTCCATTGACGACATTCAAAGATTAAACGACACTCTAAGAGAAGTCCAACACTGGCTATCACTCAACCACTTGAAACTCAACCAAGACAAGACGGAAATCCTTCTCATTTCCAATAAGGAGCAGAACCCTCAAGTCACAGAATGGCTAAAAGCCATTGATGCTCTCAATTACAATCTCACCTTGGCCGACTCCGTAAAATCACTGGGAATCACTCTGAACCCAAAATTAGACATGGCCAAACACATCAAAAACTCAGCTAAGAGCGCCTTCCTCAACCTTAAACTGCTCAACAAAATAAAACCCTTCATCCCTCCTAGCGACCTCAAACAAGCCATTCAATCCCTGGTGTTGTCCAGACTGGACTGCGGGAACGCAACCCTCACCGAAACAGCAAAGTCCCACTTAGCTCCCCTCAGATCAACTCTGAATGCAGCAGCCAGAATGGTCACCGGAGTAAGGAAATTTGAACACATCTCGCCTGCACTTAGAGAACTAAAATGGCTCCCAATCGAAATGCGTGCCAACTTCAGAACTGCTTGTCTCACGCACAAAGCTTTACACACTGGGAAACCCGCCTACCTGGCCGCCAAACTCAAGAAAGCCGGTCAGGCAAGGAGCCTCAGGAGCACCAACACTCTTCTCCTCATCCCTCCAAAAACTCGCAAACAAAAAACCTCATCTCGATCCTTCTCTGGTAACGCGCCCAAAATCTGGAACTCCATCCCAGTCCATATCAGGACTACCCCCTCCTTTTTAAAATTCAAAAGGCAGCTTAAAGACCTCTTCCTCAACCGATCCTTTCAGAATGGATAGCTGCTGCAGACTCTTGCCCATTGCAGCACTCAGCCACCTAAACATTAAGACTTCTACCTCACCCACCTCCCGACTCGCTCCTGTACCCCCCTCCCGGAAAGGGTCTCCCCACGAGTCAATGTGTATATTGCTCCTATAGTATGTGATTTCCTGCTATCAAAGTTGTAATGTGCTCTGAGACCTTTGACTCGCATTGAGTCAATATGTATACTACTGTTATTTTTTTGGTGATTTCCCCGCTACCTATGTTGTAAAGCGCTCCGATACCTTCGGGTCTGGCTAGCGCTATATAAAACTCCTAAATAAATAAATAAATGTTGTTGGCAATGGGTATCTTGAGGATGATGTTGGTGTCCAAGTTAAATCCAAGTGACTTGGCATTCAATTAAAGTTGGGGTTCGAAGCTGTCACAGGTTATGTCAATTGTGTGTTCTAAGCAAATAACAGGAATTCTGTCTTGGTTGTATTGAGCTTCAGGTAGGCACTTATCTGGATCTGGATGACGTGCAGGCATTGACTGAGGCATTGGATGTCTGAAGCAAAAAAAGACTTTCAAAGTGAGTTGTGTATCATCGGCATATCAGTGAATATTGATGTTGGTATCTGTGAGTAGAGCACCAAGTGGCTAGATGTAGAGCCTGAAGATGTCAAGAGACAGCATGAAACCCTTGCAGGCTCTGCAGGTGATTAGGATATTTTGGGACGTGGTAATGTCCATGTGAACAAACTGATGTTAAATGGAAAGGTAGGAGGAGAACAAGTGAACAGCATTGCCAGTGAATCCTATTTCGGACTCCAGAGTATGGATGAGGGATGGATGGTTGGTTGTGTTTGAGGCAGCTGAGTGGTCCAGCAATATCAGGAAGCAGGGTCATCTTTGTCTGTGGTCAGGAGGGCATAGTCTATGATATATAATGTAGCAGTCTCCGCGTTGTGGCATGATTTGAAGCCAGTCAGGCAGGAAATGATTATCATTGATGTGATCTTGAAGTTGAGTACAGACTGCTTTTTTGATGATCTTGCTGATGAAGGGGAGGTGAGTGATGGGTTGGTAGTTGGTGAGGTTTTCAGGGTCTATTTAAGGTTTCCTTAGAAGTGGGAGGGGTTGTGTGATAGAATATCGATGCTAAAAATATCATGTGGATAGAATATCGTGTCAAAAATATGGGGGTCCAAATTATCGAGAAGGTAAGTGGAAATAGGTAAGTATAGATTTACTATGCTTAATTCTTTATATACGTACCTTGAAGATAATATGTAGAGTTAAGTATAGTAAAACTTTGCTTTCCCATAGAAACTTACCATCACGATATTTTCTTGACACCATTTGATTTGATTTGAATTTGAAAAAAGTTTTATATAGCGCTGGCTACACCCAGAGTTTCAGAGCGCTTTACATGAGTAGGTAGAATTGCTTCAAAAACATAGTTACATAATAACAACAGTTTCAGGTACGTAGATTACTGGGGATACATGAGTAACAACGGTATGGATCAGGTGTGGGGAAGAAAAAGCAGGCAGGGGAGAGAGAATTGGGGGAGGGAGGGAGGGAAAAGAAGAGGAAGAATAGAGAGTGAGGGAGGGGGAAGGGAACACAACAGGGCGACGAGAAAAGAGATAGTGTCCGACGATCAGGAGGGTAGGTGCCAGCCAAGGGGAGAACCAGAGCCAGACTCCTCAATAGTTGCGTAGGGCAACTCCACCGGTCATCGGCCAAAGGTTGCTCGGTCGCCGAGGTACATCCGAGGGTTGAAGTATCAGTCTCGGGGAGGTCTTCAAAAAAAGGATTCAAAGAGAGCGCCTATCACGGTGTGCGGTGCTGAGTTACCAGCGATAATGGGAACATTCCCAAACCTCCGCTATGTGTGAATCCCTTAACACTGTGGACTCTCTCAGAGGGGAATCTGAGACTCCGGGGCAAAAATGCTAGATCCCTCCCCAACAAGGAGAGAGGGAGTGCTTTGGCAAGGGGCACATTCAAGGAGGCCGTTTAGGGACAGTTGAGCGGTAGGGGAGGACCTATAAAGTAGAATGGGGGAAAAGAGAGTAGGTACGCTGGTACAGACGCCTACTGCCCTAGGGCAGCTAATGTTGGGGGTGGTAGGAAAAAGCCAAGAAAATAATATGAATAGTCTGCCAAAATGAACGTAACTTAATCAAAATCAGATACCCTCATGGTCTAAAATGGGAGGGCTAGCAGTAAAAAGCGAGTTAAAGGATGAGGAGAGCTTAGGCTGGATGTGGGGAACGCAAAGGTGAAGCTAAACATAGAAACAGTCCTATGGATCAAAGAGGGTAGTGGGGGAATAGAAGGGGTTAGCATGCTGATCGGGTCAGGCAGACCGGCCAGGGGGAAAGAGCATCAGGCGAACATCTCAAAGTCACTGTAAGCACGCAGTAGTGCAGAACTGCATCAGTTACTAGAATACAAAAAACACAGCTTTGTATAGACTACGAGGGAAAAAAGAAACACCTGAACAAAAACGACTAAACATCATAAAGTCACAAAGTCAACAAAGAACCAGACAGATCAAGGACAAGGAATCCACAGCACCCTGGGCCGGCCTCACGACACCGCGCTGGCGCATCCTGCTATGGGGAAGGGTCAGAAGAGGGGGGGTGAAGTGGAAGTCTCGGACGGATCCTCGTTGTCAAAGGGGATAAGGCGTCCTGTTAGAGGGGACAGTCCAGCTGGGGAAACAAAGTCAGAGATCGGCAGCAAGCGGATAGTTGTGAAACAAATCCGCGTCATCAAGATGGAGGGCTCAGATCGGCTTCATGTCGACCCTCAGCATAAAATGGCGGAAACCCAGACCATCAAACCCCGAGACACCAATCAAGGGGGAAGGACTTCTCGGTCACGGGAAAATGAGAGAGCGGAAAAACCAGGAACTCACCGCTCTCTCCACCAGTCGCTGGGAATCAATTAGGGAGAAGCAAAGGGCGGCAGCGTCACGTCGGGCACTCGCCATACCATCCGATGAAGCGGCTCGCGGGCAGAGAGCAAGCAGCCACAGGAGGCGAAGCGAGGCGGAAGTCGCCGCGGGAAGCGGAGCCGCCATGGCCAAGCCTTGAGATACTTCAAGTGAAGGGGGTGGCGGAACCCAAATTCCAGGGGGGGGGCTCGTGCCTGCAATAAATGTAAAGGGTCAACTCGCTCCGCACTCTCAAAAAGCTCCAGTTAAAGTGTTCTGTGCCGTGGATGATGTGGGAAACAAACGTCCTCCAAAAATGGCTGCTGCCCAAAGCTCCTGTGCCCCAAAACAAATAGAAGCACAGACAGGTCAGAGCACGCCCAATCCAAGCCACCACATGGAGCCAGCAAGGCTCAAGAGCCGGAATCCATGTAGCCACCAAGCCGCCACCACAAAAGTTCAGGTGCCCTCAGGGCTGATGCACAGTGAAGCACTCGATGCTGATGGGGGAGGGGCACCGCGCTACAAAAACAATGGCGGCCCCAACGTTGATCAGTTCTCGAGACCCCCAGGTCGCTGATAACCCTGAAGTCAAGGATACGATGGGGGGGGGGAGTTTAATAAAGATGCCCCCGACCTCCACAGGGCCCCAGAAATACGGACTCCTGCCCCCGCAGCTCACCTTCAAATTATGCGCGTACCGGAGCCCACCCGGTACCACACCACAGCCACCCAGCAGCTCCACCGGCAAACAGTAAGCGGGGGACTCCACCAGAGCGCTGAAAGCAGAGCGCCGCCCTGCGCCCGCAGGCCTCGACAGCAGCAGCGGAGGTTTAGTGGAGCAGCTCTGGACGCCCTCCAGGCCAGCACGTCCTCGCGACCCCGGTCCGGAGTCTCAAGGTCTCACCATAATTTGCCCACACGATATTTTGGAAATGACATTATGTCCAAACACCGTGGGTGGATCTGGTCTGTTGTGAGACCTTCTGAGAAGATACCTTACGAGAGGGAGGCATTGACAATGATGAATTCGGTGACAAAGCTCCCCCAAACTGAGCATTAATGATGGACAAGGGTAAAACATAATTTTCAATTGAAGTAGCTTTGAAGAAGTTGAGTACAGTCAGCATCTGGAGTCTGTAGTATTTCAGGCCTCTCCACTACTGGTGCCATACCCTTGCATTACACCCTGTCACAGCTTCTTAACAAGTAAAATAAGTTTAGTTCCTCTACCTCTACCAAGGGCAGAGAGGTGAAAATTTGACTTTTCTTAAGAATTGCCCAACTATTCATGCACACTCAGAAGACTTAATCAGTCCCAGCCCCAGGTTTTCCTGTTTTGCACACCACATCAAGGACCCGCAACTAAGTTATATGGGCCACTGGATACCTAAGTTCAGCTGAGTAAGCCTAGAAACAATTTCCTAACAGCGAGATCTATGAGAGACAGGGCTTTGAAGAATTACCTTTGTGGAATTCTGTACAAATGGGTGAGTTTAAGAGGATAAGCAGACATGGTGTTGTTGATGTACTGTTGAATCAAAGAGGTTGATGGCATTGCACTTATCTGTGGAGTGTGGGATAGGTGGTTCAGGCAGTGCTTGATTGTCTTGAAAAATGTTCTGCTTCTATTGGTGGTTGAACTGATAGTTTTGGTATAGGTCTTTGCTTTGTCTGATGTGATGAACCGTCTGCATATTGCGCAGAGGGACTTCAGTATCATGAAGTCATTGTGAGTTCTGTTTTTCTTCCATTTTCTTTTCTGCCTAAGAATGCATTTATTGTCAGCGAGGTCTTTAGAGTATCAGGGTGCTGAAGGTTTTGGCTTCAACTCGTGTGTTTTTATTGGAACGTGGATGTTCACATAGTTTACCAAAAAGGCGCTAAAGTCATTTAGAAGGGTGTTGGCACTGGTTGTGGACTTTGCAGGACAAGAGATATGCTCATGCACCTCAGGGTCTTGTGAGCAATTGTGCTTTATACTTCATAAATATTTAGCACCATAGTCACGATCTACACTTCTCATTCAATTTATAATACCCAGTTCATTTTCCGCATTGCCCCACTTGAAACACTGATTCCTGGTGGCGGTGGCATGGAGTATGTCAGGCTGATACGAGGCACTCATTATGAGGCCATATGCTTTGTTCTGTGGGTTAATTTCTGAAGATTACATGTTGCCAGGTGTTGCCCTTTCATTATCAGTGGCGATTTCTTTATGAGGGCGAGGGAGCTCCCCCCCCCCGCCCGCTGCGAGCCCTGCCAAGTGCTAAAAATATACTGGCAATAAAATGATTTCATTGGCATTTTATTTTGAACACTTAGTGCTGCTCGCAGCGACCGCCAGACTGCCCCCAAGTCAGGAGAAATGCAGCACGGAGGACTGGCCAGATACTGCAAAGTACGCATATCAGTCTGGCCGGCTGTCTTACGACGGCCAGCCTGACATGCACACTCTCCACTCAGCTGTCTTAGACAGCTGGGTTGAGAGCAAAAACAGGACTTTAAGGCTTAAAGGAGCGTCAGTGCAACCCGCTCCATCCAATCTTGGCGCTCCTCTCATGCTGGTTAACAGCATGGGAGCAGCGTCTGGACTGGTTAGGGGAGCTCTTCCCAGACTGCAGGAGAACACCGAGGAGGACGCGTCATAGACCGTGGGTAAGCACAATTTACTTTTATTTTTTTATATATTAAATGTGTAATGCATGTAATTAGTTTGTTTAATTTGGGGCTTTTGGAGGGAGGGGTTGTTTTTATGTGGGGTTTTGGAGGGAGGGGTTGTTTTAGTTTGGATTTTTGGTTGTCTAATTTACTTTTTTTGGAAGCGGTGGGGCACTTTGCTCACCGCACCACGTTCAAAGGTTACCAGCCGCCCCTGTTCATTACCTGCTGCCTATTGATCCCTCAGCACTGTAGAAAAAAATAAATAAAGTTGATGTCGTTTAAAAAGTAAACTCTATGCCATAGGTCTTGATGAAGTCTAACAACTTTCGACACCTGTGAAACCCAGCCCTGTTCCCAAAGCTGTCCAACCCCTCTCTACCTGTGATAAAATGTAGCAGTCTTTCTCCACAACCCACATGCCTTTCTTATAAAGGAAATGCATCTATTTTTGCAGTCTGGCCTCTGAGACAGCTTTACCTATCTTGCAATACTGGTGTTTTAAAAAAAATAGTTTTGCATAACATACATATATAGAGGGGCTTTTGGTCAGCAGGCATTATCCATTGGTCAGTTAAATTGTCATTCACATTTTGCTTCCGCCCACGACAGAATATAGCATGGGGCAATGGTCAGCCAACTTTACCCATTGTTACCATTCACTCAGTGGTGTAGGACGGGGCAGGGGGTGGCGGGGGGAGTTCCATCCCGGGAGGCATGAGTTTTGGGGGCGGCGACCTTCCCCCCTGCTCTTACCTGCCATCTCGGGGCATCAATCGCCCCCCCTGCTCTTCAGTGCGGCTGGCGCGTGGCACAACAATCGGAGGAATCTGCCAGCAAACTCCACCCCCCCCCGCTCCTCGATGCGCAGGGACCGCCCCAGGTGGTCTAAGGTCTAGCTACGCCACTGCACTCACTTCAAGTGCACAAATTCTGTGCCCTTTGTTCATATCCACCAAAAAATAGATCCCTACTCTTCAGTGATAAACTTGGTACGAAGTTTGTCTTTTCATTTTAGTTTTATTAACTTTAAATTACGACTGTTTATTTTGCCTGCACTTCTAACGTCCAGTTACATGATGACTTTATTTTCTGTCCCCTATTTGTAGTTATAAAGTATTTAGGTGACATTGTAACATTGTAGCGGCCTGCTATTTGAGTGCTTGGTTAGCTGTTGAGTTGCGCTTGTCTTCTTAACAAATAATTATAAAATACATGGCACAAATGAAAGGCTTTCATACAAAGAAAATCACTAGTAAAATGGCCGCATCAGGGGATTTTGGTTAAAGTAAAACTTTTCAATACAAGCATACAACGGCCACATTTAGATGGCCACACTTTTTCTTTTTTGTGGCACATATTTGCAAATAAAAGTAGAAATTAACCATTGCTACAGTCTGTCACAGCCAGACCTATTGGCTTTGCCAGTGCTCGTTTGTATTGTGATAAGAGACAACCTTTAATTGTATCTTACTTTTCAAAACAGAAACCATGTTTTTTCAAAGAAAATGTAGACTGTTAGAGGAAGGAGACAGAAAAATAGAGGTGGACACCGTTTGCTTCCAAACGAGGGCTGCCCGAGACCTGCTGAACCTGGCTTTGTTCTATAAGAAATGCATCGCCAGTCCACCCCCCCCTTTGGCATTCTACTGCTGTTTCCTTTGCTGTTCAGGGCGCTGCAAGCGAGACATCAGCCTTTGTTAAACCCAGACAGCTTTCTGCAGCCGAATTGAGTGGCTGGGACATTCATTAGCAACATCGCAAATGCAAACAAAAATGCCAAAGTGGCATTGACTCATTAATTCAATAGCGCTATTGACTGAAGCTAATTTTTCCCTGAAATACCACCGGGCCCGGCCGAAAGAGCGACCCCTCTCGCTTTCTGTGAAATTCTATCAGCTGACAAACAGAAGGAGGGGAACGTTAGACTGGGTGAGAAAACTTCAGGGAATTAGGCAGCAATTAGTTTGTTCCTCCTGGTTAGCTGTCTTTCAAGCTCCAACCTCAACCCTGCGCCCCAGACAAGCCACCGCCAGGTTTAATTTCATTGGCCCCCGATCAGCCGCGGCCCGTGCAGGTAAGAGCGGTGGGGTGGTGGTGGGGCCGGGTTAAGGGGAGGAGGGGTATTTCGACAGACGACACAGAGGGAAAATTAATTATTTATTTAATTTCCCCTCCTCGTCGTCTGTCGAAATCCCCCACCCCCTGCCTCACCACTCTTACCTGCACGGGCCGCGGCTGGCCCCGATTCTGTGTAGGTTGGAAAACGGTGGGGTATTTCAGTAGCGTTGCAAGTATGCCATGGGCCCTGGTACAAGCAATGAAAATGGCCCCTTTGACTGCTGCTGGGGTAGTAAAATACATCAATTATCAAGGTTCAATGGGCCCCGGTGCACTGCACCTGCTGCACCAATGGTAGCCACCTCCTTGAGGTGTTTTCTGTACTGGTAAACACCATTAGAAGAAGTAGGTACTAAGATCAGTAAATACCTCTTAGTCCATTTCACTAGAAAAAGAGGCATAACTGCAGATATTTAAAGCACCAAATTCGACATATTTTTGCCGGATCCAACCCCCAGTCATGCGGCCCGGACAGGCAATTTCCAGGTTTAAAACCTTAGGCCCTGATTCTGAGTAGGTCAGCAAAGGGCGAGATATTTATAGCACCCAGTAAATACCATTACCCCAGGGTCAGGTATGTAATGGCTATGGTAAATAAATACCCCTTCTTCCAGGTTTCATTTAGAAATGAGACATCACATGTGGTATCAATATTTAAAGCACCGAATTCCATACGGCTTGCATTTTTCCGGTTCTTTTCCACAGAAATATCGGAATGTTTGACCTACAAAACTGTGAGGTGAGAACAGCAGGGTGCGATAATTATTGCACAACTTAGAATTCCTTGATCAGTGATGGGGATTCAGCTCTCAGCTCGTAACCAGGGCCATGTTTTCCTCGTGCAGCGCCAGTGCTTAATTTGTAAAAAAAGAGAAGTGCCGGGGCCCTCATCAGGAGGCCACTGCTGTTTGCACCACACATTGCCACTGTACATACACAACCGCTAACCATCACTCTGCTACAAGTGTGACAATTCAGACTGTTCGTGGCCGCCAAAGCTTTTAAGAATGGCTTGGGTGGCATGTATTGGTTGTTTTTAATGTATATTGAATTAACAAACTACTATTTTTCTGCAAATCTTTAAATTACGCAAACAGCGCCCCCATGTAGCAGTTGTCATAAGTGCAGGTTCTGGCAATCAAGTGCCGGTGCTGGCAATTAAGTGCCATTGCCGAGCACCGGATACCACTGGCTCAAATTAAGCACTGTTGCAGCCTAACGCTGCATTTAAAAATACCAGGTAAATGAAAAGCTAAACGCTTTTCTTGGTTGTTAGTGAGAGTTGGCCTAAGTCTTTTCATTCTCTGCAGGTGCCCAGTAGAGTTTTGCTGCTCAAATAATTCCTTAATCTTTGTGCGAGTGCTCTCTTTCCTGCTTGGTTCCATGATGTGTGCTGTGGTCAGAGCGGTGGGGCAGGGTTTGGAGGGGGGGATTTGACTGAGGGTCATGAGGGGAATTTAAATAAATAATTAATTTTCCCTTGTGGTCATATGTCGAAATCCCCCTCCATCCCCCCACCCCCCACCCGGACCCACTGCTCTTACCTGCACGGGCCGCGGCTGCCTGTGGTACTGATTGCAGAGACAGGTGTTTTACCTGTTACTTGGCCATACAACAGAACATTGTGTGTTGCTGGCCTTTCAGATACGATTTCCAAAGAGCAGGATTCCACTGTGTAGAATTTCACCTCACACTTGGCAATGGTTGTGCCTTGGGGTTTGAAAAGGTGACAGGGCGTAGCTTGGTAATTAAGATTGAGGGGTTGTGTTCCAATTTGCCAAGAATCACGCTGTCATATAATGTTAAAATGCATCATATGATAAACAGGGCGCATAGGAGGGGCTTAAGCGCCAGTGGAAAGGGAGACAAATGTGGATATGTAAGGGTACTAAGGGAGAGAAAAGAAAATAATTTGTAAAATAGCCAACATTTTTGAGGACTTTCAAAACAGAAAGAGGGAGAGGGAGAGAGTGTGTGGGAGTTTCCTCTGTGTGTATGTAAACATCCCTGGGGACATCCGATAGACAAGCACCTGGACCCAACTATTTATCAGAAAATACATTTATTCGGGGGGTGTAACACTGCAAACACCCCCCCTAAAGCTATGCCCCTGAAATGTGTGGCAGTGAATGTGGGGTATCCTAGCTGGAGAAGACTAGGCTTAATTACAACTAGGGCCAAGGATTGTATTGCTGAATGTCGACCCGCAGAGTGTCATGGTGTAAGAATATTGAGGAAAGGATATTGAGGGGAAAAATATTGAGGGGTAAGTGCATAAACGAAAGTATAGATTTAGTATTCCTAGCTCCACGTACCTTGAAGCTAAATATGATGCCAGGGTACATATATGTAGAGTTGGCTATAAAAATCTAGACTTACTTACCGGTCAATATTTTATTTGTGATATTTGTCCTCGATATTTTGATGTCGGGGTGCATACTGGGGCCCAGGACTGTAAAGATCATTTGCGCCTGTTTTAGCACTTTCAGCTGACCTATGTGCAGCTCCTTCTGTAATCCTCATTGTGCAGGTGCAAAGGTACTGAGATGTCCCCATATGCCCAAGCGTACACCCTTTCCCATGTGTCCGCATCATATTGCAGATGAGCTGTCAACATTTTTTTGAGCTATGCTACCTGCAACACCTCACATTATTTTTGGTAATGAGGCACACAGCCTCTATCTCTCCACAGAACAACCAGCATGGGTCGCTTAAACACATGGATGAGATTAATTTATATACCTTAATGCATACCTGAGCAACTCTAGCACTGATCCTACCTCTATTAACTGAAGTGACGAGAGGTCAGAAAATCCCAGACAAGAAATTTGAAGCATTTTACAAAAACAGAAGTGGATATCCTGTAGAAATAAGTGATGAAAATGTGCTTCTCCTTCAACCCAAGAGCATACATAGTGAACCACAAATAAAACTGATGTGCACAAAGCACTTTTAATAACCAATGTTATGTCTAAAGGCCTTGTACCACAAGGAATGAAAGGACTGTAGTTCTAGTACTTGGTAATGGTACATGCCAAAGTCTAGGGGTAAACAATTGTATCTGTGAGGATCTTTTAATGACTAATTGGATCCCAGATTTGCAACGATCAATGGTGGGGCTCAAGAACTTACACTGACAAAATATTCCCCTAAATGACCTGAAATGACCAATAGGTATGAAGCCTATCTTACAACAGCAGGGTAAAATATTGGTATGGGGTCTACACCTCACACCATTGACCTAACATGTGCAGAGGTCCTTTCATACAACTTGCATCTGGGTTTTTTTTTCTCTGCATTATCTCAAGATTACACTTCCATTCTTCCAGAACTCAGCTACAGTTGTTTTTCTGATCCAAGATAAGGACAATACATTGCTCACTCCATAGCTTAATTTATTTAAAACAAAATACGTGCCATCACCAAAGACTTTCTCAGGAGCCTGCCAATGGGGTTGCCGGAAACAAAGGTTGTGTATTCTTGAGTCCACTTCATGCCTCTTTCTTCCACCACCAGACACATCTTGTCTCTTAATCTAACTTTTGAAGGTTCTTTCTCATCCCTGCTTTTTCCGTTTGTCAATGTTGCCTCTCTTTCACCGGCTCCTTCTTTCTCTCCCTCTTTTTCTTTTGATTTGAGCCAAAATCTGATGATGAAAAATACGTCCTGGCCCTTAAATAGGCGTTCCTTTTCCCTCCAATGCAAGCTCGGGACAAATTAAGTACTGGGCCTTTCTAGAGGACCTGTAATGGCTCCAGATTAAAGACCAGTGGTACTTTAAAACCATATGTCTACTTATGGCACCGCATCACCTTTCACTAACAATCTACTTCACTACTATTATTACACAACAAAGCTTCACACTCTACCAGTTTCAAAACTCTGTTGGAGCTTTATTTACATTGATTAATTCTGAGTTGTGAATCATTTTCAGCTAGCGGTCTGGCACTATGGAATCTGTGCTACTTTTCAGATTTCGGGCTACAGTTGTTTTTTTTTTAGTTTTATATAGCGCGAATTAGACCCAAAGATATCGGGTATCAGAGCGCCTTACATAGCACCAGTTTCGTTACACAATGACACATTCATTTTTGATAGGCACGGGGAGATTAAGTGATTTGCCCATTATCACAGGATGTTGAGACTCGAACCCGGTTCCCCAGCTTCGAGGTCGATCGCTCTAGCCGTAAGGCTACATCCTTTCAATCTGAAAGTTGATCTGAAAGTGGCAGACAACCCTATTCCCATTTGACCGGAGCCTCGATTGGTCCCTTCCTGTAAATCAGTTACTTTGTGTTGTAACTGATGAGTGCCTCATGCATGAACACTTAACATACATATATGTTAATGACATCCTGATTAGTAGCCAGGATCATAGCTATCGATAATGCAGCAGGTGCAATGGCACAGGGGTGCAGGACCACATGGGTCCCTCCGGACTCCATTTATGGCTTTCTTTTACTAAACAGACTGTGAATTGAGTGGCCCTTTGTTCTTGATTTCATGATTGCCTGTGGTACCTTTGCTACACCACTGTGGTTACCAGTCAAGAGACTATCACAGTGCTATACATGGGGATAAGTCCCAGAGAAGTTTGTGTTTACTTTTCCTTTCCTTCTTTCCATTGATCCACCATTGGCCATGAACTGTGTGGTGCTGCAACTGTGGTCACTATGGTATGGTCATGAACGGATGTGTGAACGGATAACAGAATGACTTTAAGATAACATTAACCACTTCATCAAGGTTTGAAAGCTCTTGGCAATGCTTTTTGGCAAGAAACCTCATACCTTTCTCAACTGTGCCTAGGGTTGTTTCTCTCTCTGGTACAAATAACTCGCTGTCCCTGGAGAGGATGGGCAGCCCTGTGAAGTTTCCCAGGTCCATGCATGGTGTGGTGCATGCAGTCTTGTTTATTTCATTATAAAACCAGTACTAAAGGTCCCACAATTCAAAGAAAAGGCCAGACTGGAAAACTGTGGACCTGGGGAACTTGGCAGCTAAGGATGGGGCAGGAATGAAAGATTGACTGCCCCTTTTTCAAGGGCACACACAAGGTCTTCTTCCCATGGCATGAGGTTTTTTTATAGCCTTATAATCACTGCCTTTGGGGAAAGTCACTTAACTAACAAACATGTTTTGTACATTAAAGCCCATTAAAAAGAAAACATAAAACCTCTCCATGATACAGGAAGGGAATTGACTCTTCTAATGAGGGTAAGAGAAGACCAAAGCACGCTGTTTACAATGTTGTTTGGACTGGTCGGAATCTACAGTATAAAGTTTTGGGCTGTACCATTCCTCCAGTTTGGAAGGGCAGGCAAGTATTCTCATCGTACTGCCCACTCAGCACAGAGAGCAGTGTTTGGAGAGCGGATTTCCAGGAAACCTTCTGTTAGCAATTTGATGAGTCTTCCTGACTCCAGGGAGGTTGTCCCCAAGAAAATAAACTGTTTTTTAAATTGCTGTGACTGTTGGTATTTTATATTCTTTCTAATGAACAAGGCTGATTCACAAAAATGTGGATGACTCCACTTGAGTAAGCGCATGCATATATTTTCTTCAATTGCCTCTTTTTCGGCATAGGCAGAACCCACACTCATAATACTGGGAAACTATAACATTGGCAGTTTCCCTGGCCCGACACTACAACCATGGATTTACGGAGTAAGTAAGATTAAGGTAAATATCCAACTGACCATTTTTCCTAATTTTTCTTACCGTGCAAAACATTTTTCAGGGTGAAGAAATCCATTTCAATATAAACACTCTACGAAACTATGTGGTGTTTGGGACACTTTCGTACTCTTAATGCACTTCATGAGCTTCCTTGCAGTAGTAGGTGCAAAAGTGGAAGTTCAATTAATGGTAAAAACGGCAGGACAGATGTGTGTGGGTGACCACGGAGTTGTTACTTTGTGGGTTGGGTTATCATTATGATGCAGCGTTTTTGGCCTACCCTCTTACCATTCATCCTCCGGTGGACATTTTTATCCAACTGAGAGGTGAGGAGAGTTAACATTACATCAATCAATTTCAATTAACAGTGTAACCCATTTGGCTACACAGTAAGGACCAGGAATCAGTGACTAAGGTTAAGAAGGTTTATTATAAATTAGGAATCAAGTTAAGGTACACAAACCTCAGCACCATTCTATAAAGATGCAGAATAACAACTGGGAAAAACCAACCTCCTAAAGGAGCTTAGGCGTACCAGTATTAAACAAACAAGTTCAGTCACAGCAATACAAACGATTAGTATTAAGATCTGGTGCTTAGAGAAGAGTTTTCGGTCCTCTCTTCTATACATGAGTAAATCCAGAATCGTCTAAGTCAAAGTCCAAACTAAGAGGATAGTTCATTAGTCTACGGGATCTCAAAATTCAGGGAATAGGAAATGTGGGGAAGTACAAGAAGTAAAGGAAGGTGTCAGCATTGCAGAAGCTCGGTCAAGAATCTTCTTGTGTCAGGGGAATTTTGAGCTTTAGCCTAAGCCACACTCAGCAAGAATCAAAGGGAATCAGCATAGAGGTCTAAACTTCTCAAAGCCCAAGGAAACGTGCTCCAGCATCAGGCAGTGTAGACTCCAGTTATACACACTAAAATCACTCAAGTAAAAACCTCTCTGTTCGCATCATCTGGGGTTTCATTGTTCTTCTCCATTCTCACGTTGTAAGCTGAAACATCGGCATAAATATCCCACACTGAACATGGGATCGACATCGTCCTTGCTTACCCAAACCATGTTCTAACATTGCTGAATGGGACTCTTCAGTTAATGCTCTGGTTCTCCATGTTTTTTCGTCAAGGTCTTCTTCTCAGGCTCTCTCTATCGCTAATGCAGTGCTGCATCTATTCTCAGACTAACAATGTGTGTGAATACCTGCAAGGGAAAGTCATGTCAGTAGAAATGGAAAACATTAATTGTGAGATAGTTTATTCATTAAGTCTTCAAAGAAAATCTAATTTAATAAAATTAAGGCACACAGTGTTATGTAAGAATTCTCTAATTCTACAGTGAATGCACTTCAATAATAATGTCAATTGCAACATTTCTTATTAATGTCGTTAGGCCACACAGGAAACATGTGCTATGTGCACCTTTTAGGTTATGCTTTTGTGACGTGTAAAGGTGTACCAATTACATTTGCAATGCCACTTTACAAGGGGTCAGCCATTTTCTTCCCTTCTCTTACACTTCCGCCAAGGACAACCTGCCCGTGTTGAAATTATTACAGCAGTTCTGTGTGCCATCTCCAAACTGAAAATTCAACAGATTTTGATTCTCAAAATAGCATAACATGCATTTGTAATGCGCACGTTCACCCGTGGCACTGAAATAGCAGTTGCTTGTTGCTATTCAACTTAATGGTACTTGTTTCATCAACCTCTGAAGGATAAAAGTCTGAGTGGACTCCCTAGGATTTGAACCCATGGCCATGGGGTTAAACACAGATCCCTGGAGTAGATGCATCAGTCCACCCAGTCTCAGGGCGGCAATGGAAAGCATAATTCATGAACTTCCCCTAGCTGGAGGCCCATCTTTTAAGCATGTAGGTTTGAGTTACATGTGCAAAACATTTTGCAAATCTGCCCCTTAAAATTTATTGTGCCTGCCACATTCGTGGGTAGAACTTGTCCAGTGATGTTTTTTATTGCAAAACTATCTGGGTAGCAATGAAGCGCTTTACGTTAATGGCAGGGCAATGGGACTGGATATGATACACGATCATGTGCATCATTAGAGAATTTACACAGCAGTATTATATTTCACATATGTATACTTACACTGCACATATATTTTAAAAATTTCAGCACAGGAAAACTAATGTGGCCTAACGGCTAGGGCAGTCGATCTCAAATCTGGGGAACCGGATTCGAGTCTCTGCAATGACGCTCAACATCCTGTGATTCTGGGCAAATCACTTAATCTCCCTGTGACTAACAAAAATGAATGTGTCCTTGTGTAACACAACTGGTGGTCATGTAAAGCGCTCTGATACCTTCGGGTCAAATTCGCGCTGAATAAAACTCAAAAAAAAAAAAGAAGATTGTACACAATGGCAACATTTTCAGTCAAGGGCTAGAGCTGGAATTAGAAGGCAGGTCATCATGCTAGTATGTTAACACCAGACCATATGTCCATTTGTGCAGTTTTTTGTGTTTTTTCCAAAAATATGAAATTGTGATGATGTGGACCACATATATTTCAATAACTAGAAAAAGAACCCAGATGTTCATGGATTCCCACTGATGGTTTTTATGCACCATAATCTGATTTTCACAGTATCCCCAGAAAGATTCATGTGAATTCACAGCACCAACCGAGCATCTTTCCTTAAAGTTTGAGTCTTCCCAGTAGCAGCACAGACCATAATTAACATTTTCACACTTCTGGGTCTTCCTGTATTCCTGTATTTTTTGTCCACTCCACATCATTCACAAGCTAGATCTGTGCATCCGACATTATTCTTGTGAACTGCTTAAATTTCTCCAGCCCACACCACATTCAGACTCATGTTAACACTCTGTCCCATAATGCATTTGAGTAATTGTCTGTATTTATGTGTTTTACTATAGTGTTTTTCAGTGGCGGCCACCTTTTACAAGGGTGGTGGGGTGGGTGGGGGTAAGCGTGGGGGGGCAGGGAAATGTTAAAAATAATACATTAAAAAACTAACCTGACGCCGCCGGCCACCTCCTGTATCGCACCTACTGGCCTCTTCCTGGTCCCAGCAGCCCCTGGGACAGACTCCCCGTGAGCCTGCAGCACAGGGATTGGCCTGAGCGGGCAGGCAAGACGCTTTGCTCAGGTCATGGAGTCTGTGGGGTTTCTCCAGTCCGGCTGCTGAAAGCATCCGGGCTGGAGAAACCTAAGTACGCATGTGTGTTTTGGTTGGCCTGAGACGACCAGCCAAACACATATGCGTACTTAGGGAGTGCACAAGCACTCCACCTCCCACCTCCCACCTCCCATGCCCCGCCCCTCCATGCACAAGCTGGCTCAGAGCCAGCAAACGAAAAATAAAATGATGCTCTAGCATCGTTTTATTTTTCGTTTGCTAGCTCTGCGCTCAGGCAGTGAGTGACGCTCCTCCGCCATTGCGGAGGAGCCACCACTGGTGTTTTTCACCAAAGCGCTGTGCACAATTGAATGAGGTACTAAATTTTTGTCTTTAAAATCATGAAAAAGATTAAAGGTTAAGAAAAAACACAAGAAGAAATGAAAATAGATGACAAGGAAGAGAAATATACATCATTTTTTAATAAGAATGAATCAAAATAGTACAATTGCAGCCTCATTACTATCGAAATGAGGAGTTTAGTAAAGATGGAAGGGGCACCAAGCTCACAGTCCAAATGTCAGGGCCCCCAGACGTGGCCCTTAATGGAAAAAGAAATCAAGAGTCCACATCCCAACAGCAAGCCCAAGGTAATTGGGAAGTGCAGGGCTCCTTACCAAAGGCAGCAAGAAGTAAAAGCTCTTCTGGGGCAGTGGTCACTTAAGCAATGATGACAAAAGGGGGTAAATTTGACATCCACCTATAAACTTTGCATTGTTCCCAGGCAAACGACACCAGTCAGCAACATGAGTCCTGGCACCACTAGTCACAAATGTCCCACACCACCAACAAATACCATTTAACCACAGGTAGAGCTCTTAGAAGAGGAAGGAGGCAAGAAAAAGTGGATAAGAACAAAATAGGATGCTTCCTGGCTATACAGGAGTCACCGAAGTTTCCAATCAAAGCAGCAATATGGGATCCGGCAACGGGGTCAGCTAAAGGCACCAGCAGGGCTCACTGGACTCCCACAATGTTAGGGACAATTACAGTTCATCAAAGCATCTTGTGACCAAACCAAGTTGTGGCCAAGCTGGAGTGAGGAAGATCAAAGTCTTGCAAGGGGATGTGAAAGCTGCAGTGTCATCAGCTTCGTCCCTCAGGATCTCGCCCCTATCCCCAACAGCGATGAATATGCATAGGAACTCACATGGCCAGCCCAGTCTAAGTAGTGCCTCCATTATCCATTGCTTGCAAATGGTTGGCCATGGTTTGCACTGGATTTTCAGTGTTGACATAGTAGCTTCTTAGTGCCGTTAGATGGAAACTATTCTATTGGTTCAGAGCCGGGGCTAGGGTAGGAAGATAAATCATGGCAACTGGAGCTGAAGCGTTTCGGCCGCTCTCCGCATCTCTTTGATGTTCAGTACCGTAGTTCTAGTCAACAAATCCGTGATAGGGGTGGGAGTAACTAGAGTAATTTTGGGTAGCCTAATTGCACTAAATCACTGCCAAAGTACACTAAATTATGCATATTTACACAAAGTGCTTCTCACACTCATCAAATTACCCAAATGGTCCGCTTGGGTAAAAATTCAACTTGAAAATGTAATTTAGAGTTGATTTCCAGTTGCTGATGTTCAAAACACTGCAGCTCGCATTCTGGTTTGTAGTTTTGCGCTCAAAATATTTCCAACTGTTTTGCTCGGGTAAAAAAATCTACCTGAAATGTTTGTTGACCACCCACGTTGAAGAAACTACCACTCACGTTGAAAACACTGCAAGTTTAGTGCTCATAAATTCCCTGAATGGTGTGCTTGGGTAAAAATACACTTGAAATCGCGGTCCTCTTTGTTCAGGTCAGTGTGACTTGTTTACTTCGTCTCTGCCCCGATACGTCTTCTTTGCTCTCTTAAGCTGCCAGTTGGTTTGCTGTCTGCCAACGTCTCCCAGGCCTCGGCGAACGCTAGTAAACATGGTGCTAATTTGTTATAGATACATGCGGCGCTAATAAACATACGGTCCCACCACAAAAACGCATTGCACATCTTTGAGCTCCTCAGGAAGGAACACTTGAATATTCTCTTTCTTACAGAGACCTGGATGAGCGATAGCTCAGTGCCACATATTGCATTAGTAATCCCAGCAAGTTATTCTATTGTCCACCATGGCAGAGTGGATAAAAGAGGGGGGGAGTGGCTATGGTCACGAAACATTCCCAAAGCTTTCCTGCTTTGAGATTCCGGAACTCCAGAGGGCTAAATCTTTGGCCTTTTTCATCTCTCCTTTAGCAAACAAGTCCTTGGCTGGAATTTTTATTTATCGCCCCCTGGTTATGACACTGATTTCCTGTCCTCGTTAGATGACGGTCTTTCCAGTCATCTATAAAATATTCCAATTTCGCCGTTCTTGGAGACTTTAATATTCACCTGGACAGTATGTATGACCACCAAGCCTGCTCCCTTTTGGATTCTATGTCCGCTTGGAATCTGAGACAATTTGTGGACAAAACTACCCCCTCTGCTGGTCATTTGCCTCACCCAATCTTCTCTAACTGCTATTCGTGTTCTGTTGCATTTAGCACTATTTCTTAGTGCAAAATGCATCCTTGCTTCCATTTCGGATGTGAGGGAGCATTTTTTGTGCTAAGAAAATAGCGCTTAATACAGAATTACTCTTCTTGTGTAATTCCGCATAATCTTGAGGAATTTTTAGATAATTCTGCATGATTACGCCTCAAGGAATTAGATGGATTACACCCACCCCTAGTCACCACTATTAGTCCATGGCGCTTGACTGTAGTAGAATGTGCTGCCTTGCACCACCACCTATCCAACTACTGTCAGCAGGGAGTTAGAACTACCTTATCCCACAATTGTGGTGGAGCCTCATTCTGTATTGGGCAACACTGCATGAGAGAATGGACTATAACAAGCAGGAAAGGACATTGTGTGCCCCTCACCTTGCAGCAGTGGCTTGCAGAGACAGGCAAGGTGGTAGCCTGGCTCTGGGCCACATGTCTGGCTCTTGCTCAGCACTTTGTCCCACAGTACTGAAAAGTCAAAACACAACTGAACCAAATATGCAAGGCAGTGGCAGTACACCTCCCTAACGCAGCTTTTAAAAAAAAACAAATAGGATCATTAGAGTTTGACAGAGTGGAAGCATAAAAAGAAATCAGTGGTGCTCCCGCCGAATCACTGACAAAATATCGAAGGTAAAAAAATCGACCTACAAAAATATCGCAACAAAAATATCGATGTCAATAATATCGAAATCCTATCTACAACATGGTAAGTACAAAAATATCGAGAAAAAAAATATCGATGTCAAAAATATCGTTATCAAAAATATCGTTTTTTTTTGTGCTAAAAATAATATGTAAAATAAACTAAATAATACTTATAATTAAAATAAACATAGTTAAATATATTTTATAATATTTAAAATTAATAAGTAACATATATAATTAAATAAAACATTAATTAAACATATACATATAATATATCATATATATACTTACTTAATAATCAGTTTGAATAATTATTTGAATAAATGATAAATTATTAAAAAATATTATCAATTTCAAATACATCTATACACATAAAACAATAACATAAATACAAATTAAATAATTATGTATAACAAATTTAAAAAAATTATTTACTTTTAATATTTTTAAAATTAATTATATACTATATTAACTAAAATAATACAAAAAATATTAAATAGCGTAGGAAATAAAACTACTATTACAACCCCCAAAAAAACAACAGTAAGAAAAATGTTGGATAGCGTAGGGGTAAAAATTACTATTTCCACTCCAGAGAGTGCAACAGTAGGGAAAGTGTTGGATAGCGTAGGGGTAAAAATTACTATTCCAACTCCAGAGAGTGCAACAGTAGGGAAAGTGTTGGATAGCATAGGGGTAGAAATTACTATTCCCACTCCAGGGAGTGCAACAGTAGGGAAAGCGTTGGATAGCGTGAGGGTAAAAATTACTATTCCCACTCCAGTGAGTGCAACAGTAGGGAAAGTGTTGGATAGCGTAGGGGTAGAAATTACTATTCCCACTCCAGGGAGTGCAACAGTAAAGAAAGCGTTGGATAGCGTGAGGGTAAAAATTACTATTCCCACTCCAGTGAGTGCAACAGTAGGGAAAGTGTTGGATAGCGTAGGGGTAAAAATTACTATTCCCACTCCAGAGACTGCAACAGTAAGGAAAGTGTTGGATAGCGTAGGGGTAAAAATTACTATTCCCACTCCAGAGAGTGCAACAGTAGGGAAAGTGTTGGATAGCGTAGGGGTAAAATTACTATTCCAACTCCAGAGAGTGCAACAGTAGGGAAAGTGTTGGATAGCGTAGGGGTAGAAATTACTATTCCCACTCCAGGGAGTGCAACAGTAGGGAAAGCGTTGGATAGCGTGAGGGTAAAATTACTATTCCCACTCCAGTGAGTGCAACAGTAGGGAAAGTGTTGGATAGCATAGGGGTAAAAATTACTATTCCCACTCCAGAGAGTGCAACAGTAGGGAAAGTGTTGGATAGCATAGGGGTAAAAATTACTATTCCAACTCCAGAGAGTGCAACAGTAGGGAAAGTGTTGGATAGCGTAGAAGTTACAAATAACATACTTATAAATAAAAATTTTTTAAAATAATTAATGAATTATTAAATAACTCTAAACTATTTACCAATACCAATAAATAATTATTAAAAACATAATTACCAATAGAAAATTTATTACCAATAAATTAATAATAAATACCAATAAATAATAATTAATAAATAGTAATTACTAAATAATAAATATTGAATAATAAAATATTTTTAATAACAAAAAACGTATAAATTATTAAATCTTAATTGCCAATTAACTAATATTGAACAATTAAATGCTTTTTATACCAATAATAATAATAATTAAACATTAATGATCAATTAATAAATAATTCTTAATATATTAATTAAATGTATCAATAAATAATATTTAATAATATTTAATTACCAATTAATGATAAAACAACAATAAATTAATTTTTAGAACCAAAAATTGTAATTTACAAAAATTACCTATTAATAATTAATATCCAATAAATTAATTATCAATACCCAAATATAAATTTAATAATTACTTAATTAGATTTCAATTACTTCCAAAAGTATTCCCCTATAAACGCACAACACACTCCAATGATAAAATAATACACTTAACATAATGATCAATTAATCAATTAATAAAAATTAATAACTAATTAATAATAATTAATTACCAATTAATAATAATTGATTACCAATTATCAATTAATTAACAATAATATAATTATCAATACCAATTAATTAAAATAAATTATAAGTAAATTACATTTAAATTACATGATGATCAATTAATAAATTAATAAAAATTAATCACCAATTAATAAAAATTAATTACCAATTATTAATTAATTAACAATTATATAATTATCAATAACAATTAATTAAAATACATTTTAACTTGATTACATTTAAATTAAATAATAATCAATTAATCAATTAATAAAAATTAATAACCAATTAATACAAATTAATTACCAATTATTAATTAATTAACAATAATATAATTATCAATACCAATTAATTAAAATAAATTATAACTTAATTACAATTAAATTACTTCCCACCCTATTCCCCTATAAACCCACAACCCGCAACAGAACTTAAACGCAAAAATATAATTAACATTTATTTATAATTCCTAAAAATTAATAATTAATTTAGTATAATTAAATTACTTCCCACCCTATTCCCCTATAAACCCACAACCCGCTACAGTACAAAAAAAAATAATAACATTAACATTTTTTATTAACATATAAAAATTGTATACATATATTTTTAAACAAGTAGAACACTTAACAAAAACACATATAACACATACATACTAAAAACATAACAAAATACATAACAATAATACAAATATCGATATTAGTAACATCGATATTAGTAACATCGATATATTTGATTTCGATATTACTAACTTCGATATTATTTACATCGATATTAAAAAATTCGATATTACTTACCTTAGGGTCGATATTCTGTCCATCGATATTCTTCACATCTATATTCTGTCCCTTCGATATTTTAACTTCGATATTATTGTATTTCGATATTTTATTTTCGATATTTTGACTGCTCACCGCTCCCGCCATGCCAAATTTGTGGGTCTCCCGCTCTTTTTAGATTTAGGGGAAACCCTGGGTTTACAATCGCACAGCCTCAGCTGGCTCTGCTACCAGAATCCTCTGACCTTATGGTCCATTTGCTAAAAGGTCATCAGGTCAAACTGACAGTCTCCCTGTGTTTTTAGGGTGGGGCGACTGCCACTAGATTTCCCTGCCCTAGACTGCTATATCAGGCATTGTTCCTGGGCAGGGAAATTGCTCAACGCCCCCATGTGCAGGGAGAAAATTTGCTGCACGTTGGGGTAATTCATTTTTTGTTTTTCAAGGATAAACTCCTGCTTTGTGGGGGGATTCTTGAAAAACAAAATACTTTTTAACAAGCTACATCAAACATGGTGTCCTCTTAGCAAAGCTTCAGTACCTTCAATGAAACACAGCAGTGGTACCTTGACTGAAGGCAGAGAGATTCATGCTTGGCTAGCAAGGATCTGTGAATGTGGCCAGTGGTCCTCCACCAGGGGAGCCGAGGCCACAGTCTTCACTGACCTGGCAGGCCAAGTGGTCACTCATCATACTCTAATTTTGAGCTCCAAAGCTTTTGCTCTGTGTCCCCCAAAGTAAAATGCTTTGAAGTCGGTCCTCCCTCCAAAAATTATGGCAAGACTTGGGGGAGTGGCAGGGCTAAGAGCAGGGGGCAGGGCTTTTAAGATAATTTTAGGGGTACTCCTCTATAGCTCAAAATCTGCACTAAATGTGAGAATTCTAAAAGAGCCAATACGTAAAACAAAAACTGCACTTACCAAAAACACTACCCCATATAATTGGGATGTTATGAGCCCCTCACACTTCTGGGCCTCAATGCAACTGCACCTGGTGCACTAATGATAGCTGCCGCCCTGAGTAGCAGGCTGTCTTCCTTGCCTCTTTCAACCCTTCCCCTCCATGCCTGTCCATCACTCTAATCCTGAAACTGACTCTCTGTCCCTTTCAGAACAAAATGAGCTCTTGCCTCTTGACCCCGCTTCTCAGCTCTAATGCTAGCAAGGTAAACTGCCTTTTTTGGAAAGTAAGACAGTCATGATTGTGATACTGTGGGCCCCTCACACCCCTGCGCATTGGTGCCATTGCACCTGTAACACCAATGATACCTACAGCCTTGGGAAGCAGGCTTCCTCCCATGCTCTCTCCTTAGGGCCATCACTTCTAAGTAATGCCCATCTATGTCGCCTACCTGCAGAAGTATGTAGTTACCTCAACGTATACGAGGGAGGGCAATCACTCTTTGTACGCAATGAATGTATGAATATGGGAAGGCATTAATTAAGTGTCTAATGAATAATAACTTGTTTTTTTCTAATGAAGTATTTGAGCGACCCTCACATTTTTTACCCACATTTCCAGGACAGGGTCGGGTGGCCAGAATAGGTTTTATTTTGTTCGCGGAGATATGTAGGTCTTTTGTGTAACAATGGAAAGCCCACACTAACTGTGCTAGCAACCACAACCCCCTCAGTATCAGCATCCATCTCAGACATAAGAAATGTTGTGTGGATCCACAGGACCGCGCAGAAGATATTGATGAACAACAGCCCAGTGGTGAGATGGTGTTCCATTGACCCTGCTGGCTTTCTGACCAGCCTGATAAAGGATAGGAGGGAGTGCTTTAACGTTTGCCTGGATGAGGACGCTGATGAGTTATGCATCAAGAGGGCATTTGTGGAGTCTTCGCAACACATTAAAAAGGGCTAGCAGGCAAACCGAAGAGGGTTAAGCATATACAAAAAGGCTGGTTTGTTAAGAAATGCTTTCAAGCCCACAGAAATTTAAAAAGGCCTTAAGTACCTTGTACAGGAATAAAGCACAGACATCCAAATGTAGGCACAAGTTTTAGTTGGTACAGAAGGTGGGAAAGGAGGAGATCAAGGCAAATGCATGGAAAGCTCTATTCGCGGTCAGTGAACAGAGGAACAATGCAGCTTTTTGGCAGATTATCAACCAGCCATACTTTAGTTGTCCAGAGAAATCAGCGATAGATCCAGTGGTTGCGTCTCAGGATTGGATTGACCACTTTAGTAGCATATATTCAACACAGACCAAGATTACAGGGATGACAGTGAGAACCTCATAACTAACACCCCTGAGGGCCAATTGACTCTTGAAGGGTCTCTGGAATTTATATTAGACGAGGTCACCCGAACTATCACAAATAGCTGTAGCAAGAAATCGCCAGGCATGGACAGGATCCCAATTGATCTGTTTAAGGACAATCTACATTTCAGGACCTGCTTTTGAGAATTTTTTTGTGTGTCATTTGTAATACTGGAAAATTTAGATACACAGTCCAAGTCACTCATTTTACCCTATCTATAAAAAGGGAATCATTGGGATTCAAGAAGTTATCAAGCACTTTTTCTTTTCTCCTGAACTTCTTGGTTAAACTGACGGGAAGGATCTTGCTAGCCAGACTTGAAGCTTGAGACTAATGAGCACAAGATCCTTTCGGAAACTCAATATGGGTTTTATAGGGGCCTCGTAACTGTCGAACAGTATTTGAATTTGAATCTTTTAATAGGTAAATACACAGTAGCAAAAAATGGGCTTTTATGTGGGTTTCATTAACTTGTCAATCGTGTTTGACTGTGTTAACTACAGTAAATAGTGGTCTTTGATGGGGGACCTGGGGGTGACTGAGCCATAGTGAACCTGTTGCAAGAAATTTACTCGAGCACGACTGCCAGGGTGAGGAATAGGAGAAATGAACAGTGTACTGAGACCTTTAGCGTTAATAGTGAGGTTAAGCAGGGCTGCGCCTTGGCCCCTTTTCTATTCACATTATAAATCAATGGAATATATAACAAGTTATTGGGCATATGCAAAGATCTTTCTCAGTTAGGACAGTGGCCCGTTACTGAACTTCCATATGCCGATGATGCTGTGCTGATGGCTCGTACTTTCAATGCCTTTTAACAGGTTTTGAAGTAGCTTTGTGGCCAAATTAGATTTAACGGTGAACCTAACCAAGTTCTTCATCATGTTTTGGGGGTAGCCATGAGTAAATATCGCCCCATGTAATTAAACAGTGTGGAATTAAGTATGGTTTCCTCATATGTGTATTTGAGGGTGGAATTTGACTTCTGGGGCAATTGTAAAAACTTGGTAAAGGCAAGGCTACTCCAATTTGAGAGATCACTTTTAGCCGTTTTTAGGTTTTGCCAATAAACTGGTGAAAAACAAATAAAGGAAATGCTCTAGATATAAATGGCGAAATGTGCTAGTACGGTGACCTATGGGCAGGTGGGTGTGTGGAGATATGTAAAAAATACTTCCTTGCAGTTGCGAAGAAATACGTTTTGGAGATGTTTACTCACATCGCTACAACCTAGCTCCTCTTACGTCATCCATCAAGAGTTGGGAATGAGTTTTGTGGAAGATCTTATTCAAATATGCCCTGTCCTATTCTGGCATAAGATCTGGGCACAACAGGAACCCTCTTTTAATAGATTAATGTACAGGATTGTTAAATGCTTCATTTCACACAAAAAATCCCATGGTTACTGAATGTTAAAGAGTTGTTGGATAGAATGAGCAGATTTGATCTCTTAAACGATCCAGAGAAGATTAAGGGGGTTAGTAAAGGAGAGCTGAAGAGCCTTTATGTTTTGACTCTTGAACTAGATAGTGCCAAGCAGTGAGTTCTCTCGCATTGGAACACTACAGAAAGTGTCGAGTAGAGCCATATCTGTTGTAGACAACAAATAGCAATCGAAGATTTTCGCTTATTCACTTCAGATTGAATATTATACACTTTGAAAGACTGGTCAGGTACAGATACATGTTACAAACACAAGGAGATGATGGACGGAGCGCTGAAACATTTCAGGCACTCACCCCTAGTCACAGATCTGGGTTGAATCCATTATCGTTCTTTAGCTCAATTTGCCTCCCCAGTTCAGAACCAGGCATATGCAAATCAGTCTTGACCCTGTTCCTTATGGGAACAGTCCAGCGCGAACTGCCAAGCCAGAGCTTCCCTGGACTGGAAACAAGCATCCTGGGACCAGTTTCGGAGTAACACCCCTCATCAGTCAGGCTAGCTTGAATCCAGTGGCAAAGTGAGCAAGGGACCCACATCTGGGCATACCCTGCCAACTTAGCGCGAACAAAGCAAGTATAAGGAGATGATGGACTGATTTGCATATTGCTGGGTCTGAACTGGGGTGGCGAAGTGAACTAAAAAATGATGATGGATTCAACCCAGATCTGTGACTGTGGGTGAGTGTCTGAAAAGTTTCAGCGCTCCATCCATTATCTCCTTGTGTTGCTTTGTTCACCCTAAGTTGGCAGGGTATGCCCAGACATGGGCCCCTTGCTCACTTTGCCACTGGATTCAAGCTAGCCTGGCTGATGAGGGGTGTTACCCCGAAACTGATGACAGGAGTCTTGTTTCCGGGCCAGGGAATACCTGGCTTGGCAGTTTGGGCTGGACTGTTCCCATGAGGCACAGGGTCAAGACTGATTTGCATATGGCTGGGTCTGAGCTGGGGTGGCCAAGTGAGCTAAAGAACGATGATGGAATCAACCCAGATTTGTGACTGGGGGTGAGTGTGTCTGAAAAGTTTCAGCGCTCCGTCCATCATCTCCTTGTGTTTGCATAGATACATGTTGCCCCAGTGATGGGATATTGTCCCAAAGCACTATGTATGCACTTTCTGTGTGAGTTTTATTCAGTGCTGAGATAAAGGTTTATCAAACCCCTGATGCTGAAGCATACTTTTAGGAAGTGAAGGGCAGCCCTAGCTTTTTTACAACATCTGCACTATGTTATTATCTGTGTTGCAGTACTAGCTTTTTTAAATCATGCTCTACGTATTTGTGAGGGCAAGGCGATTCTTATTTTAACTGAATGATATGTATTCGGTATGTAGATTGTTAAACGGCTATCTTAATTGTGCGAGATATATATATCTGTTGTAGCATATGATATGAAGGGACGTAGGAAAACCTCTCCCTTTTTTAATCAGTTATGATCTGTATGTGTTTATTCAATGCTGTTAATATACTTTTATGATTTTTAGCACAAAACAAAGTTATTTGCTTGACTGATTGATTGATTGATATAAATAATTATATTTTATTAATAAAGGATACGCTAAAAGTCCCGAGGTAAATGTACAAACAATGAAATAGTGTTGATAAAATTATAAAATAGAAAAAAAACGTTTACCTAGAGAACAGGAGGAAGTGATAAACAAGGAACAGCAGCAAGGAGATGGTAAACTAAAAGCAGATGGAACGGTATGTATCTGCCATACATCCCTGAGGGAACACACAAGATTTTCTTGAAGATACACATGTAATATACCCCCACAATCCCTCCTGGAGACAGTCGGACGTATTCGTTACACCCACTCAGTGTAATGTGGTGCTGGAAGGAACACACCCCCCAGGGCTGCTTTCAGCTCCCAGTCCACCGCTGGGTCTGTGAGGCCTACACGCTCCACACCTTGCATCTCGTGACATGTATCTAAGAAACAGTCCATCATGTGCAACAGAATATGTAGGTTTCAGAAGCAGTTCAACAGTGACACAAGACACAAGTGAAGCTGAGGAGTCTGGTATTTTAACTGGACTGTGTAAAGAACAGAATGGTTAGAGCGACTCAACCACCCATCAACTGTCTGTGGAAAGCATCATTTCACACTAATGCACAGATGTGAAGTGATGTCAAGGAGCTCTCTAAAGGAACAGAACAGGGAACAAGATGGGGGTAAGCTACTCTAAGCTATTTTCAAACCGGAAGATAAAAGCATATAAAATAATTCGCAGGGACCTGAAATGTTCTTTTTCACCAGTGAAGTTTTACGAAGTTTTCAATTTTTACCCTTTGCAAACTCTGGGAAGTTTCCTGGTTTTGCTTCATCTCAGACAAGTCTTTTTTCACATTGCTAGATATTTTTCTTGCCGTCTAATATTGAATTTTAGTGAGAAAATTTGTACTTTAATCGAACACGTCCAAGCTGCAAAATGTACCCGATCTTTTGGGGCGTTTACTTTTTACCAAGCTTTTTCATGCATATTGGCAAATGTCTGCAGATGAAGTC
This sequence comes from Calotriton arnoldi, assembly GCA_963921515.1. Classification (NCBI taxonomy): domain Eukaryota; kingdom Metazoa; phylum Chordata; class Amphibia; order Caudata; family Salamandridae; genus Calotriton; species Calotriton arnoldi. The sequence goes on along the minus strand of CAWUFW010006686.1, from coordinate 637,215 downwards.
GGCAGGGTTTTTTGTGTAGCTTTGCTAAGTTCAAAGCATTACTCAAGAGGAAAACACTATTTTCTGCGAGATATGTCCTATGAAGAAGCATTTTATTGGCGCTATATAACGATATGGGTATTATATAATGTCACAGAAGCAACGATTCTCACATGGAATTGGTAAAGCAAAAACCTTGAAACCATTGCTAAGTTTCGCATAGACCTTTGCACAGATTGAAAAACTCCTTGCATATCACCCATAGGGTACAGAGCAAGAATATCGATGTATAAATATCGACCTACAGAAATATCGAGGGAAAAATATCGTGGGTAAGAAATATCGATGTAAAAAATATCGTGGTAAAGAATATCGATTGTTAGGAAATTAATATCGATTGCAAAAATATCGAAGTGTTAAATATCGTTTACAAAAATATAGTTGTTAAAAATATCGATTCATTATTAATGTTATGTATTTTAGTATTTTGTATGAGAATTGTTTGTATTTCTATTATTTGTGTTAAAACTTTAGCAGTTAAAAAACATTTTTAACTTGAATTTTGCATTTTAGTTCCGTAGCGGGTTGTGGGTTTATAGGGGAATAGGGTGGGAAGTAATTTAATTATATGAAATTTATTTAATAAGTTATATTTATTCATAATTGTATAATTGTGATGTTATAGAGTTATAAATGTGTGAATTAATGTATTAATAATTGTTTGATAATTAGTTGTTGATTATTCTAAATTAATTAATACATAATTAATTATGTTAATTGTTTAATTAATTTTAGGTATGTGCTGTGGTTTTTAAAGGTGTAAATGGTGGGAAGTAATTTATTTTTATTGATGATTTATTAATTATTTGTTAATTAATTTGCATTAATTAATTTGTGAATTAATTTGTATCAATTAATGTGTTAATTAATTTCAATTAATTAACTAGTAATTAGTAATTGTAATTGTGTAATTAATTTTAGATGTGTGTTGTGGATATTATAGTGTTAAACAATGTGTAATTAATGAATGTTTATTTTTTTTAAAAATAATAATATATTTAAATTTCAATATTAATTATGTTAATAATGGAAATAAAATTTAATAAAAATGTTGATGTTTATTTTTTTATTGGTGTGGTATCCAGCACTTTCCCTACTGTTGCACTCACTGGAGTGGGAATAGTAATTTTTACCCCTCCGCTATCCAGCACTTTCCCTACTGTTGCACTCACTGGAGTGGGAATAGTAATTTTTACCCCTCCGCTATCCAGTACTATCCCTGCTTTTGCACTCACTGGAGTGGGAATAGTAATTTTTACCCCTCCGCTATCCAACACTTTCCCTGCTGTTGCACTCACTGGAGTGGGAATAGTAATTTATACCCCTCCGCTATCCAACACTTTCCCTGCTGTTGCACTCACTGGAGTGGGAATAGTAATTTTTACCCCTCCGCTATCCAGCACTTTCCCTGCTTTTGCACTCACTGGAGTGGGAATAGTAATTTTTACCCCTCCGCTATCCAACACTTTCCCTGCTTTTGCACTCACTGGAGTGGGAATAGTAGATTTTACCCCTCCGCTATCCAACACTTTCCCTGCTTTTGCACTCACTGGAGTGGGAATAGTAATTTTTAGCCCTCCGCTATCCAACACTTTCCCTGCTTTTGCACTCACTGGAGTGGGAATAGTAATTTTTACCCCTCCGCTATCCAGCACTTACCCTGCTTTTGCACTCACTGGAGAGGGAATAATAAATTTTACCCCTCTGCTATCCAACATTTTCCCTACCGTTGTATTTATTGTGTTGCAAAAGGTATTTTTAATATTTCTTTTAATAGTTTAATGTGTTAATTAATTATAGAATGTTTTATTTTATTTTAAATTATTCATATATGTATATATTTTATTTTTATATAATTTAAAAAGTTTACAAATTAAGGGGCCCATTACGATACCCGGCGTAAATAAATCCGCCAGGCATGGAAGCGGCAAAAATCCGCCCGCACACACCGCCTGAACACCGACCACGCCATTACGATTACACAAACCGAAAACCGCCATCGGCGGAAAAATCACACAAAATACCGCCCGCCATCGTCCGAGTCGGAGTCAAACCGCCCGCCACGGACGGAAACACGCACGACAACACAAAACCGCCCGCCCACACGGCCGACACACCGCACGTGAAATTACGATCGCACCGCCATGAGCGCGGAAAAACCACAAATAAACCGCCCGCCAGCGCAAACAACGCCGATGAGAATCGACACGGCAGAAGCCATGGCACCAACGTACCTGCACAGAAACCATCCGCACACAAAACCAATAGCACACAACATGGCCAACAAGTCCACACAGCAAGGCACGCACAAATACACAAGCACAGTACACATCCCGAAAACACCCCCGGACAAACAAAAAATACAAAGGCCAGAACCCCAGACACAACACACCTGAAAACAACAGACCATGAGGACACACCCACATAGGTGAGTACAAAAGCAGCACTCCCACAGACCACAACCCCTTGCTACATTGCAAACCAGAGAGGAGAGGAGAGGACACAGTGACACAGCAAGGACAGCAGCACACCACAGAAACGCACACATCACTACCACCACCAAACACCACCACCACCACCACCACCACCACCACCACCAAACCCCGGCACCACAAACCCCCTGCACATTACACAACACACACCGCACCAGCACCACAAACACCATGGCACCACAAAGAATGCCCAAGTTCACGCCCATGGAGCTGACGGTCATGGTCGACGAGATCATCAAGGTGTACCCACAAATCTATGGGAACATGGTCCAGCACACACCACTAGCCACCAGAAACAGAATGTGGAACCGGATCGTAGACCAGGTCAATGCAGTCGGGACCCTGCCCAGGAACAGAGTCGAGATTAACAAACGTTGGAATGACGTAAAGAGCCTGGTCAAGAAGGAGGGCAAAAACAGAGAGCTGGCTGCCGTCACTGGCGGAGGGAATCCCGCGCTCTTTAAGACCTTCAAAGCGTGGGAGGAGAAGGTGCGAGTCGTAATCCATCCGGAGATCCTCGCCGGATTAGCAGGAGGAGTGGAGGCTGGTAAGTACAAACTAATGTATACCAGCACACCGCTATGTACTCACATGCACTACCACCATGCCACAGCTCCCAGGGACAAACACCCCCATGTCCAGCACACAATACACAACACATCACACACACATGCAACAGACACTACCACACACAGCCCAAACCGAACAACTGTAAGATGCGTGGGGACATGTGTACACTAAGCCAGCCACGTAACCACCAACAGGTCCCCAAATATGCCAGAAGCGCCACAACGAGCACCCACCACACCCATGTGTCCGCCACAGCTGCACTAACCGACAAGTAACAGGTAAGTGGCAGGAACACAAAGTGCAGTGGGTGGGACGGTGGACAGCCCAAGTACAACACACACCAGGCCCCAGTCCCACAGCACAGCAAGGAGGAGCATCCCCCACACCCCACAGCCACGTGTCAGCCACCGCAGTGCACAACGACAGCCGAAAGGCAGACATCACGGTCCACAGCAATCGGTGTCAGTGGGTGTCCAGCCACCCCCACGACCCACAACACCCCCCACCCCCACAGACCTGCAACATGGAGCACCCCCGCTTAGAGCCATGTGGCATCCAGTACAGTGCACGCACGAACAACTTGCAGGTGGGAAACTGGACAGGGCTGGATTACTGGAGGCATGAGGACCATAACACGACCAACACATGGGACATGTCACGTAGCAGACGAACACGCAGCACCGCCCACCGTCACGAACAAGTGAACAATGTGCACACGGACATGAACAACAGACTCACACCCCACATGACCCATCACAGACATAGCAACACCCAAGGACCCACGTCTGCATGCACAAGCCACACTGAATATAGTCCCACACGGCAGCCACTGTGCAACTCATCACACACAACCGAAACACCATTGAAGTCCTGTCCATGTAGCCCCTACTGCCTGTCAACCACACACCCCACAACTACGCCTATGTAAGACAAACAACACTAGATGCAACAGAGCGGAACAACAGAAATGCACACGAACACCACTGAACCCATCAAACTCACAGACACACCATGCACATACAACATACCATCCATCCCATCCGTCAGCCCCAGTCTCATGAAAGGCATGTCATCCGCACAGCTGACACACATACAGCAGTCACGCTAAGACACATGCCCATGACCAACCATGTGCCAGAAGTCAATTAAGCGCACAACACACTGTGAGCAACAACACACAACATGGGCCACACCCCCCCGAGCACTGCAGTGATGCACATGGCACAGGGCAGCACGCACACCAAGGAGATGGGACAACTGCAATACGTTGGCTGGCACACAACTATCACTCACTCATAACGATGCGTCCAATGCCATGTCCAGTAATCACAACAGACAGCAAATATGCAGGCCATGTCAAGCATGCACACACCTCAAACCATGCACTGTCATGCTGCCACAACACATGTCACGTTCGGCACCCATGGCTCACAGCATGTACCCCAAAAGCATATTCCCTCCCAAATGCGAATCTGGGGCATGGCCCCCATGTTGCCATATGCGTTCCTAAGCGTTCCATTTGAACCCCAAAAGCATATCCCCTCCCAAATGCGAATCTGGGGCATGGCCCCCATGTTGCCATATGCGTTCCTAAGCGTTCCATTTGAACCCCAAAAGCATATTCCCTCCCAAATGCGAATCTGGGGCATGGCCCCCATGTTGCCATATGCGTTCCTAAGCGTTCCATTTGAACCCCAAAAGCATATCCCCTCCCAAATGCGAATCTGGGGCATGGCCCCCATGTTGCCATATGCGTTCCTAAGCGTTCCATTTGAACCCCAAAAGCATATCCCCTCCCAAATGCGAATCTGGGGCATGGCCCCCATGTTGCCATATGCGTTCCTAAGCGTTCCATTTGAACCCCAAAGCATATCCCCTCCCAAATGCGAATCTGGGGCATGGCCCCCATGTTGCCATATGCGTTCCTAAGCGTTCCTTTTGAACCCCAAAAGCATATCCCCTCCCAAATGCGAATCTGGGGCATGGCCCCCATGTTGCCATATGCGTTCCTAAGCGTTCCATATGAACCCCAAAAGCATATCCCCTCCCAAATACGAATCTGGGGCATGGCCCCCATGTTGCCATATGCGTTCCTAAGCGTTCCATTTGAACCCCAAAAGCATATCCCCTCCCAAATGCGAATCTGGGGCATGGCCCCCATGTTGCCATATGCGTTCCTAAGCGTTCCATATGAACCCCAAAAGCAAAGTACAAACCAGACCCAGGATGGGCCAGGAGCCCGCATACACCAGAGTCACAATGAGTAGGGGCACAGCAACACACCCATCGGCATGGCCAATCCGTCCCATGCCACATGTGCACAGCACACAGTCCCATTGCCTAGCACACACAACTACAGATGCCACAGCCACACACTCGCCTCCGGGAAACCCATGTACGAGATTGCACGAACTGCCAATGTCAGACGACAAATACATACTTCGCCAGGTGCAACACAATAACAAATCTCATTCTCTCCACAGGTGACGAACTGCCGGATGCTGGGGATGGAGACAGCAGCCAGCACAGCCAGCCCACAAGCCCCCAACGAGGACACACGGATCTGGAGGATCTGTCCTCCTCTTCGGACACGGACCACCAAGCAGGCCCATCTGGTGTGGCAGGGCCCAGCCGCTCCCCAGGACCCCTCCTACCCACCAACCCATCATCCAGGGATGCTGAACAGTCCCAGCCCCCTGGTGCCACTGTCGTTGCGGCCACACCCACGGTCATTGCGGCCACTACCACTGCCGCAACCGCCACCATCGCCGCACCGACCACCACAGCCACCACCACCACCACGTCTTCGCTGGCACCAGCCCCAGCACAGGTGGTGGCCCGGCCGACTGGATCCACCCTGGGAGCCACAGCGAGGACCGTGGTGTGCAATGTGGCTAGTGGGCAGGCCGGTGGCAGCAGGACTGGTAGGAGGAGCAGGGTCAGGGAAACGCCAGCCTCCCCTGGGAGCCATGCCCTGCCTCAAATGGCCAGAGTCCTTGGGGCCTATGAGGAGGCCCAAGAACAATGGGTCAGGTCTGCTACAGACACGCGGGAGGTGCTGGGGGTGCTGAGGTCCATGGACGCCCATATGGGCCAATTCGTGTCCCGTATGACCAACTCGTGGACCTCATGGGCCAGCTGGTGGTGGCGGTGGGGTCACAGGCAAGGCCAGCAACACCACCTCCGCCACCACCTGCTAGGGCGCAGGGTCGGGCAGCAGTGTCCACTTCCCCTGCGTCCACAGCCAGTGAGCACACCTCACCCACCACCAGCAGGTCGCCACCACACCCCCCTCCCAAACGTGGAAGGGGCCGTCCGAAGAGGAAACAGATCTCCCGGGAGGACTTCGCACGCTCCAGTCGCAAGTGAGGCAGCCAGCCAGCCTTCCGCCAGCCTTCCTTGACCAGCCACTGCATTGACTTGCTCTACGATCCCACTCCACACAGCCAGCTGGATGGCATGTGTGTGTTGGACTATGGACATAGAACCAGTGGGTACACCCTGAGCTTCACGCAGCCATGACCGACAGCTCATTGTCACTGCACGCACCACTTTTGTCATCACCTTACACACAATCACATGTCACAGTTTGGAATAAATGCACCTTTTTCACTAACTGCTGTTTGTGCCCTGTGTTTTATTTGTACGGAATACAACGGCCACCTTGGGCGGAAAGGCACCTGATGCGTGGCATGGCAATGGAATCCGGAGGGCCTGTAGGGACCTAGGGGTGGGAGACAGAACAGGAGCACATTCAATGAGTGTGTCACACACCCATCACACAGTACATGTCAACAACTACAAGCAATGTACACACATCGCACAGAGCAATAGGGCACAATGCCACAGTCACCAACAGTGGCATACTACCCTGGCCATGGAGCGTTGACACACTGCACGCAGTGAACATACGGCCACCCTGACACAGCACACACACACCTGCACAGATACAGACACATCATCCGTCGTACATGGACACTCACCGTCAAGTGAAGTAGCGGGCGATGAGCTGCTGGCGCACATTCCCAGCTTCCTCCTCTCCGCTGTCCACCTCACTCGAGCTGTCCTGGTCTGCGGGCTGGGGCCCTGGTTGATCTCCGTCATCCACAATGAGGGGGATCTGCTTCCGAATGGCCAGATTGTGCAGCATGCAGCACGCCACCACTATCTGGCACACCTTCTGTGGGGAGTACGCCAGTGCACCCCGGTGCGGTCCAGGCACCTGAACCTGGACTTGAGGAGGCCAAAGGTACGCTCGACCACACGTCTGGTCCTCCCATGTGCCTCATTGTATCGATCGTCTGCTGGGGTGCGAGGATTCCTCAATGGACTGAGCAGCCATGCCCCATTCGGATACGCAGAGTCTCCTGGGTGTGAGGGACACAGAGAACCGTTGCTATTCCAACTGGACAGGGGACAGCATCGCACAACCAGCACGCTACACCACTCCACATACTCACCGACAATACAGGCACGATCCTGTTGCATATTGGCCATCAGTCGTGGCAAGATGCTGTTGCGCATTATGTGTGCGTCATGTGCCGAGCCTGGAAACTTGGCACACACGTGGGTGATCACCATGTCCGCAAGGCACACCACTTGCACATTCAGGGAGTGCGTGTGCTTCCTGTTGCGGTACAGGTGCTCAGTGGCCTGTGGTGGAACAAGGCCAACATGTGTGCAGTCAATGGCTCCCACGACGTGTGGGATTCTGCCAAGGGCATAGAATGCACCCTTCACTGCCGCCAATTCACGAGCCCTGGGGAATCTGATGTACCTGTTTCGGTACAGCATCATGGCTGCCAGTACATCCCTCAGCACCTTGCTGAACATGGGCTGGGACATCCCTCCTCCACTGCCCACTGTGTGCTGGAATGACCCAGTGGCGAAGAAATGCATGGCGGCCATCACCTTAGCCGTGGGGGTGACAGCAGTCGGATACACCCTGCGGGGACGGAGATGGGGCTCTAACATGGCACACAGTCGATGCAGGGTTGGCCTGTCCAGCCGAAACTTCCTGATAACCTCTGTATCGTCCATGTCCGCCAGCAATTGGTATGGGCGGTCAATGTTCGGTCTCCGCCTGGGTTAAATGGCAGAGGACACATGTCAAAGCAACACGGCACATAGCAATTTCGCATACACATCACTGACATGACTGAGCAAGCACATGAGCCACAGCCCAGCTGTCAAGCTGGGACGGCACGGCCACAATACACTTACACAGGTCTCCCAACAATGGCAATGGCAAGTGAGACATACCACTGCCATGTGCATGCACATGGGGATCTAGGCCCCAATGACTTGCGGGCGTGCTGATGGGGACTGACTGCATATTCGTCAAGCGGCAACGCCACGGCAACATGAGTGTCTGCTGAGCATGGAACTGCTTCCGAGGCTGGATGAGTATGGCACACGACGACGACGATGTGGGCACGGGCTGAGCGGCCAATACAAGTGGGACCTGTGGCACGAGGGGATATGAGACAGTAGTAGGTGTCAGCACTGCACCCTATGTACAGCACTGTACGGATCACAGCTCCCGAAACATTGACTGGTGTCCACATTGACAGCCCCATGCCAAGACGGCTGTGTGCTTGCAGTCACACGTCACAGGTGAGAGGTTACATTGCACGTGCCAGGTGGCAGACGTACATAGTGGGAGCTGGCATGTGTGTGCATGTGTCTCCTGTTCAGGATCCACCAGATGGGCGCTGACTCTGTACTGAGCATTGGACACAGCATGTTCCGTGGAAGGCTTGTGTGTGTGGGATGGTGGCACTGGATGTGCCTCCGTTGGGTGGGGGGCCATGCACAGGGCGGGTACGTCGATGATTGCGCATTGTTGGTCACGGTGGGTGCACCAACTAAGATGTGTTGCCCTGTGTTCAATTCCTATGTCCGCATGATGATGGACTGTGGATGTGGGCAGACTACACATTGGTCGATGTGCTGTCTATATGCATGTGCCTTCACACCAGGCACAGCTGCCCCTGCACATGTGACCCCTGCTGGACTCGCTGCTGGGTCTGTGGAGCTGATGCACCTTCTGCGCGTGGGGCGGACAGCTCTCCTCACTTCCCTCATTGCGCATGTCATGTCTTTGCCGCAGGTGACATGGATCATGGAGGGCCCACATGTACGCGTGGGTAGGCTACACATGATTGTTCACTGGTCGCCACCCCCAGTCAGTGTTTCGAATGGGACGGTTGTCGTGCTGGTGGTATGTTCGATGTGGCGGATGGGCGGGCCTAGGTGCGGGCTTACATTCCGGACATGGGGGGTAGTTGGATTGGCGACTAGTTGCAGTACACACGGGACACGTCTCTTCCTTTCCACATCTGGGTCATCCCTTGTACTAACTGACAGTGATACAGTCATCTTCGCCCCAGCCCTCATGTCCTCCCCTCGCCCCCCAATATGCATGCTCACCTGCGAGGCTAGCGCTTGCACAGGCAGCCCCAAGCTCGCACCAGAGAGGGCAAGGAGTGTATGTGTGGGTCCAGTTGCACGAGTGGGCTGTCTCAGGGTATGATGTGTGGCGGGACGCCGTCCACCTGCGTGGTGCCCCAAATGGAGACCCGGCCTGCATGGACTATGCATCACAGTCTTCGCCTTCCGGATCCACCACCTGCGACACCCAGTGGCTGTGGCTGCCCTTGCGGCCAGGCCGCGTCCGTCTGTGGCTGATGGCCCACACATTCACTCTTTGGCCTCTCTGGGGAGGGCTCAGGGGTGGTGGCGCACGCGCTTGCACTTAGTCGCAATGGCATGTGGCGTGGTTGGTATGATGGGCAATGGATGGGATGGTGCGAGCCACCTCCCGTGACGTCAGTCCTGCTCGTGCTGTGGTGCGTCCCCCTACACTTCCATTTGACTTTTTGCCATGCTGGACGTTGAGGTTCTATTGCCTGCGTGATATGACCAGGAGGAGCGCGAGGAGACCTCTCACACACCATGCTCCACTGCCATCCCGTGCCCTGTATCGCCTGTGCGGATTGACTATGTTGGGGTTACACCTGGTCGACTGGGGCTGTGTGTGCCTTGTCAAGGGGCATGGCGGGCGCACAACAGGATCCAGCTTGTCCACAGAGGGTGGGCTGAGGTGCGCCTGGTACCGCTTTGTACGTGTGCCCGGCTGCTGTGCACACACATGTTCACTCCCCCGACAGGTGTCCTCTCACAATGCCCAGGGAAGCGGTGGTGTACTGTTCATGACCCCTCCCAACACGGCGTGCTCCAACTTGGCATGTGCGCATCTACCCGTCGCACCCACCCACCTGAGCACTGCGTCCATACGACTTCACACGACACATGTGTGTCTTCCACAGTAGTGCTACTCATTTGCGTTGACATCCAATACCAGTGGACTACATGGTCATGTCACGACTGCCGTGTACTTCACATACTCTCATCCTCTCTCATTCGTACTTGTGAAATGAGTCAGCGGAGACAGTTTTGGTTTCAATCATTATATTGAGTCTTCTGTCCTCTGTGATGCAGTATAGTGGACACTACTGGCAGCGGAATACATGTTGAGGATATACTGAGCATGATTACAAATGGGATAGGGTGTGGGGTTACATGTGATTGGCTGTTGCATGTGGGATGTGGGCTTCAGAGTTACATCTGCTTGGCCAAGGCTGTGCTAATGTACATTTACGTATAGCTGCGGAGCTGCGGACTTTGACACAGACGGTATACATGTAGCCTACCAGACCGCTCGGCATCATGGGCACAGTCCATCTCAGTTCCATGTGACAGGTTTGCTGCGGTTGTTCCTCATGCACGCGTGCATGTGAGATGACATCAGGGCATGTGCTTGCGTGCATGCAGCGGCGTGCCACTTGTTGTTGCACTGTGGTGGTTACTGGACATGTCACAGTCACTGGGGTCGTGTTGTTGTTGTATGCACTTGTCGTCCATGCAAAGGTCCTGGTATGGGATTCCCGGGGCGGGGGTGGGAGGGGTGCAGCACCCACAGACTCCAGGCGACCTATTCATGTCCACTGAGCGGTGTGTGTGTCCATGTGCGCTGGATCCATGTCGTGTCCTGGTTGTTCGTGCAGTTCCGTCCATGTGGGTGCGATACACAGAGCCCATGCCACTGCCTCCCACGATGCATGCGGTGTTCCTGGATGTGATGGGGAACAGTGTGCATGTCCCGGTCATATCCGATGTCATGGCGATGTCGTTGATGGTGTGGTTACAGTTGCCGGTCGTTTGGTATGGCTGTTGTGGTGGTGACTGGCCAGTCCGTGCGGAAGCTGAGCATGGGTGCGGGGTTGGACTTCATAGGTCACTCGGGGAACCTGCGTTGTGGTCCGACGTATTTACAGGTTGTCAGGTATGCGATGCCGTCCAGCAGGGCTTCCATGTCATTGGTGGTGTACATGTTTGCCAGCCAATGAAGCGGATGGTGGCTCTCAAGGTGTTGTTCGTAAGTTGTCCCTTGGAGGACCATGATGGGGCATGCTGGGTGACATTCGATGTAGCTGTTCTCGATGATCCGTCGTGTGGAGGCACAGTGGTCCCATTTCAGTGCGGGTGCGATGTTGGCCACATACGCCATGCCCCCATAGGCAGAGCAGGCCCTGTCGTGTGCGTCCAGAGGGAGGAGTAGTGGTAGCAGGTCCGCCTTCAGACATGCCGGGTTGGAGAGGCATATCTCGACGGGATGCTGGTAGGGACACCTCCGACAGTAGAAGACGGGCATGACGCAGCTGAACAATGTGATGCGGTAAGTCAGTCGGTAACTTACGTTCAGCAGGGACAGGAGATCGCATCCCAATGTATGTATCGTGTTGGTTTTGTACAGCTTGAGCTGTTCGGCGTAGTTGGGTAGGTGTGTTGCGGTTGCCATTTCGCAGCGGTTCGTTGAGATGGCGTGCTCCGGCTGTGTGTGCAGTCTGCAATGTGCACGCTCTGGGGTTGCTGTGAGCTCTGTGTAGTCGTAGGGAGACAGGACTTGTGTTCTGTTGGCTTGTTTGGAGGACACGGGCCCTCTTCCCACATGCTTCTCAGACAGTTCAAGGTCAGTGCTGTGTGACTCCTTCCAATTAACTTGCATGTGGCCGACATGGGGGAGTGTTTTCTTCTTTCTTCCCCGTCCGTTGTGTGCTTCTGTGATATGCGCTATCTGCCCTGTGGTCGGTCTCCTCGGCATGCCTGTGTTGGTCTATTCTTGGACAATGGCTGTATTCACCGGCTTCTGTCGTAGGGCTGTGGTTTCGGAGTTGGAATGGAAGGTCATTCAGTGCTGTCTGCTCTCCCTTGTGTGGGCGGCAGGCTGCCTTTCCGCTCTGCGTTGGGCCTTGTGTGTGGATGTTATTCTTGGGCCACCTGTTGTCGGTCCCCGGGCTCTTTGGTGTTCCGTTTCATATGTCTTGTTCATATGTGCAGGGTGGTATGGGTTTTTCAGTGTGGTACTGGCGTTCCTCTTCCCGAAGGGGCCCTGCTTCTCCTAGTTGGTGTTGCCGCCGCTGTGTGCTACGCCATGTTTGTTACACTGGGGTGTGTCCTGCTGTTGCGTGACTTCACTGACATGTGTGCGTCGGTTGTGTGGCTTTGGGTGTTGTCCGTGAATTGGGCGTTGGGGACATGTCTGTGGCAGGCCTGTCACGTGTCATGTGCGTTCGGGGTGGGGCTGATGTGTGTGCTGCTTGGTTGTGTCCCTGTGTCTGTGTGCGATGCATGCATGGCGCTGCGGTTGGCCTCTGCGTTGTGCGCATGTGTGGCGGCGTCATCGGCGCTTTGGGGCCGTGACGGGGTGGTTGGTTCCTAGTCCCAGGTGGTGTGTACACATGTGTTCCGCGATGTTAGGATTTGGCCTGTGTGTCATATGTGGATGCGATGGTGGATGTGTTGTGTACACGCGCTGGTGGGGGTTGTCCGCTTTTTCCGCCCTTGCACTGTGTGCGCTGTTTGCGTGCACTTGTTGTGTGTGTGCCTACCTGCGTCTCCGCGGTACGTTGCGTCCTTGGTGGTGCATCAGCAGAAGCATGGGAAGGGCCTGCAGTGCTGGATTCATGCCCGGGGTGCCGCTTCTTCGTTGTCCGTGCTCTGCGTCCGTGTTACCGCCTCTCTTTCACGTGCGGTGTCTCTTAGCCGTGGGAGCCGTTTGTTTGCGGCATCGTAATTTATACGCCGGGCGGGACGTGTTTCGTCGGACGGTGTGTGTCAGTTGGGCTGCGCCGCTACGTGTACGGGCGCACTTTGATGGCGGACGGTGTTGCTGGCTTGCCGGCGGTGTTTGGCCTGCTTTTCGCATCGTAATTGGGCGGGCGTGTGGACTGCTGCGTGCCGGCGGTAACTGGTGGTTTATGCATCCGCCAGCACGGCGGTTGTGCTTCCGCCCGCCATCGTAATGGGCCCCTAAGTAAAGATAATAGTTAATAAAATGTTTTTAAGTAAATATATGTATTTGTACACATTTTTGTGTGTTTATATTTTATTTAATTAAGCTTATTTGTTATATTTAGTTAAAATATATATTAAATGTAATTTATTTTGTTAAAAATATTAATATTATTTAATATATTTTATTTAAGTTATATATCTTTTTTAAGTCGATATTTTTTACATCTATATTTTTTTACTTCGATATTTTTGTATCGATATTATTGTACTTACCTGTTTAAGTATAGGGAGTCGATATTTTTGTATTTGATATTTTTACCACGATATTTTTGTAAACTATATTTTTTACATCGATATTTAATCAGGGAACCGTGCCATCGATCTTAATGGACTCAAGGAAACATTGAGCCTCTTTTTCCGCTTGAGTAATAAAAGACAGACATAATTAAAGTGCAGAGAACCCTCTCTCCTGGGGTCCTGGTGACACTGCCCTGGCTGCACCGACAAATTAACAATGCTGTTCCCCTGCTGTGCACACCCTGGGTAATTTAGGTATGGTAACTCGGTGAGACCTGGACTGAGTCTTGAAATGTGCAGGTGACACTTTGGACAAGTTACTAGAAGTGGCTCTTGTATATGCGAACAGATTCCCAAGTGGCAATTGCGCAAGTCTGCGAGGCAGCCAAAGCCCTGATTAAGTCCTTTTATGGACGAAACGCATTGACTGGGCTTACATGTTGAGATTCAAAAGAGGAAATGTCTAAATGGATAAAGTTATATATATTTTTACAACTGTCTCGTATCTCAAATCATTAGATGGACATCTTGTGAAATAACATAATTCCCCCAAAAAAGTTTGTGGGGCCTGGTGGTGTCCTGTAGGTGGAGCCTTTGTGCTTATAGCGCCACAGCAAGACCCTATGCACAGGAGGAGTTAGTGGTGGCTGGTGGCGTACCGATGGGGCTCTTGGGTCTTCATTTACCATAGTGCCCCTTGCCCTGACGTGGCCTGGAGGTGGAGCCTTTGTACTTATTGCGTGACAGCAAGACCCACTGAGCAGGAGACGTTTGTGGTGGCTGGTGGTGTGCCGACTGGGCTCTTGGGACTTAATTAACCAGAGTACTGCTTGCCCTGATGTATTCTGGAGGTGGACCCTTTGTGCTTATAGTGTGACAGCAAGACCTGCTACGCGGGACATGCCCGGGCCAAGAGCGGGCGTATCTGAGCCCGGAAGAGGCTGGGCTGGGCCACCCCCCCTTAGATCTTCATTTTCTAAGTGTGTACTTTAGGTTTTGGTTCTTGGAAGTGGTGTTGCCAATTTGTTCATTCTGTACGGCTCAGGAGGAGGGTAGGATGAGGTTTTGTTTTGTTTGATGGTTTGACTACCTGCTTGAGCACACACGTTGTGTTTGCTAGTCAGTAGCAGGGAGGTCTTAGCAGGGGCGGCTCCTCCACGTGGGCGGAGGAGCGTCGCCCCACTGCTGTCTCGCAGTGCGAGAAGCAGAAACATAAAATGGTATTTTAAATACCATTTTATGTTTCTGCTTCTCACACTGCGAGAATGCAGAAGGCAGGGTTTGGTTGGGGGCGGGCGGGTGGGCGTTCCTGCTCCAAGCAGGGGAGGAGTGGCTTGCCCACTGTTGTGGGCACTGACTGTTTGGTCGGCCTCAGGGCCGACCAAACCAGTCATGCACACTCTGAATTTTCTCTATGTAGGCTGACATGGCCTCCCCATAGACGCCTGTGGGTTCAGCGTCCTAGCCAATCACAACGCTGTCATTGCAGCGTTGTGATTGGCTTAGGGGAGGAGAGGGAGGCTGCCTGCTTCCTGTAAGGCGCGGAGAGAGGAGACGTGATGCGACGCGGGACCGGAGGCAAGTTTTTTTTTTTATTAAACCCCCCTCCCCCACGTGATGCGCGACCCCTTCTCCCCCCCGCATCCCCACCCACGAGTCATGCCGGCCGCGACTGGGTGTTAGTCCCTGAGTTACCTCATTTCTTCATATTTCCACCATGGTCAAACATAAGACCGCTGGTGTTCATGCAGTGGCTGCTGCAGCTGCAGCTGCTAAAAGTATCTCTATTAACTGCATGTTAGAGAGGGTGGTGGGCTTCATCAGCAATGAAATAGTCCTTACTGAAAGAAGGCTACCCATGGGCGTAGGACCCTCCCCCATTAACGAGTCGGCTAGTAGTTGCTCCTCTGTCTTGGCAACACCTTCTCTTTCTACCATTGTTTTGCCAGATCTTATACCACCATTGACGGTAGTAGATACCACTAGCCATGGTTCCCTGTTGCTAAGTGTCACGGCGCTGCATTGCAGTGCTGTGACTCGCTAGGGGAGGGAGGACCCTGGGTGCTTCCTGTTCCTGCTTACAGGAGCAAGAGGCGGCGGCGAGTGGATCAAGAGGGGCCTGAAGGTAAGTGGTTTTTGCTAAAGTGTCTGGGGGGAGGGGGGCAAGGTCTTCTGTGCAGAGGAGCCCAGCCAAGGGAGGCTCGAATTGAATGTCAACTCTGTACAAACTCTTATAAAGTCCCTTATGGATCACTGCTGTAAAAGATTCTCAACATTCTTCAGGCTGCAGTGGCGGCTCCTCCGCTAAGGCGGAGGAGCATCGCCCCACTGCTCACAGAGCAGTAGTTAAAGAAAACTAAAATGATAATAACTAGTGTTATTATTATTTTTGTTTTCCTTTCCTGGTGTGGGGCGGGGTTTGACTGCCAGAGCAGGGCAGGGAAGGAGTGGTTTGCCCACTCCAAGGTGCGCAATGACGCTTTGACCGACCTTCTCGGGCCGGCCAAACCTTCATGGCCACTTTGCATGTTCTGCACCCAGGCTGCATTACAGCCTGGGTGCACAACATGCCCCAGGCTCCCATTCCCTGCCTGAGCACCGATCCACAGCGCTCAGACCAATCACAGCGCTGCATTGCAGTGCTGTGACTCGCTAGGGGAGGCAGGACCCTGGGTGCTTCCTGTTCCTACTTACAGGAGCAAGAGGAGGCGGTGGCGAGTGGATCAAGAGGTGGGGGCCGGCCGGGAGGCCGGCCTGGAGGTAAGTGGTTTTTTTCTTGCTTTTTTTCCATTTACAACTCTTCCCATCCCCCGCCCGCAACCCCCGGTAAATAGCGGCCACCACAGGGAACTATAGCCAATTCTGGATAGATTTGGAACTGTTGAAAGCCAGACCAAGGCCTCTCCACTTTGTAACAACGCTGCAATTGTCAGGAGTGTTTTGTCAAGTTTGGGACAGTGTTAAGTCACTGAGTCTGCTGCCCTTCCACCCATTAAAGGCCAACTGGAAAAAGGACACTCAAGACAAGATTTTCCCCAACAGCCTCAGACCATGAGGGGGTGGTATGGACAACCAGAGAGTGGCACTTAGCAATGGCACCCCATGTTTTACAACACCTTCATTTATTACTTGCAATGGGTGGGGCCATCCCGTGAGGACGGCCTAAAAGTTCATCTTCTCCTGGCAGGGCGTCTGTATCTTCCCCTGAGCTGGTTACTATTAACCTCTCATTGGCAGCATGTCCTTATGTGGTAATTCTTGTAGGCGTCCCACAACTTCTACAGGGTCAATTTCAGACCGATGAACAACTTGAGTAAGGTTTGAACTGGTTGGTTAAACATAGAGGTTTTTCTTCGCATGGAGCATCAAGGATTATTCTGGCACACAGGGTGGGTTCGATCGGTCCATCTCCAAAGAATAATGACGGGAACTGTGTAATAATCAATATTAGGTACCTAGGTCTGGCTCACAGATTATCGGTTAACAAACCTGGCTGGGATCACAAAGAGAGTAAGATTGCAAGGTGCCATTAGGCTATTTCTATAAACCTCAGTTTGTTCTTGGCCATTCCAACCATTTCTCTGCTCCAGTATTAAGCAGGCCTCTATTCTCGCAGAGAAGCTGTCCCACTCCCAACCCGCAACCTGTTCCTTTGGTGGGAACTGATGGCGAGGCCTACTTACGGATATCCCATTAACTAATCACTACAAGTTTCTATCTAGTTGTACCCAAATTGACTGACTTCAGCTTCTTTTTTCAGGAAATATAGGTGAATCTGTCACTCATTCCCTTCATGTAGAGTCAAATCATTCCAAATCTGGAAGGCATGTTAGCAAGCCTGCAACCTCTTTTTCATTGATTAGTTGGAATATTGCAGGTATTCAAGACTGGCAATCCGGACTGGATGACAAAAGCTGTAAATCCTTTGGTGTATGAGGGCTGTGCTTGCTTTTCAGTTGCTGCTTCTCCTTCTTCACATGGGCGATCTAAGGGGGGCCTGTCAATCTGGGTTAATCTATCACTAAAAGTTTTGGTGGTTAACTGGATACAGAGTTCTCTGCCCTTCAAGCAGTGTTAATTAAGGATCCTAATAGCTCTTCTTATTTTTATTGGATACATTTTTATAATAACGTCTTTTCTTATGCATCTTGTCACAATTTTAATAAATTACATGGGGGAGTGCAAAATTCTGCTGTGTCAGCTGAGTTTTGGACACTCTGCTTTAGTTTACACATGTAACGCGAAGATCCGGACAAAGTCCGCCAACCCCCGCGTGGCTGAGTTTTTTCTTGTGTGCAACTAGCCAACAGTAAGTTGGCAAGCACGAGCAAGATTTGGCGTCCAGTAGTGGCTGGCAGGGAATGAGGATGGAGGTCCGGGGGATGGCAGGGGTGAAAAAAATAAAATATTACTTACCTATTCCGCCAGCGGCATCTCGCCCCTGCTTCTCCGACGAGGCCCGGAACCAGGAATCGCCCAGGCTCCCCATAGCCAATCACAACGCTGCAATGCAGCGTTGTGAGTGGCTCCCCTAAACCAATCACAACACTGCAATGCAGCGTTGTGATTGGTCTGAGCGCTGTGGCTCGGCACTCAGATGGGGACTGGGGGCCTGGGCATGTTCCCCACCAGGCATTTGTAATGCAGCCTGGTGGGGAACATGAAAAGTACGCATGACTGTTTGTCCGGCCCGAGACGGACTTGGAGTGTGCAAACCACTCCTAGCCCTGTGCCTCAAGCCCCGCCTCACGCTAACCCAGCCCGAACCTTTTGAAAAATAAAATGAACATAACTACGTTATTATCATTTTACTTTTCCTGCTCAAAGAGCAGTGCGGCGATGCTCCTCCACCTTAGCGGAAGAGCCGCACCTGTTGACGTCCCCTAGCGTGATTTTCGGTTGCCAGGAGGGCACCCAGCAAGATTTTCCCAACATGGGTGGGCGCGGGGGGGTCACTACTACTACTCGAGCGGCAGCAAAATCAACTCAAGAAGCAGCGCCCTCTGGCACACCGCATGGTGACTGAAACATCAGAGCAGAATGAGCTCCCAGCCCTAAAAATCAGCGGGAGCAGCATGATGTGCCTAATTCTGCCTATTGGTGGAACTCCTGGGAATCTCGCTGAGTTTTTATGTAACTCCGCATGATTCTGCGAAGTGAAACTCCGTGAGTTCTGCCCACCCCTATAAATTATTCTCCTCTTTAAGAGGAGTTAAAGGGTCCTTGTTATGTGGGACTGGCCCAGCTGAACTGCATCATTTTTGGTGATTTTAATGCCATGTTAAGGACAATTAATGACATCTGGGGGGAAACGGCCACAACTGATCATGTGGAGAATTTGGATCACAGAGGTTCCGAGTTGGGATCATATGTAGCAGCGGGTGATTTTGTGAATGTAATCCGCCTCTTCGATAAAGGTGTACCCATTGTGCCATCATTTAGAGGTAGGGACTGCCCGTCTACTATAGATTATATTTTTTCCAAACACAAATTGTCCTCCTTTTCTGAGGGTTATAACCCAGAAACAAATTGTGGTGACCACAATGCCCTGATTGAAGAGTGTTACTTTCCAATACAAAAGAAGGCTTACCCCAATAGGCAACTGCCCCCTCCGTCTTCTTCTAATGATGGACGTAAGTTATGCTGGCTTTCCTCATCTCCTGAGCCTTTTCTTGATTCCCTTGTAGTTAAACATCTTGAGATCTTTCAGGGCTGTCTGTCAGGGGATATTGTGGGAGAATTCATGTTGGTCTATTTTAGGAAGCTTGAAGGCCCATTACGATACCAGGGGTAAAAAAATCCGCCAGGCATGAAAGCGGCAAAAATCCGCCCGCACACACCGTCTGAACACCGACCACGCCATTACGATGACACAAACCGAAAACCGCCATCGGCGGAAAAATCACACAAGATACCGCCCGCCCTCGTCCGAGTCGGAGTCAAACCGCCCGCCACGGACGGAAACACGCACGACAACACAAAACCGCCCGCCCTCACGGCCGACACACCGCACGTGAAATTACGATCGCACCGCCATGAGCGCGGCAAACCTACAAATATACCGCCCGCCAGCGCAAACAACGCCGATGAAAATTGACACGGCAGAAGCCATGGCGGCCACGTCCCTGCACAGAAACCATCCGCTGACAAAAACAATCGCACACAACATGGCCAACAAGTCCACACAGCAAGGCACGCACAAATACACAAGCACAGTACACATCCCGAAAACACCCCCCTGGACAAACAAAAACTACAAAGGCCAGAACACCAGACACAACACACCTGAAAACAACAGACCATGAGGACACACCCACATAGGTAAGTACAAAAGCAGCACTCCCACAGACCACAACCCCTTGCAACATTGCAAACCAGAGAGGAGAGGAGAGGACACAGTGACACAGCAAGGACAGCAGCACACCACAGAAACGCACACATCACAACCACCACCACCACCACCACCACCACCAAACACAGGCACCACAAACCCCCTGCACATTACACAACACACACCGCACCAGCACCACAAACACCATGGCACCACAAAGAATGCCCAAGTTCACGCCCATTGAGCTGACGGTCATGGTCGACGAGATTATCAAGGTGCACCCACAAATCTATGGGAACCTGGTCCAGCACACACCACTAGCCACCAGAAACAGAATGTGGAACCGGATCGTAGACCAGGTCAATGCAGTCAGGACCCTGCCCAGGAACAGAGTAGAAATCAATAAACGGTGGAATGACGTCAAAAGCCTGGTCAAGAAGAAGGAGGGCAAAACCAGAGAGCTGGCTGCCATCACTGGCGGAGGGAATCCCGCGCTGTTCAAGACCTTCAAAGCGTGGGAGGAGAAGGTGCGAGTCATCATACATCCGGAGATCCTCACCGGATTACCAGGGGGAGTGGAGGCTGGTAAATACAAACTAATGTATACCAGCACACCGCTATGTACTCACATGCGCTACCACCATGCCACAGCTCCCAGGGACGAACACCCCCATGTCCAGCACACAATACACAACACATCACACACACATGCAACAGACACCACCACACACAGCCCAAACCTAACAACTGTAAGATACGTGGGGGCATGTGTACACTCAGCCAGCCACGTAACCACCAACAGGTCCCCAAGTATGCCAGAAGCGCCACAACGAGCACCCACCACACCCATGTGTCCGCCATAGCTGCACTAACCGACAAGTAACAGGTAAGTGGCAGGAACACAAAGTGCAGTTGGTGGGAGGGTGGACAGCTCAAGTACAACACACACCAGGCCCCTAGTCCCACAGCACAGCAAGGAGGAGCATCCCCCACACCCCACAGCCACGTGTCAGCCACCGCAGTGCACACCGACAGCCGAAAGGTAGACATCACGGTCCACAACAATCGGTGTCAGTGGGTGTCCAGCCATCACCACGACCCACAACACCGCCCCCACCCCCACAGACCTGCAACATGGAGCACCCCCGCTTAGAACCATGTGGCATCCAGTACAGTGCACGCCCGAACAACCTGCAGGTGGGAAACTGGACAGGGCTGGATTACTGGAGGCATGAGGACCGTAACACGACCAACACATGGGACATGTCACGTAGCAGACGAACACGCAGCACCGCCCACTGTCACGAACAAGTGAACAATGTGCACACGGACATGAACCACAGACTCACACCCCACATGACCCATCACAGACACAGCAACACCCAAGGAGCCACGTCTGCATGCACAAGCCACACTGAATATAGTACCACACGGCAGCCACTGTGCAACCCATCACACACAACCGAAACACCATTGAAGTCCTGTCCATGTAGCCCCTACTGCCTGTCAACTACACACCCCACAACTACGCCTATGTCAGACAAACAACACTAGACGCAACAGAGCGGAACAACATAAATGCACACGAACACCACTGAACCCATCAAACACACAGACACACCATGCACATACAACATACCATCCATCCCATCCGTCAGCCCCAGTCTCATGAAAGGCATGTCATCCGAACAGCTGCCACACATACAGCAGTCACGCTAAGATACATGCCCATGACCAACCATGTGCCAGAAGTCAATGAAGCGCACGCCACACTGTGAGCAACAACACACAACATGGGCCACACCCCCCCGAGCACTGCAGTGATGCACATGGCACAGGGCAGCACGCACACCAAGGAGATGGGACAACTGCAATACGTCGGGTGGCACGCAACCATCACACACTCATAACGATGCGTCCAATGCCATGTCCAGTAATCACAACAGACAGCAAATATGCAGGGTATGTCAGGCATGCACACACCTCAGACCATGCACTGTCATGCTGCCACAACACATGTCACGTTCGGCACCCATGGCTCACAGCATGTAGCCCAAAAGCATATTCCATCCCAAATGCGTTTCTGGGGCATGGCCCCCATGTTGCCATATGCGTTCCTAAGCGTCCCATTTGAACCCCAAAAGCAAAGTACAAACCAGACCCAGGATGGGCCAGGAGCCCACATACACCAGAGTCACAATAAGTAGGGGCACAGCAACACACCCATCGGCATGGCCAATCCGTCCCATGCCACATGTGCACAGCACACAGTCCCATTGCCAAGCACACACAACTACAAATGGTACAGCCACACACACGCCTCCGGGAAACCCATGTACGAGATTGCACGAACTGTTAATGTCAGACGACAAATACATACTTCGCCAGTTGCAACACATTAACAAATCTCATTCTCCCCACAGGTGACGAACCGCTGGATGCTGGGGATGGAGACAGCAGCCAGCACAGCCAGCCTACAAGCCCCCAACGAGGACACACGGATGTGGAGGATCTGTCCTCCTCTTCGGACACGGACCACCAAGCAGGCCCATCTGGTGTGGCAGGGCCCAGCCGCTCCCCAGGACCCCTCCTACCCACCAACCCATCATCCAGGGCTGCTGAACATTCCCAGCCCCCTGCTGCCACAGTCGTTGCGGCCACACCCACGGTCATTGCGGCCACACCCACGGTCATTGCGGCCACACCCACGGTCATTGCGGCCACTACCACTGCCGCACCCGCCACCACGTCTTCGCTGGCCCCAGCCCCAGCGCAGGTGGTGGCCCGGCCGACTGGATCCACCCTGGGAGCCAGGACGAGGACCGTGGTGAGCAATGTGGCTAGTGGGCAGGCCGGTGGCAGCAGGACTGGTAGGAGGAGCAGGGTCAGGGAAACGCCAGTCTCCCCTGGGAGCCATGCCCTGCCTCAAATGGCCAGAGTCCTTGGGGCCTATGAAGAGGCCCAAGGACAATGGGCCAGGTCTGCTACAGACACGCGTGAGGTGCTGGGGGTGCTGAGGTCCATGGACGCCCGTATGGGCCAACTCGTGGACCTCATGGGCCAGCTGGTGGTGGCGGTGAGGTCACAGCCAGGGACAGCAGCTCCCCCTCCGCCACCACCTGCCGGGGCGCAGGGTCGAGCAGCAGTGTCCAGTTCCCCTGCGTCCACAGCCAGTGAGCACACCTCAACCACCAGCAGGTCGCAAGCAGGCACCCCCTCGCAAACGTGGAAGGGGCCGTCCGAAGTGGAAACAGATCTCCCGGGAGGACTTCGCACGCTCCAGACACAAGTGAGGCAGCCAGCCAGCCTTCCTTGACCACCCACTGCATTGACTTGGACTACGATCCCACTCCACACAGCCATCTGGATGGCATGTGTGTGTTGGACTATGGACATAGAACCAGTGGGTACACCCTGAGCATCACGCAGCCATGACCGACAGCTCATTTTCACTGCACGCACCACTTTTGTCATCACCTTACACACAATCACATGTTACAGTTTGAAATAAATGCACCTCTTCCACAAACTGCTGTCTGTGCCCTGTGTTTTAATTGTACGGAATACAACGGCCACCTTGAGCGGAACGGCACCTGATGCGTGGCATGGCAATGGAACCGGAGGGCCTGTAGGGACCTAGGGGTGGGAGACAGAACAGGAGCACATTCAATGAGTGTGTCACACACCCATCACACAGTACATGTCAACAACTACAAGCAATGTACACACATCGCACAGAGCAATAGGGCACAATGCCACAGCCACCATCAGTGGCATACTAACCTGGGCATGGAGCGTTGACACACAGCACGCAGTGAACAAAAGGCCACCCTGACACAGCACACACACACCTGCACAAATACAGACACATCAGCCGTCGTACATGGACACTCACCGTCAAGTGAAGTAGCGGGCGATGAGCTGCTGGCGCACATTCCCAGCTTCCTCCTCTCCGCTGTCCTCCTTACTCGAGCTGTCCTGGTCTGCGGGCTGGGGCCCTGGTTGATCTCCGTCATCCACAATGAGGGGGATCTGCTTCCGAATGGCCAGATTGTGCAGCATGCAGCACGCCACCACTATCTGGCACACCTTCTGTGGGGAGTACGCCAGCGCACCCCCGGTGCGGTCCAGGCACCTGAACCTGGACTTGAGGAGGCCAAAGGTACGCTCGACCACACGTCTGGTCCTCCCATGTGCCTCATTGTAGCGATCGTCTGCTGGGGTGCGAGGATTCCTCAATGGACTGAGCAGCCATGCCCCATTCGGGTACGCAGAGTCACCTGGGTGTGAGGGACACAGAGAACCGTTGCTATTCCAACTGGACAGGGGACAGCATCGCACAGCCAGCACGCTACACCACTCCACATACTCACCGACAATACAGCCACGATCCTGTTGCAGATTGGACATCAGTCGTGGCAAGATGCTGTTGCGCATTATGTGTGCGTCATGGGCCGAGCCTGGGAACTTTGCACACACGTGGGTTATCACCATGTCCGCAAGGCACACCACTTGCACATTCAGGGAGTGCGTGTGCTTCCTGTTGCGGTACAGGTGCTCAGTGGCCTGTGGTGGAACAAGGCCAACATGTGTGCAATCAATGGCACCAACGACGTGTGGGATCCTGCCAAGGGCATAGAATGCACCCTTCACTGCCGCCAATTCACGAGCCCTGGGGAATCTGATGTACCTGTTTCGGTACAGCATCATGGCTGCCAGTACATCCCTCAGCACCTTGCTGAACATGGGCTGGGACATCCCTCCTCCACTGCCCACTGTGTGCTGGAATGACCCAGTGGCGAAGAAATGCATGGCGGCCATCACCTTAGCCGTGGGGGTGAATGCTGTCGGATACACCCTGCGGGGACGGAGATGGGGTTCCAACATGGCACACAGTCGATGCAGGGTTGGCCTGTCCAGCCGAAACTTCCTTATGACCTCAGTATCGTCCATGTCCGCCAGCAATTGGTATGGGCGGTCAATGTTCGGTCTCCGCCTAGGGAAGATGGCAGTGGACACATGTCAAAGCAACACAACACATAGCAATTTCGCATTCACATCACTGACATGACTGAGCAAGCACATGAGTCACAGCCCAGCTGTCAAGCAGGGACGGCTCGGCCACAATACACTTACACAGGTCTCCCACCAATGGCAATGGCTAGTGATGCAAACCACTGCCATGAGCATGCACATGGGGATCTAGGCCCCAATGACTTGCGGGGCGTGCTGATGGGAACTGACTGCATATTCGTCAAGCGGCAACGCCACGGCAACATGAATGTCTGCTGAGCATGGAACTGCTTCCGAGGCTGGATGAGTATGGCACACGACGACGACGATGTGGGCACAGGCTGAGCGGCCAAAACAAGTGGGACCTGTGGCACGAGGGGATATGAGACAGTAGTAGGTGTCAGCACTGCACCCTATGTACAGCACTGTACGGATCACACCTCCCGAAACATTGACAGGTGTCCACATTGACAGCCCCATGCCAAGACGGCTGTGTGCTTGCAGACACACGTCACAGGTGAGAGGTTACATTGCACGTGCCAGGTGGCAGATGTACATAGTGGGAGCTGGCATGTGTGTGCATGTGTCTCCTGTTCAGGATCCACCAGATGGGCGCTGACTCTGTACTGACCATTGGACACAGCATGTTCCGTGGAAGGCTTGTGTGTGGGATGGTGGCACTGGATGTGCCTCCGTTGGGTGGGGGGCCATGCACAGGGCGGGTACGTCGATGATTGCGCATTGTTGGTCACGGTGGGTTCACCCACTCAGATGTGTTGCCCTGTGTTCAATTCCTATGTCCGCATGATGATGGACTGTAGATGTGGGCAGACTACACATTGGTCGATGTGCTGTCTATATGCATGTGCCTTCACACCAGGCACAGCTGCCCCTGCACATGTGACCCCTGCTGGACTCGCTGCTGGGTCTGTGGAGCTGATGCACCTTCTGTGCGTGGGGCGGACAGCTCTCCTCACTTCCCTCATTGCGCATGTCATGACTTTGCCGCAGGTGACATGGATCATGGAGGGCCCACATGTACGCGTGGGTAGGCTACACATGATTGTTCACTGGTCGCCACCCCCAGTCAGTGTTTCGAATGGGAAGGTTGTTGTGCTGGTGGTAAATTCGATGTGGCGGATGGGCGGGCCTAGGTGCGGGCTTACATTCCGGACATGGGGGGTAGTTGGATTGGCGACTAGTTGCAGTACACACGGGACACGTCTCTTCCTTTCCACATCTGGGTCATCCCCTGTACTCACTGACAGTGATACAGTCATCTTCGCCCCAGCCCTCATGTCCTCCCCTCGCTCCCCCAATATGCATGTGCACCTGCGAGGCTAGCGCTTGCACAGGCAGCCCCAAGCTCGCACCAGAGAGGGCAAGGAGTGTATGTGTGGGTCCAGTTGCACGAGTGGGCTGTCTCAGGGTATGATGTGTGGCGGGACGCCGTCCACCTGCGTGGTGCCCCAAATGGAGACCCGGCCTGCATGGACTATGCATCACAGTCTTCGCCTTCCGGATCCGCCACCTGCGACACCCAGTGGATGTGGCTGCCCTTGCGGCCAGGCCGCGTCCGTCTGTAGCTGATGGCCCACACATTCACTCTTTGGCCTCTCTGGGGAGGGCTCGGGGTGGTGGCGCACGCGCTTGCACTTAGTCGCAATGGCATGTGGCGTGGTTGGTATAATGGCCAATGGATGGGATGGTGCGAGCCACCTCCTGTGACGTCAGTGCTGCTCGTGCTGTGGTGCGTCCCCCTACACTTCCATTTGACTTGTGCCATGCTACACGTTGAGGTTCTATTGCCTGCGTGATATGACCAGGAGGAGCGCGAGGAGACCTCTCACACACCATGCTCCACTGCCATCCCGTGCCCTGTATCGCCTGTGCGGATTGACTATGTTGGGGTTACACCTGGTCGACTGGGGCTGTGTGTGCCTTGTCAAGGGGCATGGCGGGCGCACAACAGGATCCAGCTTGTCCACGGAGGGTGGGCTGACGTGTGCGCCTGGTACCGCATTGTTCGTGTGCCCGGCTGCTGTGCACACACGTGTTCACTTCCCCCCACGACAGGTGTCCTCTCACAATGCCCAGGGAAGCGGTGGTGTACTGTTCATGACCCCTCCCAACACGGCGTGCTCCAACTTGGCATGTGCGCATCTACCCGTCACACCCACCCACCTGAGCACTGCGTCCATACGACTTCACACGACACATGTGTGTCTTCCACAGTTGTGCTACTCATTTGCGTTGACATCCAATACCAGTGGACTACATGGTCATGTCACGACTGCCGTGTACTTCACATACTCTCATCCTCTCTCATTCGTACTTGTGAAATGAGTCAGCGGAGACAGTTTTGGTTTCAAACATTATATTGAGTCTTCTGTCCTCTGTGATGCAGTATAGTGGACACTACTGGCAGCGGAATACATGTTGAGGATATACTGAGCATGATTACAAATGGGATAGGGTGTAGGGTTACATGTAATTGGCTGTTGCATGTGGGATGTGGGCTTCAGAGTTACATCTGCTTGGCCAAGGCTGTGCTAATGTACATTTACGTATAGCTGCGGAGCTGCGGACTTTGACACAGACGGTATACAAGTAGCCTACCAGACCGCTTGGCATCATGGGCACAGTCCATCTCAGTTCCATGTGACAGGTTTGCTGCGGTTGTTCCTCATGCACGCGTGCATGTGAGATGACATCAGGGCATGTGCTTGCGTGCATGCAGCGGCGTGCCACTTGTTGTTGCAATGTGGTGGTTACTGGACATGTCACAGTCACTGGGGTCGTGTTGTTGTTGTATGCACTTGTCGTCCATGCAAAGGTCCTGGTATGGGATTCCCGGGGCGGGGGTGGGAGGGGTGCAGCACCCACAGACTCCAGGCGACCTATTCATGTCCACTGAGCGGTGTGTGTGTCCATGGGCGCTGGATCCATGTCGTGTCCTGGTTGTTCGTGCAGTTCCGTCCATGTGGGTGCGATACACAGACCCCATGCCACTGCCTCCCACGATGCATGCGGTGTTCCTGGATGTGATGGGGAACAGTGTGCATGTCCCGGTCATATCCGATGTCATGGCGATGTCGTTGATGGTGTGGTAATTGTTGCCGGTCGTTTGGTATGGCTGTTGTGGTGGTGACTGGCCAGTCCGTGCGGAAGCTAAGCATGGGTGCGGGGTTGGACATCATAGGTCAATTGGGGAACTTGCATTGGGGTCCGACGAATTTACAGGTTGTCAGGTATGCGATGCCGTCCAGCAGGGCTTCCATGTCATTGGTGGTATACATGTTTGCCAGCCAATGTAGCGGATGGTGGCTGTCAAGGTGTTGTTCGTAAGTTGTCCCTTGGAGGAGCATGATGGGGCATGCTGGGTGACATTCGATGTAGCTGTGCTCGATGATCCGTCGTGTGGAGGCACAGTGGTCCCATTTCAGTGCGGGTCCGATGTTGGCCACATACGCCATGCCCCCATAGGCAGAGCAGGCCCTGTCGTGTGCGTCCAGAGGGAGGAGTAGTTGTAGCAGGTCCGCCTTTAGACATGCCGGGTTGGAGAGACACATCTCCACGGGATGCTGGTAGGGACACCTCCGACAGTAGAAGACGGGTATGACGCAGCTGAACAATGTGATGCGGTAAGTCAGTCGGTAACTTACGTTCAGCAGGGACAGGAGTTCGCATCCCAATATATGTATCAGGTTGGTTTTGTACAGCTTGACCTGTCCGGCGTAGTTGGGTAGGTGTGTTGGGAGTGCCATTTTGCAGCGGTGCGTTGTGGTGGCGTGCTCCGGCTGTGTGTGCAGTCTGCAATGTGCACGCTCCGAGGTTGCTGTGAGCTCTGTGTAGTCGTAGGGAGACAGTACTTGTGTTCTGTTGGCTTGTGCGGAGGACACGGGCCCTCATCCCACATGCTTCTCAGACAGTTCAAGGTCAGTGATGTGTGACTCCTTCCAAATAACTTGCATGGGGCCGACATGGGGGAGTGTTTTCTTTTTTCTTTCCCGTCCGTAGTGTTCTTCTGTGATATGCGCTATCTGCCCTGTGGTCGGTCTCCTCTGCATGCCTGTGTTGGTCTTTTATTGGACAATGGCTGTATTCACCGGCTTCTTTCGTAGGGCTGTGGTTTCGGAGTTGGAATGGAAGGTCATTCAGTGCTGTCTGCTCTCCCTTGTGTGGGCGGCAGGCTGCCTTTCCGCTCTGCATTGGGCCTTGTGTGTGAATGTTATTCTTGGGCCACCTGTTGTCGGTCCCCGGGCTCTTTGGTGTTCCGTTTTGTATGTCTTGTTCATATGTGCAGGGTGGTATGGGTGTTTCAGTGTGGTACTGGCGTTCCTCTTCCTGAAGGGGCCCTGCTTCTCCTAGTTGGTGTTGCCGCCGCTGTGTGCTTCGCCATGTTTGTTACACTGGGGTGTGTCCTGCTGTTGCGTGACTTCACTGACATGTGTGCGTTGGTTGTGTGACGTTGGGTGTTGACCGTGAATTGGGCGTTGGGGACATGTCTGTGGCAGGCCTGTCACGTCTCATGTGCGTTCGGGGTGGGGCTGGTGTGTGTGCTGCTTGGTTGTGTCCCTGTGTCTGTGTGCGACGCATGCATGGCGCTGCGGTTGGCCTCTGCGTTGTGCGCATGTGTGGCAGCGTCATCGCCGCTTTGGGGCCGTGACGGGGTCGTTGGTTCCTAGTCCCAGGTGGTGTGTACACATGTGTTACGAGATGTTACAATTTGGCCTGTGTGTCATATGTGGATGCTATGGTAGATGTGTCGTGTACACGCGGGGGTGGGGGGTTGTCCGCTTTTTCCGCCCTTGCACTGTGTGCGCTTTTGCGTGCACTTGTTGTGTGTGTGCCTACCTGCGTCTTCGCGGTACGTTGCGTCCTTGGTGGTGCATCAGATAGAGCATAGGGAGGGCCTGCAGTGCTGGATTCATGCTCGGGGGTGCCGCTTCTTAGGTGTCCGTGCTCGGCGTTCGTGTTACCGCTTCGGTTTGACGTACGGTGTCTCTTAGCCGTGGGATCAGTTTGTTTGCGGCATCGTAATTTGTACGCCGGGCGGTACGTGTTTCGTCGGACGGTGTGTGTCAGTTGGGCTGCGCCGCTACGTGTACGGGCGCACTTTGATGGCGGACGGTGTCGCTGGCTTGCCGGCGGTGTTTGGCTGACTTTTCGCATTGTAATCGGGCGGGCGTGTGGACTGCTGCGTGCGGACGGTAACTGGTGGTTTTTGCATCCGCCAGCACGGCGGTAGTGCTTCCGCCCGACATCGTAATGGGCCCCTTAGTTATTGTGTTAAGGAAAGTCTAATGAAGCCCATGAATTTTACCCCGAGTGGCCTCATTAGTTAGCTTTTTCCAGAATCCTTCATTCAAATCCACACCCTTCATGCAAATTTGGTTGCCAGAGTTCGTTATGACACTTTAGGGGTATTGTCAGGCACTTTTGTCCTTTCTCTTGGCGTAAGCCAAGGTTATATCTTACCTCTGTTATTGTTGGCTCTTTATATTAATAATCTTATTCTCAATTTAACAAAGGCTACTAACGATATATCCAAGATAGGCTCCCCAGCCTTGTTATACGTGGTTGATGCTGTAGTAATTGCCCGCACACCAAATGCCCTCTGTAAACTGGTGGGCTCTTTTGTATTGTTCGTGGGGGAATTAGACCTAGCTACGAACTATAGTAAATCATACATAATGGCCTGTGGCACCGGTTAAAAGGAATATTTCTAATTTTCAAATAGTACAAGGAAATACAACAGAGAGGCAACACACAATTTCAATTCTAACAGCAAGAACACAAAATCTTGGGTCTTCCAATTAAGTTTCAAAATCTTCTTTATTTGCTTGCACCAAACAAACAGGCAGCCAATGCGTTTCTCCCTAAACAGAGCTTCATCAGGGCTGCAAATATAACACATATACATCAGTCTATTTACACAAAATTTACAAGATGAATTTAAAAGATTTTTCTTACAAACACAATCACAAACACAAAGTGACGCAACACCAACATTTCCAGATGCAGGCTGATTTGACAATGCAAAAGTCAGACTTGCCGACCCGAATGTTGTAGAATGCCTACCTAACATAACACCCTGATAAGAGACCCAAGAACAATTCTAAGCAACAGAAAATTATAAAATCGACAATGGGAAGAGCCAGGAACCACCGCTGGGTACCTGTACGTCCAGGAAGACATACGGACCCAAAGGAAAAAAAACATGAAGAAAAGAGTTTGCCAGTAAAAATGTCACCAGATAAGAAACCAGTTACACCAGTAAGGTGAAAACAAAAGTGAGAACAGAGTGAAATGATAGTTCCACATTAAACACTAGAAAAAAACACATCTATTGGTGTCCTACGTGCACCTGCCCAAATCTGTGTACCAAAAAACAAGAAGAGGAGCATCCTCTTACCTATCACAACACCACCAGCCGTGCTTGATTGCGGTGTGAAAAGTTGCTTGGTAACACTGTCCCACTCGGACTGTGCGGTCTGCAGGAAGAGAAAGTAATGAAAACGGGCTGGTGATCATGAGACAATTATGTCTGATCACCCCAGGTCAAGTACAGACACCCTTCTTAACATAGGGCAAAGAATCATAATTAACCTTTTATAGGATCCGTAGTAGAACTGTGACACGCTATAATCAATTGGTGTCAGGAAGACGTCTAAAAGGACGTCGTATGCGAGTTTGATTCCGTGAAAGTTTACGTAGACACTCAGGGGTATATTCACAAGAATGTCTGATAACTACCTCAAGAGTAGCGTAACGCAACTTTCAATATCGCAGCCTATCGCGGGAAAATAACCCTGTGTCAACGTGGAATTCACAAAAAGGCGGTAGCATGCGATAGTCACCAGATAACGCATCAAATGTCAGTGTAAAAATCAACGCCATGCCAAAAAAATGCGAAACGCGAACGCGAGAAATCATGCGATGAGGCCAATCGCGGTACAAAAAGTAGCAAAAAGCAGCCACAGGCCTGCAAATCCCACGCGTCTGGCGGGAAATTGCACCATAAAAACCACAGAAACAACACACCAGAAACAAGCCAAAGCACGTAGCAACATGGATGCACCCTGACCCAGCGCAGAGGTCAACGCGTACCCCACAACCCCCAAAGACCACCAGCAAGGAACAACTGGGTCGGGGAAGGCCAAGGAGAAAAGGGAGAGGAAGACGGGGTGCAGACCGCAGGAAAACAAGACCAGCGTCACGGAGGTGACAGAACACCACCAGCAACTGACCCACATTCAGACCACCTGGAATGCAGTCTGAGTGCCGAGGAGGCCAATCCAGGAGGCCAAGAGGCGCCGCCAGGACGTGACAACCTAAACCAGGCACAAACCCGCTGCCAACAAGAAGGCAGCAACTGCGACAGGAGGTGGCAGTCCTGCGCCACAGGAGGAGCTGGAGGAAACCCAGGCCACAGTCATCAGTGTGGAGACGGTGCAAGGAGGTGGGAGTACGGACACAGCTCGACAGGACCCGACACAACAACAACAGGGTGAGGATCCAACAGGGACTGGGGGACGGGGGTGATGGGCACAATGGCACACATGCACAACGAGGTGTAGCACACTGCACACCCACAATTACCCAGGGACATGTCCCCCATCCCCGTGGCACACTGCAGCACACACACATAGCAATCACAGCACATACCATGACAATGTGGCACAAAGTGCAACACCCACACTGCAGAACAGGGGACACAACAGGGTCCGCCCAGGCGCAGAAACAGAACAATCACATTGGACAGAGCAGGGAACTGTGAGATGCATATCTACGGCTACAACCCCACATCAGCTATGTAGGCCAAATGTACACTGTCCCAACTCAAATAGCCACCACCGCCCAAACAGTCACAATGTACATTGTCACACAGTCTGCATGTCGACAAGAACAAGGCGCCAACACAATGCCAACATGCACCTCCCCTTCACAATGCAGAGGGACAAACAACACCTCCAGCAGGTCAGAACAGACAACCCATCAGTGATGCCCGAGACGAACACCACACCTTCGACACCGACGCCCTACAACAGCCCATGGACATCCCACACAACCCACCACCAG
Organism: Calotriton arnoldi; assembly: GCA_963921515.1. Classification (NCBI taxonomy): domain Eukaryota; kingdom Metazoa; phylum Chordata; class Amphibia; order Caudata; family Salamandridae; genus Calotriton; species Calotriton arnoldi. The sequence continues at coordinate 604,029 of CAWUFW010006686.1, read as the reverse complement.
GACCAGGGCAGACAAGCTACTCAGAGGAGAACCCAGCCCCTGCAACAGACCACACAGCATGAAGCCCCCGCAATCACGGCTGGCTCACAACACTTCACCGACCCACACATGGCACCCCAATGTCAGGTGTCAGAACGCCAAAAGGAGGTGGCCCAACAGGTGCGGGTGTTGCCCAACCCATGGAATGCGAACTAGAACACATACGTGGGTGTCCAATACCCTTCAGGGACTACCTACACCCCACAAAGGAGACCCACACTGCCATAGAGACACATGCAGATGCACATACCCAGTATAGAACCACGCCCAGGGGCACGCACATATCAGTCACACACCCACGTTGGCTCTGCGTACGACGGCACAGTCCACTCCCCTTACGAATTGAGTGGGTGACGACAAAGCTACATGTCCAGGTTCTAGCCCACTGCCTGCGGTGACATGTCTGCGTCCGCTGTACACAGCACAATGTAATGTCGTAGGGCCCAGGGCCCCCATGCATACAACAAGACCACAGGGACACATGCACATATCATGTTGAACTGGCTACGGGCAGGTGCGCCCGGCCCCTTTATTGGCAGGGCCACATGTACAGTGACGCCTGTGCTGGATGTGTGTGGGGTGAGTATAAGCCAGCCCGCACGGAGTGCTGGTGCTGGCAACAACCTGAACAGTGGACACTAGTGTAATGGAAACAGAAAACACCAGCATAACAGAGTCAACTGCAGAGCAACATGGAGGGATCCGGAGTAAGGACAGAGGTCACCCAATATTCAGTCAGGAGGTCCCGTGAGTTGCAGTCCACTGAGGTAGGGACACTAGACAAGAGCGCGCTCATGTGAGGAAATTGCTAGGATTGTGTCCCTTCGGGTTAGTCCTGATGCAGATGCAGTGGGGTGTGTTACACCTGCATCAACTTCCTCATCAACGTCCCAGGTCTCCCACACTGCCTGAGGTGACAGTTGCATCCGCAGTCCACAGCGCAAAACCCAGTAATAGATCCGGGTGTGTAGCTTGACTACCATCACCAGTCTGCATTCCTGCCTTGGGGCTGTTGCCTCCTGCCCTCCAATTGTCTTTGACTTCTCCCGTCCGCACACTTGACACATCTTCCTCATCATAGTCCCAGGTCTTCCCCACTGCATGAGGTGACATTGCTGCGCAACCTCACAACAGCACAAAACTCAATCAGTAACGGACAATGGCTTGCGGTGCACTGAGTCACTGGCACCTGGAGTGCTGAGCAGGGTATCAGGTCAATGATGGCATCCATGACAGGTCTGAGCAACTCCGTAGGTCTGTCAGGACCACCGTTTCGACTCTGGCAGACGGCGGTTGAAGGTGGTCATTGCGGTGGTGGCGTGTGCCTCCTGCGGTGATGCGACGTCCGGGCCGGTCAAGACTCAATGCTATGTGTGGGCCCTGGTGGCCCGCAGTTGAGGCCGGAGGATGCGACAGCGCAGGGCCACAGACACATGGCGTTGATGACCCCAAGACCATCACTACAGAGGCCATTCAATGTCTCAGAAGAAGGGGTCCCAGGCCTGAGCAGCACAGAGTTAGTGGCCCCGGATGCACTGCGGCTGGCACAGGCACCCAGCCACGGGACGGTGACTTGCGGTGCAGTCAGATGGGCCATGCGACCTGAGAGGGTCCCCATCAATGTCCGAGGTGTATGTTGCGGAGTGTTGCGGGGGACAGTGGAAGGTGTCCTCCAGGGCATGATGCAGAAGGTCTGATGTTATCTGGAAGCAGCAAATGGAGAAGTGGAAAGCGCAACCCTCGTTTTCACCAACAATTCGGTATCAGCTACATGAGGATGAAAATTAGCCCCTAGTCCATAGTAGGCCAGGGCGGAAAACTACGCTACGCTCGCGGAGTGTGCGTGAGTTTGCGCAACTACGCGCTACGCGAATCGCACGTAGCACAGTGCAAAAACGCGTAGCTTAGTGGGCATTTTTTGCTCGCTCGCGGTCCTCAACGTCAAGTTGGCGACCGCGAGCGAGCAAAATCAACATCCCGGCGAGACTTTTTCCTCGTTCACGATCGGCAACATCAAGTTGCCGATCGCGAGTGTGGAAAATAAACCTCCCGGCGAGATTCTCAACGCGGGGAGGTCAGGTTTCTCATTGCTAGTGGTCGCGTATGCTCGCGACCACTCGTGATGAGAAACTACCAGTCTGCGTTGAGAAAGCTGCTGCTCGAGTACAAATCTACTCGAGCGGCAGAAAACGACCGCTTGCACTGTGCATGATGCCGTTCGCAATGATTGCACAGTGCGGACAAGCATCCGGCACTGTGCAATCATTGCGAACAGCATTTCCCTACCGCACTACGCAGTTCGCGCAGTGCAAAGTACACTTCGCGTAGCTACGTGTAGCGCGACTACGCGAACTACGCCCCGGGTTAGTCCATAGACTCAAACGCCACCAATGTACGACCAGTGAGTGTCCATGTATGTCGGGGAACACACTTAGTGGCACAGGTGCTGAGAGGGGATGCAGTCTGCGATGATGCCGGTACACAGATGTGAACTCCAACATTGCCAAATCAAGACTCTGTGACCTACTGGACCGCAGTGTAGGCCGGAGGCAGCGGTCAGCAGTGTCCCACAGCCACGTGTCATTGGCTCGCGAGGCACAGAGTTATTGACACAGTGGCAGTTGTCGGTAGTGTTCAATCACCTCCGTGACGATGATCCTGTTCCCTCCGGACTGCAACGCGTCATCCTCTTACGCCTCTCCGTGCGTGCGATGATATGTATTCTGCCTTTTGAATTAACGATGTTCAGTTCCAAATCTGCGATCCCACTCGTGCGCAGCGTAGGCCCAGGGCAGTGGTTCGCGTAGGCCCACAGACACGTGTGGTTGTGATGCCATGCACAGACTTGTTGGCACTACATCGAAGGGAGTATAGTGAATTGTTCTCTGCCTTAAATGATGTTCACTGCCATGGTGTAATCAAGACTCAGTTCCAAATGTGTGACCTACCTGACCGTGGTGTAGGCCTGAGGCAGCGGTCAGCATGGCCCATTCACCTAGTGTCGCCGGCATAGGTTGGCTGGCCCCACCGGCCTGCGTTGTTCAGGTTCAGTGGCACCACGTGTTGCCGGCTGGCGTTGAACAGGGTTAGTGGCACCACGTGTAGCCGGCTGGCGTTGAACAGGGTTAGTGGCACCACGTGTAGCCGGCTGGTGTTGAACAGGGTTAGTGGCACCACGTGTCGCAAGATGCCCATATGGAACTATGCCTCACTGATCGGGGGGTCTGGTGCTGTGGCCGCTGGCCGGGATTTGGGGTCACTGCCATTCATGACTCAGGACACAGTTTCACATATGGGACCTACTGGTCCGAAGAGTAGGCCGAAGGCGGCAGTGGAGTACGTCAACGAAAAGGGAATAAAGCGGGCCTGTGTCGTGGAGGCTGTGATGGTCTGAGGTGGCTGCCAAGGTCGCGGGACTCGGGCTTGGAGCTTGCGCCGGCACGTGGTGGGCCCTCCTTGACACACGCCGGTGTCAGCAGGTGATCAGTGTGGCCTGGCTGCGCAGGGGCGGGCCTGACGGGTTCGTGGTCCAGCGTGCCGGGGTCCGGCAGGCGCACAGCATCGCAGGCAACTACGCTCAGGAGGACGGCGTCGGCCTCGTGGCAGGGTGGGAGGCGCCGCCCTGACAGAGACGTGGGGCTTTCCGGGAGAGGACCACGCCCAGGCCTACATGCTTTTTATTCACACCCCTACGCTGGCGTGGCCTACGCCGGGCCATCCCACTCCGGTGACGCTTAGGGGTGGCGTCACAGGCAACATTTCCGCGATTTCCCCCACTGGCTGGGGTGGCATGGTTGCGTCCACTGTCCACTGCACTCCATACACCAGAGGTGTATGTCGCCATGGATATGGGTGTGTTCTGCATACTGCGGTCTCTCCAGCACATCTCCGCCACTCTTGGCATTGTGTGCTTTCCCGATCATGGTTCTACTGCATCCTTCACACATGCCTGGTTGCCACATCTACCCACATTCGGCTATTATGTGGCTGTGGTGCCATGCCGTTGATGGCTCATGTTCAGGGCTTGCCCAGGTTACCATTGTAAGTTGTTCTGTCGTGTCTGGTGGGTGGTCATGTTGTTGTGCATGTTGGTTGTAATTTTGTGGCGTGTGCATTGCCAGAGTTGTGAGTTGCATGGTTGTGGAGTTGAGGTGTGGGGTGTTCATTTCGGACTTGCCAAGGGGGTGTGCATTTCCCTTTTTGCCATCCTGGGGATGCTGGTTGATGATGGGCTGTCGGAGGATGAAGGTATCATGCACACTGGTTGTGTATTTGAAGGCGACATTGTTGGGGGTTCCACGGTGTTCTGTTGTTGCCTGCACATTGATGTGAGACGTGTGCTTCCTGTTGAGGTGATTGTGTGCTGTGTCACCAGGGGGCACAGGTAGTACATGTGTGCTGTGGATTGCCCCCAACACGTGCGTGCATCCTGCTATGGCGTATGGTCCTTGCTTGGTCTCCAGCGGATCCTGCGCATTGTGTTGTACGTATGGGGACTGGGGTACCAGGGTGATGGTGATGTCCAGGAGAGGTGTGGGGGACTTGGATGTGGCTGGCTGTGTGACTCCTCCGACTCTGGCGGGTGTTGTTTGGGGGTACCAGGGGCCAACAGGTGCAGCCAAGCCATCAACTTTGTGTGGGGTGGGATGTTGGTTGTCCGCTGTGTTGGTGCCGTAGGCCTGTTAGGCGATGATGGTCAGGATGCGTAGGATGGTTGTCCCTTTCAGCCTGTAGTGGACAGTGACATTGTCAGATGTTGGGTCTGTGCGGCTGGTACGTTTCCTGGGGTTCCGCTGTCTTTGTCTGTGCTGCGTCTGTGGTGGTCCGGGGGGGGGTGTTCCGGGGGTGGGTTGGGGTCCTGGGGTGGTGGAGGTGGGTGTTGTGGCCCTCTTGGGTGTCCGGGCCGCATGATGGGTGGCTCCATGGCATCTGTTGCCCTTCGGATGTAGCCCTGGGCTGTGCTCCCTTTTGTGGTGCTGGCTGCCGTCCGACTTTACACCAGGTCAGAGCAGGTGTAAATTTCCTGGTGCTGACGCGCCTTATCGCCTGTTTTGTGTTTTTATCGCCGATTGGCTGGTCGTTGTGAATGTTGAGGTGTGCTGTTGTCTCGGCTTTTGGCACGGGAACGCCTACTCTGCATCTCATTAACGATATTTGCGGGGGACCTCTGCGGCGATGTTTTTTGCGGCTGCTATCACGGGTAAACTGGTGCTGTGGGCTGTTAACACCGGCTTGTGAATGGGGGATTAAATTTATCACGACTTTGGCTGCGATAAAGTGCCGTTAATTCGGCGATAGCTCCTTGTGAATATGCCCCTGAGTACTCCCCCACAAATGGGAGTCATAGAATAATGTTCATGTGCGCTAGAAAACAAAAACAGAGAATTTTAACGTCACGTCATATTATGTTAAAAAGGATTCAGATTTGTCACGTTGAAAGGTGTCAAACTGAACCTCATAGCTTCATATGTAACCCATATGCTAGTAAAAATTGAGGAAAATCCGATCTGCAGACGTCTGCTCTCTGCTCACCTGCCAGTTCACATTACATCCTTCATTCTGAGCGGTCAGTATATTTCTGACTTATTGCGTCTGGCTCCATTGATGCTCTGGGTATCTATTTGAACCTCCAAGGAAGTAGGCTTGAACAAAGAAATTATTGATGATTGCCTATCCTGGGAACATGAGCAGAGCTTTCCATGGTTAGCCTATGTGAAGGATTTTCTAAGCAAGCTGGGCTTCCCTGAATTCTTTGATATACCAGAGTCTCTTTTCCAACAAAGACAAACTGCTGGTAAGGCTCAGGTTTATGGAGTATAGTCAATCTAAGAGGCTAAGGGATGAATTAACCAAAACTTCTGTAAAGGATTGTCTGCACCTGAGGGGAATTAGTGACTCAGTGTTGTTTTTAGATCTCCCCTTAACTCAGTGGGAAAGGTCCCTGCTTTTCTCGGTTCAGGGCGGGGTCAGTTTGGCATTTACTTTGTATCCCTCTTGAGTCGGATTTGTATAGCAATAGCTTGCCAGCTTGTCCTTGTGATGACGTCTCTTCTCAATCATTATTACATTTTATGTTTTTGTAAATATTTTTGGCTGTACTTGAATTTATATTTGAAGCCTTTTTTAAAAACATTAGTGTCAAGTCCGAGCAGGAGCAGAATATCCTTGCTTTATCTGTAACTTTATTATAACGCCGAGGTATGTGTTAGAGTTAGTTGTTTTTTGAAAAGCAGCAGTAAGAAAATGTAAATTAATGGAAGGTTAATTGGTTTTTAGTACTCTATTTTATTCTATTTTCTTTGAATGCCATGTATCATCGTCAATTGTACTTCGCATTTTGTAATTTTGGAATTGTTCTGTAAGTCGTTTTTCTTGGCACACAAGTTACACACTTTACTACAACTTTAAGAACACTGTTTTTCTATATTTACTATGTTGTATTTGTGATTGTACTTTTATGATTTTATTTAAAATCGAATAAAGGTTTCATTGATTTGACAGATTCACATATGCACCCATGCCGACATGGACATCACCTGGGATGGCCAGGGCTAACAACTTACAGAGCCTGGCTCTTCGCTCGGTGCCCATGGCTCTAGTCTTGCTGCTCCTGGTCTCAGAGGTTATGAAGGTTGGATAAAATAAAATAAACAGGCTTTCAAGTGTCCAGTCTAAATGTTTATAGTGTCCTTTATTTGTTCTTCCTCTGGTTCGTTAACATATAGAAGGCTGCTGAGGCGGAGGAGCGTCGCTCCACTGAGAAGGTCAAAAAGGTAAAAATAAAATGATAATAACTCATTGTTATTATCAATGTATTTGTACATCCTTGCTCAGCTGGGGCTGGGCTGTTCTGCTCGCAGGGCAGGGGAGGAGTGGTTTTCCCACTCCTAGTGCGCATGACGCTTTGGCCGGCCCACTCGGCCGGTCAAACCATCATGCACACTTTGTATGTTCTCCATGCAGGCTGCATTACAGCCTGCATGGAGCACATGCCCAGCCTCGAATTCTCTGGCTGAGCGCCGATCCACAGCGCTCAAACCAATCACAACACTGCATTGCAGCGTTGTGATTGGCTATCGGGAGGCTGGGAGCTGGGTGCTGCTTCCTGCTGTGTGGGCGAAGAGGACCAAAGGAGGAGGAGGCGGCAGCAGACAGGTAAGTGTATTTTTATTTTTACTCCTTCCCCTCGTCTCCCACCCCCGCCCCGCAACCCATCCCCCCACCGCCGGTAAATATCAGCCACCACTGAGCTTAGAGAAGGTCACTGAGCTTATTTTGTAAAAACATAAGTGCACGTGACCACATTTTTAGTACTTCTTGGCTTGTGCTGCCAAATACCAAGACTCCTTCGTCTTGATTTCACCTCATACCTCTTTCGTCCACCACCCTACACTTTCCGCCTCTTTATCTTACTCTTGCAGGTTCATTTCCATCATTCTTTCTACCTTTGTCCCTGTTTTCTCATTTTCCCTTCCTCTATCCTCCTTTTCTGCCGTTCTCTCTACTGCACCGGGTCAAAGTCTGATGAGGAAAATAAGCCCCAATTTTCAAAAAACAAGCGCCAATGCCCACCACCTGCAACCGCCGGCACAAATTTAGCCCCACTACGAGAGTCAACCTTGTATTGTCATTGGAGGTCAAAGTATGGGTGATGTCACGACCCTTCATCCTGCAGCCTAGGCGTCCCAATGCCACATGAAGTCCTTACTCAGAGAAGCAGAGAGGACTTGGGAACAAATTGAACAAGCATTGGCATAGCCAATAGGTCTCGCTTTTGGGACCTTATAAGTATTTAGTTATGCAGCCAATATCCTTGGTGCAATAACATCAACTGTTGTATGGCTAAAAACTTATAAGGTCCCAAAGGCGAGACCTATTGGCTATGCAAATGCTTGTTTTTAGAAGGCCTGGCATGCAGTTTTAAATGTAGGCTGGTAAGAAAGGTGCCAACCCAAGGGGCAAGGTCTAGAGAGAAATAAGATAGGAAGAGAGGTGAGTTATAATGAGATAGCACAAATAGAAAGGTGAAGCACAGAATGACAGGTCAGGTAAACAAAGTAGCGAGGCAGAGAGGCAGGTAGAGCCGGTGGGATGAAAAGTAGAAAGATATGAGAAGTAGAGAGAAAAAGAGGTGCAGATGAGGTAGAGAGATGAGGCTAATACAGAGGAAGGGCGAGGGAGAAGTAGAGAATGGTGAAATAGGGAGAGAGAGACAGAGGTAAGACAGATGTATTAAACGAGCGAGACATTGGAAGTAGAGAGAGTGAACGGAAACAGAGAAGGAGCTAGAAAGAGAGATGAAAGCAAAGGAGTGATAGATGGAGTGGAGTATCACCAGTGCTACACAAGGCAGCATCGAGAGTGAGGGAGAACACCCATGCCACTAGACCCAACGATTATGTATTCACACTTGAATATTAGAAGTTACCTATTGTAGCAGTACAGAGTCATGCCGTCACCATGAAGCAAACAATATCACCACTGGCCGAATGCCATGTGATATTGCGCCTCAACAAAATAAAGCAATGCTTCATTTGCATGTCCGAAGATCCACGAATGTGTATATTACACCGTTTACATACTTGTGAGTCTCCTACAGATCTCAACCCATCCGTTGCTTTTACGCACCAATTTCATCCTCGTGGTGCACTTTTGGTAGACTATCCATGTAACTGCTACACTATGGGGCTACTCACTATATGACATTCTTCACCAAATCCAGACTTCAGCATATTCATCAACAATTCACTCCCCTCCGTAGACCCGCCTATGCGCTGAGGCCCGTGGCCCGTTACCCTCCCTACGCACTGTCAACTGATTCCCCCATCTGTCCCCACTAGAGTTCCCCAGATCATTACCCCTTCCTCCTCCTCCTCTGAGCCCGTCTCGTCGGGCTGGTCCAGGTCGATGTCGAACACGCCAGCCATGGCCTCGGATCTGCGCAGGCCGCTGGCCCCTTCCCCAAGAGCCGCCACTACTGCGTGTGCCCGGCTCATGGGCTCTAACACATAGTCGCCATTAACCAGCTGCAGAGGCCTCACACGAAACTGCGCCCGCGCCTCAGAAATACGGGCCTTCCCTCTCGCCGTCCACAGACCGGTATGGGCACTGAGCAAGCGCACAACGGCTCTGAAGGCTCATCGCAAACTCTGGTCCTGCGCACTTAACACATCTTGTCAACAGGGTCCTGCGCACGCGACGAAGCAGCAAACTGGGAAAAGAAGCGCTGGACAGCAGAGACGTCGGCAGCGTGAGAGAGGAGCGGGGGCGAGCGAGCGCAGCAGCCTGCTGAGCTGACCACACGCTCGTGCACAATGGCCATGTGTTTTGAATTATCGCGCCCGCGTCTGGGCACGGTAATTGCAAACAGATGGCGCCCGTGCGGGTAACCGCAGGGAAAAGGCCATTGTGCACGAGCGTGTGGTCAGCTTTCAAAAGCCCCTTACATAAAGTCTCGCAGGGCAACGCTTGCGCGCTACTCGAGGCTCGACCTAAAAACTAACATTACATTTTCTGAACATTTAGCATGTTTTCTAACCAATACCTATCTTTTGTTATTTCTACTTCTGCTATGTATGTTTCTGTACTCGCCTACGTGAATACCCGGGCTGTCTTGCCTGGGATGTAAATTATTGCTGTCTTCCTAAAATATCTCGATCCATCTTCATCAGACTCGGCTCAGTGCAGGAATGCACATTTCCACCTCAAATCAACATCTAAAACACATGCAGAGATAAGGCTAAAAGTTGTTTTTTTCCTGCTGCATTGCCTAAGGGGGAATGGGGGTGGGGGAGGCAGAATCACTGGTTTCTAAGGATAGCAGGAACATGCATAATTCCATTTGCTTCCTCAAATCATCAACCTGTTATCCTTCAAACAAATGTCTGTATAACATGGTGCATGGTATGCTATTGTACTTAAGTATCCTTACTTTCCTATCTTTCCTTCCTTCTCTTCCCTTTCTCCCTTTCCTTCCTTCTCCTCCTTCTTTTCCTTCCTTCCCTTCCCCTTCTTCATTCCTTTCCTTCCTTATTTATTCTTCCTTTCCTTCCTTCCTTTGCTTTCTTTGGTTTAATTTCTTCCTTTCCTTTCCTTCCCTGTCTTTTTATTCTTTCTTTCCTTCCTTTCTTTCCTTTTCTTCCAATGTTTTCTTCCTTTCCTTTCTTCCTTTCCATTACTTCCTATCTTTCCTTCCTTTCCTTCCCTTCCCTTCCCTTCCCCATCCACTCTTAAAGCTTGAATTCACACAAGTGTTATCAACAACTGTGACAATGTGTCCTTCTCTTGTAAGCTTCATTGTTTCATCTGTCTCCTTCTCGCTGTCTTCAGGAATAACCAGGATTGCCCTTGAACATGCACCAGGATGCCACATCTGTGCACCCACATTTCATAGTGATTATGCACACAACCTGCGACACTCCACACGATTGAATGCAAAAGACAGCTTTACCTTTGAAGGCTAAGATTGTAGTAGGGAACGTTGAATCCGGAATATCTACGGTACTGAATATAGTTACAACAATATCGAGGGGCAAAATATCGAAAGGTAAGTGCACAGAGGGAAGTAAGGATTTACTATTCATAAGTCACATCTACGTACCTTAAAGATATATATCCCCAAGATACATATACGTGGAGTTGGGTATAGAAAATATATAGAAAAGTACTTTTCGATATATTTTCCCTTGATATTGTAACAATGGTCTGTCCTGTCGATATTAAGGGACTCAATAGTCACACTGTACACCGAAGGCGAGGCGTTTTTCAATTCTTCAGTGTTTACTTTCGATGTGATATACTTACAAATTAAAATAAAAGTGGGTAGCATTGGTGATGGAATTAGCTGTCATTACTTTTAGAATAAATGTAACTATTAGGATTCTTCCAAGACCCCTGGATTTGACTGGAATCTGCTTTAGAGTATGTTTGACCTCATGTGGCTGCCAGAGAGAATCTCTGAATGGGTGTTTGTGCTGCAGCCAAAGATGAATCTATTGTCTGAGGCTTTCCATGGTCGTTATTATATTGAATGTAAATGCCAGTCCTTATGTTTCGCTTAATGTCAGTATGGCCGATTTATAAAAGCTACATACTTTAGAACAGAGGTCTTCAAACAGGGGGCGGGCCACCGGGGGCCTTAAGCGATCTCAGGGGGCGTCAGTCTCTGCCCAAGAGAAGCATCATGCTTTGTTTTAAGTGTTAAAAACATGAGCAACAGTAAGCCACTTTGTAATGGGCCACCACTAACAACTTTTGTCATTTATATCCCGACTGGGAGTACTTGTAAAAGGGTAACAGAGCTTAACTGTAATGTTTGAATATGGTTAGACATATTTAAACATTGCCAATTTAGCAGAATAATTGTGAAAAAATTGAGGGGGACCGAGGTTTTTTTTTACAGAGGGCGCAGCATTCAGAAGATTGAAGACCACTGCTTTAGAAGGTATGTGAACTAAGGCAGAGTGAGAACCAGCCATTCGTTCAGGATCATACTAATTGGTCAAGAGGGTAAGCTGTGATTAAAACTCAAGGGTTTAACATTGGCTATTTAAACCACAGCAAATGTATAGGTTCCTAGAGAGAAGTTAAAGGAAAAATATCATGAGCTGACAGCCAGTACAGAGCTCACTGGCTGCAAGAGTAATTTTATCGCACAATGCGCTTCTCTTTGAGTAAAGGGGTTGGTTCTTCCTATACACTAGCCTCACAAAAATAACATGACGATTTTTTGTGTGATTTTAAAATACTTAGGGGCTTATTAGGATGGTGGGCGGACTTCAGTCCGCCCGCCACCCTAGCGGTGCTGGGACCGGCCGCCAGCGGTGTGGCAGTCCCGCACCACCAATTAGGATGCGACCGCCACCCTGGCGGTCGCATACCGCCTCTTCAACATTGCAGCGGGTGCTGCTGTAAGCAACACCCCCCAATGCCAAAGATGCATGCTGTGCATTGCCATGCACAACGTGGCAGGCACCGCGCGGTGCCTGCCACCTTGTGCATGGCAATGAAGGGGGGTACCATAGGTACCCCCCAAGTGCAGCCCCCCACTCCCCCAGGGGCCCGCAACGGGCCCCCAAAGCAATTCCCGCCAGCCTTTCCATGGCGGCATCGCCGCCATGGAAAGGCCTTGTCAACCCGTCAACATAATATGGTTGGCGGTGCCTGGAAGGCACCGCCACCATGTTATGCCCCAGCTCCGCCCGGCCGGCAATCGTAACGATTGCCGACCGGCGGAAAAGCGGCGGACGGACTTTCCGTCTGCCGCGGTACCCCCCGCCATGATAATATGGCGGGGGGTAAATCATGTTGTGATGGCGGGCAGATCGCCACCGCCGGCCGGGCAGTGGCGATCCGCCCGCCATCATAATGACCCCTTAGTGTATTTAGAGGAGATACGCTTCTCTGAAGGCATGGGGCCTAACAATCAAAGTTTCTTACGCCTTACATCAATCAGTATCATCTACAGAATTTCCTGATGCAAAGCAGAAATCTTATTTCACAGCATCACGATTTCCATTTACAAATGCACTTAATTCTGGGGAAATGACCGCTTCTGGAGGCGTATATTTCCTCCTGAGTAGTTATTTTCATTTTCTACAGCGCTGCGCTACCCAAGTGTGTCGAAGCGCTTTATGGTGTAACAATGTCAAGGAGAGTGAGGTCTCGTATTACATTGAAACATTGGTGTAACAAAAAGAGAATTATAGTGGAATTAGGAAATATGTTATAACTGGGTGAGGAATCAAGGGACTGAGGAAGAAGAAGAGAGGGAGGTCAAAGTGAGCAAATTGGAGGGAACAGGGAGGAGAGGGGCTTAGGGTTGGAGGCAGGTTTGACTACCAACATAGGTTTCTTGGAACCTTTTCTCATCCTGGTGGCATTGACCACATGGCCATACCAGCTTCGCAATCAATCAGTCATATTTTGGTCTGGCAGCATGACAGTTGTTGAATGCATTAACCAGCAGGCGGCCAAATGTAAGATGAAACTGAGGCTGTTGAAGGAGATAGTGCTCCAATGCATGAAACTTAATGTGTTGTTTAGGGCCAAGCATGTCCCAGGGGTGCTGAATAACGCTGCTGATGCTCTGTCTCATTGCAAGATGCAGGTATGCAAGTCCCACCACCCAGAAGCTGCGAAAGCCCCAACGCCTTTTCCAGACCGTCTGTGGCAACTTGGATCTTGTGGCAGCCAGCTTAGCACCCAGGACAAGGCGGCCTTATGAGGGGGCATTTAGCACCTATTGTTCTTTCCTTGGCGAAGGGTGGGAAGGGGTGTGGCATGAATCTTCCTCTATTCTGTCATTCTTAGGAGCTTTGAGGGAGGGGGGTGCTCCGCAGCTTGTGCACGGTGCCACATGGCTGCAATTTCCTTTTTTGCAAAAATGCGGTGCCACCAAGATCCTACGAGCACTCTCATAGTTCAGAGGGCACTGCAGGGATGGCAACGCTTGCAGGGGTCCCAGACAGGTGCCCGGCGCCCCAGTGGCATAGGCACACTATCAGCAGTATTTGGGTCCCTGGGAGGCGTCTGTAGGTCCACTGTGGAGGTTCACCTTTTCAGGGCAGCATTCGCCTTAGCTTTCTATGGAGCTTTTAGGGTAGGGGAGCTGGTGGCAAGAAATAAGAAGGATTGGCAGGGATGGCTGCAGCTAGCGCACGTGCACTTGCGTGGGGGTTCAGTATCCCTCTTAATACCACGCTCCAAAACAGATCTGAGTGGCAGAGGGACCACGTCATATTGCATAGGGCGTAAGGCAACGCATGCTGTCCCGTGACAGACCTCGAGACATTCCTGGCGCATAGACCCGGGGGCAGGGGGCATCTCCTACTGCATGCTGATGGCACCCCTCTGACTAAGTTTCAGTTCACTAAGGTACTTAAGCTAGCCCTCAAGGCGGCGAGCATTGACCCTACGGAGTTCATTTCCCATTCCTTCAGAATCAGGGCAGGCCGCGGAGGCCACAGCAATGGGACTCTCGGGGCAGGCGGTGCAGAGAATTGGTGAATGCTTCAAATGCTGTTAGGCTGAACATGCTTTAGGCTTTAATGCTTGGTCAACAACGGTTTCTCTTTTCGTTTTCTCGTAGTTTTCATGTCCTGTGATGCAGGAAGGAAGCTTGCTGATGTGCACCTGTCAACAGATTCCTGTGCAGCCCAGGTGCTCGCCTGGGTGCCAGATGAAACAGAGGTCTTGGTTGTACGGCATTCGTATGTCCATTGGCTAAAGCAAGTTTTTCCACTGGAAATTGGATCGAGCGGGCCCGTCAGGCGGGTGTCCGTGTTTCCTTTCACTGGCAGGGGGACTTCATCTGGGACAGTTAAGGAGCATGATGGAGTCCTGGTTTTGCAATGAAGGTATCCCCCGGAGTAGTGGTGGTACATCCAGGGGGTAATGATCTAGTACATCTCTGTAGGAGGGGCTTATTCGAGGCTTTGATTACCGAGATGGGATGGTTGGCAAGGAGATGCCCTCAGTCAGTCCTAGCGTGGTCCCACATCATCCCAAGGTTGCAATGGCGAGGAGGGAGTCTGTCTGGGCCTGAACCATTCCGTAAAATGGATTAATAAAAAGATGGACAAATTGTTTAGGTCCCCAAAACTCCAGACGATCCCACTCAGGTGCATTCGGGGAGAGAGGGTTTTTGTTCAGGATTGTGTCCACCTTTCGAAATTTGGGAATGAGTTTTTTCTGGAGAATATGTTGGCATGGTTGACCCTTAGACAAGGCAAGCCATGACCTTCTGGAGGGGAGGGGCAGATAGTAGGGAACTATGCTGGCCTCTGGTGGTAAGGTCATGATTGGTGGGGTATTTCCGGTCCTTAGAAAGCATCCCCATAGTTAATGGGGATAGATGGGGGACAGCGGTCTCTCAGGGCCTTCCAGGGGGTGCTTACGGCAAGTCAGATAGAGGGGGCAGGGGGTGGGGAGTGCACGCTTCCAACAGGCCTGTACGGCTAATCCCTGCACGGGCGCGTGGGCACCAAGCTAGCAGCACAGCCCCTTGGGAGTGGTATTTGAGGGCGTAGAGGGTGCCCGAGGTAGGTAACCTTCTGGGCAGACAGGCCTCCTGCGCAAGATCACTCCGGGGGACCTCACAGGTAGTTGGACCAGTCATGATCTTACGTGTAGGCTCAATGCAGGATACGCAGGGACAATCTATAGTTTATGGTTAGGAATGGCTATGTATTAGAGTCTCTGTTAAGGTAAGCCATCCAAGAATATGTAAATAATTCTGTATGGAATGTTATGGGGGTTTCTGCGTATTCATTTGAAATGCTAATTTTTTATTGATGTGTTGCGTGTAAATAAGTACTGCTGGGGTTGTTACGACCCCTAACCCAAAAAGTACTGACGTATTGATGTGTGATCTGTGCCACGAGGGGGATGCTGGTGGTGGAGGTGCCTGGGGGTGATGGGGGGTAGATCCCGTGGGTGGATGGTCTGTGGTCTGGTTACAAATCAGGATGTAGGGGCGGGGACTCGGCAATACCTGCCCATAGTAACAATGGTTTTAAGTGTATGTTGTGTGCATACTTGGGGGTGAGAGTGTGTTTATGTGCGAGAGAGCATGTGTATGTGTGAGAGTGTGTAAGCATGTGTGTGTGAATGAAAGTAGGTGAGATTGTGTATGGTTGAGGCCCAGATTTATTATTCTTTGATACAAGGCAATGCTGCACCAAATGTGCTGGGCTGTCTTGCATCAAAAGGAGGGAGGAAAATGTACAGTATCCACTAAGATATGGTATTTTTTCTCTTGTTTGCACTGTTACACTTTTAACAGGCATACACCAACGCACACACCCATAGTGTAAGGGTGTATGCAATCTCTGAAACATAGGTTTTGTACTGGAAAGAATAACTTCAATACAAAAATTATGCTTCAAGGCTTTTCCCACTTTGTATGTGTGTGGTACAATGCAGTTCACATGCAAAGTTGAAAAAACGTCGAGAAATGAAAACATTTTTCCTCGTTACGCCTGCCTTGCAGAATCATAACATTTTGCCACATATTCCTGTCTACCCGTGTTTGTAAATAGGGATTTGCATCAAAACCTGCGGGTGGTGGCATGGGAACGTCCATGCACCACCCATGGAATGCTCCCTTGGTGCAAAATAATGCAAAGCCGCGCACAGCTTAATTTTTGCGTTACTTTGGGATACTATGCAACACAAATAAAGATTTGCTTTGGATATTAAATCCCACCCTAACAGTTTGTGCCATGTTTGCGTCAGAATAGTGATGCAAACCTGGGCCTGAAGGTCAGTAAGGATAAGTATCAGTGACATTAAGAGTGAATGCAAGTGAGTGAGTAAGAATAAATAAGAATTAAGTTAAGGGGTTGTAAGAGATTATGGCCATATGTACAAAGCTTTCTGCATGTCTCATTAGGCCAAATCGCAATTTCGACCCATTAAAAATGCAAAAAGCCTTCCCTAATGTACAGAGGCAGATAGGGAATCTTAAAATGAGATTTCTACCCAGTAGGGATTTCCTATTTGCGATTTCCTAAGCAGAAATGCTATTCTCTTCGACTCCAAGCTGATGGCAACAAGGTGCAATTTTAAAAAAGCCCCCAAAATGCTTTTTTTAAGTGCCATAAAGTGCACACTTGTGCTCTTCACATGTGCACCTCTTTTTTAGGGGTGCATCAAGGGAGGCCTTAGGCCCATAGGCATCCATTTGTTTTGCATTTCCAAATAGGAAATTGCAAATTTGGAAATGCAAAACCATTGATATCTATAGAAATGAATAGTTTAGAATTTCCCAAATAGCGATTTCCTAATAGCAATTCCTACTCTGTAGGAAATTTCTATATTTGTGCATTCCATTTTGCATTTCCTAAATAGCGATTTCTTGAGATTCGCTATTTAGGAAATGCAAAATGGAAATTTCGTACATATGCCCCATAGAGTGTGATGATAGGGTCATGTGACATGCCATCCTGTAAAAAATCAGGGTCAAGGGTCATATGATGTCACTTCCTATGATGTCATTAAGGTCTAGGGTATGTGATGTCACTTCTGCTACCCCTGGCCTTCAGGTGCACGGCATTAAGAAGGGCTGGAGGCTTCTGAGACAAAACTGCTGAGCCCTTGGCAGATTTGTTTTTCACATCCATAAAAATTAATATATACGGCCTTGCCCCTTGTAATTGAGGAGCTGGAAATTGTTCTAATATTGACAGGCTGGAACCGCCTGTGCTTCGCTTATTGCCTCAAGGAGAACTCCCACCCTTTCCGCTTTGAGGTCCATTAAGCAAAAATGCACGCTCTACCCTGGGCATCGGATGAGTCTTCCGTTCCCAGGGACCGCTGGCTCGGCCTTTGTCGGTTGGAAGAGAATCGCGAGAAATGGCGGCAAACCGAGCTCTGCGCCCACGCGCACCTCAGACTACTCAAGCCAGACGTGTTGGGAACTGCTGGCGAGATTAAAGCACCTGACAGCTCAATCAGCGAGGCCACCATGGGAGGGCTGTCTGCCGGCCAGCGCCCGGAGCTGTGGGATGTCAGGAGAGGTGCCCAGTTCAACGCCTGCCAATAATTCTCCATTAGGCCGACACTTTATCTCACTCTGAAACAGCGGGCCAATTGGAAGAGACTACTAGACCACCCTTGGCTTGGTTATCTTAATATCCCACCCATTAGCCGATAAGATTGCTCACCGGGTTTATGTACCTGTTTCAAAGATTCGTGAGCGAATCAGTGGTTCGAATCCCTTTGGGAAGAATTCGAGCGTTGCTCTTTCCAAGGTCAACACAATTAGGGCACGTGAGTTGCATTACATGCTAGTGATAGATTTTATCGAGAAAGACCACGAAATGGCTATCCAGAGACGGCAACTGATGTACACAAAACAGGCAAGTATTAAGAGGGTTATCTTAACGAGTTGTTCACCATGTAATCCCCCTCCTCCGCCTCGCCATATGTCGTAAATTAAATTGACATGTTTTCGTATTTGGGATGCAGCTGTCAGTCAAGGGTGCATGTTTACATCCCCATCCCGTTGCTTCTGAAGTCTTAGACTGGAATTTTGTTCGAATACCACTTTAAAGCATCTCTGATGTAAAAAAAAAAAAAAAAAAAGAAACTGGAAATATTTCTACGCTTTACTTTGACAGTGGAGTCACAGGCTGGAAAAACAAGCTACAATCCACCTTACCTCTTTGTGATGGCAGGAAATGAATAAAGTGTACATTCCAGCTTGATTCTGTGGTGTCACTGACATGGAAGCCTGCTATATGCAAAAGGTTTACAAGGGTTATTACGTCACACATCGTAAAACAATACAATTTATGAATACGCTTCTATCAAAACATACAAGACAATGCGAGTCACTGAAAAATTTTGCAAATTAGATGAAGAATAAGATATTCATTCATTGATGTCCGAAACTAACTGCAAATAAGGAAAGCTAGCATTTTACTTATAAGATATAGTATAATGCGTATGCTAGGTTTGCCCAGTAGGAACACCACATGCCTACATACATACATGCATACATAGATTCAGGAGGCTACTCAAGATCTGGCTGTTCGACCAGTAGCGGCACCCCCCCTTTTTTCCCCAGCGCCTTGAGACCCTCGCGGGTAAGTAGTGCGCTCTACAAATTCTGTGATTGATTGATTGATTAATACCAAGACAAAAAATAGATAAACACAGAACACTTTATGTTTGATACTCTCCACACAAGCTATGTATTTGGCACTTATGAATTAAGCGTAAAAAAAAAACCTACGTTTTTCAAACTCAGAAAGCTTTTGTAACTTTGCTACAGTAGATTACACAGGACAAGTTAGCTAAATATTTGACTGAGCTGTATGAATTTGAGGAAAAGGCAGAAGAATCTTTGTCATAACATACAAATATTAAGACGAATAGTCAAGGTAAAAAATTAAGACTGCATGCAAGCATTCAAACCTACAGACATAAACCGCGTGGTGCAGATCACGCACGATTTGGAATGCGAGGACGCACTCCACGTTCCCATCGCAACACAAACAGGTGCGCCATCAAACTCCGCCCACAAGCGAAACTCCACGTAGCGTGATGGACTTTTTTTGCGGCTTCGCGAACTCCGCCCAGGCCTTGAGAGAATACAGGAGGCCTCTGTCACCTACTTTTCGTAGATAAATGAGGAACCCAGCCATAGGATAAGCTACAATTGGGAATGGGTTTTTCTTAATTAAAAGCCATGAACAGAATCTATCAACTCCTCCAAAATAAGGATCCAAGGTTTTGGGTGTTTTGCGTGGATTAAAGAACTTTAGAGGCTGCTCAGGTGGAATGCATGCGTTAATTTGGCAGATACTTGAGCCTACGGATAAAGGCCCTGATGACAACTCTGTGCTCTGAGGTGTTTACAACTGGGCTGTCTGCAAGGGTATGGAAGAAATCTCTGAATATCCCTGTGACTAAACAGGAAAGATTTTGACATAATGTGCATCGTATCGACTTATTGTCAGGATTCATGAGTCTTGTTTGACAGAGTCTGAAGACAATCCACCCCGCTCCCCAGAACATAGGTCCACCCATGTGCGAGTATGCACGAATAATGGTACTAAACCCTGTGGGTGAGGGGGGAGAATAGGAGTAAGAGAGAGACGCAACAGCTGGAGCATTGAATCTCGTCAACCACGTCACTCATACTTCAGAGGATTCATGATAGCATTTTCAAAGGTAAATGCCAAACATGCACTGAAGGAATGAAAAACAAACAAGGCTTTATAAGATGCAAAAACATGGTAAAATATTTTAGAAAAAGAAGGTATTAGTGGCGGTGCTTATCAGCTTCGTTAAGGCGGAAGCAGGGGATCTAAGCCACAGTTAAAGGAAGCAGGCACGGCCCGTGGTAGGAGTGCCGGTCGGGCGGTGACGTGGGGCAGGGGAGGGGTAGGGTGGGGGGTAGTAAACTACGGATTAAGGCCAAATACAGGTAAGTGAACATTTAAATAAATAAAACGAATTTCGTTGCGCGCACTGCATCGCATTTGGCGATGCAGCGCTCTAACGAAATTCGTTTTATTATTTAAATGTTCACTTACCTGTATTCGACCTTAATCCGTAGTTTACCCCCACCCTGCCCTCCCCGCCCCACGTCACCGCCCGACCGGCACTCCTACCACGGGCCTCGCCTGAAAGGAAGCCAGTAACACCAACAGTGGAATTCGGGGTTGAAAGCAAACCTGAAAATCAGGGAGGATGTGGGAGAACAACAATAGCAACCAATTCCAAAACATAATCCAGAGGCAAGTCAGAATTCAGGCAATGGTTCCACGAACAACACCAAATTATAATCCAAGGGCAAATCAGAGTTTAGGCAAACGGTCAGCAAACAAAACCAAAGCATTATCCAGAGACAAATCCGCGTACAGGCAAAAGGGCTAGGGAACTGAGGGAATCAAGAAGGAAAAGAAAAACAACAAAAGTGACGGAGGAAATAACAGTAAACTAATTGAAGCAATAGCAAAGGAGCTAATACAACTCGTAAAGTTGTCAAGTACCTTCCCAAGGGAAGTATACTGCTATTAAAATCTCACTACCACTCATGACCTGGAAGTCCCTGCTCTTCACCTTCCCCAGTGGTTATTCAAACACCCTAGCCTGCATAGACTGGTCTTTAATAACCTTACCAGCTTCCTAATACAGATCCTGCGGAGACCATTTGTAAAAACAAATCCTTGTCTCCACATAACCCCTTATTCCTGGCATATATCTCTTGAACTTTGATAGTAAGATCTATTCAAAAAAATTGGCTGACAGATTGCTGAAATTTTCATCACATATTGGCCATGTGTTGAGAATCAGGGCTTGTTAGCTGGTCAACAGATCAGTATGAATATTGCTGACTATCGGATCTGCATTCAATCTGCATCTGTCAATTCTAAACTAATGTGGAGTGTGAAGTGCACTGCTGTTCTTGAGGCCTCATCCCCACTCATCCTATGAATCAGACCCGTCATATCAATATACATCTGTACTCGTTCATGTGAAGCTACTCTACCCATGTCATGCTATTTCTCTCTACTCAATTCCTCCTATCACTGAATTGGGGTGGCCGCACTTTTTCTGGGGCCGCCATGCGCTTTATAATTTTTTAACATAGCATAACATTTGATGGAAAGTTGGAAGCTGGTCAACCAATCAGACTACTCTTTGTGGCATTAGCTATTGTCACAGACCCACAAATGGAGAATTGTGTGCTGACATCTTCCAAAATCCTTTCTATGTGCTGAGGGCCCTGGGCGTGCTGCAAACATTTTTCTACTTTTTTGCCTGCGCAAACTTCTTTATCAGCAAAAGTAGAGGAAGGAGTACAGAAAGCTGTCTGAAAACCGATGGTTGCCTCTTAAGAGGCTGAAAGAACACTGCAGAAGAATGGAACAGTTTTTAAAATATATTTTAGGTAACACACAGCTCATGCACTGCTATTTTTGTGTACAGAGGTGCTATTAGCTTAATTGCCTTACCTGTAGGGCAATACTAATTTTGCTTACTCTCCCCTCATCATTGGCCGTCGCCTGCGGCTCAGGACCATAATTATGGCAAGGGTAATAAATAGCTGTGATTGCCTGCAGGTGCAGTCAATAACTCTTAAGCATTTGCATGCAACACATCCTGGCATGCAGCCTGGGACATGCCAATGGGTTTCTTTCAAATGTAAAAATGCAGAAGATTTGAAGAGCAACCAACCGATCTGGCATTATGGTATGTGGTGGGGGCAAAGCAACGTACTAAATGAATGAATGTTACTTTCGTGATAAATCTTGGACCGATATGATAAATTTATCATGAACAAAATTAGAATACTTAATTTAACATGCAGTGAACAGAATTGCTTTTAAATAGCTGTGTGGAAAAAAACCCATAACACAACACTCTCCAACACTCAGTCTTCCACAAACACCTCTGGAAAAGCTCAACAAATCTCAACACGCTACCTCTTACAATGCGCACCAATAACCTCCATTAATCTCAATCTAATTCAGATATTGCCAACACCAAACACCCATCCTCAAAAACTGCCCTGCAACCAAAGGGGTCAACCAATCCAGCCTCCCAAAAAGCCCCGCCTATAATTTAGTCCACAAAAGTAATTGGTCCAAAACACCCACCAACCATTACACTACTCCACACAACACCCACTACCAGGTACACTCCTTCAATAAAAGTATCTGTCCTAAACACCCGCTTCAATAAGCCTCCATTCTCCCACAATCCACTCAAATCCCTTCACCCAAAAACCTTTTCTAATAGTACAACCCTAAGTTCCCCATAGCAACTTTATTAACCTTTTTTAGATTTGTGCCTCAGCACACATTGGAATCATGAGTGTACTGAGAGCCTGTGATAATGGGCTGAAACCCAGAGCTGAACTCTCGTCCCTGTAGGGGCACACCAAAGCCACTCCTCTGTTAGTTGGTACTTACTACTGTTCTCTCGAAGGACTGGGAAATACTGGCAGTGGTGGCAGCAGATAGTCTTAGTACTGGAGACAGGCGTTTTCCTGTTTCCTACATGGTAAGTGTGTTCTACCAGCCCTCCTAGCCCCTCCTGCTGAAGAAAGGGTTCTGCAACCCCTTTTACCTGAATCTTTCCCTACATCTATGTGGGGGCATGGATGGCACACGGATTTGTGCTCTGTAGATGTGTGGCAAAGTGAGGACAAAGAGAGAAAGAGTGTGTGTATGTGGTGTGTGTGGGTGTGTGTGTATGTGTTTGTGTATACATGTATAAACCACATTGTGAGGACCGCATCAGTTCTCAGAGCATGGGTTAATCTTGACAAAATCAGACAAACACTTTTTTTGTGAGGACCTGTTCCGGTAGTGTGTTTACTTACTTTTAAGCGAGTGTATCAAAAAACTAAGGGCCTCATTCATGAAAAGTGTTGCATCGCTGCATGAAACCAGTTTTTCAGTGCGCCCTCCTTGCGACACCTTGGATGCTCCATGTTGCAAGGAGTCAACAGATACATCAGTATTCCTGACGTATCTGTTGGCGCAGTAATGACGCATTGCTGGAGTGTGTCGCAAAACAGACGCAACTCCAGCAATGGGTCCTTTCACATGGGGCAAGCCCCATGTGAAAGGGCCTGCATCAGTCTTACGCCTGCTGTGAGGCAGACGTAAGGATTTTACGCAGTGGTGTCCTAGAAGTGGTGTAGTGAAATCACTGCACCACTTCTACGACCCTTTTGCGGGGAACGCCCACCTTGCATACATTATACCTAATGCAGGTATAATGTAGCGCAGAGGTTTGCAAAGTGACGCATCTGATCAGATGCGTCACTTTGTGAACATGTCGCATTTAGGGCATATTTTACGCCGCCTATGCGTCACAAAAAGTGACGCACCGGTGGCGCAAGTGGCCCTTAAATAAGCCCCTAAAAGGGCAGTTAAATTGGCCTCAGTCCGTTTTATAACCTACCCTACTATCAAAGTGCTTGTGGAGTAAGACTAGTAATTGCACACTTCATTGCAGTCAATTGCTGGTCCTCATAGTGTGTGTGTGTGTCTGTGTGTGAGTGGCTGCAGTGACATAGGAATGGAGCCTACCAGACAGGAGATGCTGATTGGAGGAGGGTCCAAACACTGAGTTTTGTTGAGTGAACCAGACTCCTGTGAAAAGAAGGAGGGGGAAAGAAGCCAGGTTTAAAAGTAAGGATGGTCCCGCCCGTTCCAGCTCAATTCTTCCTCAGAGGTGTGCACAGATTGGTTTTGTGCATCCGCCAGGTAAGAGAAGCACAACATCTTTTTTGCTATTTGTCTTGCAAGACTCTGTTAGGGGAAATGCAGCTGTGACATTTATAGAACAACGACAGGTGCCTGGGTAGCTAGGTGTGTGGTTAATCCCTCTCTCCTGAACAGGACAACCTCAAGTCATGCTAGTCTACAAACCTAGTATAAATATGGGATGGCATCCATAGATCAGAGTTCCAGAAATGTCTTACTGACTGTTGGCAAGCAGTCCACAGCAGTGAACTGGGGAAAACATCTGAGTTCAAAGTGCAGTGCATTTAGGCAGTGGGCACCATTCTCAAGTGAGGAGCACAACATGAAGTTCTATAGCAATCTTACTAGGAGTACTGCTAAAAGGAGGCTTGCAGGGAAAGGCTGTCACTGAGGAGAAGGAGGAAGTAACGTGTCCCCAGAGAGAAGCCCCAGCTAGAAGAGCAATCTGCAGTCCAACTGCAAGTAGTTACACTTAGGACCCTGTCTTCATAGGAAAAGCATTTTTTTGTTTTGTTTATAACTGTGGCGCCATTTGACGAACCTTCATGAAACTCTCCCAAAAAAAGTTCTTCCACCTCAGAAAAACTGGACAGCGATACCACAAAAACCGGCTGAGCGAAACTACACCAAATTTGACAGAAAGCTAGATCATGGTCTAGAAAGTATGCTTTATGTGATTTGGTGTAAATCATTTGAGTAGTTTTTGAGAAATCAAAGTTCAAAATGTATGTACATATTAGGCTGCGGAGTATCTGCGGACCCAACAGATCTAAAGATAAGATCTGATTTGCTGTCACCACATCATCAAAGATGACGGAAGCAGCCATTTTAGGATTCTAGGACTCAGCCCCATGTCCTAAAAAAATATAAAAAGAACATATAGAGGGCAGGGTAGGGATGCCCTGCTCCCTTAGGCCTGGTGGCGGGGTCCCAAAGGGACCCACCTGGGGCCAAAAACATAGGTGTTTTTTAGCGCTACTGCAGATCTGCAGGAGATCTGTGGTAGAATTAAAAAAATAATGGCGGGCTCCTGCATTTTATCTTTCATATTTTAAGCACACCGGGGTCGGCCAGGGACCGGGGGATTTTGCACATATCGTTTTTTGGGGAGGGGGATTTGCAGTCCCCTCCCCGAGCCTTTATAAAGCCCCAGGGACCCCATTATTCTGGGCTGTTTTTATATTTATGGGCAGGGGAGTACTTTACCTCTCCCAAGTCTTTAGAGGGGACCGGGGACCCCATCTTCCGGGGCTGTTTGCAAGTTTGCAGGAGGGGCGTTCGGCCCTTCTCTTCAAGTCTTTAGGAGACCCTGGGGACCCCACCCCTTGGGGCCACGTACTCATTTTTGGGAGGAAGGCGCACTTCAGTCACCACTCCCCGAGCCACAGGAGGGCCCTGTGGACCCCATCCCCTGGAGAATTGGCTTGTTCCCTGTCTGGGCAGGGAAAGTAAATGTAATTCCCTGACTGAACTCTCCAGGAGGTAACACAGCTTTGCTCCTGCCCAGCAGGAGCAAAGGAAAAAGCTGCTCTCGCCAGGTGGGAGCAAACCATTAGAGCCACCTTCCACTAGCACCTAGGATGGGAGCTGGCTGAGGAGCCAGCAGGGGCAGCAGGGGCCTTGGGGCTCCCCCTGGTCCCAACATTAAAAAAGAATGTGTAAGTGCCCTGGGTGGGCAATAGGACATCCTAGGTAAAATAATGGCTGGCACCTGGCTGGGGAGTTGACAGGGATCGCGGGGGCCATGAGGCTCGCCCCGTGGGCCAAGATAATATAAGTGTGGAGGGACTGGGACACCTAAAAAACAAAACATAGAACAATAAACGAGCAGCAGGAGACCCTCATTTATTATTTTTTGCTCCAGGCAAGGAGCGCTGCCATAATGCCCTTGAAGGGCTTATAAGGAATATTTTTGGAAGAAGGTGGTGTCCTAGTAGGGGCAGGGGCACCAACAAGCATTTTATTAATGTTGTGGAGGCCTGCAGGGAGCAAAGCAGCCCCCCAGCAACAGTTCAAAAATGACAAAGTAAGGCTCCTGGATCGTTGCCTCAATGACCCCAGGAGAGATTATCATATTTTTAAGTACTCTAAACTAGAGCTGTATGCTTTTTAGGACAGAGATCCCTTGTGGCTGGCTCTATGGTTGCACTTTGGGGCCTGAAAACGTTAAAAAAAAGACTCAAAGACATGTATTAATTTAAAAAAATGCTTTATTGAAATGATTTTGTGAAAATCACTATTATTAAGCATTGCAATGTGTGAATTTATAAAATATACATCTGAATATAGTTATTAGTAACCTTTTTAGGTCTTGGCTAGACAGCGCATGCGCTGTCTAGAAGACACGTGTTGTGTTGTGTCGATAGGCCCTCCGTCCAACCCCATGCAGCGCAATGCCTTCAGCCGCGTGCAGCTGAAAGTTGTGCGCCCACCGGCTTGTGCCCTAAAGTAACTGTAACTGTAGGAATTTCTTATAACAAGAATAATGTGAAATTCTGAAATTATGCAAATTTCACTGGCGTAAGTTAATTCTCGCCCAAGCCTAGCTCTGACTGTCTTGAAATAGACAATGAGAGTAAAGCTCAAGTTGTCTGCAGTGTGAATAAGTAACCCTTTATTTACTGTCACCCATCTATAATTGCATGTTGTGCATGGGCTCTAATTCATTCCAATATTGTGAACAGACTTTTCAAATTGTAGAACTTTAAACACATAAATAAATATGGATTGAATGAGGTAGGCTCCAGCTCTTGGTGTGAGTAGTGTTACATCATAGATGTGGAGTATACACTTTGTTTCCCGCTGTGATATAATTGCAGTAAATAGCAGCTTTTTGAAATGCTCGTTTAGGATGCTGATTGCTGGATGAATTTGGGACCCATATATAATTAAGACATTTCCAAGGGGATGCAGCATTGGTTGGTTAGTGACAAATAAGGTGATCAAAAAATAGATTTGAGCCCCACAACGTTGGGAAGACTTACTCGCATTATCAACTTGCCAATCACGACTAAAGTGTTTAAAAAAATGCAAATATTGTATTCGCCTCTGCAGGACTTGTTAGAAACCTATAGCTGTCGGTTCTTTACCAGTAGGTTTTTGAGGCAGAAATGGGACAGAATGTTTATTCATGTACACCTGGCTGAACTTTCAATTTACTTAAAATCTCAGCACCAGATTAGGCACTGCCTAGGTACTACACACCCGAACATCCTAGCATTTTCAAAAATATTCAGTGCCAAAACCTGTAATCAGTCAATCAATCAGGGTTCTTATAAAGCGCGACGACTCAGCCGTAAGGGTCTCAAGGTGCTTTGATGAGATTTCGGACACTTTGATAATAACTTGAAGGATATTTGTGTACCACGATGCCTTGAAGTAAGAATCAGGGCTATCTCTAGGCTCTTGAATGCTGGAATTAAAAAGGATTGATTAGAAATGCTAATGTAACACTTTTAAAATGTAAAATCGATCTGTTACTCGCAAGTATACACAGGGCTTATAGATGAACTGTGAGTTCACTTTCGAACTAAAAGTAATCGTGATGATAATTAGTGAGATTATAACATTACAACAATGTTACTAATTAGTATAAAAAAGCAATTATCTTCCCATTTGTCAGAAGACCTCGAGAAACCCCAATAGGGCCAAACGTGTGGTGTAGAAGACGCCTAAAATAATCTTTGTCTGTAACATCAAAAAGAGGCAGTGGCATCTATGAATACCAATCCCTGGCTGTGACATCACAAAGAGGCAGTGGCATCTATGAATACCAATCCCTGGCTGTGACATCACAAAGAGGCAGTGGCATCTATGAATACCAATCCCTGGCTGTGACATCACAAAGAGGCAGTGGCATCTATGAATACCAATCCCTGGCTGTGACATCACAAAGAGGCAGTGGCATCTATGAATACCAATCCCTGGCTGTGACATCACAAAGAGGCAGTGGCATGTATGAATACCAATCCCTGGCTGTGACATCACAAAGAGGCAGTGGCATCTATGAATACCAATCCCTGGCTGTGACATCACAAAGAGGCAGTGGCATCTATGAATACCAATCCCTGGCTGTGACATCACAAAGAGGCAGTGGCATGTATGGTTAACAGTCCCCATCTGTGAAATAACAAATAGGCAGGGTAATGCAAACCCTGTTATCGGTCTGTTTCGACGTACCTTCAAAAGTCTGCTCAAGTACAAATGCCCCTTTATTCATTTTAAGTATTTGCATCAACTGTATTACACCCCTGCACAAATCTGGACTGCGGGGAGATGCACTAGGTGTGGGCAGGAGGGGCTAACTTTATACACCTGGCGTGTGGTTGTGCAGCTATATTTAGCTTCTGGCAGCGTGTTGTGCAGGCCCTCACAGATATGGCACTTGATAGGATTGAATGCACGCCAGAAATGTGTCTGCTAGGGCTACTGAAGAAGGTTAAACCATGCAATAGACGCATTGTTGCTATATCTACTTTGTTTGCTAAACGCGCTGTTGCAATGCATTGGGGCGCTAAGACGGTGCCCACCTTAGTAAAGTGGATTAGAGACCTTGTATATTGCAAAGAACAATTGGAGCCATATGCTGAGGAGCTCCCAGCGGCCTCTAGGCCTAAAGAATCTTGGGCGCCACTTACCACGTACCTGCTGGAACACCCGGACATGTCTTGAGGGCTTTTGGTTAATCTGGTTACATGGGCTGAATGTTATCTGTAAGACCGCTCAATCTACACTGCTCTTAACTGTGTTGCAAATGTATTATCGTGCCTTACATGATCTGCCTTTTGTTTTCTGGGATTGGGGTGGGGGGGCGGTTGGGGGGATTAAAAAACTATTGCATACTACTTGTCATTTTATTGTTGTGCAGTGTGGGCACAATTGCACGCTGCTGGAGGTACCTTGCAGAATAATAAATAAAGTTTTTTAAAAAATGTACAAATGCCCCTAAGTTATTTTCAAAGAGCTCTGTAAAGTTGTAACATTTTTTTTCCCGAAAAACAGCTCACATCTTACATAGATTGTTATTCATACATGCCACTGTCTTTTCGTGAAGTCACAGACAACTAGAGTTTCTTACAGTCCATTGGTTGTTTGTGATGTCACAGGTGGGGAATGTCGTCTACATCCCAGTGTATTGTCTGTGACAGACAGGGATTTTATGGCACGTCACGGAGGCACTTATTATAGCCTTATAGCCCACCGTAGCGGGCTATACCGGCTATTAAAGGCGCGCTCCCGCGTTAAAGGCCCGAGCCGAAGGCGAGGGACTTTAACAAGGGTGAGGGACTTTAATAGCCGGTATAGCCCTGCTACGAAGGGCTATAAGGCTATTAGAACATTCTGCCACTAGAGGGCAGAATGTTCTAACAAATAAAACAAAGGCTTCTCGAAGCTCGAGGGGATTTAAATCCCCTCGAGCTCCGAGAGGCCTTTGTAAAACATTGGAATGTTGCTCTGCGGGCCTTTACCGGCCCGTAGAAGCAGGGAGCACGCCATTGTCTTCAATGGAGCTCCCAACATTCCAATGTTCTAATATACCTTTCTTAACTTGCTTTATTTCAATAGCGGCAGTCATGGGAAAAGAAAAAGCTACTAGTCCCACAAGGCTTAGCAACAAAAGTCAATGAGAATAGAACTGTAGTCCAAGTAAAAGACAATACAGGGCAGACGACCCCCGTAATACCCATCTTGACTGCAAACAGTCCTCTTTTCTTGCTGCTTGCAGTCAAGATAAGTACATTTACTTCTCTTTACAATATCAATTCTTTTATACTGTAGTGTTTACAACAGGTGGTTCCTTAACCTTATTTGACGGGTATTAGGATTTCTGTGACATTAACAATGGTAATTTCCCCGTGCACGCCCATGTCGGGGAACTCACCTACGGTGATCATTTGGTTTGGCCCAACCGCTCGTCATTCGGCGCACTAGCTTCTGCGCTCTTCTGCCCGCATCTCGCCGTTGTGCCCGCTTTGTTTTCTGAGGCTTTTTCTCCCCTAGTTTTGCCACTTTCTTCAGCAGCTCTATTCGCCGCTTGCTCCTCCCTTTGGACTCAGAGCTTCAGTGACGCCTCAGGGCGTGGCCCAGCTTTTGGCCACTCCCAGTCCTTCATCTCTCGGCAAGACTCCACCTCACAGGAAAGATTTCCCCTCAGCTCTGCAGCATTAACCCTTTCTCTTCAGCCATTCCCATTAAGAGCATACCTTTTTCATTACCAAATATTAAAGCGCTGTTTTATAATGGAAACAGGAGGTTCTTCTGCATTTTATGCTCAAAGATGACGGAATAGGAGAGGAATTTTGCCATAATATGGATGACTTTATTCAATCATCTGTTCTACAGGCAATGGATTCTTCTATGTCTAAAATTGCAAAAAATATTGAAAATATGGTAATGAATATTAAGTCTAAAAATGTGTTAGCCCAGTCTGCGGGGGAAAGCAGAAAATGTAAATTAATGTCAGTAAAAGTATCCATTGTTGCTAAGGAGCCTTCTTCTTCTTCCAAAGGGAAAGAAAGACCTGGCAGTAAATCTAAAAGTGCTTTATTGGTCAGTGAGGTTCCCTCACACGAAATTGAGGACATTGTTCCTCCAAGGACTCCTTCTAAGGAGGGGACATATAATCCTAAAGACGTTACAACTAATACTAAGATTGTCATTTCCGATATTCAAGATACAGCTGATGATACCTATTATCCTGATACGGATGACGATAATGATAAAGGTGATGATTCTGAGTTTTGACAGGGTGCCAAACAAAAGAAAACTAAAGTGTTATCTCCCAAAGTTGACTAGTTTAAATCTAATCCCATGTTGGATTCCTAGAAGACGCAGCCACACATGCGCACAACGCAGAGCCCAACGACAGCGCCATGTATGCGCCGCACACAAACAACACAGGGCACAACAAACACCACACACCAGCCCCACCCTGAACGCACATGTCACGTGACAGACCTGCCACAGTCATGTCCCCAACCGGTAATTCACTGTTGCCAACCTGACGTCACACAACTGACCCGAACATGTCAGTGATGTCACGCCAAATTAGGACACACCCCTGTGTGCAAAACATGGCGAAGCACACAGCGGCGGAAATATCACCCAGCAGAATATGGACCCCGTCGGCAAAAGGTACGCCAGTACCACACAGAAACACCGATACCACCCTGCACCCAATACCAAGACATGCAATACGTAACATCAAAGATCCCGGGGACCGACAACAGGTGGCTCCAATTATAACACCCACACACAAGGCCCAACGTATAGCGGAAACGCAGCGTGCCGCCCACACACGGGAGAGGAGATAGCACTGAATGGCCTTCCATACCCACACCGAAACCACAGCTCAACCATTCAAGCAGGACAATACAGTCATTATCCCCAAAAAGAGCCCAACACAGGCATGCAGAGGGAACCGTCCACTGGGCAGATAGCGCATAACACGAAAGAACATTTCGAACGGAAAAAAGAAATAATAACACTCCCCCATGTGGTTCACATGCAAGTTATCTGGAAGGAGTCAGACACCACTGACCTTGACCATTCATAGAAGCATGTGGGATGAGGGCCCGTGTCCTCCGCACAAGCTACTATAACCCAAGTCCTGCCTCCCTACGACCATTACAGAATTCCCAGCAACGTCGGAGGTTGCACTCTGCAGACTGCACAGACAGCCGGAGCACGCCATCACATCGCCCTGCAGCAAAATGGCACTTGCACCACACCTACCCAACTACGCCGGACAGATGAAGGTGTACAAACATAACCTGATACAGATATTGGGATGTGAAAATCTGGCTCTGCTGAACGTAACTTACTGACTAACTTACCGCATCGCATTGTTCAGCTGCGTCATCCCCGTCTTCTACTGTCGGAGGTGTCCCTTCCACTGTCCTGTGGATTTATGTCTCTCCAACCCGGCATGTCCAATGGCAGACCTGGTACAACTGTTCAACCCCTGGACGTCCACGACAGGATCTGTTCAGCCTATAGGGGCATGGCGTATGTGGCTGCAATCGGACCCACACTGCAATGGGACCACTGTGCCTCCACACGACGTATTCTGGATCACAGTTTCATCGAATGTCATCCAACATGTCCCATCAGGCTCCTACAAGGGACAACTTACGACCAACACCTTGACAGCCACCATCCGCTTCATTGGATGGCGTCCATGTATACCACCAATGCCATGGAAGCCCTGCTGGAAGGTATCGCATACCTGACAACCTGTCAATTCGTCGGACCCCGACGCAATACCCCCAATTGAACAATGATGTCCTACACCGTACCTATGCTTGGCTCCGCACGGACTTAGCAGTTACCAATACAACAACTATACCATACAACTAACACCACACCATTAACAACACTGCCTTGATAGCGGATAATTTCGGGACATGCACTCTGTTCCTCATCACATCCAGTAACTCTGCATGAACAGGGGGAGGCAGAGGCATGGGATTTGTGAATGGCAACCACATGGACAACACTGCACGTACAACTATGCCATAATATGTATCCTGCGCCCATGAACATATGCACCGGTCAGTGGACAGTAATCGGTCGGCTGTAGTATGTGAGAGCTGTCACCTCACCTCCCTCTGAACTTCCGTGCCAGGACTTTTGCATGGACAACAAGTGCATCCCCCTACAACATGACCCCAGTGACTGTGTCATGTCCAGTAGCCACCACATTGCAACAACAAGTGGGACGCCGTTGCATGCACGTAGGCCCATGCCCTGATGACACCCCTCACGCACGTGTGTATGAGTAACTATAGCAGCAAACCTGTAACATGGAACTGAGATGTACTGTGCCCATGATGTCAAGCGGTCTGGTAGGCAAAATGTATACTGTCTGTGTCAAAGTCAGCAGCCCCACAGTAATTAGCAAATGCACATTAGCACAGCAACGGCTAAGCAGTTGTAACTCTGAAGCCCACATCCCACAGTCAACAACTAATCACATGTACCCCTACACCCTATGCTATGTGTAATCATGCTGAGTATATCCTCCACATGCATTTCGCTGCCAGTAGTGTCCACTATACTGCATCACAGAGGACATAAGTCCTAATACATGGCTTGAAGTAAATATGTGTCTCTGCTTATTCATTCCACGAGTACGAATGAGAGAGGATGAGAGTGTGTGAAGTACACGGCAGTCGTGAGATGACCATGTAGTCCACTGTCATTGGATGTCAACGCTAATGAGTAGCACAACTGTGGAAGACACACATGTGTCATGTGAAGCGGGAGTTACGCTTGGCTCAGGTGGGTGGGTGTGACGGGTAGGTGCGCACATGCAATGTTGAAACACGCTGTGTTGGGAGGATTCCGGAGCAGTACATCACCGCTCTCCTGGGAATTTGTAAAGACCACCTGTCTGGGGATGAATGTGAACTCGTGTGTGCACAACAGGCGGGCACACGATCAATGCTGCATCAGGTGTAGACGTCAGCCCACCCTCTGTGGACATGCTGGATACTGCTGTGCGTCCGCCAGGCCCTTGCCAAGGCACTCACATCCCCTGTCGACCAGGTGTATCCCCAACATTGTCCACCTGCACAGGCAATCCAGGGCACGGGATGGCAGTGGAGCATGGTGGGTGAGAGGTCATGGCGCGCTCCTCCTGGTCACATCACGCAGGCAACACATCCTCAATATGTAGTATGGCACAAGTCAAATGGAAGTAGTGGGGTGACGCACACATCACGAGCAGGAGTGACGTCACGGAAGGTGGCTCGCACCATCTCACTCATTGCCTATATTCCCACACACGTTACATGCCATTGCAACAGAGAAGCCAGCGCGTGCACAAGCAGCTCCAAGCTCGCCCCAGAGAGGCCAAAGAGTGAATGTGTGGGTCCATGAGCTCCAGTTGGACGCGGCCTGGGCCGCTAGGGCAGCTACAGCCTCTGTGTGTTGCAGGTGGTGTATCCGGACTGCGGAGCCTGTCATGCATTGTCAATGTTGCCCGGGTCTCGACTCGGGGCACCACGCAGGTGTACGGCGTCCCGCCACTTATTATACCGCGAGACAGACCACTTGTTCAACTGGCCCCACACATACACTCCTTGGCCTCTCTGGGGCGAGCTTGGAGCTGCTTGTGCATGCGCTGGCTTCTCAGGTGCAAACGCATATTTGGGTGAGCGAGGGGAGGCCATGAGTACAGGGTAACATATGACTGTCTGACTTCCAGTTAGTTTAAGGAATGACCCTGATGTGGTCATAAAAAGACGTGTCTCGTGTGTATTGCAACTAGTAGATAAGCCGATGAACTTCCCATGTCTTGCATGTAGCCCCGCACCTAGACCCGCACACTCGACACATATAAATGAGTACCAGCACCACATCCTTCCCATTCGTAGCACTGACTGGGTGTGACAACCATCGGACAGTCTTGTGTAGTCCACCCACGCGTACATGTGGGCCCTCCATGATACATGTCACCTGCGGCAAAGTGATGTCATGGGCAATGACGGAAGTGAGGAGAGCTGTCTGCCCCACGCACAGATGGCGCATCAGCTCAACAGACCCAGCACTGAGGGCAGCAGGGGTCACATGTGCAGGGGCAGCTGTGCCTGGTGTGAAGGCACATGCATATAGACAGCACATCGTGCAATGTGTAGTCTGCCCACATCTACTGTCCATTGTCAGGCGGACCTAGCAAAATATCACAAGACAACACATCTGTGTGGGTGTACCCACTGTGACCAACACTGCGCAACAATCAACGTACTCGCCCTGTGCATGCCCCACCCCGCAACGGAGGTCACATTCAGTGCCACTAACTCACACACATCCCTATCACGAGGCATGGTGTGTCCAATCGACAGGGCTGAGTTTGCGCTTATCCGGAGGGTCCTGAACAGGAGACACATGTAACCCACTAGGCAGTCTGTGATGTCACCTACTGGCATTGTGCAGTCAATGTGCAGGCCAGGCCTGCTGGGACTGAGAAGGGCAGCATGGCCCCAGCCTGACATTCACACGAGCAAAAAGTGCACTGAGACCTGCATTGCCAATTGTCTGTGTCACTGGATGTCTGACATGAAGTTGCCATGTACCACCACTCGGGAGGGACAGACATGTCAAAGCGCCCGAGAGCTCACATACCCCTGCCACCTGCAGTCAGCATGGTGAGCAGTGCATGTTTGAACCCCACAGGCTCTGACTCATAGTGCTGCGGATCAACGACATGTGTGTCCCCCACATGCACTCCCACACACACTGCAGTTGTCTCTCACACACAACTTTCGCAAGGAATAGCCATGTGCAGTGTGCGTGGAGCTCGGAATCCAGGATCTCCAGCTCCTCGCTGGTGAGTGGACCTGGACATATCCTCAGCGTCATCGACGTGAAGGTGGACAGGTGGCAGCAGCAGGTGTTGTTGAGGGATGCCAGGCTGCAATCCCAGGTAGCTGTGGTAATGCCGGTCACACTCCCACACTCATATAGCCCCCTGGGGCAGGTTCAGTGGGTCCAAGCTGCTGCAATTTGTGTACCATGTCTGCCAGCTTCAATTGCAGACGATGGCCTGCTCCCAGCTGGCCCGGGACGCTTACCTCCATAGTGGAACACGCAGGGTGCAACCGCGAGGGTCATTGGAGTTGGCCGCAAGGGCCTGGCCCATGGCGGGTACAGTCCGCTGATGCCATGTGCACCACACAGTATAATGTGCGCAATGCATCTGCAGGTGTGGCCATGATTTGTGTGTGGGAGCAGGTCCACAATGGACAGGGCCACAACATGCTGTGTGCATAGGCAGTGACGGCCAGTGCCCAGCCTTCACATGTCTATTAGCATATCATCATGTACACATTGGCATGGGAGCATGGGATATGCATATGCACACACATGCCATCTTTCACTATGTACATCTGCCACCTGGCACGTGCAACGTTACGTGTCACTTGTGATGTGTATTGGCAATCACACAGCCGTGTTGGCATGGAGCTGTCAATGTGTACACCTGTCAATGTTTCTGGAGGTGTGATCCGTACAGTGCTGTACATAGGGTGCAGTAGGGACATCAATGACTGTCTCATATCCCCTCGTGCTACAGGTCCCACTTGTTTTGGCCGCTCAGCCTGTGTCCATAGCGTTGTTGGTGTGTGCCATACTCACCCAGCCTCGGAAGCAGTGTCATGCACAGCAGCCAGTTATGTTGCCGTGGTATTGCCGCTTGCCAAATATGCAGTCTGATACCATAAGCATGCCTTACAAGTTATTAAGGCCTAAATCCCCATGTGCATGCTCATAGCAATGGTGTGTGTCACTGCCCATTGCAATTGGCAGGGGACCTGTGCAAGTGTATTGTGGCTGTGCTGTCCCTACTTGTCAGCTGTTCTGTGATTCTATTGCTTGGTCAGTCATTTGTGTTTTGTGTATGTGGAAATGCCCTGTGGCGTGTTGCTTTCACATGTGTCCACTTCCATCTTTCCTAGGAGGATACCAAACATACATCGCCCCTACCAATTGCTGTCAGACATGGAGGATGTGGAGGTAATCCGGAAATTCCGTCTGGACCGACCCACCCTGCATCGCCTATGTGCCTTGTTGGAACCCCACCTCCGTCCTCGCAGGGTGTATCCAACTGCATTTACCCCCACGGCTAAGGTGATGTCTGCACTGCATTTCTTCGCCACTGGGTCATTCCAACACACAGTGGGCAGTGGAAGTGGGATGTCCCAGCCCATGTTCAGCATGGTGCTTCGTGATGTACTGTCAGCTATGATGCTGTACAGGAACAGGTACATCAGATTCCCCAGGG
This sequence comes from Calotriton arnoldi, assembly GCA_963921515.1. Taxonomy (NCBI): domain Eukaryota; kingdom Metazoa; phylum Chordata; class Amphibia; order Caudata; family Salamandridae; genus Calotriton; species Calotriton arnoldi. The sequence goes on along the minus strand of CAWUFW010006686.1, from coordinate 567,471 downwards.
CACGTGAATTGGCGGCAGTGAAGGGTGATTTCTATGCCCTTGGACGGATCCCCCACGTTGTTGGTGCAATCGATTGCACCCATATTGGCCTTGTAGCACCACAGGCCATGGAGCACATTTATCGGAATAGGAAGCACACCCACTCCCTGAATGTGCAAGTGGTGTGCCTTGCGGACATGGTCATTTCACACGTGTGTGCGAAGTTCCCAGGATCGGCCCATGACTCGCACATCATGCGCAACAGCATCCTACCACGTCTGATGACCAATCTGCAACCGGACCGTGCTTGGATTGTTGGTGAGTATGTGTACTCGTGTAGCGTGGCTGTTGTGCGATGCTGTCTTGGGGACAGTTGGAATTGCAACTAATCTCGGTATTCCTCACACCCAGGGGACTCTGCTTATCCGAATGGGCCTTGGCTGCTCAGCCCATTACGTAATCCTCGGACCCCAGCTGATGACCGCTACAATGAGGCACATGGGAGGACCAGACGTGTGGTGGAGCGGACCTTTGGCCTCCTCAAGTCCAGGTTCAGATGCCTGGACCGCACCGGGGCGCACTGGCGTACTCCCCACAGAAGGTGTGCCAGATAGTAGTGGCTTGCTGCATGCTGCACAATCTGGCTATTCGCAAGCAGATCCCCCTAATAGTGGATGACGGTGATCATCCAGGGCCCCAGCCTGCAGACCAGGACGGGTCCAGTGACGAGGACAGTGGAGAGGAGGAAGCTGTGAATGTGCGTCAGCAGCTCATCGCCCGCTACTTCACTTGACGGTGAGTGTCCATTTACGACGGCTGAAGTAGCTGTAGTTGTGCAGGTGTATGTGTGCTCTGTCACGGAGGCCTTTTGTTCACTGAGTGCTGTGTGTCAATGGTCCATGTCCAGGTTAGTATGCCACTGACAGTGGCTGTTGCATTGTGCCCTGTTGCTCTGTGAGATGTGTGTACATTGCTTGTAGTTGGTGACAAGTACTGTGTGATGAGTGTGTGACACACTCATTGAATGTACTCTTGTTCTGTTTTTCACCCCTAGGTCCCTACAGCCTCTCCTGTCCCATCGACATACCACGCAGCAGATGCATTTCTGCTCATGGTGGCGGTTGCACATCGTTGAATAAACACAGGGCACAAACAGCAGATTGTGATCAAGGTGTATTTATTTACAGCTGTGACATGTTATTGTGTGCAAGGTGTTGACAAAAGTGGTGCGTGCAGTGACTATGAGTTGACGGTCATGGCTGCGTGATGCTCAAGGTGTACCCATTTAGTCCTATGTCCACAGTCCAACAGACACATGCCATTCACATGGCAGTGTGGGGTAGGATCGTATTACAAGTCAATGCAGTAGGTGGTCAAGGTGGCTGGCTGACTCACTGGCGTTTGGTGCGGGCGAAGTCCTCTCTGGACACCTGTTTCCTCTTCGGACGGCCCCTTCCACGTTTTGAAGGGGGGTGTGTTGGTGGGCTGCTGGTGGTGGCTGAGGAGTGCTCACTCGCTGTGGACGCAGGGGAACGCGATGCTGCACGACCCTGCGCCACAGCAGGTGGTGGCGGAGGTGGTGTTGCTGGCCTTGCTTGTGCCCTCGACACCACCACCAGCTGGCCCATGAGGGCCACCATTTGGCCCATATGGGCGTTCATGGCCCTCAACACCCCAAGGACCTCCCGCGTGTCGCTAGCCGACCTGGCCCATTCTCCTTGGGCCTCTTCATAGGCCCCAAGGACTCTGTCGATTTGCGGCTGGCCTTGGCTCCCAGGCACAGATGGCGTTGGCCTGACCCTGCTCCTCCTACCAGTACTGCTGCCACCGACCTGCCCACTAGCCACATTGCTCACCACGGTCCTCGTTCTGGCTCCCAGGGTGGACCCCGACGGCCGGGCCACCCCTTGCGCTGGGGCTGTGGCCAGGGATGACGTGGTCGTGGTGGTTGCGGCGGTGGTGGTGGTTGCGGCGGTGGTGGTGGTTGCGGCGGTGGTGGTGGCCGCAACGACCGTGGCAGCAGGGGTCTGTGACTGGTCAGCAGCCCTGGGCGATGGGTTGGTGGGTAGGAGGGGCCCTGGGGAGCGGTTGTGCCCTGCCACACCAGATGGGCCTGCTGGGTGGTCCACGTCCGAGGAGGTGTCCAGCTCCTCTACATCCGTGAGTCCGGGTCGGGGGCTTGCGGACTGGCTGTGCTGGCTGCTGTCTCCCTCTCCAGCGTCCAGCAGTTCGGCACCTGTGGGGAGAATGAGATAGGTTAATGTGTTGCACCTAGCAAAGTATGTATTGGTTGTCTGACATTCACAGTTCGTGCACTGTCGTGCACAGGTTTCCCAGAGGCGTGTGTGTGTGATGTACGATGTGTGTATGCGTGGGCAAGGCGATGGAACTGTGGGATGTGAACATGTGGCATGGGACGGATTAGCAATGCCGATGGGTGTGTGTTGCTATACTCCTACATTTTGTGGTTCGGGTGTATGCGGGCTCCAGACCCATCGACGATGTTGAGGTGAAATATGCTTTTGTGGTTCAAATGGAACGCTTAGAAGCGCAGATGGGAAAAGGGGGTACAGCCCCCTCAACGCTTTTGAGGTGAAATATGGTTTTGGGGTTCAAATGGAACGCTTAGAAGCGCAGATGGGAAAAGGGGTACAGCCCCTCAACGCTTTAGAGGTGAAATATGGTTTTGGGGTTCAAATGGAACGCTTAGAAACACAGATGGGAAAAGGGGTACAGCCCCCTCAACGCTTTAGAGGTGAAATATGGTTTTGGGGTTCAAATGGAACGCTTAGAAACGCAGATGGGAAAAGGGGGTACAGCCCCTCAACGCTTTTGAGGTGAAATATGGTTTTGGGGTTCAAATGGAACGCTTAGTAACGCAGATGGGAAAAGGGGTACAGCCCCCTCAACGCTTTTGAGGTGAAATATGGTTTTGGGGTACATACTGTGACATATGGGTGCAGAACGGGACATGTGTTTTGGCTACATGACAGTGCAGAGACAAAGGTGTGTGTATGTCTGACATCCCCAGCATATCTGCTCACTGTTATCATTTATGGACATTACACTGCAAGCATTGTAGTGAGTGAGTGATGGTTGTGTGCCACACGACGTATTGCAGATGGGCCAATTCCTTGGTGTGCGTGCTACCCTCGGCCATGTGCAGCAATGCAGTGCTCTTGGGGTGTTGACTATATTATGTATGTTGTTGATCACAGTGTGACGTGCGCTTCAGTCACTGCAGGCACATTATTTGTCATGGGCAGGTATCTTTGCATAACTACTGTATGAGGGCCAGCTGTTCGGATGACATACCTTTCATGACACAGGGGCTGACAGATGAGAATGATGATATGTTGAATGTGCATTGTGTGCCTGTGTGTTTCATGGGTCCAGTGGTGTGTATGTGCATTATTGTGGTCCCACGCTGTTACTTCTAGGCAGGTTGGACTTACATGGGCGTTGTTGTACGATGTGTGGGTAACAGGCAGTAAGGACTACATGGTCAAGACTTCGATGGTGTTGCTGATGTGTGTGATGAGTGGCACGGTGCCCGCCGTGTGGGTCTGTGCTCCAGTGGGACTTGTGCATGCAGACGTGGCTCCTTAGGTGTTGCTGTGTTTGTGATGGGTCATGTGGGGTATGACTCTGTAATACATGTCCGTGTGCACATTGGTGACATGATTGTGACAGGGAGCAGTGCTGCGTGTTCCCCTGCTACGTGACATGTCCCATGTGTTAGTCGTAATACAGTCCTCATGCCTACAGACACCCCGCCCTGTACAGTTTTCCACCTACAGGTTGTTTTTGAGTGCGCAATGCTATGGATGCCACATGGTTATGGGAGGGAGGGGTGCTCCATGTTGCTGGTCTGTGGGAGTGGGGGCGGTGTTGTGAGTTGTGGTGCTGGCTTACCACCCACAGAAACCCCTCCATGTAGGGTGAGATATCTACCTGTCGGCTGAAGGTGTGCACTGCAGTGGCTGACACATGGGTGTGGGGTGTGCTCCACCTTGCTGCGCTGTCGGACTGGGGCCTGGTGTGTGTTGTACTTCAGCTGTCCCCCTCCCACCCACTGACTTTGTGTTCCGGCTACTTACCTGTTACTTGTCGGTTACTGCAGCTATGGCTGACACATGGGTGTGGGTGTGGTGAGTGCTCCTTCTGGCACTTTTGGAGTACCAGGGGACCTGGTGGGAGTTGCGGTGCTGGCTGACTGTACACATGCCTCCATGGTTTTGTTAGTTGGTCGGTTTGGGCTGAGTGTGTGGTAGTGTCTGTTGCATGTGTGAGTGATGTATTGTGTATTGTGTACTGGACATGGGGGTGTTTGTCCCTCGGAGCTATGGCATAGTGGTAGTGCATGTGAGTACATAGCGGTGTGCTGGTATACATTTGTTTGTACTTACCAGCCTCCACTCCCCCTGGTATTCCGGTGAGACTCTCCGGATGTATGATGCCTCGCACCTTCTCCTCCCACAGCGTGAAGGTCTTGAAAAGCGCGGGATTACCTCCGCCAGTCCTGTCAGCCAGCTGCCGATTCTTGGCCTCCTTCTTCTTGACCTCCCTTTTCATATCGTGCCACCTCTTGGTGATTTCGCCTCGGTTGCGTGGCACGTTCCCTACTGCATTGACCTGGTCTACGATCCTGCTCCACATCCGATTTCTGGTGGATACTGTTGTCTGTTGGACCTGGTTGCCAAAGATTTATGGGTGCACCTTGATGATCTCGTCGACCATGACCGTCAGCTCCAGTTGAAGTGAACTTTGGCATTCTGTGTGCTGCCATGGTGTGTGGTTTGGTGTTTGTGGTGCTGGTGCGGTGTGTGTGTGTGGTGTGTGATGTGCAGGTCGTTTGTGGTGCTGGTGTTTGGTGGTGCTGGTGCTGGTGGTGGTGGGTGTGATGGGTGCGTATCTGTGGTGTGCTGCTGTCCTTGCTGTGTCGCTGTGTTCTCTCCTCTCTTCTTGGCTTTGTAGTGTTGCAAGGGATTGTGGTCTGTGAAGGGGCTGCTTTTGTGCTTACCTATGTGGGTGTGTCATGATGGTCTGTTGTTTTCAGGTGTGTTGTGGCTGGTGTTCTGGGATTAGTAGTTTATTTGTTTGTCCAGGGGGGTGTTTTCGGGATGTGTACTGTGTTTGTGCGTGGCTTGCTGTGTGGACTTGTTGGCCATGTTGTGTGTGTTTGTTTGGGTCCGCGGATGGTTTCTGTGCAGGGACGTGGCCGCCAGGGCTTCCGCCGTGTCCATTTCCATCTCTGTTGTTTACGATGGCGGGCGGTGTATTTATGTAATTACCGCGCTCATGTCGGAGCGATCCTAATTTCACGGGCGGTGTCTAGATCGTCAGGGCGGGCGGTTTTTGGTTGTCGTGCGTATTTGCGTCCGTGGCGGACGGGTGGACTTAGAATCGGACATGATCAGGCGGTATTTTTGGGTTTTTTTCCGCCGCGGGCGGTGTTCGCTTCACGGCATCGTAATTGCTCGGTCGGTATTCAGACGGTGTAGGCGGGCGTATTTTTCCCGCTATGGTGGATGGCGGATTTTTTACCGCCCGGTATCGTAATGGACACCTAAATCTCTAGTAGATTGCGTTTGCCATTGAATAAACAAACTAGAGCAAAACTCAAATCAGAGTGCCTCAGACCTTCTTTACCACTTGACATCATGGCCACGCTTATTATAGACCCAAATATGCTAACCTTCTTTTCCAAATTTGGGAAGGATCCCAAGAAGGCTGTGGATAAAGCTTGCTCAATCTGCCAAGACAAATTGTTGGACGTGGTCGGTCCTTTATTCCGCATCTTTGATTTGGCAGAAACAGCCTGATTAGATAATATGTCAATTGATGATGAGGAGTTATCCATGTTGACTCAAAGAGCCTTTTGTCTCTTAGGGAACGCTAATTCAGCTATCACACACGAAAAAAGAAAAGGTCTTCTATTGAAACTTGACCCAAAATTAGCCAACCTAGTAACTTTGGACCCTGGAGCTAAAGCTGTGGGGCTACTTTTTGGCAACACGTTCATTAAAGAACTCGGCAAAGAAAGTTTTGGCACAGTGAGATTTTGCCAGGGCTTGCAGAGGCAGAAGCAACTTTACGGGCAGTGGTTACAGAAATCAAAAATACAGAGGCTTCAATTACCACTGTAACCAGGAATTCAGACCCCAACTCTATCCCCAAAGGAGCAGGGGATTCCGGAACATAGGTCAAAGGAGCATCCGGGAAACAACCACTTCAGGTAGGTCTTCTTTCAGTTCCTCCTTAAGTCTGGGGCCGTTTACATTTTTTCCTACCCAAATGGCTGTCGATCACAGCAGATCCCTGAGTGCTAAACGCTGTTCAGGGTTATTCCATAGAACTCTATTCCACGCCTTTTCAAACCCTAATTCCAAATCTGTTAACATTCTCACAAGACATGGCTGCACTGGGACAGAAGAAATTCTTTCTCTTTTGCAGAAACAAGCAATTCAAGAAACGTACCTTCACCCCAAGGGTTTCCCCGGTTGCCTATTTCTTGTCCAAAAGAAAAAACAAAATATGAGACCGGTAATCAATCCCAGAGATTTCAATCAATTTGTAGCATTCCGTGATTTCAAGATGGAAACAATCCTCCATCTCAGAGATTCTTTGTTGCAAAACTACTGGATGGTCCGTCTGGATCTACAAGACACATACTTAACTAAACCCATTCATCCCTCGTCCAGAAAATATTTTCAATTCCAATGGCAGGGGAAAACGTAACAATTTTTTTCTCTCCTCTTCAGTCTGTCTTCAGCACCTTGGTGCTTTACAAAGATCGTGAAGCCTGCTGTGGCCCTCCTCAGGTCTCAGGGTATTCGCTTATTCATCTATCTAGACAATATTCTTTTAATGAGTCAAAGTCTCATGACACTTCAATATCAACTTCAAACAAGCTTCTCTCTTTTACAGGATCTAGGCTTTCTCATCAACAAGGAAAAAGTGATTCTTTTTCCTTCCAAACAGATGGAGTTCTTAGATTTTCTAGTCAACTCAGAGTCTGCTACCTTTCATCTGTCCATCTCCAAGGTCAAAGCAATAAAATCCAAAATTTCTCACACTCTTCAGACATCATCCATTTGTCTCAGGTCTCTTGCCAGGATTGTAGGGCTTCTGTCCTTGTAGATTCAGGCCATTTTCCCAGGTCTACTTCATTATCGAACTCTCCAGAGACTCAAGATATGTCATCTTCGACAGGATCTTTCCTATTCTGACCTAGTTCAGCTACCGCCAGAGTCTCGAATGGAACTTCAATGGTGGAACGACCATTTAGATGCCTGGAACGGCAAAATGATTTTTGCCTCGGCCCCAGATCTTGTCTTAGAATTCAATGCAAGCCTGACAGGCTGGGGCACCCAGTATGGTCCCATCTCGACTGGGGGGTACAAGGTCTGTCACAGAGTCAAAGCTGCACATACATTGTTTAGAGATGCTGGCAGGCTCCTTTGCAATCCAGAGCTTTACAAAAGACAAACTAAAGTGTTCCATTGTACTCCACATGAACAATCTTACAGCAGTAAAGTATATCAACCACCTCGGAGGTACAAGATTCAAACCTCTTGAAGAACTAGCGAAAAGTTTTTGGGAGTCCTGCCTCAATCACAAAATCTCAGTACAAATGGAATATCCTCCAGGCACACTTAACTCCGTCGCCGATTGGCATTCTTGGTATCTTCATGATGCCAGTGATGGTCAACTGCATCCCTCTAATTTTCACTTTCTTTACCTCAAATGGGGTCCACTCTATGTAGATCTATTTGCTTCCAATCAATCAATCAATCAATCAGGGTTTGTAAAGTGCGGCTACTCACCCATGAGGGTCTCAAGGTGCTCAACTTCCCCAATTCTGCAGCTGGAGCCGGACCCATTAACCTTGGCAACGGATCCATTTCTCCAGGACTGGGCCTTCTACACCAATAATGCTTTTGTCAGGCCACAACAAGCTGTTCTAGTTCTCCTAGTTCCCTTTTGGCAAGCACAGGTATGGTATCCTTCCCTCTTGGAATCTGCAATAGATTATCCAATATTACTTCTGAATTTGCCCAATCTTCTCTAACCCCTAACAGCACCAGGCACAACCTCATTCTGAACAAAACACTTTTTCTATCTGCATGGAAGGTAGCGGGACTGCGCAACTTAATCCTGGCATTTTGGCAGAAGCTGCAGAATATATCAGTAAATCCTGGGCTCCAGGAACTACCAAGGCTTACAGATCTGCCCGGTCTGTATAGGCAAGTTGGTGTGCGGGAAGATCTATCAATCTCTTTTCAGGAGATGTCACACTCATAGTCAGCTTTTTCGCTTTCCTAGCTAGTGGAGGCAAGACTTACCGTAGATCAATGTCTACAGATCTGCAATATCAGCAAACCACTGAAGGATCAGCAGAAAACCGATAGGGGAACACCCTCTGGTTTGTCATCTTTTAAAGGGAGTAAGGTTTTGTAATCCCCCTCTTCCAAAATACAGTCAATTATGGGATGTTAATTTGGTTTTACAAATGTTCACTAATTGGCCACAAAATGCTTTTTTACACTTAAAATGTTATCTGCTAAATTAATGATGTTATTATTAACCCTGGGTGGAGTTCGCAGAGTTCCGCTACGCGAAACTCCGCGAAGTGGAACAAAACTCTGCTGCGCTACGCGGAGCTCCACAAGCGGCGGAGTGCGATAGAAAAATGCTGTTCGCTGTGATTTGCGGTGCCGGATGCTTGTCTGCATTGTGCAATCATCGCAAACGGCACCATGCACAGCGCAAGCGGGCGCTGCTTTCCTTTCTGCCGCTCGAGTAGATTTTTACTCGAGCTGCAGCTTCTCAACGCGAATGGACAGTTTCTCAACGCGAGCGGTCGCGAGCATACGCGACCACTCGCAATGAGAAATCTGACCCCCCCCCCGCGTTGAGAAATCTCGCAGGGAGGTTGATTTTCTACACTCGCGCTCGCCAACTTGATGTTGACGATCATGAACGAGAAAAAATCTCACCGGGAGGTGGATTTTCCTCGCTTACGCTCGCCAACATGACGTTGACGAACGTGAGCGAGGAAAAAAACTCCGCTCCGCAACGCGAAGCAGGGTTTTTGGGAACTTCGCGATCTCCACGTAACATGGAGTGCGGAAAACTCCGCAAACTCCGCGAGCGGAGCGGAGTTCACCGCCCAGGGTTAGTTATTATGTCTCATTTCTGTCAAACGTCTTTCTGATGTCAAAGCTTTGGACATTTCTTCTTGTCATTTTATCCCTTCAGGTGAAGTTTTTAACATTAGGAAACGCACAAAAACAAACCTAACTTCGTTGTTTTACCCTTTCTTTCCTGACCATCCTCAGCTATGTGTGGGTAATTGTTTAGAAGTTCATGAAAAACGAATTAACCATCTCAGAACGCCCTCTGACACTCAACTGCTAATTTCCTTCCAAAAACTGCATAAGCCAGTTTTATCTCCTGCCCTTGCCCGTTGGGTTAGGTGGGTTATGTCCTTAGCTGGGATTGACACCTCCATTTTTGGAGCTCACTTCTCCAGGAGGGGGCATGGCATCCAAAGTCTTTTGGGCGGGTTCCCGTTTAGAGGACATTCTGAGATCAGCTGATTGGTCAAATGATAGCACTTTCGCACTTTTTATTGCAAACCTGTTCATACTGCTTCTTCGGTGGTGATAAACATGCTTTAAACAAGCATAATAAGAGCCTCCATAACTTGCCATAAAATCTATATTTTCCTAGTTTCACGAAGGAAAGTCTTAATTTTATTAAAGACACGGAGGCGAGTATTATCCCACCTCAACATATGAATGAACAATATTTTTCCTACCCTGCAGGGCCTGTCTCTATGACAAGTACAACTTCTTAAGATTGCATTGGCGTGCTTCGACTACCATGGGCTGGCTTTCTCCTTACCAGGGTGTCTTCATGACCATGGATTCAACTCCTCAGAAAGCTTCACTTAAAGCTCCAGATTAATGGATTTTACTCAGGACATGCTCACTTTTGTTTTAGCAGTTTCTCTTGGTTTTCAAATTTTACCTTTGCTCCATACTTCCACATGACTTCTCGCAAAAGAAAAAGAGGACTGTTCACAGCCAAGATATGTATTATAGGGAGTCTTCTGCCCTGATAGGCCTTTTACTTGAACTATAGTTCTGTTCCCATTGGCTATTGTTGCTAAACCTCACGGGACTAGTAGTTTTTTCATTTCTCTTGAGTGCTGCTATTGAAATAAAGCAAGCTAAGAAAGGCATAATGCTTGCCTCCTTGTCTTTAATAAAATTAAGACTTTCCTTCATGAAACTAAGAAGATCTAGATTGTTTTCTATGCATTCCAATGCCTGTTTCTTAAGCAAAACTAGATTTACTTGTCTAGGGAATAACAGGAAATAACCAGACTGTTAACATTTAGAACTGACTGGATAGTTTGAAAGCGCTCTGTTGGCCCGTGTTTCAGATGAACGGGACAGCGGCTGTCAGTATTTCAATATTTATTTATTGTTTCAGCTTTGCAATAAAGCCATACAATCAGCGAACATAAAGTTTACAAACGGCAGAATCACCTAAAAGCACATAGCACAATAAAACAATACACACACCATATAATACAACATTTTAAAAGCGTCCCCATAGGCATGCTCCCTTAATAGCGAGACACCTCCCTCCCACATCCTAGAATATGGGTTGCAGCCCATGTAAACTGCACATCCATAAGAATGCAATTTGTCCACAGTGACTAACATAAAAGGTTAAGCCAAAGATTTAATATAAGGAGCGTCCTCCATTATAACGCTATTAAAATGCAGAGTTTCTAAACAGGAGGCGCGCAATAGCAAGTAAAAGCATAAATGGATTGTAATAAAATGCAACTCTAGTGCAAGAAAGCGTATCTGTTAAGATAATACAACTTGTTATGCAAAGATTACGCGATTAAAATGCTACGTTTCTCAACCAGTGCGTAACGAAACTAGTGAGGGCCCCCTGCAAGTTACATGGAGGGTGCCCCCACGCTCCGGACCCATTCAAGCCTGCTGACCCTGCACAGTCCACAGTGCCGGAGGGGTCCCCTGGAGCTCAGGCCCCCCCCACACCGGGGAGCTGCGGGCGCTATCGTTGCGCCACTGTTCTAAACAGGTGCTAATACACTTGCACAGGTCCCCTGCCAATTGCAATGGGCAGTGACACACACCATTGCTATGAGCATGCACATGGGGATTTAGGCCTTAATAACTTGTAATACAGTCCTCATGCCTACAGACACCCCGCCCTGTACAGTTTTCCACCTACAGGTTGTTTTTGAGTGCGCAATGCTATGGATGCCACATGGTTATGGGAGGGAGGGGTGCTCCATGTTGCTGGTCTGTGGGAGTGGGGGCGGTGTTGTGAGTTGTGGTGCTGGCTTACCACCCACAGAAACCCCTCCATGTAGGGTGAGATATCTACCTGTCGGCTGAAGGTGTGCACTGCAGTGGCTGACACATGGGTGTGGGGTGTGCTCCACCTTGCTGCGCTGTCGGACTGGGGCCTGGTGTGTGTTGTACTTCAGCTGTCCCCCTCCCACCCACTGACTTTGTGTTCCGGCTACTTACCTGTTACTTGTCGGTTACTGCAGCTATGGCTGACACATGGGTGTGGGTGTGGTGAGTGCTCCTTCTGGCACTTTTGGAGTACAAGGGGACCTGGTGGGAGTTGCGGTGCTGGCTGACTGTACACATGCCTCCATGGTTTTGTTAGTTGGTCGGTTTGGGCTGAGTGTGTGGTAGTGTCTGTTGCATGTGTGAGTGATGTCTTGTGTATTGTGTACTGGACATGGGGGTGTTTGTCCCTCGGAGCTATGGCATAGTGGTAGTGCATGTGAGTACATAGCGGTGTGCTGGTATACATTTGTTTGTACTTACCAGCCTCCACTCCCCCTGGTATTCCGGTGAGACTCTCCGGATGTATGATGCCTCGCACCTTCTCCTCCCACAGCGTGAAGGTCTTGAAAAGCGCGGGATTACCTCCGCCAGTCCTGTCAGCCAGCTGCCGATTCTTGGCCTCCTTCTTCTTGACCTCCCTTTTCATATCGTGCCACCTCTTGGTGATTTCGCCTCGGTTGCGTGGCACGTTCCCTACTGCATTGACCTGGTCTACGATCCTGCTCCACATCCGATTTCTGGTGGATACTGTTGTCAGTTGGACCTGGTTGCCAAAGATTTATGGGTGCACCTTGATGATCTCGACGACCATGACCGTCAGTCCAGTTGAAGTGAACTTTGGCATTCTGTGTGCTGCCATGGTGTGTGGTTTGGTGTTTGTGGTGCTGGTGCGGTGTGTGTGTGTGGTGTGTGATGTGCAGGTCGTTTGTGGTGCTGGTGTTTGGTGGTGCTGGTGCTGGTGGTGGTGGGTGTGATGGGTGCGTATCTGTGGTGTGCTGCTGTCCTTGCTGTGTCGCTGTGTTCTCTCCTCTCTTCTTGGCTTTGTAGTGTTGCAAGGGATTGTGGTCTGTGAAGGGGCTGCTTTTGTGCTTACCTATGTGGGTGTGTCATGATGGTCTGTTGTTTTCAGGTGTGTTGTGGCTGGTGTTCTGGGATTAGTAGTTTATTTGTTTGTCCAGGGGGTGTTTTCGGGATGTGTACTGTGTTTGTGCGTGGCTTGCTGTGTGGACTTGTTGGCCATGTTGTGTGTGTTTGTTTGGGTCCGCGGATGGTTTCTGTGCAGGGACGTCGCCGCCAGGGCTTCCGCCGTGTCCATTTCCATCTCTGTTGTTTACGATGGCGGGCGGTGTATTTATGTAATTACCGCGCTCATGTCGGAGCGATCCTAATTTCACGGGCGGTGTCTAGATCGTCAGGGCGGGCGGTTTTTGGTTGTCGTGCGTATTTGCGTCCGTGGCGGACGGGTGGACTTAGAATCGGACATGATCGGGCGGTATTTTTGGGTTTTTTTCCGCCGCGGGCGGTGTTCGCTTCGCGGCATCGTAATTGCTCGGTCGGTATTCAGACGGTGTAGGCGGGCGTATTTTTCCCGCTATGGTGGATGGCGGATTTTTTACCGCCCGGTATCGTAATGGACACCTAAATCTCTAGTAGATTGTGTTTGCCATTGTTTAAACAAACTAGAGCAAAACTCAAATCAGAGTGCCTCAGACCTTCTTTACCACTTGACATCATGGCCACGCTTATTATAGACCCAAATATGCTAACCTTCTTTTCCAAATTTGGGAAGGATCCCAAGAAGGCTGTGGATAAAGCTTGCTCAATCTGCCAAGACAAATTGTTGGACGTGGTCGGTCCTTTATTCCGCATCTTTGATTTGGCAGAAACAGCCTGATTAGATAATATGTCAATTGATGATGAGGAGTTATCCATGTTGACTCAAAGAGCCTTTTGTCTCTTAGGGAACGCTAATTCAGCTATCACACACGAAAAAGAAAAGGTCTTCTATTGAAACTTGACCCAAAATTAGCCAACCTAGTAACTTTGGACCCTGGAGCTAAAGCTGTGGGGCTACTTTTTGGCAACACGTTCATTAAAGAACTCGGCAAAGAAAGTTTTGGCACAGTGAGATTTTGCCAGGGCTTGCAGAGGCAGAAGCAACTTTACGGGCAGTGGTTACAGAAATCAAAAATACAGAGGCTTCAATTACCACTGTAACCAGGAATTCAGACCCCAACTCTATCCCCAAAGGAGCAGGGGATTCCGGAACATAGGTCAAAGGAGCATCCGGGAAACAACCACTTCAGGTAGGTCTTCTTTCAGTTCCTCCTTAAGTCTGGGGCCGTTTACATTTTTTCCTACCCAAATGGCTGTCGATCACAGCAGATCCCTGAGTGCTAAACGCTGTTCAGGGTTATTCCATAGAACTCTATTCCACGCTTTTCAAACCCTAATTCCAAATCTGTTAACATTCTCACAAGACATGGCTGCACTGGGACAGAAGAAATTCTTTCTCTTTTGCAGAAACAAGCAATTCAAGAAACGTACCTTCACCCCAAGGGTTTCCCGGTTGCCTATTTCTTGTCCAAAAGAAAAACAAAATATGAGACCGGTAATCAATCCCAGAGATTTCAATCAATTTGTAGCATTCCGTGATTTCAAGATGGAAACAATCCTCCATCTCAGAGATTCTTTGTTGCAAAACTACTGGATGGTCCATCTGGATCTACAAGACACATACTTAACTAAACCCATTCATCCCTCGTCCAGAAAATATTTTCAATTCCAATGGCAGGGGAAAACGTAACAATTTTTTTCTCTCCTCTTCAGTCTGTCTTCAGCACCTTGGTGCTTTACAAAGATCGTGAAGCCTGCTGTGGCCCTCCTCAGGTCTCAGGGTATTCGCTTATTCATCTATCTAGACAATATTCTTTTAATGAGTCAAAGTCTCATGACACTTCAATATCAACTTCAAACAAGCTTCTCTCTTTACAGGATCTAGGCTTTCTCATCAACAAGGAAAAAGTGATTCTTTTTCCTTCCAAACAGATGGAGTTCTTAGATTTTCTAGTCAACTCAGAGTCTGCTACCTTTCATCTGTCCATCTCCAAGGTCAAAGCAATAAAATCCAAAATTTCTCACACTCTTCAGACATCATCCATTTGTCTCAGGTCTCTTGCCAGGATTGTAGGGCTTCTGTCCTTGTAGATTCAGGCCATTTTCCCAGGTCTACTTCATTATCGAACTCTCCAGAGACTCAAGATATGTCATCTTCGACAGGATCTTTCCTATTCTGACCTAGTTCAGCTACCGCCAGAGTCTCGAATGGAACTTCAATGGTGGAACGACCATTTAGATGCCTGGAACGGCAAAATGATTTTTGCCTCGGCCCCAGATCTTGTCTTAGAATTCAATGCAAGCCTGACAGGCTGGGGCACCCAGTATGGTCCCATCTCGACTGGGGGTACAAGGTCTGTCACAGAGTCAAAGCTGCACATACATTGTTTAGAGATGCTGGCAGGCTCCTTTGCAATCCAGAGCTTTACAAAAGACAAACTAAAGTGTTCCATTGTACTCCACATGAACAATCTTACAGCTGTAAAGTATATCAACCACCTCGGAGGTACAAGATTCAAACCTCTTGAAGAACTAGCGAAAAGTTTTTGGGAGTCCTGCCTCAATCACAAAATCTCAGTACAAATGGAATATCCTCCAGGCACACTTAACTCCGTCGCCGATTGGCATTCTTGGTATCTTCATGATGCCAGTGATGGTCAACTGCATCCCTCTAATTTTCACTTTCTTTACCTCAAATGGGGTCCACTCTATGTAGATCTATTTGCTTCCAATCAATCAATCAATCAATCAGGGTTTGTAAAGTGCGGCTACTCACCCATGAGGGTCTCAAGGTGCTCAACTTCCCCAATTCTGCAGCTGGAGCCGGACCCATTAACCTTGGCAACGGATCCATTTCTCCAGGACTGGGCCTTCTACACCAATAATGCTTTTGTCAGGCCACAACAAGCTGTTCTAGTTCTCCTAGTTCCCTTTTGGCAAGCACAGGTATGGTATCCTTCCCTCTTGGAATCTGCAATAGATTATCCAATATTACTTCTGAATTTGCCCAATCTTCTCTAACCCCTAACAGCACCAGGCACAACCTCATTCTGAACAAAACACTTTTTCTATCTGCATGGAAGGTAGCGGGACTGCGCAACTTAATCCTGGCATTATGGCAGAAGCTGCAGAATATATCAGTAAATCCTGGGCTCCAGGAACTACCAAGGCTTACAGATCTGCCCGGTCTGTATAGGCAAGTTGGTGTGCGGGAAGATCTATCAATCTCTTTTCAGGAGATGTCACACTCATAGTCAGCTTTTTCGCTTTCCTAGCTAGTGGAGGCAAGACTTACCGTAGATCAATGTCTACAGATCTGCAATATCAGCAAACCACTGAAGGATCAGCAGAAAACCGATAGGGGAACACCCTCTGGTTTGTCATCTTTTAAAGGGAGTAAGGTTTTGTAATCCCCCTCTTCCAAAATACAGTCAATTATGGGATGTTAATTTGGTTTTACAAATGTTCACTAATTGGCCACAAAATGCTTTTTTACACTTAAAATGTTATCTGCTAAATTAATGATGTTATTATTAACCCTGGGTGGAGTTCGCAGAGTTCCGCTACGCGAAACTCCGCGAAGTGGAACAAAACTCTGCTGCGCTACGCGGAGCTCCACAAGCGGTGGAGTGCGATAGAAAAATGCTGTTCGCTGTGATTTGCGGTGCCGGATGCTTGTCTGCATTGTGCAATCATCGCAAACGGCACCATGCACAGCGCAAGCGGGCGCTGCTTTCCTTTCTGCCGCTCGAGTAGATTTTTACTCGAGCTGCAGCTTTCTCAACGCGAATGGACAGTTTCTCAACGCGAGCGGTCGCGAGCATACGCGACCACTCGCAATGAGAAATCTGACCCCCCCCCCGCGTTGAGAAATCTCGCAGGGAGGTTGATTTTCTACACTCGCGCTCGCCAACTTGATGTTGACGATCATGAACGAGAAAAAATCTCACCGGGAGGTGGATTTTCCTCGCTTACGCTCGCCAACATGACGTTGACGAACGTGAGCGAGGAAAAAAACTCCGCTCCGCAACGCGAAGCAGGGTTTTTGGGAACTTCGCGATCTCCACGTAACATGGAGTGCGGAAAACTCCGCAAACTCCGCGAGCGGAGCGGAGTTCACCGCCCAGGGTTAGTTATTATGTCTCATTTCTGTCAAACGTCTTTCTGATGTCAAAGCTTTGGACATTTCTTCTTGTCATTTTATCCCTTCAGGTGAAGTTTTTAACATTAGGAAACGCACAAAAACAAACCTAACTTCGTTGTTTTACCCTTTCTTTCCTGACCATCCTCAGCTATGTGTGGGTAATTGTTTAGAAGTTCATGAAAAACGAATTAACCATCTCAGAACGCCTCTGACACTCAACTGCTAATTTCCTTCCAAAAACTGCATAAGCCAGTTTCATCTCCTGCCCTTGCCCGTTGGGTTAGGTGGGTTATGTCCTTAGCTGGGATTGACACCTCCATTTTTGGAGCTCACTTCTCCAGGAGGGGGCATGGCATCCAAAGTCTTTTGGGCGGGTTCCCGTTTAGAGGACATTCTGAGATCAGCTGATTGGTCAAATGATAGCACTTTCGCACTTTTTATTGCAAACCTGTTCATACTGCTTCTTCGGTGGTGATAAACATGCTTTAAACAAGCATAATAAGAGCCTCCATAACTTGCCATAAAATCTATATTTTCCTAGTTTCACGAAGGAAAGTCTTAATTTTATTAAAGACACGGAGGCGAGTATTATCCCACCTCAACATATGAATGAACAATATTTTTCCTACCCTGCAGCGCCTGTCTCTACGACAAGTACAACTTCTTAAGATTGCATTGGCGTGCTTCGACTACCATGGGCTGGCTTTCTCCTTACCAGGGTGTCTTCATGACCATGGATTCAACTCCTCAGAAAGCTTCACTTAAAGCTCCAGATTAATGGATTTTACTCAGGACATGCTCACTTTTGTTTTAGCAGTTTCTCTTGGTTTTCAAATTTTACCTTTGCTCCATACTTCCACATGACTTCTCGCAAAAGAAAAGAGGACTGTTCGCAGCCAAGATATGTATTATAGGGAGTCTTCTGCCCTGATAGGCCTTTTACTTGAACTATAGTTCTGTTCCCATTGGCTATTGTTTTTTTTTATAAATCTTTTTATTACAACATACATCGGTTCATATATACAATACAGAAATCACTGCCAATTAATAAATAGTAATTTTGTACAGAGGAAAAGGATTACATATCTACATCAGAGGGAGTGGCTCGGATCAGGAGGGGACATCTGAGTCAGCTATAACAGGTGGCATACATATTCCTCCTCGAAAGTCGTTCCATGGATTCCAGATTCGGACCCACTTTTGGGGCATCCCCTGGTGGTATACACTGTCTTCTCCCTAAACATACACCAATCTAGGTCCCTCTCCCAGGCTTCCAGAGTCGGTGGTTTAGCAGCGCCCCATAGTTGTGCAATGTTTCTCTTGGCTATCATGAACCCCAGGCTGGCCCATTGTATCTGATGCGTGCTCAGGTCTGTGGGCTCCCATATGTTTAGAAGGCAGCGTCTCGCCTCCAGCGAGAGGCGGACGTGTAACACTTCCCACATTACCTTATGTACCCCGCGCCAGAAGGAACTAACGTGTTCACATTCCCATATGATGTGCAGGAAGGTTCCCAGGTGTCCACATCTTCTCCTGCACTCCCCACTATCTGTTCCCCCATCCGGATCAAGCGTGGCCCGGTGATGTATACCCGATGGAGTATCTTTAGCTGAACTAGTCTCAGGCGTGCCGGTATGGCGACCACCCTAGGGGAGGCCACCGCCTCCCGCCAGTCCTCATCGTCCATCTCGATCCCGTCCCCCATCCATCGTTCCCTTAATGTCTGGAGTGGGTCTGTCGTGTTATTTATCAGCTTTTTATATATTAAGGAGATCGTCTTGTCTGGTAGGTGTCCGTCCAAGATTCTGTCCTCTAGGGGCGAGGCTTCCCGGGGGGGTACCCCTTTGGGCAGATGCGATTGGATCGCATGTTGGATTTGAGCATATCTGAAATATTCAGTGTCGGCTAGGTTATATTCAGTCTGCAGTGTGGTGAAGGACTTAACTCTCCCCTCTTCCCAAAAGTCTTTGACTTGTGTTATGCCGATGAGGTCCCATTTGTCGAAGCCCTTCGACCTCCATAAGTTACCCAATAATTCAGAATCCCACAGTGGGGTTGCCAACGTCAGTTTTCGTCCCCACCCCAGGGAGTTGGTTGCTTCATGCCAGATGCGGACCAAGTGGTTTGTTGGGCCTGTTAGATGGTATCTCTTGGGCCGCGCGTAGAGTGCCCTGTTGTAGTTGCCTCCGGAGAGGAGCCATTTGTCCATGCCATAGCCCGGATCGTCGCCCCTCCCATATGTACCATGATTGATGGCAGCAAGGTGTGCTGCCCAATAGTATTTTTTAATGTCCGGGAGGCCTATGCCACCATCGTACCAGTTTAAGGTCAACTTATTTAGGGCGATACGCGATCTGCCGTCCCAGAGCAGCTCTCTCTGAAGACCCTCTACTTCCCTGAAGAAGTGCGCCGGTACCGGGTCCAGGGCATTTTGTAATACATATAGGAATCTGGGCAGGGACATCATCTTAAACAGGGTCGCTCTGCCCAGTAGGGAGAGGGGGAGTGCTTTCCAATTGGCGATGTCTTTCTTGAGTTTACGCAGAGGTGGAAGAAGATTGTGGGCATATCGGGCCACGGGATCCAGAGAGATGAAAACACCCAGGTAAGTAAAGCCCTCAGTTGTAATTCGAAGCGGGCAGTCTCTCGGGAGGATGGGGGCTCCCCTGAATGATGAGTAGTACGGATTTGCCCCAATTAATGGTGAATCCAGAAAATCTCCCGAATACTGCCAGGATATCTAACACTACTATTAGGGATTTCCTCGGGAGGCCAGATAGAGTAAAATGTCGTCTGCATAGAGTGAAATCCGGTCCTCCCGCTCGGGGGCCACCCCAGCCCACGTATCCTGGGGTCCCATCGGATCCATGCAGCCAGTGGTTCCAGAGCGAGGGCAAAGAGCAGCGGCGAGAGTGGGCATCCCTGACGGGTACCACGACTGAGCGGGAACGTGGCCGACAGTTTATTGTTGACTACTACCTGTGCCAGTGGATCCTGATACAGGAGACGAGCCCACTGTATGTATTTTGGGCCAAAGCCCAGTTTTGCCAGAACTGCCCAGAGGTAGGACCATTCGACCGTGTCAAACGCCATGGTTGCATCCAATGACACTATCACCGCCGCCTCCCGAATGGTGGATGCTCTCCCCAGCACTCCGTTAATCCTGCGAATATTTAGGGCCGTGTTTCTGTGGGGCATGAAGCCTGATTGGTCTGGGTGCACTAGGGTGCTTATTACTTTTAGCAGGCGAATCGCCAGGAGCTTTGCCAGGATTTTGGGTTCGGCATTGAGGAGGGAGATCGGCCTATAGGAGGAGCAGTCCGTCCTGGGCCTCCCCTCCTTATGTATCGTAACGATAGTGGCTATTCTCTGCTCCCGTGACAGCACCCCACAATCTCTAGATTCCTCAAACATCGCTTTTAGATATGGTGCAAGTTTGTCGGGCCGCAGTTTATATAGTTCGATGGGGATACCGTTGGGTCCCAGGGCCTTGCCTGGTTTCAATGCACGAATTGCTTGCGCGATTTCATCTGTGGTTAAGTCACTATCCATAAAGTCGCGCTCTGCTGAGGAGAGGCAGGGGAGCCTGATATCGCGAAGGAGGTCCTGTGAGTCTTCCTCTGTGTGTGGGGTCACTGTCGTATATATATTGTGTAGGTGGGCGGCGAATCTGTCCACTATTTCTTGAGGTTCAGTAATGGAGACGTCTCTCTCGCCCCTAAGCTCCGGGACCAATCTACTCGCCCATTCTTTTTGTCTAGCCATGCTAATAGCTTCCCTGCTTTGTCACCCTGTTCGTAGATCCTACCTTGTCGCTCCCTACCTAGTAGTTTGGCCGTGTCTGTAACTAGGGCTTTGTATTCGTGTTGTTTCAGGCTGAGGGAATGGAGTTTCTCCGGGGTCACGCCCGATTCCAGGTCGCCTTCCAGCCTGTAGATGTCTGCCTCTATAGCGAGGACTTCTTTTTGTTTATCTTTCTTCGCCCGGCGATCAAGGACAGAGCCTGTCCCCGTATCACAGCCTTGAACGCTTCCCACAGGGACTGGGATGAAGATACTGACCCTACATTCTCAGAGAAGTAGTCGTCCATGGCCTTGTGGAGGTCTCCACGGAGTTTCG
This sequence comes from Calotriton arnoldi, assembly GCA_963921515.1. Classification (NCBI taxonomy): domain Eukaryota; kingdom Metazoa; phylum Chordata; class Amphibia; order Caudata; family Salamandridae; genus Calotriton; species Calotriton arnoldi. The sequence continues at coordinate 546,696 of CAWUFW010006686.1, read as the reverse complement.
GGTCTCGGAGGTACCAGGGATTAATTGGAGCCAGTCTACCCACTGCTACGTGATTGAGTATTATGTGTACCCATATCGGAGAGTGATCCGAGATGCCCCTCGCTAAGTGTCTGATTTCGTGTATGTGCGTGACTTGTGCTGCGGGGACCAGGCAGTAATCCAAACGAGATAGGCTATGATGGGCGCCCGAGTGAAAGGTGTGCTGTATCTGGTCTGGGTGGTGTGTGCGCCAACCGTCTACCAACCCCATAGTGTCGAGAAATTCGGGCAGCCAGCGTGCAGATGGTCCTATCTCCCTGGGGGGGTATCTGTCCAGTGTGCCTGAAACTACTGCATTAAAATCTCCTCCGAGGACCAGGAGGCCATCCGGTACCGTAAGTAGGACGGAGCCCAGGTCGGCGAAGGTGGAGCCCTGCACCCCCGGGGGCACATAGACCGACATTAATGTAATGGAGCGGCCCTCCCATGTGCCAGAGATCCCAGCATATCTACCCCTCCCATCCGTCCACACGGATTCCACCGTCAGGGAAGTGTTTTTTAACCATGATGCCCACCCCTCTGGAGCCCGAGGTGAATCCCGCGTGTGCGACCATTGTGTACCCTCCCTGTGCATAGCTCTACAGAGATTCCCAACCAGGTGAGTCTCTTGTAGGAGTACGATGTCTGGACCCTGACGTTTTATGTATTGGAGTACCACGCTGCGTTTAATCTTGTCCCCAAGTCCGTTAACATTCCAGCTCAATATTTTAACATTTTTATCCCCCATGATGCTCGTGGTTTAGGTTACTATTGGCAGATGGCTCCGTCATCTTTGTGGCATGTGATACCGATGTAAAAACAATACTACTACATAAACATACCCCCCCACCCTCCAACCCCCTTCCCCCAACATCCCCCACCCCGCTGCCCTGCACTCTGGGCTCAGAACTGCCCATAAGAAACTTGCAGAGTGCCTGTCGCCCCAATAAAGAACTAGTAGAAGATAATGTGAGGGCGTGACAGCCCGCTTTCCCATCCCCCCCCCGGGACTATTATACGTTGACGAGTTCCCTACGTGGGATACACCCCAAAGGTTCCGAAGAATTGTCAACTAGAGGGGAGGCTTCTCCCCGGGATCCAGCCGCCGCACCGCCTGTTACCTGTCCCAGCCAAACTCGATGGCCAGACCTCGCTAGAGGGGATTCCTGTTCATGACGTCATTATCAGATGTGTGCCTGAGAGGCATCTTCTCCCCCAGCCGTTCGATCTCGCAAGGCCCGCTCCGTCTGATGTTCCAGCCAGTCCGCCGCTTCCTCGGGCTGTTCGAAGAACCAGATTTTCCCTCCGGCTTCTACTCGAAGGCGCGCTGGGAATAGCATAGAGTATTTCAGTCCCCTTTCCCTAAGTTTCTGCTTCACTATGGTGAAGGACTTTCGTTGACGCTGAACTCGTTGCGTGAAGTCCGGGAAAAGGAAATGTTGGCGTTCTCAAAGCGGAGGCCTGTCCCCGTTCTGGCATTTTGAAGGATCACGTCTCTGTCCCGGAAGTTTAGCACTCTAGCCAGCATTGGGCGTGGGGGGCTCCCGGCCTGGGACGACCCCTGGGATTCTATGTGCCCTCTCAATGACAAAAAACTTACTCAGGCCCTTAGGTTTTAGGTGTTGCAACACAAGGTCTTCCACGAAAAGGTCCGGAGTCTGTCCCTCCGCTTTTTCAGGTACTCCCAAAATGCGCAGGTTATTGCGGCGTAGGCGCCCTTCATAGTCATCAAGCTTAAGTTCTGTGGTTTTCCGGAATGCTTGCATGTCTTGCATTTCACCCTGGAGCAGGGCCACATCGTCTACCAGACTGGAAGTGGTGAGCTCAACCTGTTTAACCTTTTCGTTAAGTTTAGTGAGATCAGCCCGGATCAGGTTGACCTCGATGGCGATGGTGTCCATTTTGTGTTCCAGTGCAGCCTGGCCCGTAGTGATTGCTTTCATGACGTCTTTTAGGGACAGTTCCCGGTCCCCATCTCCGAGTTCGCCGGTAGCGCCACCGCCAGACTGTCGGCTCTGTAGCATATCTTTTGGGAGGGTATAGCGGTCCAGCTTGTTAGTTTGCACCAGTTTCGAACCCCTTGTACCTGTGACTTTGCTCTTCTCCGCTGCCATTGTGGCTCGTGGTCAACCCTCCGCTGCACCGCTTGGTTCTATGTCCGGTGTTATGGTGTGCGGCCCCAGTCCGTCGTCTGCCACTCCTTAGGCGGTAGTCAGCGGGGCTGCAAGGCACTGCTACCCCGTTCCCGGCTGGCCCTGCGGCTCATGGGGGTTAGATCATTTGGGTGCGGCCAGGCATCCTCCGCTACACCGCTTTATCCCAGCGTCGGCCCCTGCCACCGTGTAGGCAAGCCTCTCCTCCCTGTCGCTTATCACCTGGCCTCCGTATGGAATAGTGGAAGGCGCCTCCGCTTTACCCCCCAGCCGGATCCCTACATGGATCGGTGTTCCGGTTTCAGACTGCTGGGGGGGGGGGGGGTTTGGTGTGTGGGAGTCAGGGACCCACCACTCCTTGGGCCCCTCTCGGTCTTCCCCCCTGACTTAGGGTCTCCGGACCGTTACACAGCCCCACCGGTCAGCCGCCACACGTCGGTGCCTCGGTGTCTGGAGCGGCGTCGATTGCTTCTGCTCCGCGACCGGGAGGGCCGTATTGCCAGCTCGATGTATCGCAGCCACCGCCCGCAGGGTAACTATTGCGCAGGATCCACTGGGGCTACAGGCCGCGCCCCCGTCTTCTCCCGGCGGCCGGACCTTCAAATTTAGCCCCCGGCTTCAAGTTGCGGATAGGCCCTCGTCTTCCGGGACCTAGAGCTCCGGCCCTGGATGATTTAGAGCGGCGGGTGTTGGCCCCGGAGCCTCCGCTGGTATGCAGGCACGATCCCCACCTCGGGAAGCCGGATCTTTATTCAGGATTGACGGAGGAGGGATAGGGTTCACGGAGCCGAGCGCTCAAGCGGCCATTTCGTTCCGAGTCTTGGCCACGCCCCCCCATTGGCTATTGTTGCTAAACCTCACGGGACTAGTAGTTTTTTCATTTCTCTTGAGTGCTGCTATTGAAATAAAGCAAGCTAAGAAAGGCATAATGCTTGCCTCCTTGTCTTTAATAAAATTAAGACTTTCCTTCATGAAACTAAGAAGATCTAGATTGTTTTCTATGCATTCCAATGCCTGTTTCTTAAGCAAAACTAGATTTACTTGTCTAGGGAATAACAGGAAATAACCAGACTGTTAACATTTAGAACTGACTGGATAGTTTGAAAGCGCTCTGTTGGCCCGTGTTTCAGATGAACGGGACAGCGGCTGTCAGTATTTCAATATTTATTTATTGTTTCAGCTTTGCAATAAAGCCATACAATCAGCGAACATAAAGTTTACAAACGGCAGAATCACCTAAAAGCACATAGCACAATAAAACAATACACACACCATATAATACAACATTTTAAAAGCGTCCCCATAGGCATGCTCCCTTAATAGCGAGACACCTCCCTCCCACATCCTAGAATATGGGTTGCAGCCCATGTAAACTGCACATCCATAAGAATGCAATTTGTCCACAGTGACTAACATAAAAGGTTAAGCCAAAGATTTAATATAAGGAGCGTCCTCCATTATAACGCTATTAAAATGCAGAGTTTCTAAACAGGAGGCGCGCAATAGCAAGTAAAAGCATAAATGGATTGTAATAAAATGCAACTCTAGTGCAAGAAAGCGTATCTGTTAAGATAATACAACTTGTTATGCAAAGATTACGCGATTAAAATGCTACGTTTCTCAACCAGTGCGTAACGAAACTAGTGAGGGCCCCCCTGCAAGTTACATGGAGGGTGCCCCCCACGCTCCGGACCCATTCAAGCCTGCTGACCCTGCACAGTCCACAGTGCCGGAGGGGGTCCCCTGGAGCTCAGGCCCCCCCCCCACACCGGGGGAGCTGCGGGCGCTATCGTTGCGCCACTGTTCTAAACAGGTGGTGCGCAACAGCAAGTAGCAGCATAAATGGATCGAAGTAAAAGTGCAACTCTAGTGAAGAAAGTGCAAGAAAGCGTATCTGCGACGAAGATTAAAACTTGTTGTGCAAAGATTCTTCAGAGTAAAAACCAACAAGTGCTAATGAAAAAGTTGCACAGAGAGCAAGTAAAGTGCTATATATGGCTAGTGATTTTAAGAATGTTAGACCAGCTCAATGGCTTGGTTGTATGATGGAACAACGCAGGAAAATACTTTGCAAGCCTTTACATCGCTTTTTCTACCCCACATTTTTTTAGAACGCATATGCTTTCACAATGTATGCCTTTACCATGCATTGTTTATATATATATTGATATATATAAACAATGTATTTGTAGGGGGAGACCCCCCACACCACCGAACTTACCTTAAATGCGTGGTAAAGGCATGCATTGTAAAGGCATAACCATTGTAAAAACATGCGTGGTAAAAAATGCAAAGTAAAGGCACAACGTGGCAAAAACCTCGTTGTAAAGGCTGTTTTCCAATGGCTTGATCAAAGCGGAGGTAGTAAGAATAGAACCATGTTGGTCTAAGTCTGAGATAAAATAAATTAATGCCAGAGGTGGAGACGTTCTGCCGTGAGCAGCTATGCAAGGCAGCTGTCAGTGCTACTCAACCAAGCACAAGAGATGTAACAAATAGTTTCACTTAAATAATCACGCAATGCCTCCATTACTGCTGTTGTAATACAAGTGCAAGTTAAACCGTTAGCAACTGAGTGTCCCGGACAAGAATAACAGGTAAGGAGCTAAGTATGATTGGCTTACTTTAAAACTGTAAGTCCATCTCATTATCATTGTAAATGCAGAAGTAGTAAAAGTGCTTCCCTTAAGTAATCACGCAAGCCTCCGTCGGTGCTGCTACAGAAGAAGCGCAAGTGCAGGTTGAACCATTATCAGCCAAATGTACCGGGTAAAAGTAACAAACAGGCTTGTTTATTTCCCAGACTTGCTGTGTATGTGTAAGCGGCGGCCGGCTCAGGTAAGCGCGGTGGGCGTTGGGGTGAGGCAGAACCCGGCAGCGGGGAAGCCGATGGAATAGGTATTATTTATGTATTTAATTATACCTATTCCGTCGTCCATCGGCTTCCCCCCCTGCCGGGCCCTGCCCCGCCCCCGCGCTTACCTGAGTCGTGGGGCTCACCGCCCCACGGCTCTTGCCGCCCACCCTTATGACCAGTTCTCTTTCCTTCCAAGTGGCATATATGTAAGATGCTACTGCCTGATAGATTTCCAGCCGGTCAGATCTATAACAACGTGTTAAGGCAGTCTTGCGATTCCTCATCTGAAATTTTAAAAATAAGGAATGGAGGTAAAACCTGCGGGGACAAAGTGGTGTAGGACAAAGCAGCATAAAATGGCTGTCTATGGGTAGCATATCTTAAAAATGAAAATATAATTCAATGTTAATTTTCTCATGTTTTCATTGCTCTTAATCTCAGGCTATTTTTTGCAAGAAATCCTATATTTGTTCTGCTTGCTCAATTGATACGCAGAGCATCTCCATTGTGAATCGCCTTTATCAGTGTTTCACAATGAATTTTGACTCTATTAGAATAAAAGTATAACAACATGAAGCAAATACACCACATTAATAAAATGCAAGGGCCAGTGGGTATGTTCCAAAGCTACATGCAGCTGCCTTCAATAAGATGGCTCCATTGCATGCCAGTGGCAGCCCGTCAGTATGGGTGTTGAGGCTCTGCCCGCTCTTATGTTCCAGTGCATCATGAGTGACTGTCAGGCTGAACAAAGGTCAGCCTGACAGACACACATCATGTTGGAGTCAGGCAGCCAGTTGCTTCACATGCACTAATGCACAGGTGCCGGGCAGCTAAGGTCTGCCAGGTTGAAGATCCCTTCGCCCCTGAGGGCAGTGATATCATCAGCCTGGTAAAGCCCTGTGAGGATCCTCCTGCTGATGAGAGGGGGAATGTCAGTCATAGAATCAGCCTTGGATGCTGTAAGTTTCAGCTCTGAGGTACCCAGGGCTGACCGTCAATACGAGAAGCCTCACAGCACCCTTTTCCAACTCGTCATAGTGGGATGGTATCAGCAAGTCTCAGTGATCCCACCCCACCCTGTGACAAGGTTAGGAAAAGTCCTCCTGTCATTGGCTGCTGCTTGACAAGGTTAACTAATGAGAGGAGACTGGGGGATCTTCCTGTTAAGGCTGCCTGCCTGAAGTTTCTAAGGGCCACCATGCTTATCCCTTTCAGCACCCACAGGCAAGTGCTTCATTTAATTTTTGGGTGTGTGTGGGTATGTATGAATGTAAGTGTATTTGTGCATGTATTCTTTTGAATGGGTGTTTTCATGTGTCTGTTAATGGACGGGTGTGAGCGTGTGCACTTGTAAATGGATGGATGTGCACCTGTGTGTGCTTGTGGATGTGTGTATATCCGCAAGCGTGCACACCTGACAACTGTTATATTTAAGTAGCCACCACTGATCTCCAAGCACAAATGTCTGCATATGAATGGCATCAGCATATGTTCTAAATGTAAGATGAGCGATTCAGCCTGGCCTAAACCTGAGCATAGTGAACTGGCACAGACCCGTCAGAAGCTTTTGTGGTGCCTTTGCGTCCAGCGGCTGCTCCTCCTCTATGGCGGAGAAGCGTCGCCCCCCCCCGCCCCAGCCAGGTGCCTCAAAACGGCAGGATGGTCAAATAAAATGATAATAAACATGTTTTATTATCGTTTTACTTTTGCTTTCTTGCGGAGTCTTTGGGGCCTCGCCATGGGTAATGACCAGCTGCAGGAGCAGCGCTATGCACTGTTATAAGTGCGCATGTGGGTTTGGCCGGCCATCTCAGGACGGCCAACTGTCATGCACACTGAAGCTCTCTCCAACGCGAGCTGCATTGCCGGGTGGAGAGAGCAGGCACAGGCCCCCACCACTCGTCCACAACACCGGCCTCTACTGTTGGCGTCCTATGTCGTATCTTGCCACTGGCTTCTCAATGTGATTACTGTATGGCAAACACAGTCTTGTTGCACATAAAGAGTTTGAACGGAAAGGAAATGTTACCCATGACGTCAGGCTTGCAGATTTATATATATGCCTCCAAAAGACAATTTCTTAGTTAAGAAACAGCTGCAGCAGAGTCACTCACATGTTATTTTCTAATGCAGATGTGATCGAGACCCAGGCTTAACTGTTTAGTGAGAGGAAATATCCAAACTTCCAAGCATTTATACAATGTGTGGAATAGACTGAAAGCTCAAAAGTAGGCTTTGTTTATAGTCCTATTATAGCATAAGAAATGTAAAACATTATTTTGCTAACATGATATAACTATTTATAGCACTGGCGTAACCAAACTTGAGGGGGCCTCCCTGCAAGGAACGTGGAGGGGCCCCCTCCGGGCTCAATCAGGAGCTCTCCAGCCACAGTGCTGTGCGGAGGGGGCCCCCCGGAGCTTGGGGGCCCCCCCCCGAACCGCGGGGGCTGCGGGGACCTCTGTTACGCCCGATTTTTAGTTGTCTGGTCTCAGTTGATCAGAGTACAGATCAGGCAGCCCTCGCACTTATGCATTTTGAGATAGTGCTCCACAAACAGATCAATAGAGCGTTTTACTCACGCTGCAGAAGTGAACCCACACTTGCAGCATGATCCATCATCTTCGGCATAAATTGCAGGTTTTAACAAAAAAATGTTTCTGGCTCAAACGGATCAAAAGCTATTAAAATGCTACAACACGTGTTGCTGCAGAGTCACAGGCCTTTTGTTCCACTGAGGCAGAACAATTTTCAGTTGCTGTTTCCTGTATTTAGGTGTTTGCGGAGTTTACGTGCTCCGCGGAGTTCCGAAAAACTCCACTCTACTATGCGAGTTTTTTCCTCGCTTGCGCTCGCCAGTGGTAAGTTGGCGAGCGCAACATGGGAAAATCCAACGCTAGACCACTTCCCAGCGAGATGTCTCAACACGGGCGGTCGTGTATGATCGCTACCGCTCGTGTTGAGAAACCTTCCGTTCGCGGTGAGGAAACTGCAGCTCAAGTAGAACTTCTACTCGAGCGGCAGAAAGAAGCAGCGCGCTCTTGCACTGTGCGAGATGCCATTCGCTCTGATTTACAGCGCAGGACAAACACCCGGCACTAAAAATCAGTACAAACGGTGCAAGGTAACCCACTCCGCCGCTCGCGGAACTCAGCATAGTTTAGTGGAGTTTTTTGTCACTTCGCAGAGTTCCGTGTAGTGGAACTATGGAAACTGTGCCCAGGCTTAGTGTTAAACCGATATTAAGTACATTAAACATTTCCCCATACACTGTTATCATGTGTAAAAATAACAAAATAGTGAATTAATACTGCTTAAAAATGTGCTGCATTTGGTCACATAATTAGTCCACCCTGCTACCTAATTTGGTACCCCCTTCTCAATGCATAATGTGTAAAAAAGAAGTGCCTGGGCCCAAGGTGTTACACAGGAGACCACCTCAGCTTGCACCACCTATGGACCAAGCGATCACTATCAAATGCCAGTGCCGATACCCACCAGTCATCACACTCCAACAAATGTGACAATTTGCACAATTCCATGTTACCTAAAGTTGTGTTAGTAGCCTGGGTGAGCTCCTATTGTTTTTTTTTTTTTAAATATGTATTGAAATATTGCACACTGTTGCAAATGTGCTCTGCTCAGAAATGGATAGAAACTGCCACCATGTGGTAGATTGTCAGAAATAAGTGCTGGTGTTAAGAAATAGGCGCTGAGCTCCTAAAAACACTGGCCCAAATTAAGAACTGCCTCTGCTGCATTAATCAAAAGACCCTGGCTATGTGTCTCTCAGTAGGAGAGGCTGTAGGAGATGGTGGGACCAGAGAGATTCCCTATACTGCTTCAAGGAAACAGAATGCTTCCCTAGAAGGGCACCATAGAAAAAGAGGTACAGACTCAGACCTTGAAGTTCTGTCAAGTTATGATACATTAGTTATGTTACCTTAGAGATGCTCACTTAGCACACATCCAACCATTTGATCACCCCACCATACTGCTAGACGTCCGGTACATTACACTACGGATTTCTTGTAGTTTGGTCTGGGTCTTATGTATTGTAAGTGTGATTCAAATGCTTTTTCCCATTTGCATGATACAGTTGTATGTGTAGTTAATGAGTATCTTTGATGAGTGTGGCTCTAGGCCTCTACCAATTATGTGCCACCAGGGTAGACTGGTGTGGCAATTTCCCAGATCGTAGTATGTGCATAACATACTTAAGGTTCTGGTGTTGTGTAAATGATCCACAGGATCCCTTTACTGAACTAGAATTAAAGACTTTATTGCATGATTAGTTAAAACCTTTGCAATATGAAAAGATGGCATCAGATCACAGTTTACATATTCCCAAAAGTTGCCTCTTTTGTTTTAAAATACATGTTTAAAACAGTAAAAGTTAGAAAATCATTGAATCATATAAGGTAGCCTATGTTGCATGTTACTAACACGGTGGTGCTACAATGTAAAGTGTGTACATGCGTAAAATTAAAAGATGGGAGTTAGCATCATTACTCAATGGGGGAATGAGATATGATTATATAGAAAGTTTATGCAGATAGAAAACACCTACTGTGCATAACCCCATTGTATGATCTGGGACGTGTCTGTTAGTCAGTGGACAGAGGAAAGGGGAAGATGTCATGTGGGGGAGGGGTCGGTGGCGAGGGCCCAGTAGTGGTCAAATTATTTGTCAGCCAATCGCTTACACGATTCTGGGCCTCTATCTTCCTAGAGAAACGGTCAATAAATTTGACCAAGGCACAATTTAAGATGATATTCAAAGGGTCGAAGCAGGCCAGGACTACTTCTCTGCAAGATCTTATATCCTTAGCTATCCAACCCCTTCATAGCAGGGCCCTCCTATCCTCTAGAAGGGTGGGGCACACGCACAATATGTGTATTATGTCCTCTTTATGTTGATTGCAGAGCCGACACATTGCCTGAACCTTGCCCCTTTTCCAGGCTGGGAGATGACCGGCAATCAGAATTACCCCCATCCTCAGCTTCATGGATTTCAGCTTTGTCCTTTCGTTGTAGGGGTTGTTTGAGTAGCACTGAGGTGTCGGTTGTTTGTAGGTGCATAGGGTCATCCAGCCATGGTTCCGTGCAGAGAGACTAGCCCTGTCTTCTATTGAAGAGAGCCGTTTGGTGCTAATTTTTGCCTGCCTTTTAAATTCCAGATGACTGGTGTGTAGGTCCCAGGTGGGTAACAAGCTGAGTGTGCTGAGGGCTTGGGTCAGATAGTGGTTTCCCGCCGACCTTTGGTTTGTGGCCAATTCAATCCATAAGTGGTAGACCAGGGTGTCTTCCTTGGAGGCCCTAAGCTTGTGGCAGCTTATGGCAAAGGCTGCCTTGCAAGCTAGCGCCTGTCTACAGATTCCAAATTCCAGCCTTATTTGCACTGGTGATTTGTGGGAGGGGATCTGGAAAACAGTTCTGTAGATCTTTGTGAGCATTTTGTCAAGTGTCACGCTCTCCCGCCTTTTCAGAGCCTCACACCCATATGTTAGAGTTGGGAGAACCTTCGCCTGAGCTACCTGGAGAAGTGGTGCAAAAGTGAGGCCTTTTAGTTTAATATGTGCAGATCTGAGAGCAAACAAAAGTGTGGTGCCTTTCTTTTTTATTTCCGTCATCTGGCTTGCGTATCTGCCATCATCATTAAAAAGGACTCCTAGATACTTGTGGCAGTTGGTTGCTTCTAATTTCTCCTTTTAGAGAGACCATATTGGCTTTTGTGTTCTGGCAACTCGAACGACAAGGATCTTGGTTTTCTTTTTGTTTATCAGCAGGCCATTCCTATTGGAGAATGTGGTGTTGCGTTCAGAAGGCGTTGCAAACCAATCTTTGTTTTGGTGATAAGAACCAGGTCGTGTGCATAGAGTAGATTTTAAAGGCAGAGGCCACTCAGTTTGGGTGGGTGCGAGTTTACTGAGTTGAGGACCAGGGACAAATCGGATATAAATAAGTTAAATAAGGTAGGCGCGAGAACGCAACCTTGCTTGAGGCCCTGCATGGTGGTTATAGGCCGTGACAGACGCGATCCATTCCGAATTTTGAATCTCACCCATGTGTTGTGGTACAGAAGCTGCAGAGCCCTATGCAAGGTATCCGGAATGTTGAGAAGGGCAAGTTTCTGCCAAAGCTTCCCCCTATCGACCCTGTCGAATGCGGATTTATAGTCTATAAAACCCATGTATACGGGACAGATGTTGGATTCAGCCTGGTCGATCAGAGAGGAGAGTGCAATAAGGTTCACTGTTGTCCCAGTGTGCCTTATGAATCCAGTTTGGTTTGGGGGTATGAGTTTATGGGTCTCAGCCCATGATTGTAGAGAGTCCAACAGCACGCCCTCAAAGTACTTTGTTTCGTTATCAATTAGAGCTATCATACAGTAGTTAAACGGTACTTTTTTGTCACCCCCTTTGAAAATTGGAGCGAGTATCGAGCCACGCCATAAAGAGGGGATACAGTTCTTTTCCAATATGGATGAGTAAAGCGGGGCTAGTTGGATAGCCCAGAATGCTGGGTCATCCTTTATAGAGCTGGTGGTATTCCGCCTGGGCCTGGAGCCCCATCCCTGCGTCCCTTAGCGATTTGTTTTTCGATTAGGGCCTCTGAGATAAGGCACCCAAAGGTTGCCAGGTCATGGCTCTCTGTTGGGACTTTCCGGACACTGCTGCCGCAGAATCTTCCTCCTGCGCATGGAATTGATCTGGTGGTAGATGAGCATTGAAATATTCGGCTAAGAAGTGATACCACACTGGCTCCAAGATGTTGGAAGAAGCCACCTTCGGGAGAGAGCCTCCTAGTCCATTTATGGTACACCAGAATTTTGCAGAATTGTTTGTCCTGATATTGTACAATAGTTTAGCCCAGAAGGAGTTCCGGATTTTCCTTTGGTATTCAAATTTTGCCGCCTTCAACTGTCTTCACGCCTTTCTTAGGTTGGTTATTATTTTTGGGTAAATTGATGACCTTTTGAGATTTCTCCACAGCCGGTTGATCCTTTTTTTGGCAGTCCTTATTAGATGACTGGAACTTTCCCCTTGTGAGTCACTGGACTAACTGTGGGGAGTTTGTTGGCCTTGAGGTTTGGTTTGCCTCTTCTTGTAGTGGCATATGTTTCCGTGGATAGTAGGGTGCTGTTGTGAACTTGGTGTAATTCACCTTTATGTTATCTCTGAGCAGTGTGAAATATATGTGCCAGGTTCTGTTTATTCAGCTGGGCACTGTGCATGTTGTTTCAGCAGATTTGATGCTGTGGTATGCACTGTGATATCCAGCTGTTTGATATAACTGCTGTATTGAATGGATGTTTAGTGTCCTGCCCAATGTGTCCTGTTGGAGGATGTGTGTGTCATTTAATATTGTTAATACTGTTTCAGAATGAGGGCAATTTGTTTCCATTTACTGTGACTATGCGTATATTCATGATCATATTCATCTTCCTTTTTTTTTTTTAATATTGTTTTTATTACATTTTCAAAATAATACAACCGTCTTGGTCTGCTGAGGATAGTATGGTCATTTTGGCTTACACAAACAAGACATTCAACATGCCCCATCCACCCGTCCACCCCTCAAATTTCGGCTCCGACTAACAGTAGTATGCATAACAGTAACAGATCATTTATGCGAGGACAGCAATACGTCTCGTATACATCAATTGTAAAATATTAGCATGTGGCATACCATTTGCTACATTGCCTTCCGTATAGGGACCATAGCACCTCATAACATATACAGTTTCATTTTATACATTCTAATACTATTCATATAGGTCTTTCGCCACAAATTCCTCCATTATTGTATTCCAATCAAGTGATATTGGTATCTTTCTCATTCCCTTCTGTTCCTCCCTGTGTAGTTCTGCTCCTTCGGCCCTCCCCCAGCGCACCACTTCATTATACCAGTCTAACACTTTAGGAGGTCTGGCCGCTTTCCATCTCATGGTTATATTCCGTATTGCCAATATCATTGCCAAGTTCACGAACCTACGCGTGGGGGTTCCCTTCTTACCCTTGGGACCGAGACCTAATATACAACTGTCCAGTGATCTGATGTTCCTTGTCGGTGCCACGCTATTCACTAGGTCCTGGACCGTCGACCAATATGTCAGTAGCCTTGGGCAGTCCCATAACATGTGCAATAAACCCGCATTTGGGGAGCAGCAACGGGGACAATCACCTGACGCCTCCGGAAACATTTTGCTAAGTCTGTGTGGGGTTAAATATGCACGGTGTACTATCATTAGTTGGATAAACTTAAACTTTGGATTCCTGGAGACCTTACCCGCATGTTCTAATACTACCCCCCATTCTTTATCCGTGAGTGTGCGGCCAATATCTGTGTCCCATCTATCTCTGATCGAGTGCAGTGACACAGAGGTATGCGTGCGGACTCCCCTGTATAACCATTTTGTCAAATGATCTCCCTCCCCCATCAGGTATTGCATGTGTGTCAGTGCATGGGTCTGCGGCTCGTCCCCCCCCATGAGTCCATACTGTTTTAATATATCGTGAAACGTGTGCATGCAATAGAAATAGTCTGTCTGGTACCCCCGTTTCTCTCACAAAGGCATCATGGCACATTAGTGCACCATCTGCGAAAAGATCCCCTACCGTGGAAACTCCCCCTTCTTTCCAGACTCCTATGTGTCAGAGCGTCACCCTACCCGATGAGAGTGGAAGGCCCAATAGGGGTATATTCGGTGCGTAAGGTGCGGAGACCTTGGTGTACCGCACCGCCCTCTTCGAGTAACTAAGGGCCGTGCGTAGCAGTGGGGACGCTGTCGGTGGAGTTTTGCTGCCCGGTAGCAACAGTACATGCAGTTCCCCTTTCTCCCATGCTAGTTTAGTCATAGATATTTCTCTCAAGTTGCGGCCTTTTATCCAATAAGCTAGCCACTGTAGTTGGCCTGCATAGCAGTAAGCTCTCAGGTCAGTGACTCCCATTCCCCCTTGTTTCGTGGCTAATTGCAATTTAGGAAGTCCTATACGTCTACGTCCAGAACCCCAGATTAATTCAACTATTAAGGTGTCCAGCAATTTAAATGTAGACATTGGTATCAGGATAGGCAGATTAACAAAATAATATAGCAGTCGCGGGAGCACCACCATTTTTGCAATGGCTATCCGCCCAGCCACCGATATGGGCAGGGAGGTCCAAAACGTAATCTGCTTCCGGAGTGATGTTATGGATCGGGTTAAGTTCCCATCCAATATATCTTCCACGTCTCTATATATTTGGATGCCTCAATACTTAAAGGTAACTGGCGCGGTCTGGAACTCCAACTGACCAAATTGGATCGGCGCAGTCCTAGTGACGTCGTTGAAAAAAAAGGCGTATGATTTGTTCTCGTTTATCGTGAGACCAGAAAGTTTCTGGAACCTTGAAAAAAGTTCGGGCAGGGGGTCGTAGTTCTCCTCTAAATTGTGAAGAAACAAGATAATGTCATCAGCGAATGCCGAAACCACATGCGTCTCCCCATTTATATTGATCCCTTTGTGTCCTGCCTTCATCCGTATTTTGTGCAAGAGAGGTTCCAGCGCTAGTATAAACAATAATGGCGAGAGCGGGCAGCCCTGTCTGGTGCCTCTCTCTACTTGATAGTGGTTGGAAATATGGAGTCCCGTACGAGCCCGTGCTGTGGGATTCGTATATAACAATCTTACCCATTTTATGTATCCCGGGGGGACCCCAAATTTTGTCAGGGCAGTCAGCATATAGTCCCAGTGTAGCGAATCAAACGCTTGCCGCAGATCCAGAGATATGCAGCCTCGCGGTTCAGCATCCGTAGGCACCTGTGTCATCACCATATGGAGCCTCCGAATGTTGAGCGCCGTACTCCTGGTTGGTACAAAACCACACTGATCAGTATGTATTAAGGCGGGGGAATATTGCAGTAGTCTATTTGCCAATACCTTACTGAGGATTTTATAGTCCGTATTAAGGAGCGACAATGGTCTATAACTTGCTATATCTCTGCTGTCCCGTCCGGGTTTCAGCAAGGAAATCACTGTCGCCTGCACCGTTGTGTTGGGGAGGAAGCCATCCTCTATTGCTGCACTGTATACTTCTAATAGTCGAGGAATCAGCAATTCAGAGTACGCCACATAGAATTCAATTGGCAGTCCGTCGTTGCCGGGCGATTTATTGCGGGGAAGGGCATTTATCGCTACCTTAAGCTCCATCTGCGTGATCGGCGCCTTTAAGTCTGCCGCCTGCTCTGCGCTTAGCGTGGGAACTTGCAGTCCCTCAAAAAACTCCTCGTATTCCCTATCCTCTACCCTATCCGGGGATGCATACAGTTGTTCGTAGTACTGTCTGAAGGCAATGTCAATTTCCAGCTGTGTGCGTTTTACCTCACCCTTGGGGGTGTCTATTTCAAGAATGGGTGTCATAGGTGGTGCATTTTTAATAATCTTGGCTAACAGGGGGCCCGCCCTATCCACATTCACATGCTGTGTTTCCGTGTACAGATCATATTCATCTTCCTAATCCCAATAAATGGAGGAAGATTTGCACAGAAGCGTATGATTTCAGAGCACACAAGTCCTGCTGTGCTTCCAGACAAAGTCCCTTATTCCAAGTGAGGCGGTGCAGAACTACATCATGGAATTCTGCTCCTACGGAGTCCAGGGTTGTCGGTTTTTCCACACCTAGGGGGATATTCACAAGGACTTATCTCCGATTTATCTCCACCTTAACTCATCAAAAGTTTAGATAGATTTAACACCCCATTCAAAAGCGGGTGCAAACTGCCGACATCGCCAGTATTCCCGCGATAACTGCCCCAAAATTTAACACCACGGTGGACACCACCAACTAACCCTAATGAGATGCAGAGTAGGCGTTCCCGTGCAAAAACACACGAAAAAACCACAACACCACTTTCACAACGAACTGCCAGATCTGCGATGCGAGCCAAAAACAGGCGATAAGCACCAGGGAATTAACACCTGACTTTTGCTGGTGTAAAGCAGGACGACTACCTGCAGCATGAAAGGGAGCCCAGCCAAGAGCCACATCTGAAGACCCACAGATGCCATGGAGACAATGATCATGCAGGTCCGATACCCATGAGGGCCACAACACCCACCACCACCCCCCCACCGACATACACATACCGTGCACGACACAAGAGCCACAAAAAGCGCCAGATGACGCACATTGATAAAAAATAACACACATGTGTGGCCAGAAGAACGAGAAACAGTCACACAGCACTGAAGTAACAACCAAAAACTCCGTCCGGGACAATCTCGATGTCACAGCCTGGAAAATAAAGCACAAAATCAGAACGTGTGTCATGCGCACATCAAAGGAGCGAGACACAGAGAAATAGAGAATGAAAGAAAGGCGGAGAGAGAAGGAAAGGAAGGGAGAGAGAGACACAGCCGCCCCTGTGCACCCAGGCCCCACTGTTCACCTGCTGCCACCGGTGTGTCTCCAACCACGTGCCGGGATACACTGCAAGCCACCAGGTCTGCAACCTGCAATCGAGGCCAGAGTCAATCATGGCAGAGTCCATCACACAGCACACGGCAACAAATCCTGTCCGTCCCTGCGCACGCATGCAGCCGCACCCCACCCCTCCCGCCGGCCAGCGCTGGCTGTCCGCACTTGCGCACCCGGGCCCACTGCTCACCTGCCGCCAACGGTGTGTCCACCAGTGGGCACACCACGTGCCCGTGCAAGCTCCAGGCCCCGGTCCCACCCCCATGGCATGGTCCACATCATGCGGAGCCGCCCCGCGGCACAGCAGGTCCCACACATGACGCTGAGTCCTGAGGCATCAATGGCAGAGACCACATCAGTGCACACGTCATCATCGCAGGCTGCACACCCGCTCAGCTATTTTGGTGCCACTAACCCTGTGCAACCCCAGTCAGCGCCACGTGGTGGTAGGCCCATGATGGCCGCAAGGCTTCGGGTGCGACCAACCCTGGGCGCCACAACTCATGGGCCCTTTATGATTGAGAACCATGGAGCGTCCGTCATCCAGTCACCACCGGCAGTGGGGAATGTGAATTTGCCGGCCTCTTATATTGGCGGGATCACATGGCCTGTGACGCCTGTGCCTGATGGGTGTGGTGTGTGTGCAAAGCTGCCCTCAGGGAGTGGCCGTGGCATGCTGACAACTAGACCAGTGACCTGCATACCACCAGCGTGTACGCTTGCGACATGTAGCTATGTGGGCCCCCCTCGGAGCGTAAGCGGAGTGGTCTGGCCTGGCGTACGCCGGACCAGCGCAGGGCTTGCAACAATGACTCGGGGGCTCAGGGCGTGGTTCAGTCCATGTCCAGACAAGGAAGTGACAAATGCGTGCGTCCCTGTTGTAGTGTCCACGGCAAGCAGAACACAATAGGTAAGGTGGCACACTGTGACTGGCATCCCACTAGATGAGCATCATTGACGTGAGGGAAATCACTGTCCCTACATTCATCCACACATTCATACATGAATGATGAAGGACATGACACAGCAGTGCGCTTATGGATGTTTATTGCATATCCGGTGGAGTATTGCAGCTGGAGCAGTACAGGTCCATGCCAAGCACACTACACAATATGGGCCCGTGGAGGGCCAGCCAGAGTCCATCCGGGGATGACAAGTACTGCGGAAGAGGAAGGGTACAGTCCGCAGTCTGGTCGCTGTGTCATTGGTCATCGAACAGGATATGGCAGTCCATGTCGCGGGCCAAGGTGTGTGCAGCGGAGTGTATCAGGGGTCAGTGGCAGGTCATGGGGCCATGTGCGGCACCAAGCAGATACAGGCAAGGTGGCGGACATGAATGCTAGTGCCTCCTACTGAACTCAATCCCATCCACGTCCTCGTCCTCGGATGTGTGCTCTGCCCCACCTGTGGGTGTTGCAGTACCGGCTGCGGCACTGTGAGGCACTGACACACCAGGGGGCGGAGTTGTGGATGGTGAGGGGGCAGCAACATTCATCATCGCCACGCCTTGTGGCAGCACTGCCATGATGAGGACATGCAGGGCCTGGTAGATGCTCGCTACATTTCGCTGATGTGCAGCGGTGGCTGCCATCCTTTCCGCCTCCATCCGCACCATGTCCTCCATGAGCCTCCGCATGTGTGCCAGCTCACGGCTGGAATCGCTGGAGCCACTCTGAGCGGACAGGTGTTCTTGTCTCCGAGTCAGGACTCCAGCGATGTCAGTCATGGCTCGTTGGAGACCATGGAGCGGGCCCTGGGTGTCCGTTAGAGACTGGAGCTGGTCCCTGATGGGACCTAGACACCCATGGATGGCGTCCAGTTTGGTAGCCATGAGGTCGAACCCCACCCGCACCTGCTCAGCCATCTCCCTCTGGACCTCCAACACTCAGCGTTGGAAGGCCATGTGTTGCTCGGGGGTGTTGGGAGACAGCCGGGGTTGTGGGTGCCTCCTGCTGGGTGGTTTGTGGAGTGGGTGGGGTCTCCTCGATGCAGCTGGGCTGCCCTGGTCCTGGAGGTGCTTGGCGGATGAGCTCAATGATGTCTTGGAGGGCTTGGGTGTCGATGCTGGTGGTGTCCTCCTCGTCATCAGTGAAGAGTGGCTGGGACTGCTCTGCAGGAGGTGTTGACGATGCCCCTGCAATGTGAAGGGGAGATGGTGTATTACAATGTGTCCGCATGTATGTAGCCGCATGGTACAGGTTCACATTCAGGCAGCATGGCATTGTACATTGAGACAGTCTGTGGCTCAGGGCCATGATCCAGAATCATTGTGGGTGTGCACTGTGCCCTGCTTGATTGTGCATGTGTGCCATTGTGGCCATCTCCCCCCTCCCCCCAGTACCTGGTGGTCACTCACCCTGTTGCGGTTGTGTTGTGTCCTGTCGAGCAGTGTCCGGTCCTCCGACTCCTGCCACGGTCTCCACACTGATGACTGTCGACACCAGCTCCTCCATGTCATCCAGCTCCTGCTGTGGCGCAGGCCTCCCACCTCCAGTCTGCATTGCTGCCTTCTGGTTGGCTGCGAGTTTCTCCTTGGTCTTGCGCTTGATGTCATTCCATCGCCTCTTGACCTCGTCCATTGACCTCCTGTACTCTCCGACGGCATTCACCTTGTCCACGATGGCCCGCCATAATCCATTTCTGGTGGCCAATGACACATTGGAGGCGATGAACAGTTGTTGATGGTGTTCTATCACCTCCGTGACCAGGATCCGATTCTCCTGCGGACTGTACTTCGTCTTCCTCTTCTTCTTGTCCTTGCCCTTCCCTGTCACCGTGGTCCCGGGCTGGTCGTCCGAGGTACTTGTGGGGTTGCGCTCGTCCTCTGCGCCTGCTCCGGCTGCCTCCATGGTGCTTGGGTGTTGGTCATTTTGTGTTTGTGTGTTTTTTCTCCTTTTGTAGTGATTTTCCCGCCTGCCAGGTGTGTATGGCAGGCCTGGCGCTGCTTATCGCTGATTTCCTCATCGCGAATGGGCTCGTCGCACGTTTTTTGGTGTTGGGGTTTGTGTTTTTATCACTGTCGAGGTGCTTGTATCGCGGACATTGTCCGCGGTTTCAGGAGACTATCGCATGGTACCACCGTGTTGTGAATTCCTCGTTAACATGGGGTTATTTTCCCGCGATGGACTGCGATGTGTAAAGTTGCGTTAACATTTTTTGGTGATATTTAGCACACGTTCTTGTGAATATACCCCCTAGTTTTTTTAGGTGTGGGAGAATCAGATACGATGTTACTGTGGGGTAATTCCACCTGGCAAAATTGCATGAGGCTTTGGTTGCAGCAGCAGCCAGGCCTCATTCCTAGTTTTTGTCAGACAGTGGGGAGCATACAACGCTCCCCACTGCTAGAAAACACATTCCCTTTTCCTCCTGTACTCCATCCAAACAGGGCTAGACTGGGAACCAAAAGCAGCCCTGGCAATTTTGTCAGACCAGCCCCCCCTCCCGGTGTAGGGCCGGACTGGCCGTAGCAGGCATTGGCGTTTCCCCCGGAGGCTGGAATGGTGGGGGCTGGTTTTGCAGTGGTGGGGACCTGTTTTGTTACTGAGGGCCGGTTTTGTGGGGGTACTGCAATATTGGCCCCCCATCAACAAAAGCAGCAGTGCTTCATACTTGCCCTCCGTGGGGCTGGTGCGACAAAATTGCCAGGGCTGTTTTGGGTTGCCAGTCCGGCCCTGCCCGAGTGGGCTGGGGGGGGGGAGGGGGGAAGGGTGCTTTGTGCTTTTTGTCACTAGGGGCCGATATTGCAACACCGCTGCAAAACCGGCCCCCTGTAACAAAAATGGCCCCCACCGCTGCAAAACCGGCCCTCACCCTTTCAGCCTCCTGGGGAAACGTCCGATGCCCGCTACAACCAGTCCGACCCTGCTTCCAAACCACTCCCTCACCCCTGTCCACCAAGAGGCTCCTGCATATATTTAGCACCTGCTCAGAGCAGGTGATACATGTATGTGGTAAACTCCATTCTATGGTGTTTAACTTGGAATTGCACGATACTGGACGGATTTACCACATAGTAACAGTAAAATCACATGTTATTTTACCATGAAACTCTGAATGAAGGGCATAGATTGATAATGCCATCCAATTTCTTAACATCACTTGTCCTTGAAAAATATTAGTCACAAGAAATAGACAGGAGGAAATTGTCTTTAGCTGGGTGAAGAGGCTGGAAAATCATTTCTCTACTGATGTCCCAAAGACCATAAGGTCACTTATGCAGCAACAGATTTAAGGAGTGGATCGAAAATACAAGATTGTCTCCATATTGTGTGGTGTATTTATAGTACAGCAAAAGCGTGTGAATACTGCCTCTCATGGCCAGGTGTGGGACATGGATGTCACAGAAGTCTTTATGTAAGGCTTTCTCTAGGGAATCACATTATCTGCATAACCTAGGTCCGGCAACCCTTGTGGTGCAAGCCTCCCCTCGATCCCCCACCTCGGGTGGACCCAGCTTAGGTCAACCACTTTGTAAATAGAGGCATAGCTAACATTGGTGCAGCAGATGCCGTGGTACCAGGTTCTAGGGATGTAAGTAGCCAATTGCAACTTAGTTATGGGTGTCTTTTGCTATTAAAAGAGGGTTAAAGAGTAGAGGTGTGTGAAATTCACATAACTTGCTTTTGCATTATTTTGTGAAATGTTTTTTAAAAGGTGCAAAATTAAGCCAGAGGCAAAACCAGAATTTGCCTCTATAAACAGTCAAAAAAAAACACAAGTGGCAGAAACAACAGCATCTCGCTTTCTAGTCATTCACATTGTTCCTGTGCACTCATGCTAAATTTGCAGTAAATGGTTCAGAATTATGCAATGTGGTGTAATACCATAATTTTGGGAATTTTGTGTAACAAGAGCAACACAAAATTCCTGAAATTGCTCAATATTATGCCTGCGTAATGGACATTTTGTCCAATGCCCATAAAAAAAGGTCAATTTTCATTGCTTGCATTGGAGCATTATACGCCCTTCCTACATCCTAGTTTGTATATCTGTGACGTAGCAATTTACAAATTTTGCAGAGTGGGCATAATTTTGTGCTATGCCATTCAATTAGATGGTTTAACATGGTATGAGTTGACCAACAGTGACAGCAACTTGTAAACTAAGGACACTTCAGGGGCCAAATGAGGACCGGCTGTGAGCCAAATAAATGTGTATATTTTGTATGATTCCTACTGCATCATAAGGCTGGCCTAAAGGTGCGGGTCGGTAATGAGAGTTTGCCCGTGTCTGTGAGGCCGAAGGCTCGCTTGTGGCCATGAAGACGGCTACATTCTAAAACATGACCAAGAAAGACCTGGGAGTGGCCAGTGCCGTCTTAACGCATGGGCCCCAGGAGCATAGGGCCCCCATGCAGACCAGAATTTAGCACAAATTTTCCGTTGAATCTTTTCATTCCTGTGAGGGATTGTGTAAGCACAGCTTTGCCTAAGGGCCTATAATGCTGTTAAGATGGCCCTGGGCGTGGCAAATCATAAGATTCATTATGGGATGTTGCCTGTGATGCGTCCGAGGCTTATTCAAATGTTGGTGTTAGAAATGGGATCTCTGGTTGGCTAAGGCTTGCGCCAAAGCCAGGCAGAGACCACCACTCTAGTCAGGGCAAGGGAGTTACATGCCAAAGATAACCCCTGCTCACCCCCTTGGTAGCTTGGCACGAGCAGTCAGGCTTATCCCGGAGGCAATGTGTAAAGCGTTTGCGCATGCATACAGCAACAACATACCAGGCACACTACAAAAAGGAACTCCACGCAAGGTTATATCAAAAATAGCCTTTGTATTCTCATAACACATTAGAATAGTAATCACATAATATACATGGTGCCAACTGGCACTGGGTAATATCTACAAGGGATTATTTACACATGACAGGGCCACTGTCAGAACCATCACTTATTAAAGATAATAAATGCAGAACATATCATGAACGTACAACCAGTAATCACTGGTAACCACTGTACTCAGCATCAGCCTGTAACATAAACCACATTATGCACAGTATCACATTAGGCGCAAAATACCTTATACGCCAACCTCCTAAGCCTAAACACATTAGACCAGAACCTCCTAAGCCTAAACACATTAGGGAATAACTCACAACCTAAACGCATTAGGTAATAATAAAATCACAAGCATAAACACATTATGCAAAACCTCATAATCATGAAAGTACATTAGAGGCATAACTCACATTAGGGCCTGGCGCCCTACAAACCTAACAGTGCCCCTGGCCAACTGGCCATCTCTAAAAAGGGGCTCAAATGCCCTATGTCCCAAGAGTCAGGGCTCGCTGCCAAGGCAGCGGAAAGTCAAGGGTGCGCAACTGCGCAAACCTAAACGTAGCAGCTGCCCACTACTTGCTGGGCAGCTGGAAAAGATAGGGGGCCAAGGAGTGCGTTCCACTCCTAACTTCAGAAAGACATTCCCCCAAAGAATTGTGCGCCTAAACGGTGTAGCTGCCCACTACTTGCTGGGCAGCTGTGAATCTCCAAATGAAGCCTGGCACCACTGTGCCGCTTCTGTCCCTCTCAGGGACTGCTAAAATAATATAGCCCCCTCGTTGCAGCTGGCTGCACTCTCGCAGGACAGCTGGGATCAGCCATGAAAGCACGGGCACCACTGTGCCTCTGGACCCCCACTGGGGCCCTACGAATAAATCATGCCCAACGTTGGAGCAGCCCTCTGGCAGGCGGGGCCGCTCAAGAAATATGCACTGGCACCAAGTGTGCCTGAGGGGCCCCGTTCAACGGGCTCCTCCTGGGCACAAAACACTCTGTCCCCCTTGTGTGCCCTCTGCAGCCCCCACTCACCGGGGCTGTTCTGGATCCCTGGAGGCTCAGTCTCCTCTCTTCGCTCCTCCGGTCTCCTCTGAGGCTGCTTGGTCACCAGGCAGCACGCCGGATTTCCTTGTGGAGGTCACCGCGCCTCCTCTCAATGACCCGCGAGGCTCCCGCTAGCACACGGGGGCCCCGCTCTCCAGGACTCTCCTGACTTCAGATCACGGAGGCGGGGTGGGCTCCCGCCTTCCTTTATGAGGCTTGCCTTCCCCTCTGCAGCCGGACTTACTCCACACACGGGGCTCTCTCAGTCTCTCGGGAGCCCCGACTTGAGTCCGGCCGCACTAGTGGCATCCATGCAGGCGGGGTGGGCTCCCGTCTGCCTACAGCATCTCCCTCTTCACCCGGGCCCCCTTCTGGGACCCGGGACTTCAACGTGGAGCCTGCGAGGCTCTTGACTTCCGGTTTCCGGCTGCAGGCTCCGCCCCAGGCCAGGCCAGACGTGCCTGACTTCCTGGTCGCGCTGCTGCGGCCGGGAGACAATTCCTTCGGCGGCCGGGGCCGCAGCGGTGAAACGCGGGGTGGGCACCCGCAAGTTAAACAAAATAAATCACAAGCGGGGTGGGCACCCGCAAATAGGCGCCACGATGCAGGGTGGGCACCCGCCATTGGAAACATCTACAAAGCGGGGTGGGCTCCCGCTCGGCATGACAAGAATGCGGGGGAATCCCTACGCCGTGGATTCCCTCCTCCACGGGCAGCTCAGCGCTGCGGAGCCCTCGTGCTCCTTCTCTGGGAGAAAATTAAAATAAAACATAGCGCTCAAGAGGCGCTAGATGCAGCAAAGATCCTGCATTAAAAAAGAGTAAGTCCAGCAAAAGTTCCTTTAGGGATCAAGGGGGCAATGCTGGGCCCAGGGAGGCAAGCCCTCATGGCTATTCCTCCTGGGCCCCAGCAGCAGCACGCCCCTGCAGGTTCAGCAACAGCACCAGAAGAGAGAACTGACCAACATTATGGGGTCACAGCCCCTACATTTATACACCCTTTTCCTTTGTCTAAAGGTGCAGGGTTTGGGGGAACCAGATACAACTGGTTTAGGGGAGCTTTGGAGCACTTTGTTTTGTTCAGCTCCTCTCTCCTTTGTCAGGTGGGGGCTCAGGGATTAGACGCACCACAGGGGGCGGAGCCAGCATTGTAGAAGGAAGGCACAGTCCTATTCAGGTCCCAGGTGCAACTCCTCCCTCCCATCTAGATGGAGATTCCATTCAGCCCTGCGCTGACTCACCCTCCCCCTCCTGGAGCCACACACACCTCCCAGCCCCTGTCACTCACAAGCCAGACATGCAATTCACATCAGGCAGGCAGACACAGAGCACACAGAAATGCCAACTTCTAGAAGTGGCATTTCTCTACCAGTCACCATAAATCTGCGCACACCATCGCGCAGCATTTATTCTCACGAGTTCGCACATACTAGACTTGACCATGCTGCACCTCTCATAACAGGAATTACCACTGGCACACTCATCCTCAATGCATTCCTATGGGAGGGCAGGCCAGTCTCACCACACACACTCAGAGAGCGCACGCACTTTACACTGGACCACAGTGCTAAAGTGCCCAGAGACTTAAAACTACTAACATACAAGGCAAAAAGTTTAGGGGTGAACCTGCCAAAAAGGGCCAAGTCCAACAGTTGGGAACTCCACTGAAGACAACGGAGTGGCAGAGGGCCAATAATGATTTTTACAGACTTCTGCTCTAGGTTGTATAGCAGAATATTGATTACAGAAATGTCGCGCTATAAGAATATTGTAGCAAAAATATTGACAAGCAATATATCAATGAAGGAAGTATATAGGTAAGTTTAGATTTACTGTTCATAGCTCTACATTCAGTTACCGAGAAGATATATATATTGTCAGGTTTGTCAGCCCTCTTTTCCTTTCCTTTCGCTGTCAACCTCGCCATAGTCCTTGGCATGTGGGGGGGAACACCCAACACTGCTGCCACAGGCACTGTAAGTAGGGGTGCTGGGGGTGCTGCAGCACCCCTAGAAATAATCATTCTAGAGTTCAGAAGGTCAATGAGCAATAAAGATGCCTTTAAATATTGTTTAGCTCATCACATTTGCTGCACTTCAAAGAAAAATGTCAAATATCAAGCTATGTCTTCTGATAAGTTGATGTTTATCAAGGAAGTGGAGTGTACTTTTATTTCTCTGACTGCAAGGTGAAAGGATTTTGTAAAAGTCACCTAGTTGCCAATCCTGCTGGGGTAAATGAAACAAAAGGAAAGACTGTAGCATGTCAGTTGTTTCTAAAACACAGCAACATTTCAATGTTGGGAAACGAACTCTACACATATGTCAAATTATATCAACAATTAGGAAAGCACAAATAAATCACTTTTTTGTAAATCTGAAGTGTGATGGAAACAAAGATTTTAATATAATCAAAATAAATCAAGACACTTGGTGATGCGCAAATGATAAATATTCAGTAAAACCTGATTTCCAAACATTGTTTTTGTGCTATATAGTTTTACCAGCAAAACTGTATGTCTATGCAAATTTAGTGGCCATTTCAACTGAAAATATGCTGTAATGACAGTGCGCTACCACACCAGTTCTCCAAAATGCACCACCAGCTACATAACACATCCTTACCACTCTTCTGCTGAATGGACATTACATATTTGCTACACATGCTCTTTGTGTGATGCTTGGGTTTTTCACAGTCCCTATGACTTCAGGGATATAACATTAATGGCAGCACCCACACAGTAAAAATTGTCCCAGCACCTGACTGCTGCCCCTGACCCCACTGCAGCTCGCCTCAAAGTGATGGCCAGGCCTCCCCAATACTCCAAAACTCCCACCCTGGGACAGGCAGATCACTCCTCCCTGCCTCCTGCAGTATGTGCAGCCCCCACCCCCACACTGCCTCACTCTCACTGTCACCTGTCACATCGCCTGAACCTACTGAGTGCTATGCCCTGAACTTAAGCCGGCCTGCACCCATCTTTGCATCTAAGTGCTGGCCCAACTACACCAACTACCTACCTCGCATTCCTCTCCTTCCCCGCGGAAGCTTCTCCGGCTCCCTGCTGTAGCTGACTTGTGAATATACCCCAAGTAGGTAGGGGAAGATAAGATGGAGGAAGCCTTGCACTGTGTTCTCACCCTAAACCTCAGATATACCCCTCCCCTTCCAATTCCCTGCCAATTATTACACAACACTTGCCTGCACCATCTGTCCAAAAAGGCCCACAACTTTCATTAGTTTTTGGTTTTTTTAATTTAACTTTCATTTTGTTTTAGGACTTTTCATTTAGTTTCATTTTTTCCTTTGGGCCTGGAATTTCACGCCTATTCCTGTGTTTTTTAACCAAAATGGGCAGTAGCATGAAGCACAACAATGTATATATTTTTTGCAAAGCCAGAAAATGCAAAGCACCCTGTAACATGCTGCCTATGCCCCAGTACTGGAACACCAGTGCAATAGTTTCTCACTAGTGGCACTAAAGTGCTGCTAAGTTAAAAAATAAAAACTAGTTGTCATGATATACTAAAACTTACAAGTAATTATGAGTCAGGTAAAATATTATCGAGGGCAGAATGAGCAGGGTTTTTATCCCTCCCACCCTCCAGACTCATTTGTTAATCTCCCTGCCTGGTCCACATATTAGCCCCTTACTTCCATCCTCGCGACATCATTTATTAGCACTACGTATACCCATGCTCCTGGCTTAATTTGTATTTGTGAAATTCAGTGATTGTTTTTTTTTTTATCCAAATGAAGCACTGATACCATACCTTTCTATTGCACAAACATACCAATATTTAATAACCTTACTAGGAACTCTAAAAGCTGTCTAGGGAAGTTCCAAACACTAGTTAAAGTTAATGTTTTCCAAAAGTGAATATTTATTTATTTGAGTTTTATATAGCGCTGGCTAGACCCGGAGGTATCAGAGCGCTTTACATAAGGATCCACAAAATTACAAATACATCAGTTCCAAGAAAACATTTCAAGAGCGTCAGAAGACGAAGTAAATGGAGCTTAGAAGGGTAAGGGGGTGGGGTAAAGGTATAGGAGGGAGAAAGGATGGAGATAGGATGGATGGAGAGACAAAGGAGAGTCTGCCCAAAGTCCGGCTGGGTAGGTGACGGCCGAGGGGGAAGTCCACAGCCCATCTCCTCTATAGCTATCAGGTAGCTCCACCGGGCATCAGTCAAGCGGCTAGGTCTCAATGAAAAAACAGTTAGAGAGCAAAGAGGAGGAATAAATGGAGCGTAAAGGAGAAAGTGGGTGGAGTAAAGGGGTAGGAGGGAGAGTACGACGGAGAGACGAAGTAAGGTCTGCCCAATGTCCGGCTGGGTAGGTGACGGCCGAAGGGGTAGTCCACAGCCCATCTCCTCTATAGCTATCAAGTAGCTCCACTGGGCATCGGCCAAAAAGCTAGGTCTCCACGGTCAGAGGTAGGTTCACAGATTCGGTATCCTGAAGGGTAGGACGGATGGGGGATGAGTACGAGGTCTGGTCGAAGTCCGTTTTTTTTTTTTTTTCCAGAGGAGTAGCACGACGTGGTAGGGAATACCCAAGTCACCTCAGTATCAGGGGTGAAGAATGATTCCAGTGTTGGTAGACCTCATCCCTGGGAATCCAACTTGTTTTATCATACCAGTCTCTCAGAATAGGGCATGCATTCTGTACTGAATCATTTCAAGGACATTTCACAAGCATTGAAATGCAATTTAATCTTCATTATATGGAAAGGGAGGATGGGCAGGTAGGTGAAGACCTCCTTAAATGTCTGACAATCATAGCGCCTTGACTCAGCTGGTGCATCATATGTAGTCACATTACTACGGTACATGTAAACTAACAAGGCCAAGGAAAACGTTTGTGAATGGGTTCCAAGTATTCTCTTTCACATGCCCCAAAAAGTTGCTTAAGATCTTCTTCTGATCTGGAATTAACGTGGAAAAGTGTGTTAAAGTTTTCAGTGAGGTACACTGATTGAAGAAGCCTTATTAAAGATTTCTTTAGTTCTTGTTTGTCTCTCATTCCGATTGAATGTGCAGAGGATGGGGCCTAGAGCCATGCTAGAATGTACCGTAGACTTGAATTAATTTCCAATAGGGCTGTAGGCAAGTTCGGACTTCGCGAATACGCTAAAGGTGCCCATTTAAGATTTAAAATTTAGCTTAACACGTTTTGTCTCTATGCTGATGTTTTATGTGATTTTTTTATGCTCATTCTAGCCCCCTGAAGCTTACAGGTGACTGGTCACAGTAAAGCAAAACTTTGACTTAAATAAAACAATTCCTTGACCAAGTGGAGTGGTTCTGTCTATACAAACTATTCTGCTTACGGTTGGCCTCATTTTATGCCTCGGTTCATAATCTGCTGGTACAGAACTTGCTGTAAAGGTGAACCCTCGTGCACATGACCACATTTCACCTTAGTCCGTCTAGGTATGATTTACTGCGCATTCCCAGGGGCTGTAGTTTGTACAACCGCAAAGTATCTTTAAGCTGAGGGCTTATACGGATCAGGGTTGTCTCTCTCTTTTAAATCCCTTACTCTGTGCTAAGCGGGTCTCAACATGTTGTTAACAATGGAGTTTTGTGCCAATTTATTTTAAGGGTAAAGGGCACCACCTTGAGTTCCTGTTTGTTTTTCATACTCCTCATTCAGAAAACTGTTGATAGACCTAGTGTAGCATTTATTCTAAACAGAGCGAAGATATGATCTCTTTTGTCAGATTATACAATGGAAAAATGAGCAGTTCTTCTGCACTGTAATATTACTGCTGCAGTCACATACTGGTGGTGTTTTAGTTCACTTACGTTTCATTAATTAATTTTTTTATATATTTTTGTTTCTTTTAAAAACGTCTGACCAGCAAGTTTTTTTGCATCATTTTCAATTGTGTCATTTATTCATTTATAGATCAAAGGGTACTGCACAGGCAGAACCAAGTGTTCATCATCAAAAAGCAAATTAATGCAGAAACCGCATAGAAAGCATCAGAGAAACGGGTATTTTACAAATAGGCTGTCCATTGTTAGTTAATAAACATCAGCTTACAGCTTATAAAAATGCCAGATCTGCCAGGGTGAAGCGACTGGTTTAGGAACTACGGGGCCATATGTTCGAAGCTATTTAGCAGCTGCAAACTCTGGGCCAGATGTACGACCTGCCAAATAGCGATTCACAAATTGCGTCGCTTTTGCGACTCGCAATTTGCGACTCGCTATTTGGCATGTACAACAGTGTCTTGGACACTGTTTGCAATTCCCAATGGGGTCGCAAAATGCAAGGCTCATGAATATTAATGAGCCACTCGCATTTTGCGACCCCATTTGGAATGGCTGACCCTCCCAGGGATGGTGGCCTGCTGGGCTCAGCAGACCACCATGTCTCGGACTGCTTTTAAATAAAGCAGCTTTTATTTTTTAAATGCAGCCCATTTTCCTTACAGGAAAACGGGATGCATTTAAAAAAAAAAAATGAAATGTTTTCGTTTAATTTTTAAAGGGCAGGCAGTGGTCCCTGGGACCACTGCCTGCCCTTAAAAATAATTTTGCATGCATTAGCAAAGGGGAAGGGGTCCCCCCCTTCCCATTTGCGAATGCCTTATCACCTACTTGAAGTAGGTGGTAATTTGCGAGTGTTTTGCGACCGCAATTGCGGTCGCAAAACAAAACATTAGTACATGGCTATGGAGTCGCTATTTGGAAGGGAACGTCCCTTCCAAATACCGAGTCGCAAAACAGTATTTTGCGAGTCGTAATTTATTTGCGAGTCGCAAAATACTGTTTGTACATGGGCCCATGGTTTTTAGCGTGCGCAAACGGGTCTAAGACCCCTTTGCTCATGCTAAAAACCTTCATACATGTGGCCCTCTGTGATACGCTAGTTCACAGGATTTGGCCACTAACGGGGTGATTAGTATGGCGGGCGGATGCACCCTATCGGACAACGGGACTGCCCGACTAGCTGTCGGGGGTCCCGTCAATCGTATTACAATGCGACCCCCTCCAAGGCGGTCGCATTGCCTATCTCTTGTATTGCGGCGGGTGGTGGGTGCTGCAGCACACGCCGCAGTACAAGAAATAGAAAGGGAACATAACCCTGCAGTACGTGGCAGGCACCATGCGGTGCCTTCCACATGGGGCAGGGATATGTAGGGGGGCACCATAGGGCCAGGGGGAAGGGGGGCCCGCTACGGGCCCCCAATAGTCCCTTTCTGCCCACCTTTCCATGGCAGGTGAACCGCCATGAAACGGCTGGAGGAGAGGGACATCGTAATCCTACGGTGGTGCCTGGTAGGCACCGCCACCATTGCAGGGATTGCGAGGCCCTCCGCCGCCCCGACGGGCTCAAGGTGCCCGTCGGATGCGTGGAGGTCGGTGTTTCCAATCGCCATCACACCGCCTGCCATTGTAATATGGCGGGTGGAAAACATGTCTACTATGGCGGTGAGACCGCCACCGACAGGCTGACGGTGGCGGTCTCACCGTCATCGTAATTAGCCCCTCAATGTTTTTTTAGTATGTACCAAACCCATTTTGTGTTTCGATTAGTGCTTTCCGACTTGGAAAAATTGGCTTAGAAATCAATACGAAACCGCAATGTGGAAAGTGGGTGCTTTCCAATTGTGATTAGAAATGGTATGTACCAATGCTTTGTGACTGTAATTTGGGTCACAAACCATTGATAGGTTACTGACTGCTCAAGGTAGATGGTAACCCATTCGCTAAGGAGAAGAGGTCACTTGAGACTCCTTCCCATTTGTGAATATAAACAAAAGTTTGTTTGGGAGTGGCCACTGTTCCAAATATATTTTTTTAACACAGCCTTGTTTCCTTTAACAGGCTGAATTTAAAGAAAAAAAGTTTACTTTATTCAAAGCTGATCACAGGCATGGTGATCCTCTGACCCCCGCTGTCCATCATCCCTGTGATGGCATCCAATCAGAGTTAGTCAGAATTTCCAAACTACTTCATGAATAGTGATGCAGTAGATCCAACTGCGATCCACTTTGAATGGTGATTTTGAAACCGACCTAATGTTACATAGGTTGGTTAGCAAAATTAGGGGCATATTATCAAGAACGGCGTTAAAAATTATCGCCGGTTTAGCGGCAGAAAACTGCCGCTAAAGCGGCGATAATGGGCTTGATAATATGCCCTTGAGAATTCCAATAGAAGTCCATGTTCTGGTGTCAACCTGGGCTTCTATTGGAATTCTCCAGGGCATATTATCAAGCCCATTATCGCCGCTTTAGCGGCGGTTTTCTGCCGCTAAACCGGCGATAATTTTAACGCCGTTCTTGATAATATGCCCCTTAGAATCTGTTCGCAAAATGTTGGTGCGCAATTTGCAACCACTTTTTGCTATTCGATTCTTATTTCATCTGGCCCTAAATTCCTTAATGTGTCTACATTGTTTTAAAATCCTATTTTATTGTGATTGATTTTTTATATACAATTCTAACACGCAATAAATGAGAGCGAAGGACATATTGTGCTGAAATTCAGAATCTCTTTCGGCATAAATGCATTTTCAGTGCATCCTGTTCTTTCCTTTCAATTTTGCAAGTGAGAAACAATGCCCCTTTATATACACATAAAGCACAAGAGAGGGCCAGCTTAAAGGTCCGACAGAAGGAGGTACGTCGACACTTGAAAAAAAGTACAGTAAATCCTTTATTCGAACGGTGATGCAACAGCAAACTGCACAGCTGGACATCTCTCACCATCTGCAATCCACCCACATACCACCCCATCCACTTGCACCTGTAGAACGTTCTCCCTAAACCATCTGACAAAAAAATCTATGACACATTGTACACATTGTCAAACAACGCATCACACTGCAACCTTCAAATGAACAAACAAAATGAAAAGAGTAACTGATAAAACTCATATACAAACACACAAAAAAAACTGCAGGAGCAAGAAAGGTTTTTTACTAGGCAGCCGCGGCCCGTGCAGGAGAGCGGTGGGGCCGGGTGGCGGGGGATTTCGACTGACGATGACGAGAGAAAATTAACTAAATAATTAATTTTCCCTCGTCCTCATCCGTCGAAATCCCCCTCACCGAGCTCCACCGCTCTTACCTGCACGGGCCGCGGCAGCTCCTAGGCACTATCTTACAGAGTCAATGCATTAGATAGGGTGTGGGTCACAAAGATTTTGCGTGACTTTCTCTTGTAGTACTCCTGAACATACTCCTGAATTTCACGAGTATGCCACGCCAACTTCAGGAGTGCAGCCGGGAGTGCTCATTTAGGGGCTTATTTACAAGCCCCTTGCGCCACTTTTGCGTCACTTTTTCCACGTTAAAAGTGACGCAAAAGTGGCGCATGGGACTTGTAAATCTGCCCCAGAGTGTTCCTGACTTACTCCTGGAATTCAGGAGGAAGAGAGAAGTACTACAAGAATAGACCACATCTACACACAGCAAATCATGGTGAATCAGGCCCATTGTTTACTCTGGGTATCCTGTGGACCCTCACTCTGTCACCGTGAGTGTCACTCCAGAACTGAAAACACCACAGCTCGCAACTATCACACCTTTTTGGGTGACACCTACACCGCTTTGACTGCATCACAATTACATTCCTTTCAGTAACCATGGAGGGAACACACAGCCACCCCAGGTAAAGCACACTCTTCTGCAAAGTGGCACCCAGGAATGTAGTTACGGCGCAGATCCTTACCACCAGTCCAGCTCACATCTCACTATTAACTCTTTCGTGCTCCACAGTCCTCTTTCTTTTATCCAGTGCTTAATTTGCAAAAAACATAAGTGCCAGGGCTCTCGTCAGGAGGCCATTGCGCCTTGTACCACACATTGGCCCTGCCAGCGCCTCCAATGATAGTAACAACACAAGTACTAATATTCAGACTCCTACAAGTGGGACAGTTCGGACTATTTCAGGCCCCCAAAACTGTAAGAATGGCTAGGGTGGCAAGTAAAATTATTTTTTATGTACATTGAGTTAATAATTAACTGTTGTTGTGGTCATCTCTAAATTAGCTAGACAGCGCCACCTTGTGGCAGACTGTTACAGGCCCCGGTGCTGAAAATTAAGAGCCGGTGCCGAGCGCCTGAAACCACCGGCTCAAATTAAGCAATCCTTTTATCATTCTTGCAGCCGACCACAGCCCCACATTTACGCAACTCAGTAGTAGAGCGTAACTAAGAACAACTGTCATAGACATGACTCAGGTTTTTACTACAAGTTGGCCAGTAATTGCTGCAATATTTATTGCCCCAGATAATATCACCCAATTAAGAGTTTTTCCAGAACAAAGGGGAATAACATATGGATACATATGGATGTTGGTACCTACTGCACCAAAATCAGCATGTACTCGTCTTTACTGGGCATTTTTCTCCTGATCTATATATTGGAATGTTTGATATGCTGAAATGTAGCTGGGAATGTGATTTTTATCATAATAGTTGTAATTCTGATATGTGTTGTAACTCCTGTAACTGCATATATGGGAATTTGATATCCAACTCGTAATGAGGGCCTTTGTCTTAATGTGGTGCCGCTCTGCCCCTATCTGCTTCGGCCTCCTCCTTTGAGACTCCTACTTTAGTTCACCAGTAAGGATTTCTTGTAAATAAGAAAAACATTGGAAGAGCAATCCCTGTAAAGCTCCTGGGCAGGGACCTGTCACCTTCATGCAGGTTTGAGAGGTCTGAATCTTTGGAAATTGCACTACCCTTGTAGGAGGCTGGCTTAGTATATGGTGCACACTTATTTAAGTGAAACACCTTGCACTAATCCAGGCAACCCTTATGATGATGTTAGTGGTCTTTGATAACCTTTGAAAGCTCTCAAAGTGGTAGCTGTGGAGGGCAGCCTTCAAGCTTATCTTGAAGGAGTGTGAAGCAGCTTGTTTTACCAGTTTAAGCATGTAGTGTAGGTTACTTGAAAAAGAACCACACAGTGTATATATAAAAATATGTCTATTTATTACACAACATTCACTAACACATTGGTATATCTCCTACCCGGAGATATAAACACTAATACACAATAATACTTCAATTGAAAATGGGTAAGTAAGCACAAAATGCAGTGGTCTCCAGGGGGAGACCAAACCATATATAAAAAAGTGGAATGCGAACTGCGAACGAAGTCAGAACTTGGACCAGGAGACTCAGAGGAGCTGGGGACACAAGGAACCACCTAAGGTAAGTACCCAGGAACCCCATGGAGGCTGTGTGCAGTGTGGAAACACAGCCACATGTCCTGTAGAAGTCAACAGGGAAGTCACAGTTGCAGGTTTGAACAAGAAGGACCCTTTCCAGTGGACCCTGAAGAAACCCTGTGGAAGACAGAGGGTTGGAGAGTCACCCCACCCATGGATACCCCAGGAATCAGGATACCTACACCAGGGAAGCCGGGTGCATAGGTGCGAAGTGACATCAGAAACTGCCGTAGACCACAAAGGAGGACTTCAGGAAAGATGCTGCTGCAGAAGACTGTGCAAGAGTCCGGTGGAATCCAAGGGTGGATTCTTGAAGTGAAGAACCTATAACCAGAGGGGACAGTGTTTATGCCACTCGGAGAAGACCAGGAGGCACAGAAGCGCAATACCCACGATGACGACGGTTCAGGAGTGATGACAGTGACCTTGTTGCTGCAGCTGTGGGGACCAGGCGGCGCAGAGGAAGACCAGGAGCCGTGCACAAGCTGTCCCATGTCAGAAGTCAAGAACCATGGGTCGGTGTCTGGCAGGAGCACCAACAAGCCTTGGCAGCTGCAACAGGCGTGAAAAGCGAAGAAGGAGCAATGTTGGGACCAGCAAGGTCCAAGTGTCTCACCAAAAGCAGGAGAGTTGGACAGGCCCAAGCAAGCACGGGAGCCCACTGAAGCAGAAGAAGACCCTCAAGAGGTCCCACAGGTCGACGGCACAGGAGTCGCAAGAGGACCTCGAGCAGCTCACCAAGAAGGAAGGCCCATGGTGCAGAGGATGCAGTGAAGATGCTGTACTTGGCAGGAAGAGATGCTGGAGACTGGGGCTTCTTGTAGCCAGAAGATCTCTGGAGTGCAGAGCCAACAAGCCTGGGGCTAAGCAGGGCCAAGCAGGGCGGGCAAGGAGCACCCAAGACCCGGTCTCTACGGTAAGCAGCAGCAGTCACTGGGCCCAGGTCGAGGCCTCTGGTTTCAGAGTGGGCGCCTTGAGTAGATCAGGCCTCGTCTCGGCCATATCATAGCCGCCGAACGTCGCCGGGTACCTTCATATCGGCTCCAACCTCCCAAAGAGGCACTTCAGGGCAGGGGGGAACACTGCGATGAGCTGGATGTCATCAAGGGGCGTTGCTGGACTGGAGATTATGAGGATTATTTGGCGGGCTGGCCTGGAGAGCTCACGTCGGCCATGTTGCTTGGCCACGCCCCCAATATTCAACCATGTTTAAGGAGAAATCACAGGCACTTTGCAACTGGTTAGTGGGCGTAAAATACACAGAGTTCTACAGGCCGAAAAATAAAGGGTCTAGCAAAAGGCAAAAAATCCAGGGTGACCCACCAGAAAAGGTGGATTTCCTACAAGGAATATAAACCCAATGGACAGTACCAAAACAAAACAAACATGTTAGTTTTTTCTTTCTGCTGTTCAACTGGAAGTTACTGGGTTTGTTTTGTAACAATTTGAAGTAGTTTACCACTTAACTCTTGGAGCCACAACACTGACCCACTCTAATTGAATGCTGACGTATGCCACTATAGCATTCGACTCTCTCAGTTTAGAGAGGTAGAGAAGCAAAGAATCACTCAAAGAGTGAGGTGTTACATTGGACACTCAGGTTCTTATTATGAGCGATTTGTGAAATTCCAGTATGTGCAGTAACCCCATGTTGCCACATATACCGGAATTTCAAGTTTTGCGGCTAACACCACTGCCCTGCAGTATTCCTCAGCTAAATGTCGGCAGGTTAAACCTGCCAAAACTTAGAGAGGGAAAAATGCCCCCAAAATACTGAAACATGCACATTTTGGTGTGGTAAGCAACAAAGTCCATAGGTTTTGTCCCATGTTGCAGGGATGAGTTCAGAATAGGAAATAATTATCACAGCTGTTAAATTCCAATCCCCAAGGAATCAGATTTTAGCAGATCTGATAATTATTAAAACTCATAATCAAGGCCCCAGTATGCAGTTTACATAACAGTAACAGCCAATTAGGCCAATGTGAAGTTTCTAACTTCTGAAATAGAAAATTGTTTAATAAATAACCATTAAATATTGCACAAAATAATAAAATATAAAAAAAATTGTCGTTTGCCACTTTCCTAGCCAGAGATTTGACCCCCCAAACAGGAATATAGCTACTGATCCATAAACATTACTGCTACAGCTAACATTGGAGCTTATTTGCTAGTCAATGGGATGTCTGCGAAGGTCATATGAGACTCTGCAGCACAGCTAAAGTGAAAACTATCAATCTCTTCCAAAGCTGAAGGACTCAATTATAGTAGCAGTTTCAGAGACATACTTCAAAGCCTAATGAAACGGGTTTTGGGTTTCAGTTGCGCTATCCTTCAATTTTTGGGGGTTTATAATGAGGTTTTGATTAGGTTGTGGTATGAAGTGATTTGGTTGTGGTGCACCTGCAATGGGTACCAGACAATATCCACATCCACCAGCCAAAGGAGGAAGTGCCCATCCCAAGATGGAAAACAAAACAACTTCCTTTGGGCGTCTCTTTGTGATTTGTAATGAAGTTACCAGTCTCTTGTCTCCACTGTCCCATGGTGGGGGTGAGAGGATCACAGTTCACTTGAATCCAACATTCCGGTAGACACTGGACTCATCCTTGGAGACGATGGGTTGTCAGAGTGCCAGTCCAGCATGAGTTCCTTTTCTGTGGTGATCAGTTCAGGGGCCTGGATCTCCAAACCTATCTAACACAGTTAAGAATTTCCAGTGTGGGGCATTTCTTTTTAAAGTGTTTTATAAAGCGTGAACAAGACCCAAGAGTATCAGAGCGCTGGATACAAAGTCAGAGATAGAAGTAAGACCTGAAACATAAAAACACACAACATAAACCACAGAAGATAAACCTTAAAACTTGAACAAGATATGATATGTTGCTTCAGAACTATAATAAAGCATCCGCCATTCAGTTATGAAGCACTAGGACAAATCTCCAATGTGGCTTTCTAGGGGCCTGAGATGATTCCGTTCCAGGTGCCCAGGCGAACAGTGTTTGTGTGCGGTTCTACTGGGATGGATGTGCTTCAGCCCTATTTGTTCTAGCAGTGACATTGCGGCGTTCATGGAGACTGGCTAACGGAGACTTTGTATGAGGAATTCATTCATTAGGATCCTTTTCACCTCTTTTTTTAAAATGTGGGTCGATAGGTTTGACTGAATCTCGGGTGGTAGCGAGTTTCATATCCTCA
Organism: Calotriton arnoldi; assembly: GCA_963921515.1. Classification (NCBI taxonomy): domain Eukaryota; kingdom Metazoa; phylum Chordata; class Amphibia; order Caudata; family Salamandridae; genus Calotriton; species Calotriton arnoldi. The sequence goes on along the minus strand of CAWUFW010006686.1, from coordinate 508,980 downwards.
GTGCCGATCCTGAAAAGGAGGAGTGGGCATTTGCGTGTCTGGGAGCAACAACAACAGTCACCAGTGGTGCAAAGACAAAGCTGGTGACTATGGCCTTCATTGCAAGTTAAGGGCTAAATTCTGTGTAACCAAAAGTCTGCAAAGGGATCAGAACTGCAAGTTGTCTGATAGTTATCACGCCTTCGCAAGTTTCCACTGATAGATTCTGGTAGGCCAAACTTGCTGAAATTTATCAGAAGGAATGTCCTGAGAAAAGGCAAAATAGGTGGAATTCGGTGTGCTAAATATCAATTCCACGTGTTATGTCTCACACATGGTAAGTAGCTCATCCTGGGGTAATGGCATTTACCACTCTATTCCAGCTAGCTTGTAAAAGAGCCTAAGTTAGCACCAGGGTCTTGAATGGGTGTCTAAATGAATACATCTTCAGAACCACTTGGACATCAATAAAAATTCAGCTTCTAGAATCACAGAGACATCCTCCAGTAATATCATTGGATACACAGGGTTGAAATCTAGGAAACTGCATGGCCTCACGTGGCACTTGTAGGGAAAGATACTGGCTCCCCATAGGGAGGGCCAGGGATGAAGCGGGGTCACCCTTGAAGGTGATTAGCTTCCCTTGGGCTCAGACCATTTTTTACTGTAGTTCTTGCTTCTCTAGCAGTTCAAAATGATCTTGCATCGCCAGGGCAAATGCTTTCCATCAGGCTGACCCACACAGGCTCATCCATGCAGTTGGGCTACGTCCTTCATAGGGGGTTGGTCACTTCTCCTTGGAGTCCAGTGGCTCACACAAGCATGTCGAGTCTTTGTGGCACTTGGTTCCTGTCTGGATCAGGAAGAATGGGAATCCATCAAGGTTTCAGTCCTGGGTCATCCACTCTTCTCTGCTACACTGGTGTCCCAACCCACCTTTAATGATGGTAAAATGTAGTGCATGGTACTACAGAGGCCAGTAGTACTACAGTACTACAGGGGGCATGGTCAAGGGGGGGGGGGGGCAGTTCTTATGGTCAGGATTTGGCCAATCAGGTCATCAGCAATATATATATTTTGGGGGTGGTGCTCCTCCAGTAATGGAGGTGCATGCCTTAGCGTGATCAGCTCATGTATCATAGCAGCCCCTGCTCCGACTGGTTAGAACTGACACAGGGGAATGCAGTGGTGCCTCTCAAAGTGATTTTTACGTGGGCGCACACAAGGGGGCAACAGATAAAAATGTTGGGGACATCTACAAAGAGCAATCATGAAGAATGTGGGCATATGTGTGATATGCACATACACACACAAACACACAGTCACAAAGTCATTTAAACATTTTAATAAGACTAAAGTAAAGATTACTAGAGGCTGTGGAAGGGGTAGTGGTCTTCGGAGTGTCTCAATCACTTCAGTTATCCTCTGCACACCACTCTCTTCTGCACTCTCTCAGCTAGACACATGCACTTTTTCTCCTGGTAAGTTTCCGAAATCCCGATCTGCATATCTCACGCCTGATCTCTTTCCTCTTTAGCTCCCTCTGTTGGGGAACATCATTTATAGCGTAGTCGGAACCATGCAATAACTTTACCACGCATCCATTACCATGCAAATGTCTTTGCCACGCATGCCTTTACCATGCATATGCCTTTACTACGCACATGCCTTTACAAATACATATTAATACATGATTCGTTGTAAAGGCATGCTTGGTAAAGGCATATGCGTGGTAAAGAATTGCGTGGTAAAGGCATTTGCATGGTAATGGACGCGTTGTAAAGACGTGTGGTAAATCCATGCATGGTTCTGTCATACATCCCCCTCTGTTCACTCAATCCTGCGCATACTTCCTTGAATCACCTCCCTCCCATCTCCCCCTCACACAACACAGACGCCCACCTGTAAGCACTCTCTTTTCATTATCTCTCGCCCTGGCAATATTTTGACAGGTGTTTGCCACCTTCATACACGTTAGCATAGCATCACATTTACAATTGGAACATCTGACCATTGATCTGTGTGATCAGCAGAGATGACCAGGATTGGATGAGCATTTATTCTTACCCCCTTTAAAGCCATTGGTGGCACTGTGGGAAACTCGCTCTGCTTCGGTCTGAACTCCACACCTCTCAAAGGTTGCCCTTTATAAGCACCCACCCTCAACTTAAAATCACATAAATATATAAAGGTGACTCTTTCGGTACGTAGTACACATAAGTAATATGTTGCATGAAAAAAACTGCAAAAACACAACATCCTGACAAAAAAGGAGGGCCTCATTTATGAAAAGTATTGCATTGCTGGGGAAAAACAGTGATGCAACACTTTTCGTTGCGCCATCCTTGCGACACCATGGATGCGCCGTATTTACACTACCGGGCTCCATGTCACAAGTATTGCACAGATACGTCAGGAATCCTGATGCATCTGATGGTGCAGTAATAACGCATTGCTGTAGTGTGTCTGTAACCTGAAGCAGCTCCAGCAATGTGTCATTACACATGAGGCGAATCCCATGTAAAAGGCCCTGAGTCACTCCTTACGCCTGTTGAAGCAGGCATAAGGATTCTGACGCAGTCAAGTCGTAGGAGGGGCACAGTGAAATCTCAGAGATTTCACTGCACCACTTCTACAAGGCTTTTCTCCGTGGGAATGCCCACCCTGCATACATTATACCTGATGCAGGTATAATGTAGCGCAATGCTTTACAAAGTGACGCATCTGCCTAGATGCGTCACTTAGTAAATTGGGTGCAGCGAAACACATTGTTTACGGCGCCGCACCGTCACAAAAAGTGATGCAACGGCGGCGCAAGCCCTCATAAATAAGGGCCTAGATACTTTTAAGGAATGCAAATTAAGTAAAACGTGAAAGGGAGAGGTGTGGTGCAACGGCCAGAGCGGCTGACTCCGGGGCTCGCAGGGGGATATTAGCAACAACTTAGCGCGTTTTTTTTTATCGCCGCGTATCGCTGGATTTTATCGCGGAGATAACATGCTATTAGCAACGTTTATCTCCAATGCGATAAAATATCCAGCGATAGCGGCGAAATGCGTGAATATCGCTGGAAATCCAGCGATATTCACGCATTAACGCCATGGGGGACTTAGCCTGACAATCCACCTCCCATACAACAACAGGTAAGTCATGTTTTTAGCAGGTGTTAAATTCTAGCGATATTCGCGCTTAGCGCAAATTTTTTTATCGTTGCTATAGGGGGAAGTTGTGTTAGCGACTGTTTTCACTCGCTTTTAGTTGGGAACGCCTACCGTGTATGTCATTAGCGATAATTATCGCTGGCATGCAAGGCGATGGGAAAACGGGCCGCTATCGCAAGAAAGCTGTCGCTAACGCCTGTTAGCGACAGCTTGCTGATAGGGCGATAAAAAAATCGCCGCTTTAGCGGCAAAAAGTGACGCTAAAGCGGGCGATAAAGCCCTTGCTAATATGCCCCGCGGTTCGATCCCTGGTGGCAGCTCAGTTCAGCATCATGTGACTCTGGGCAATAGCTCACTTAATCTCCCCGACGGGCCCCAGCACCTGGATACCCTTAGGGGGGATAAGTCGCGCTTTACAAATATGGAATTTCGAATTTTAAAATATAAACAGGAACAACATTACTGTTCCCAGGTTGAGAGGACTGTGCCTATCACCCTCGACTTCAAGGGTGCATTCTGCGCGTTCCCTCGACATCAGAGCTTCTCTCTGATGTCTCACGACCTTTAAACGAGAGCCTCCTCGGTGGGCATGTAATATTGGCGAGTCCACTGGGAATAAAACCGCACAGAGCTATCCAGAGGCTCACATGGCCGGGCGGCACAGCTTTTCAAAGGCAGACGCTGGGCGTTCACGCCAACAGAAACCCAGCAGGATGCTCCACTGAAGGAGGTTTACTATCTCTGCAGCACTCCGGGGGTACCGCCTAATTTCCTGTCATGAGGTTTCGCTGGTACTTCGTGGTACCCAAGATTACCACATTGCTGCAAGTTACCAGCTTTTCCATAACGAGGGCCTTCAGGTCAAATGCCAGGAAAGATCTTAGAAACCCATGAGAGGTAGAAACTAATGGACACTTTTTTCGCAAAAAAAAAAGTATTAATTCATGAAATGAAGTTTAAGGGGTGTGGTGGATAAGTGTCTTTTTAAAACTAATGTCTGAGTAACACCATTTCTTTGAAAATCAAGAAAAGAGAAATGTGTAACTTGTCCCAGACGAGGCCAGCCAACCCCAGTGGACGTGTTCACCCTAGGAACATGGAGACAGTGTGAGGTGATGGAATGTAAAACAGAGCGAGTTATGTGCGAATCACACGTCCTCCTGTAAACAATAGTTGGATATTTAACCTGGGAATGTATACAGTCACCTCTTCAGCCTCCCTCGGATAACGAAATGATACAGTGCTAGCTTGGAGGATTCAGGGAACGACCACAAATAGCCAATCAGAGGAGAGATACTCTCTGCGTGTAAGCATATCCTGTACCACCAGAGAAATTGGAGTTTGAAATATAAACCAAGCACAAGAAGAAAGCTGGTGAGCGCCCAGGACCTCTGCATTTTCCAAACTTGCAAAGCATAGGAGTAACACAGGCCCCTGCAGCCCCCGCGTTGCCGGGAGCCCCCATCCTTTCAGTGGCCCCGGACCCTCAGAGGGGCCCCATCCAGCACAAGTCCAATACATATATGTAAGATGTGGGAGTCCCAGGGGCCCTTCATCACATTCTGCAAGTGGGCCCCATCATTTTGCGTTATGCCACTGTTGTACAGAATTAGGCAAACTAAGGGGGCGATTACTGGATGCACAGAATTTCCAACGGGGCTAGTAACAGAGTTAACTGCCCCATCAGCAATTACAAGTTCAGTGGAAAAATTCGCAGGCCCAGTGCAATTCATCCGGGGACTCAGGCTGCTGAAAACAACCAAAATCGTCAGGTGAAACTATGGGGGAATTAGACCTGGAACTATTGATTACACTGGTAATTTCTCATTGCACAGGGGACCTTCTGTGTTTCACCCGTAACCTCCAATAATTTCACCCCTCTTCAAGTCACCTGGACCCTTGAAATTGGTAGCTCCGATGGCCAGATGTAATGGTGTCAGAACAGGCGAGCTTATCATGAGGCCTTTTGTGGGCCTAGCATGGCCATATTGTCTTGCATATTTTAGGTTTTTGTCCAGCCCCACCTGGATTAAAAGGCAAAACCATGACAGCATCTATAAAACTTTTCAACGTTGGTTCTCCTGAGCTCCACCAGTCCTCATGGGCAAAATAACATTTCCAGTGGTGCAGCACTGACTCAGCCTGCAGAAAACTAGAAGCAAGTGCAAATTAAACCTCTAACCCCAAAGTGCGACTAATTTGGAAAGTTTACATCAGCAAAGCAAAATGAAGTTTTGTGACATTGCCCACCTCACCAATGCAAAAGTGTTAATGTCAGTGTGCCTGCATAACTGGGTTGTTTCCAGCCTCAGGAATTCACCGCCATAAGAGACATCCTGCTTCTGGGAAACATCTCTATATGGCAGAGGATGGAGCAGCTTACATGTCAACTCACATGATGCCACATTGTGTCACATGATAACGGCTCCCGTCACACGGTCACCCAGTGACAAGCTGATATCACATGGTGACAGGGAAAACGAGCTGAAAACAACTACAAAGAGGGATTTCTAGATCACCTATTGAGGCTTTGAACATACAATGTCCATCAAGGAGTGTTGAAACACCCAAGAACATCGGCACCAGCCTCAGCAAGCTTTTTTTGTTTTTGGAGCAGAGGTTTTGGTGGGGTGCAAAAGTGCCCCTTCCAAAGCCCCGCCCAAACCTCACATGGTGACATTTTTTGTAGTACACAGGTCTGGAGCAGGCAATGGGGACGGGGTTGTGGGTGTGGGATTCTGGAACACAGCGGACAATCACTGAAGAAAAACAGAAAAGGGACTATGCCATGAGGGTGGAGATACATCCTCAGGGAACGGGGGCTGGAAAGCGAAGTTAGGGACCTGTGGATATGTGGCAGGTCTCCTGGAGGGCAGCTGTCCATCAGCACCACTCTATCCGCTGCTCCTTGCTGTTTGTGCAGATGCGAGAATTGTTTCTTGCTCCATATAGGGTCATAGTAGCTGCCCTTCTGTTTTTATTTAAAACTTTGAAAGGTACAAATCAGTGGTGCTGGAAGTAGGGGTGCAGGAGGTGCTGCAGCACCCCCCTCTTGATTTTGGGTAATAATTTTGGAAAACAGGCAATAAAAAGGCCCTGATGCTTTTTTTCCAAGGAGCATTTGCTGTTTGATCAAAGACAGACTCTAGAGGGTCAGGCCATTTATTCAGAATAACTGATATATTATCTTTTTTTTTTTTACATGGAGACTTTCTTTTAATTGATAACATTCATCTGGTTTAGGAGAGAGTGAAAAGAGTCAGACATATTATAATTAAGGGGCAACACACATGGGAATTAAAACATTTGTACTTGCTTCCCAAATTAAAGTTTACATGTAATTTAAATATAGCAGTACCATGAGAACTAAAAATGAGGCATATTTCCCTTAATCATGCAGTGTGATAGAGAGTAGATATTTTAGTAAGGTCCAAACAAATAGATTTTATTTGCTTGGTGCCTAAATGTTGAAAACCAATTTGATGCTTTATCTCTCTTGTTCAAATATGGCCAGTTTTCATTAAAAAAATGATGAAACTGCAAACTCACACATATTGTACTCTGTAACACAACAAGAGCAACTCCAGTGTATTAAGTGGATATGATACCATTCATCTTACTTCTTGCATTTTGGTACTTATTGTAAAGCTGCTCAAGCAGTAAATATGTAGAGAAACGGGATATCCGTACACATACATATATGTGAGCGCAATATGAGTTTAGTTGTGAAACTGTTTACATTTTGCTGTTTTACAGCGTCAGCGTCTCATTAAAACTGTGCCCCATCGGAACCAGCAACACACTTGTGGTAAATGCAAAGAGAAAATTGAAATTGTCCTAAGCGCACAGCAATAGGGTGGGTTATGGTTCATTTTACTGCTAGGTTTTCTCCCAATTACCAGCTCAGGATCTAATAATGTAAGCAGCTTTGTTTGTTATGTTATGTTATGTTATGGGGTATTTGTTAAGCGCACGGCTACTCCGAGGAGTGTCCCGGCACTGTCCTGACCCCAGAACAGAGCAATTAAAAGACCAGACAGCTAGAGCAGAAAGTCTACTCTATTGTTGGAAAAGCCAGGTCTTTAAGTTTCGCCTAAAGCTCAGGAGATCACATTCTTGCCTAAGAGAGAATGGGAGACTGTTCCATAGTTTTGCAGCTACTACTTGAAAGGAGCGTCCGCCTTTGCGAGAGCGGCGAAACGTAGGCACAGTTGTCAATAGCTTGGTAGATGACCGCCACCATATTTACAGTCAAATCATATTCAGAGCCTTGGATCTGTGTTTTAAATGAGCAGCATCGTGCTGCTTTTACTTTTGTGATCCGGACATTCAAAAGTATTTCATCTTACTGTATGTCATGTTATGTTTTGACATGTTATTTGCTTTCTCCTGGAATATTTCCAATTTGTGAATGTTTCTTATTGCAGAACCGCATATTATTCAATTCAATTCAAAACTTTCTTCCGCAGCATTGTGGCAGCCACAAAAGTTATTCACGAAAAGAAAATGGGAAGAACATTTTACATCATACCAATTTAAATAAAAATGTAACCAATGCACAAAATGCCTCAAAAAGATAAAGGGGCATATTATCAACGTGATTATCGCCGTTTTAGCGGGACTTTTTCCCGCTAAAGCGGCGATAATTCAATCTCCCTATTAGCAAGCTGTCGCTAACTGCTGTTAGCGACAGCTTCTAGGCGATAGTGACCGGGTTGGGTGCCGCTTTGCATGCCAGCGATATTTATCGCTAATGGCATGCAAAGTAGGCGTTCCCAACCTAAAAGCGACTGGAAACAGTCGCTAAGGTCGCTATCGCCTATTAGCGAGGCAGGGGAGGTGATTAACGAACCAGCGCTAAACACATTTAGCGCTGGTTTGTTAACGCCTGGTCCAGACCTGACTTAGACATGTAATCCAATGGGAGGTGGATTACATGGCTAAATCCCCCTCGCCCTTTTAGCAAGATAACACTGGTCACAGTGCGAATATCGCTTGTTTTCAAGCGATATTCACACTGTTCTCCAGGGTTTCTATCGCTTTGGAGATAAGCGTTGCTGATAGCACGCTATCTCCGCGATAGAAACCTGCGATAGCCGGCGATAATTATCCTAGCGCTAACTGCGCTTAGCGATAATTATCGCCGGTTATTGCTAATAGGCCCCAAAATATCTCGTACAGTACCAAATTGCAGCAGCATATCTCATCAGTGCAACGAAGTTTGTGCCCACGTGAAAGTCATCCCTACATTAAAAGACACTTCATCATTATGTAAAAGTAAAAAGAATCTAAGAGCGGGTCTGTATTGATTTATGCCATAAGAGTACTTCTTTAACACCTTCGCCGCGATCGGAATTCCGCCCAGGTGCTGGACATTCCGATCGCGGGCATGGTCGTGACGAGCTCAGCTCGTCATGCGCACACGCCCACCGCGCAGCATGACGAGCTGAGCTCGTCATGAGCATCGAAGGGGTTAAAATAAGGGTTAAAAACAACTTGGAATATTGCAAATAAAATTTACAGAAAAAGATCAAATGAAGCATGCTCTGTTTAGAAGCATCGTCACACGGACAAGATATGAAAACAAGATGATGTGTATAGCCCAGGGGAAAACATAACAGTTACTTAACGACGCCTGATCTAAAACGAAATAAGAGGGAACGTTCCCATCTGCTGCGAGCAGTCCATAGATGATTAGTGATGCTATAAGTCCTTAGGACCGCATACTAATTCGATGGAGTGCATTTGGTCAAAATGTCATAGTACTGCAGCAAGATGTGTGCACTTCAAGTGCACTGTGTGCAGTTTTGCAATTATCATGTGAAAGGTGCATTTTCCATGACTCAATTTGTGCTACGTCCAGGACAGTGATTGTCCACATGTGCAGTATCATTAGCTTGGCCCACAGACACATGGACCACACTTGCACTTTCAACATTTATTTTAAATACTTGCTGTGCTATATTGAAATATTACTCTACATGCCCCAGCAGCAACAATGACATGACAGTGGCTTAAAATAATTCAATGCTATTACAATTAAAAGTGTCACTATTTTGTCAGTAAGTTAATGAAAGTGCACACGTAATAAAATACCATCTGAGACATAGCGCACAGTTGTTAATGGAAAGTGCACCCGTGTGACTTCTGACGCCATAAATACAGATGTGCAAAGATTGTACTTGACCACTGCTTGTACAGCTCCACTAAAACCAAATTGTCAACATCTGTGCACTTTCAATATAAGGCATGTGCTTTCACAAACACACAGTGGCAGTTCCTTGATGCTAATCTATGCTTCAAAGAGGATGCTTTTGCAAGTAAACATATAAGGCCCGACTCACATAGTATTTTTCCATTTACAGTAGCAGAAGTCTTCATTTATGCCTGTCCGGGATCCACAAGCGCATTCCTGAAAGGCATAAAGGATTTTACTACTGCAGATTTCTACATCACAAGGGCGGGAGAAATCTGACATATTGAATCCTATGCAAAAGGAGGTAAGGGGGAAGGAACAAGGCGTGGTTTGCATGCAATGTATTGAACGCCCACAAGAAGCACAACTGAAATCCAACCCTTTGAAATGGCAAGACATTTACTTCGACCAAGTGTTGGAGTAACTTCACTTCCAGGGCGTGAAGGAGGATGGATCACCCCCAGATTTAGTTAGGGTGTAGGGTGAGGAGTTTCTCCATTGAGACAAAGTGTAGCCATTGTAAGAAAAGAAATTGTTTTCACGTCATTGTCTGGCCTCCACGCTATGTAGAATTGCACTCTATGGCCCTCATTTACAATATTTTGGTCTAGGGCAGTGCCGCAAGCCTTCCTGCTGCATTACCCTACGTCAAAAGAAAAGGGCAGGAATGCGCCGTATCTATACGATATGGCACATGCCTGTCCTCTTTCACAGCGCTGGCGCACAAATGACTGACATGCGCCAACGCAGGAATCCTTGCACCATGGTGCAAGGGTGTCTACATTGAAATCAGGTTGTTTTTGTGGGGGAAGAGACACCCTTTTTCACAAAAACAAGCCCTACACCACCTCTTGGGAAGCGTAGGCATTCCCAGGCTTACAGCATGTTGTAAATCTGGCAATGTGTCAAATGCTATAGGTGTTACATGGGAACACCCACATAGCGCCCATGGCATGCATCCCCGACACAATGTGAGGCAATGCAGCGACTTGTGCTGCGTTGCCTCACACCATATGTACGAGGCCATGAAAAGCCACGCAGGGTGGCAAGGCGTGGCCTAGTAGATATGGGTAAGCCCATTGAGCCGCCAGAACGTCATAAAAAGTGACGTTCCGACGGCACACTGGGCTTGAAATTAAGCCCCTGAGCATAACACCACACAGTGCAGGTAGCCCAAAGAAAGTTACATGATAGATGCAATAGTACACCTGGACACCTGCACTTGGTGTGGCTTTCCAGGCAGAAAATTAGACATAACGAGCATTTTCTCATGTGCACCTTTTCATGGTACAGACAACGGTGTCCTGTAAACAAGACACGATATGGAAAACCAAGGTAGAAAGAATGAGATGCCATATGCCACACAAACCTCTGCTTAATTATGCCCATCTCTGACTCAATATGTTGTGTGTTTTATCTTGGCAGGTATTCAGAGAAGCACGGTTCTTTGATGCAACACTGAAGCATTGTGTTGCAGTGAAATGGTATTATTGTACTGGGACACAACACACAAAAGTACGGGGGCTCACCAGAATACAAGAAAGCAGAAGGTCACAAGGATTACAACTTCCTAAACTACAGGGAAGTGTTCAGCACTTGTGCCCAACAGACATAACAGGATTTCTGTCAGGTCCAGTGGGAAAGCCATCCTTTATGGAAGAGGATGCCTCACACACATAATAGTGTCATGCTCCATCATCAGCATCCTCTCCCCACCCTGGCAGGATGATACCCCCAGGGCGGACTCAACCTCCTCGAAGACTTGGCAGTAGGAGGGAGTTGTTGAATAAAACTAAAAAGTATTGTACTGAGCACACTGTACCTCTGGTGGCAGTACTTGCCTAACGAAACTACTCTTTTTGAGTTTTTATTTTACAACAGCACAATACTTTGATGGTCATTAAATCTCCTTCCACAATATTTACGATGTGCATTACTTCTGCTGTGGCTCAGGCTCAGAGTTTCAGAATGAAGCAATGTCTGAAATGACCCAAACTTGGCAGAAAACTAATCTAATGGGTCTATAATATTTTCAGAGGTCAGCAGTGTGCTGATGCATCCGGGGCATCCTTAGAAATGATGAAGTGTTAGATGATTTGTTAGAGTAATTTTTATTTTGTCCTTATTTTATGTTTTTCTAAAGTTTTCTGTGTGCACTGAAAAGGAACCAGGTAGAACGAATTTGCACCTCTGCCAGCGGGATTATGGAAATCTAGTTCCCACAATTGTGGTGGCAATAGCAAATGGCCTCATTTTTCTTTGCTGGACTTTCTTCGCTTTGAAGGCTGAGAATGTGTGGATGTTGTACAGCAGAGAGAGAGAAAAAATCCTTTTCCAACCCTAGTAAAACAGAGCCACTTGGCTGAGGCTCAATCAATTCAGTTTTGGATGTGTCAAACTGGTGAGAAGGATTTTATAATGAGTGCAATTATATTCAAACTGTCAAAGAACACAGAACAATGTTCAAACCAGTCGCTGGTGGAAGTTGGTCTAAAACCCATTCACCTCAAGGGGTAATTATCAAGCCATCATTTAGGGGGTCATTACGATGGCGGTCGGACTGGTGCATGGATGGTTGTGCGTGGATGTTTGGGGGGGCACCACATGTGCCCCCCAGGCCACATCGCGGAGGCCTACAGGTGACCGAAGCACTGATAGGGGCCCCCAAAGTCTGTTTCCGACATAATTCCGTTGGCGGATGGACCACCATGAAAAGGCTGTTGGAAACTGACATCCTAATCCCTACAGCGGTGCCTCCACAGGAAGCGCCTCAATAGTAGGGAATTAGGCTCCATGAGCCGCCCCGACGGCCTCCCTGAGCCTGTCGGAGATGGCGGTCTTTCCGCCCGTTCAAATTGCTCCGACCCGCGGTATCATAATCCGGCAGTCGAACCGCTGCCCTAGATGTCAGGTGGACCGACGGTCTGTCGGTGGCGGGCCGCCCGACATCTTAATCAGGCCCATAGTGTCTAAAGTTATTATAATTACGAGTGGGCATAACTCGCGTAATACTATGCATTGTAATCATGCAGAATTACTTAAGAATTACACAAGATTACCCAGAATTATGCAAGAAGAGTAATTAATCATTTAAAACTATTTCTTAGCACATAATGCCCCTTCATGTCCAAAATGGACACAAGGTTGCATTTTGTTTTAAGAAATAGCCCTAAATGCAGCAGAACACAATTAGCGAGTGCCCACTTGTGCTTGCTAAATATGCTCTTGGGGTAGGATTTTTCCCCAACATACTCCTGGCATTTAGCGGTATTTTCTTAGTGTAAAATGCATCCTCACTTCCAAAATGAATGCAAGGATGCATTTGTGCACTAAGAAATAGCACTAAATACAGCAGAACATGATTAGCAAGTGCAAGCAATCGCTCGCACTCACAAAATGTGCTCTCGCTGTAGGATATTTTCTCCTAAAATTACGCAGGCAGGAATAGTTGAGTAATGATCGATAATTCTACATCCAACAGTAATGCGGAATTACCAAAATGACTCTGGTTACTTCAGCGTAATTGAAATTCTGCCCAGGCCTAATTAAAAGACACTATGGTTTCCTAGGGGTGACTATGAAACAGACCATTGTAAGTTGCGAAAACCAATTAAGACCTCATTCCTTCCCAATCGTAACTGGGTTTTTGATTCACTGGTTATATTTGGTGATTTATTTGCACGTAGAGGTAATTTTGCTCGAGAATGTGATATATGTCTATAAATGAGCATAGCTTGACAAATCTTAAGCATATTTTTGTAGTATGTACTCCAAAATGCACCACTGAACCTCAGCTGGATGGGGTTTGGCTCATTTACTACATTTGCTCTTTTTTTTTTTAAACAAATTTTATTAGGTTTTTTTTTTTCCTTTCCTGTCTTAGTATACATCCTTATACAATGCAACATGAATATTCTACATAGTACATTTATGCAAATCTTGATTAGGTCCGGCGCTATAAAACTTCTTTGCGTAGGCACACATATATTATAGTTAGTGTCATATCCCATGCGACACGTGCCTGCCTTCGCATCATACTACACTTGCTCTTTAAAGCACACTTCAGGTTTTTCAAGGCATAAATGGCTTTACGTTGTGATGTCGAGGGCCAGGACGCCCACTTTGATAATTGTTGCAGACCCCGGAGTACACGATGTTTGGACCTCACAAATGGAAAGCAAAATGGGTATTTTGCGAGTAACACTGCTTCGCAACATCATACACCCCTTCAAAAGACTTGAAAAAATGAGAATTCCCAGCACAAACAGACAAAATTAATTCAGACACACTGCTAGTATTCATTATTTTAGTTTATGGCATAATGCCAGGCTGCAAACAATTGCTCAGTGCACAATTACGATTTACATTCATTATGCTAATATTGTCTAGTTCATGCCTTGAGTTGCTGCCCACTTTACTGAGCATGCTTTTGTGCAGCAAAACCCTTCTTCAGGGTCAAGGCTTTGTTAGGTCTGGCCTATAAACTGCTTAAGCTTTCTCACCAGCATATTGTAAACTCAAAAATGAGTGCCTCATGACTGAAGAATTTACATGCAGTGTTTACCAAGTTAATTAATTTACTTCAGATGTGTGCTGGTATAGCTCAAGACTCATTAAGTGACTACACTTAATTTTAAATTGCATCACAAGCCATTTAATGATATGCTGAGTCTCTATATGAGTAAATGTATCTCAGCGGGAATTTACGGTGCCGGATTGTGGGGCTATATTCTAGCAACATGAAAAGCATGGTGGCGGAATGCTCCCATGGAGTTCTAAAAGATTTTTTTTTTTTAAACTAGTTCTTTGAATGCAAATAGTGGAAGAACCCAATTTCTCCAATCAGAACACAAAAAAGAAGAAATGTTCGAGAGATACAAAAAAAACATATTAAAAAGGAAAACCTTCAAATAAGATGCAGGTCAAACACATTTGAATTATGATCTGCTAGTTAAATAACAAAAATACAGACTGACTGTATGAAACAGCCTCATTTTCCTTTCCTTAGTTGGTAGGATTTATCTCATTAGGATGGTTATCCTTTCACAGTGTCTCTTTCTTTTTCAATGTCTTCGTTGTGTCATGAAGCCCTCCTTTTCCAATAAATTAAATGTCTTAATTTCATTATTTATATGAGCAGGGAATTCTCCACGAGTGTCAAGAAGGACATTCTCTGCTCCAGTATGCAAAGTAGATGGACCCTACCAGTAATGGGACTTTAGTACCCGACAGCTTTCGCTTTCTTCCTTCATCATGTGGCTGTTCCCTTAAACAGAAAGCCCGCTCTTTTCTTTCAACTTGTAGAAGATGACACAGGAACATTGGCTGGCTAGCCTTGCTTGCAAATTTCAAAACCCCCAATTCTTCAACAAATTGAGGTCCTGCTTGCTCTTTGTGCTGGCTATAATGGGAAACATCGCTCACAACGAAGTCGATACAACGCATGCCATTCCAACGCGGTCATTACAACGACCGTGTTGTTACATCGCATACTGTTACAACGCAAGTCGTTACAACGACTTGCTGTAGGGGGCAGAAGGTGTTGGATTTTAAATCCAAAACGTTCCCTACTGTTGCACAGACTAGAGTTGGAATATTCAAATATACTATTCCAAACTCCAGCGGCTTCCCTACAGCAAGTCGTTGTAATGACTTGTGTTGTAATGGTATGCGTCGTAACAACGCAGTCGTTGTAATGACTGCGTTGTAATGGCATGCGATATAAACGCATGTGTTGTAACGTGTCCTATTCGGCTATAATGAGTGGACAAAGAAATTTAGAAATAGAGGTGAAATTGGGTGTGTGAAAAACCCTTCTTTGTCCCGGGAGATTGCTCAGGAAGTATCAGAACAGGGTACTAGTGCATTATGGGAGTTGGATCAAATGCCGAATAAAGAGGACTTTCTTACTTACACAAAACGTCTGGAGCTTTGGCATTCATTTTCGAGATTGTTTTTTTAAAATATTTACAACTCAGCATCAAATTTACAGCTTCCAAAAAAATATTAGTTCATGTTTGTTTAATATGGCATTCAGTCACGCTCCATAGAAGGCTTTTTTTCTGGGATATAAAGCAAGTTATTCTGTATCGAACCTCCCAATCGCTAAAGATTGAGAAACCCCTAGCAAGCAGAGTTGAACTTTGCATTATCTGAGCCGGAACGGAACAGTCAAACCAGGAAATGCACCATTTACCTATTAACTCACATTTTTGATTCATTCAATATTTTTCGCTTTACCAATTATAGTACATTCTGAGCAGCTTGATAAAATGTCATCTGACTGCAGCAATATGTGTTCCAGATGCAAGCTAATCATTGGCACATGGTTCCATATGGGAATGCCCTGTGAATAATAACTTCTGGGTGGAGGCTTATCACAGTATTTACTTTGCGATGAGAACAGCCGATACCTCTGGGTGAGGACCCTGAAACGACTCTTTTCAATCATATTAATAACTTTATTTCTTTCGGGTTACTAATTTCCAGCTCACTACTCGCCCAACTTTGGCGAGATGAAACCCCATTCAGGAAGCATGGCTTCAATGATGAACAACACAACGAACTTAAGGAAGAAGGATGGGTATCAGTACTTAATTTGTAAAAAATAAGAGCCAGGGCTGTCATCAGGAGGCCTCCGTAGCTTGCACCACCCATTCCCCTGGCCAGGGCTGCCGGTGACAGTACAAGTACACTTACAAACATCAAACTCCTTCAAGTGAGGAACATCAGACTATTCCAGGCCCCCAAAGCTATAAGAATGGCTTGGTTGGCCGGTATTAGTCCTTTTAATGTATAATAAATTAATAAGCAACTATTGTGGTGCTCATTGCTTTAAAACACAAACAGCACCACCATGTGGCAGACTGTCATAAGACCCGGTGTTGGCAATTAAGTGCCGGAGCCGAGCACCGGAAAGCACCAGCTACAATTAAGCACTTGGGTGCAGATTTACAAGCCCCTTGCGCCACTTTTGCGTCACTTTTCCCATGTTAAAAGTGAAGCAAAAGTGGCGCAAGGGGCTTGTAAATCTGCCCCTCGGTATGCTTGTGCTTGTCCAGGGGGAGCATTATCTACTGCCCTCCTGGACTGCTGCAGGGGCGTGGCAATGCTGTAGCCCGCAGCATCTGCAGCACACACAGTATCTGCAGGCCCGGAATGATCAGGTCCAGAGTTTTCAGACCTGATTAATTTCAGACCCCACACTCTTGAGATGGCGTCTTCTGTTCTTTTACTCTGAGTGATCGCTCCAGGTGAAATAAACCAAACTCAGAAAGAGGCCCTTAGTGTCAGAGTACAAACAACTGCTCTGCTCATCATCACAATCTCCATTATATTTAGTATGATAAATTGGGTATGAGTAACATCTGTTATTTACAGTGCTTAGAAATGGCATAAAAAATAAATTATTCTTGGTATGCACATGCCAATTGTTTACATGCCTCGACTTCATGCCCAACACTTTTTAGCTTGCCCGTGACCCATCAGAAAAGTCCAACCAGTTCCAAGCAACAGAAATGCACTCAACACGTGCATTCACACACAACCGCCATGGAGGTTAATGCTCGTGCATTCCTAACTAGTGACTCTTACACTCAGTAGCCACCTGCTCGAATGGCACATTTTCATGCTGATTTAGCTCATCCCTACAAATTATTGTGTTTCAACTCTGTATGCATTCATGCCTCTTACTGGAGATTAGAATGGGGACAGAGGGCTTGATGTACAGTTTGAAGGAGAGGGTAGTCCGTCACAAAGGCAACAGAGTACCCTCTCCTCCAAACTGAAGTTTGCCCGCCTCTTTTATGGTCGGGCGGAATTGAAGTATGTCAGCGGCAGCAACTACTCTGTCTCCGCCGCTGACACACCTCTGACGGCTCGACCGAGTAAGGGTCGTTGGAGGTTTGGCCATTTGACCATCCGCCTGATTTAGAGTGGGCAGTCAAATGGCCAGAGTTCACTGTCCGTGCAAGGGGCAGTGAAAACTTTTTAATGACCTCCCATGCCATGGAATAAATCTCCCATAGCGAGGGGTGTCATTGATTTTTTTTAATTTTTAAAAACAAAATCTCGCTTTGAGATTTTGTTATTGAAAATAAAAAAATATTGAATGTTTGCCATAGAGCGCCATCATGTTGACGGAGCCATTCATCAAACTTTCAATTGACAGGTACCACGGCTCTAGCCAATGCAAGAAATGCCTCCTGCGCTGGCAGACATCTCTAAATTTGGTGGACGGATACTCCTCCAGGGTGATAGAGTTTACTTTGTCACCCTGACAGAGGAAATCCCATCTCCCAAACTCAAAATCAGGGCCTCAGTCTGACAAGATGTTTTTCACTGAGGTCATTTGAACAAAATCTTACCGGTAGTGAAATCACACACCCTTTGACCCCAACGACTTCACAGAAAGTGACGTCACTTACATTTTGACAAAGAGTGCCAGGCATAAGAGACCATTGTACCCTTTTTTTGAATGAAAACTTGAGACTGTGGCAAGTCATTAAACAGTGGTTGGTAACAGGGTCTCATAACTAGCAAATGCTAAGGGCATTTTTACTTTTGAAATATCAGTGCTCAGATTTTGGTGATTATAATAATGAGTGCTATACAAATCCCACTGACCTAATTCCTATACACTCCAGGTTGTATCCCCTTCGGCACTCAAAAAAGGGCCTCTCATCCTACCTGCCGGTCTATATTATGTTAGGTTAGGCACTCTCTTGTATACATGTCCACCACAGCTGTCCCTTTCAACAGATTCAAAAGCCCACTGTCCCTTGACCTGCCTGTGTCGCATTCAACACCCCCATCCCTGAAAGCAAACAACAAGGGCCGTCAGTGGTTAAATTGGGTCCAAATCCAGGCTTCCCCACATACGCCCTCATTACAAGTGTCCTCTTAATTGTAAGTTTTTTTTGTCTCATACAGAGCTTTCTGCTGCTGAAAATAGTCAAAACCACATGTGAAAGTCTGGAGAAGAATAAGGAATTGCCTGGAGAATTGCATGCGTAATTACCGATTCCCCCAGTAATTCCTCATTTCTTGGTGGACCCCACGGTCCATCTCATAATGGGTGTGAGAAGTTGGCCTGGCATATGCTGTCCACTAATTATAGTGGGCACCTTGCACCAGTCCAAACAACCCCTTAATGGAGATAGGTTACAGACAACCTTATTGAAAGCTATCCTAGTGGTAGCTATGGAGAGCAGCCTTCAGGCTAAGTCTTCAAGGAATGTAAAGCAGCTTGTTTTACCAGTCTATAATCTCTTGAGTGACCAAATGAAAGAGCACCACACCAGGTATATATTCAAAATATATGTATTTATTGCTAAACACACCCCTCTACTCTCTTTATGAGGCTAGAGTTCGAAGTACATAAGTTAGAAGTTATTAAATCACAGTAATAGCACAAATACACGTTTGGGCCCTAGGGGCGTACCAAACCATATACCAATAAAGTGGTATGCGAACCACGACTGAACTAGACACTAGGCCTAGAGCCTCTAGAAGTGCTTGGACCACAAGGAACCACCCAAGGTAGTGACACAGGGAACCCACGGGAGACGCGTGCAGTGTAAATACACAACCGCGATACGCCGTTGACTTCTATGGAGAAAGTCGGGATCGGGAAATTAGAGAAAAGGGACACTTAAAAGAGGACTAGGACAAAACCCTTTGAGATCTAGGACTTTGAAGAGTCTCTACCCACGGGAGCACCGGAGTACTCGTGTTACCTCACCCAGGGAAGCCGGGTGCATAGGTGCCTTTCGGGGTCGGGTTTCGTCGTCGATTCGAATGGCGATCTGCTGCAAAGTGCTGCTGGCGGCCAAGAGAAAGTGTCCGGGTGGATCCAAGAGTGGATCGGAGTTCTGAAGAACCTGAAAGCAGAGGGGACAGAGTCTGGGTCACTAGCCAGTGACCAGGAAGGCGATGGACAGATGCCCACCGATGTCGAGTGCTTCAGGTGCGTTGACGGTCGTCTTGACTCTTCAGCCACGAGGTCCAGGAGGCGTTGTCGGCAACCAGGAGCAGGATTCGGGCTGGGACACGATGTCTGTCGAGTGCTGAGGTGTCGGCGACCGGATTGGACCCAACAAGCCTTGGCAACAGCAAGTCTCGGTGAAGATGTAGATCGTCGATGGTGCAGACCAGCAAGGTCTGTGGAACTCACCCAGTGAGGGTAAGTGAGGGCAGGCCTGGAGTAACCAGGATGCCAAGATAGAAAAGGATTGGCCTTCGTTAAGGGCTACTAGCCAATGGGCTAGCGACCGCGAAGTAGCCTCGTGATGCCGCACGTGGATCTGGCTTACAGGACACTCGTGGAGTGGGGGCCAGTGATCTTCGGTACAGGTGGTGCTGGAGGCTAGGGCTACTCGGAGTCCAAAGCACAACTTCTTGGGAGACCCAGAAGAGGATGCACTTGCAAATGTGCTCGGTGTCCAGGGGTCACGGTCTCAAGTCACCCACGATAGCCACGGGCCTCAGCTTTGCTGGGGACTCAGGGTAGCCTCGGGAAGTCTGAGAATCCACCTCTGGTGATGCGATGACTTCGGCGTCCGACGGGAGCTTCAGAAATGCGAACCGGACAGATGCTTCTTTGGTGCCTGCCAAGCAGGGGAGTCACTCCTTGACCCCAAGGGAGATTCTTCTGTCCTCTAATCGTGAGTAGAGCGTCGAAGGTCCAGGATTCAGTTACAGAGTTTCGTCCAGGGATAATCTAAAGTCCTAAGGACTGGGTTCCTACCTTTATACTAAAGATAGGGGTTGGACTACTCTGTGGCCCCACCTATGGGTGGGTCAGGGCAGAGGGGTGGCTACACCTCTTCCCTTTGTCCAGTTCGCGCCAAAGCAGGGGCTGCAAGCCCCTGATCCGGTTTGAACTGGGGTATGCACAGGGACACCAAATGTGCCCCCAGTGCAGGACTTCAAAGCACCCGAAAGTGCTCCCGCCCAGCCCCAATACACATTATCCTGTCTGGGGAGGTGGTCACACCTCCCTGGGACAGGAAACCTATTGTCCAGGCCTCCCCTGCCGGAGTTTCGTCCAGCAGCAGGAGGCCAGACTCGTGTCTGTGGCAGCAGCATCCATTTTGTGATGCCAGGGCTCTGGAAAGAAGTTACCGGACTAGTCAGAGTTAACATGTCTTTCCTCTAGAAGGGTGGAATGCTACCCCCGCCGCCAGGATTGGCGGGGGTAGTATTCCAAGATGTTTGACACCAAACACGACATGTTTAGGTGCAGCCATTCCAAAGTTAGCATTTAACGCGAGGTTATAATGCGCTTAAGAGTATATGGTCAGGCTGCACTACAAACAGCATCAGAGAAGGGTCTCCGAACGCTGCAGAGGGGCCCTGCTCATGCAGGGGCACCCTCTCACATAGGAACCATGCACTCTGCCTTTAGGATTGATAAGGCCTGCCTTAGGAGTGACTTATAGGTTTATATGTGTAGTATGTATTTAGTGATATAGGTAACCTATATCACAGTAAGGGTGCATGCACCACCTTACCCAGGCTGCAGTAGCAGACCTGTGGTGTCAGTTTGGATGGCCTTCCAGGGGTGGCATAATACATGCTGCAGCCCCTGGCAGGCCTCTGAGGTACCTATGCCCTTGGTACATAGTATACCATATACTAGGGACTTATAAGGGCACTCCAGATCCTAATCAGTGATGTGCCTAAGGCACATGGAAACCATTTTACAGAGAAAGCAGATAGACTGGGGCCCTGAATAGCAGGATCCCAGTCCAACTAAGTCATAAACCAGCAAAACACCATAAAAAAGTGGGGCAACCATATAGTCAGATTCCACCTTCCTACATAACCCCCCAAACGAAAGGAGATAAGGCTAACCTTGGCCAGTTGAGCCTTCATTGACTAAGTGGTCATATAAGGAAGCACCTGCACTAGCATGGTTGCCCCCTGTCTTATGGTCCACTAAGCAATCCCTCACCCTAAGGGTATGAGAGGGTCTCCACCATGGGGAATCACTACCTGTGGTGTGCTTAGGTAAAGTACAAGGCTGGTGAGGTGTCTGAGTAGAGAAGTGAGGCCCTAGGAATGTTGGCCTCAGCTTCCTCAGATCACTGGTCACCATGTATGCCTGTCTTTCCATGACTGAGTTGCACTTTGCTCTAAGGGTCAACCTTTGGCTGCCTACAGCTGGGGGTTGGGTCCCTTTGGATGGACTACTGGAGGGACATGGCAGGTTTGGAACCTTCTGGTCCCAGGTTTGCCCTTGCCTACCAGAGTCCTTCTGGGGAGGTCCCTACATAAAGGTATGGGGATCCCTCAGTGTGTAGAGGAATTTTCACCTGGCTAGGGCTACTAGACTGGGTGCCCCTAATCTGCTGATGGGGGCTTCCTCTGGACAGGGGGCCCTGGGGATCCACTGACCTCCCTGACCTCTGCAGCCCTGGGCTGACTGAGGCAGGGTAGAGAGGGGCAGGTTACCTGCTCCAGACTGGGTACCACCTTGGAAGGGTCCTCTGCCATCAGGGGTGTGGCCAGGCCAGGCCTGACTACCTCTGGGGCAGTTCCTTCACTAGGGGTAGGGTCAGTTCCCTGAGGAGGCTGACCCTTACCTACTGTCTGGAGGGAAGAAGACTTTTCTTCAACCCTTGTGCTTCTCCTTTGGGGGAGAGTGGGCCATTCTTTCAGGCTCCATCTCTCCAAATTCTTGGTCTGGGGCTGTGGCCATCACAGCCCCACTAACCTTTACAGGGACGCCCAACATCCTAAGATGGGTTTGGTGTTCAACTTCAGCCCAGGCTGAAATTTCCAAATCATTGCCCATCAGGCAATCTACAGGTAAGGTGGGGACACTGCCACTCTCTTTGGGCCTGTGACCCCTCCCAGCTGAGATTGACTATGGCCATGGGGTGATCTGTTCTGACACCATCAATGTTGGTCACCTGGTACTTAAACTCAGGTAAAAACTGGTGAGGGGGACTAGTTTCCCGGCCACCATGGTGACACTAGCCCCTGTGTCCCTAAATGCCACAGCTTTCTGACCATTAATTATTGTCTCCAATCTGTACCTGCCCAACGCTGTGGGACCCATGGTAAAGGTGGCAAATCCTATACCACCATCAGAGTCAGAGGAGTCTGTTGAGGGGTCCCTGTCTAAACTAGGGCTCACCTCTGTTCCTCTTGCAAAAGCACCCAACTTTTGGGTGCACTACTCCCAACTGGAGGATTACTACTGGTAGTACCAGGAGGGGTGGTAGTAGTTGTGGGAGGAACATATTCTTTATTGCCAATCCTGGGGCAACTGGGATCAGTTTTCCAGTGCCCAGGCTTTTTACAGACATGGCAATATGGTTTCTTTTCAGGAGAGGAAGGAGTTTGGGACCCACCCCCAGAAGAGGAATTTTGGGGCCCTGTAGGGGACTTATCCTTAGATTTATCCCCACCTTTGTCTTGGGACTTAGTAGAATCTTTCTTCTGGTCACCACCCTGATTTCTAGTTTTTACTCTAGTTCTGACCCATTTGTCTGCCTTCTTTCCCAATTCTTGGGGAGAGGTCAGATCAGAGTCCACCAGATACTGGTTCAAAAGCTGATTTTGACAATTATTAAGGATCTGCTCCCTCATAATCAAATTGTACAATCCTAAAAGTCATGCACTTTGTTGCCATGGATCCAACCTTCCAGAGCCTTTGTAGCACAATCTACAAAATCAACCCAGTCTTGAGTCTGTGCTTTTGGGTGTCTCTGAACTTCAACCTGTACTGTTCAGTGGTTAGGCCAAACCCATCAATAAGAGCACTCTTCAAGACCTTGTAATTATCAGCATCCTCCTCTCTAACATTGAGGAGCTTATCTCTACCTTTGTCAGCAAAGGAGAGCCACAAGATTGCTGCCCACTGCTCCTGAGGGACCTTCTGTACCTTACAGGCCCTCTCTAATGCAGTTATCCATTTGTGGATGTCATCCCCACTCTGGTAGGGAGGGACAATCTTGCTCAGGTTCCTATGGTCATAGGACCTTTCCCTGTCTCTAGGGACATGGCTGCCACCATGGGACTCTAGTCCCAACTTTCTTCTCTCTCTAAGGAGATCTAGGAATTCCCTATCTAAAGCCAATTGCTTTTTTCTGATTTCCAGCTGAGTTTCCTCATACTGGACTAGTCTGTCTCTTCTCTCATGAGAGGATTCCCTCCTGTGAGAGGAGATAGAGCTCCCTATGGAGGTGCCAGAGTGGTTAGACTCCTGAGAAGGAGATCTAGACTTCCTGGGCACACTCTTAATCCTTCCTGGGGGACAAAGTGGGGATCATTCAGATCATCCTCATCATCTTCCACAGGAGGGATTGGGTTATCCAGGTCAGGGTCATTGTCACCCTCCTGGCCAGTCTCAGAGGGGGCTGGGGGTATTGGTACCCCTGGCCTCCTCCTCTTCCTCTGCCCCACGCTCAGCTCCTACCCCTTCAGTCCCCAAGGGCTTACTAAGGTCATAAGCCACCAACAACTCCTTGAGGTGTTGGGTGGTGGGGCTTTGGCCTGTCCTTAGTTTTCTCAAGTTACATAAAGCTCTCAATTCCAAGAATGGGAGTGTATCATACTTGGAGGGTGGAAGCTCAATGGCTTCCTGCAAGGATTCTTTAGATCCTACCCTTAAAGACATTAGTAGTGTGGTGTGGTGTATGCACTACCTACTCTAGTGTGGCCTACTAAACTCTCTTGAGTTGTAGAAAGGGTTGTGCTATCCCTTAACACACAACTCTAAGTTCAGTAGAACTTACTGTATTCTAAGCTTAAATTATATGTACCTTAGGTACCTTTAGTGGTTTTCAGTTGATCAATTCAATTGAGATTATCTGGTAAAACAATAGCAAGCTGGAATCCCACACGCTGCCACCAATGTGAGAAGTTGGCCTGGCATATGCTGTCCACTAATTATAGTGGGCACCTTGCACCAGTCC
Source organism: Calotriton arnoldi (assembly GCA_963921515.1). NCBI lineage: Eukaryota > Metazoa > Chordata > Amphibia > Caudata > Salamandridae > Calotriton > Calotriton arnoldi. The sequence goes on along the minus strand of CAWUFW010006686.1, from coordinate 484,717 downwards.
AAACAACCCCTTATTGGAGATAGGTTACAGACAACCTTATTGAAAGCTATCCTAGTGGTAGCTATGGAGAGCAGCCTTCAGGCTAAGTCTTGAAGGAATGTAAAGCAGCTTGTTTTACCAGTCTATAATCTCTTGAGTGACCAAATGAAGGAGCACCACACCAGGTATATATTCAAAATATATGTATTTATTGCTAAAAACACCCCTCTAGTCTCTTTATGAGGCTAGAGTTCGAAGTACATAAGTTAGAAGTTATTAAATCACAGTAAAAGCACAAATACACGTTTGGGCCCTAGGGGCGTACCAAACCATATACCAATAAAGTGGTATGCGAACCACGACTGAACTAGACACTGTGGGGCCGATTCCGATCTCGGCCGGTAGGGCTCCGAATCGGATTCGGCTTTACCGGATCCGATTCGGAGCCCTGTTTCCCGACCGAACCGTACGCGGGTCCGGCCGAGCGAGTACGATGCGAAATCGCCGACCGACTCGTCCGGGCATCCCGACCGCTCCGACCGACTCGCTCGGACTCGACTCGCACCGCGCAATGGAGACGTTTCCCGGCCGTGTAAGTACGATGCGGGCCGCGAGCAGTCCGACCGAGCCGCGCCGTCCGGCTCGTAAGAGCTGTCGGAGCCGTACTTTGGGGGTCCGTGTCGGACCCCCTGTACGCGTAGCCGCGCGAGTCGCACACAGGGGACCCATGGGTCCCCCCTACCTGTGCGTGTACGGCGCGACTCGCCGCCGCGTACCCGCTGTAGGGGCGCCTTGTCCGACTCGCACCCATTGAGTCAATGGGAGCCCGCGTACGCATTGTACGACCGGCTCCCATTGACTTCAATGGGAGTCCGACCGACTCGAGTCTGATAACATACGGACGCATCGTACTCGTTCGGTCGGACTGCACGGGTCCGATTCGGTCGGAAATCTCTCCGGGTCCGGCTCGGTCGGAGAAATTTCCGGCCCGAATCGGAATCGACCCCTAGGCCTAGAGCCTCTAGAAGTGCTTGGACCACAAGGAACCACCCAAGGTAGTGACACAGGGGACCCACGGGAGACGCGTGCAGTGTAAATACACAACCGCGATACGCCGTTGACTTCTATGGAGAAAGTCGGGATCGGGAAATTAGAGAAAAGGGACACTTAAAAGAGGACTAGGACAAAACCCTTTGAGATCTAGGACTTTGAAGAGTCTCTACCCACGGGAGCACCGGAGTACTCGTGTTACCTCACCCAGGGAAGCCGGGTGCATAGGTGCCTTTCGGGGTCGGGTTTCGTCGTCGATTCGAATGGCGATCTGCTGCAAAGTGCTGCTGGCGGCCAAGAGAAAAGTGTCCGGGTGGATCCAAGAGTGGATCGGAGTTCTGAAGAACCTGAAAGCAGAGGGGACAGAGTCTGGGTCACTAGCCAGTGACCAGGAAGGCGATGGACAGAGGCCCACCGATGTCGAGTGCTTCAGGTGCGTTGACGGTCGTCTTGACTCTTCAGCCACGAGGTCCAGGAGGCGTTGTCGGCAACCAGGAGCAGGATTCGGGCTGGGACACGATGTCTGTCGAGTGCTGAGGTGTCGGCGACCGGATTGGACCCAACAAGCCTTGGCAACGGCAAGTCTCGGTGAAGATGTAGATCGTCGATGGTGCAGACCAGCAAGGTCTGTGGAACTCACCCAGCGAGGGTAAGTGAGGGCAGGCCTGGAGCAACCAGGATGCCAAGTTAGAAAAGGATTGGCCTTCGTTAAGGGCTACTAGCCAACGGGCTAGCGACTGCGAAGGAGCCTCGTGACGCCGCACGTGGATCTGGCTTACAGGACACTCGTGGAGTGGGGGCCAGTGATCTTCGGTGCAGGTGGTGCTGGAGGCTAGGGCTACTCGGAGCCCAAAGCACGACTTCTTGGGAGACCCAGAAAAGGATGCACTTGCAAATGTGCTCGGTGTCCAGGGGTCACGGTCTCAAGTCACCCACGATAGCCACGGGCCTCAGCTTTGCTGGGGACTCAGGGTAGCCTCGGGGAAGTCTGAGAATCTACCTCTGGTGATGCGATGACTTCGGCGTCTGACGGGAGCTTCAGAAATGCGAACCAGACAGATGCTTCTTTGGTGCCTGCCAAGCAGGGGAGTCACTCCTTGACCCCAAGGGAGATTCTTCTGTCCTCTAATTGTGAGTAGAGCGTCGAAGGTCCAGGATTCAGTTACAGAGTTTCGTCCAGGGATAATCTAAAGTCCTAAGGACTGGGTTCCTACCTTTATACTAAAGATAGGGGTTGGACTACTCTGTGGCCCCACCTATGGGTGGGTCAGGGCAGAGGGGTGGCTACACCTCTTCCCTTTGTCCAGTTCACGCCAAAGCAGGGGCTGCAAGCCCCTGATCCGGTTTGAACTGGGGTATGCACAGGGACACCAAATGTGCCCCCAGTGCAGGACTTCAAAGCACCCGAAAGTGCTCCCGCCCAGCCCCAATACACATTATCCTGTCTGGGGAGGTGGTCACACCTCCCTGGGACAGGAAACCTATTGTCCAGGCCTCCCCTGCCGGAGTTTCGTCCAGCAGCAGGAGGCCAGACTCGTGTCTGTGGCAGCAGCATCCATTTTGTGATGCCAGGGCTCTGGAAAGAAGTTACCGGACTAGTCAGAGTTAACATGTCTTTCCCTCTAGAAGGGTGGAATGCTACCCCCGCCGCCAGGATTGGCGGGGGGTAGTATTCCAAGATGTTTGACACCAAACACGACATGTTTAGGTGCAGCCATTCCAAAGTTAGCATTTTACCGCGAGGATATAATGCGCTTAAGAGTATATGGTCAGGCTGCACTACAAACAGCATCAGAGATGGTCTCCGAACGCTGCAGAGGGGCCCTGCTCATGCAGGGGCACCCTCTCACATAGGAACCATGCACTCTGCCTTTAGGATTGATAAGGCCTGCCTTAGGAGTGACTTATAGGTTTATATGTGTGTATGTATTTAGTGATATAGGTAACCTATATCACAGTAAGGGGTGCATGCACCACCTTACCCAGGCTGCAGTAGCAGACCTGTGGTGTCAGTTTGGATGGCCTTCCAGGGGCGGCATAATACATGCTGCAGCCCCTGGCAGGCCTCTGAGGTACCTATGCCCTTGGTACATAGTATACCATATACTAGGGACTTATAAGGGCACTCCAGATCCCAATCAGTGATGTGCCTAAGGCACATGGAAACCATTTTACAGAGAAAGCAGATAGACTGGGGCCCTGAATAGCAGGATCCCAGTCCAACTAAGTCATAAACCAGCAAAACACCATAAAAAAAAGTGGGGGCAACCATATAGTCAGATTCCACCTTCCTACAATGGGTTAGAGCTTCCCCATCCCGGAATTACTGGTACCCTAGTATTGGTAACTCGGGGAGTGGGACAAATCTAGCCCAGTTTCTTGGCCACTCCTAATGAGGGACTTTAAGTGGTCCGGTCCAAATAATGGTGTGCACTAGCAGTGTGAGTTGAATGCTCGTCACTAAAACATGCGGTGATCAGCATGTCGCAAGTTCAAGTCGCAAAGCTGGCTCAACCTAAATGCAATAGGAAGCACTATATAAAAACAAGTTAATATTATCTATCGGTTCTTCTGGATCCCTTATCTGTCCAAAAGAGGGAGCAACAAAAGCAAAAGAACATAAAAACTAGTGAATTACATTTAACACTGTATCACTGATCAGTCTTCATGGCATGACGTTGTTTATACTTGATGTAAAGGCTGCTGGTTGAAACCTGGCTTTCTGGTAATGTGCCATTGTGATCACCCAAAGCCAGAGGGCTTTTTTTTAACCCCTTCCATGCTTCTGTCGGCCAACGGCCGTCGCGAGCACTACCTCCGTAGTGCTGCGCACGTCAGGTGGCCGACGCGGCCCCGCCCACTCCGCTGAACCGCCGCACCGTGGCGGAATTGCCGCCGCGGTTAAGCGGTTAAAAATGTTATTTTCCCTCGTCGTCGTCTGTTGACTCCCCCGCCTCTTACCTGCACCGGCCATCACTGGGTGGGAAGCTCAGGGACCGCCCCAGGCAGCAAAAGCTCTGGCTACGGCACTGCCCAGAGTCCAGCCTTATGATGACATGCAGTCGAGAGGCCTGGCGGTCACACAAGCCTTAACTCTGATGACAATTGAATGGGACCAGGTTTCAGATGAAACACTATACAACAATGGGCTGATATAAGACCGGCTTCCACAGCTACTGGCACACTTTTACTTTTGTGTAAGGGACACTTTCACTGCTTCTAAACCTGCAATAACGGTGTGCACGCTAAATAGTCACATCAGAATAGCTAGAGTATTACATTTCAAGGCAAACAAAAGAAAAAAAATACATCAGCAGGTAAGTCCAGATTGTTTATACCTAATTCCACATGTATGTACGTATGTGGTACATATATATTCAAGTTACATTGATGTGGTGTTACAAATAGTAAATCTACACTTCTCTATGTGCATTTACCTTTCAATATTCTGTCCTCGATATTCTTATATCACAATATTCTTCATGTCAATTTTCAGTGGTACAATCTGCAATAACTGCTTTATGCATGTGAGAGAGGCTTGCACTGCTGCCGTGCCCTCTGTGTGCTCTCTGTCTTGTGAAGGAAGGCTACTCTCCTGCTGCCGCCTGTCCTTTATTTGTGTGTGTGTAAGGGAAACTTACACTGTTGCTGCCTGTAGTACGCCTGTGTTGTGTGTATTAGCCACGCCTGGTCAGTGGTGGCTGCCACAGATAAAGGGTGGTGGGCCGGGTGGTGAGGCAAGTAGTGGGGCGGGTGGTGGGGCTGGTGGGGAGCAAAGGGGGTCAGCACGGGGGGGGTTAGCAATAATAGATATAAAAAAACGTACCTTTAGCCACAAGCTGCCTCCAGCGTCGCATCAAGTTCGCCGCCTCTCCTCTTTCTGGGTCCCAGCAGCCCCTGGGACAGACTCCCATCCAATCCCAGTGCTGCAGAGCAGAGCCGGGATTGGCCTGTACCGGCTACAAAGACACCCTGCTCAGACCGGGGAGTCTCTGGGGGTTTCTCTAGACCGGCTGTTCAATGCAGCTAGACTGGACAAATCTAAGTGCGCATGTGTGTTTTGGTCGGCCTGAGATGGCCGGCCACACACACATATGCGCACTTAGGGAGTGCACATAGCACTCCTCCTCCCCCCTTCCCCCCATGCCTCTCCCGCCCTACAGCGCTGGCTCAGAGGCGGCAAATGAAAAATAAAATGATGCTAGAACATTGTTTCATTTTACATTTGCTGGCTCTGAGCCAGGCAGTGGGGCGACGCTCCTCAGCGTCTGGTAGGTGCTTTTCACTCCATAAAAGTCAAAACGATTGACATTGTCAATGCTTGTTTTGTCAGCATGCGACAAACATCAAACAAGCGTGTTCCCAAAACGTTTCCTCATAAATTCTTAATTGATTGCGATCTGTCTTTTAGCTGACGAGCAGTATGTCGAGTTTGGCAACTCTGGTTTATTACTTGTCTCTAAATTTAGCCTAAACTGGCTTTTTCCCATGGCTCACTGAAAGCGTTTGATCTTACAGAGCTGCCAGCCTGCCATCAGATCATAGTGGGAGTTCCCCTGCATCCTCTTTGAAGTTCCTTTGATTAACCATTTGAACAAAATGGCGACTGTCCCAGAATTCACTTTCATCCTCGCTGTCTAGCAGAAAGCCATTCAGTCCGGTGTAACTGGTTGCGTTCAGGTAGGAAGGTCTGTGCAGAGGACGAATAAATACAGGCCTCGATTTACAAAGACTTTGCACCGGCACCAACAGGCACAAAGTCTTGCAAGGGCATTTACTTTCCATTGCAAAAGGCATTTTGTGCTGCAAACGAGCCTTTTCTAAGTAGAAATGGATCTTTGCACCGCTTTGTGCCACTTTCTGTTCCGGGGGCGGGGGGGGGCGGGGGAGTTACTATGGTGTTATTTGGCAGTATCTTTGCAAGCATCCCTAGTTTGTGATGCCAAGCACAGTCTAAAAAGATAGCCAGACAGGCCTTTGAATCAAACACTAATGCTTAAAGCAGGCGCTAAAATGGAGAAGTGTTTTAATTCCTCCAAACATTCCACTCATTGCATGTGTGCTGCACTGCACTACATAAACAATGTGTAGGATGTTTCACAATTTGTCTAGGAGTAGAGTTTTGTACTGGAAGGGTAAGATTCCATTACAAATCCTATGCTAGACAGCACATACACAGCTTTGCATCATGGTGAAAAATTGCACATGGTGCTAGGCAGACTTTATATTACACTAGTACAGGGATGACAGAAGCAGCACACCATTTTTCGATCTCGCCTTAGAAAACGCATGCACTCTCGCTTGTGAGACATTTTGTTTTCTTACAAGGGGTTTAGAGCCCACCCATTTCTAACCATTGGTTGGCTTCATTGGCACTCTCATTTGCTGGCTCCTCTCAGCTCGTGCAGGCTTTACTTCCTTCATGTGATTGTCCCTCCCCTGGCGCATTGCCCAAGTACTGTTTTCATGCCTAGTGTGCGTCACTTTTAGTTGCATTTTACAGCCCTCCATAACATTGCATGTGTTTGCTTGCACATTCCCAATGAGTGATTTAATTAGGATTCACAGCTATGACATTCAGGGTACCCACTATGCTGTAAGACTTTGAGTTATTATGTAATAATTCTAATCCATGACCAGCATATTATACACAGTTACGTGCATCAAGAGTATAAACCAACTAAGCTACTTTACCAGTACTATAGCCTAGGCCTTGCTGGGTATACCCTGATCTCTCTTGCAGTCACATTAGATTTCCGACCTATTTTACCAGTGGATACAGTTGAACAGCAGATATATCTGTAAGGTAGCTTGGTAGGTTAATGTACTCACTGTGGTAATCTGAAGGCAACCTACAGATCATGGATTGAATCATGTGGCTAGCTCAGCCTATTTGAGTCTCTTCAGTCGGGTGCAGCTTGGTTCCAGTGGTACAGTGAGCATGAGACTCACGTCTGGGTATATCTGTTGCACTTAGGGTGTCACAAAGAAGTATATAAGAAATGGATGGATGGAATGCCGAAATTAATCTCAGCCACTTTTAATTACTCAGGGCTGCCTCCAAGACCATCGTGGCATGGTTTTGCCCACCATGCCACCTCAGATTATACTTAGCAATTGAGCATTTGCTCCAAGTCTGGCCTGTCATCGTAAGCGTAGACCCATAAAGTGTCTAGCTTCTCCTTTATCCAAATGAAGGTCTTGAACAAAATCTTACTTTTCATAAGCCAACCATTCCAAGTGGCAGGATTCAATGTCCTGGTCCAATCATGATTCGACTATGGAAATGTTATCCAGATGACTGTGTCAGAAAGCATCTTACTTCATCTCTAACTAGTCCAGAACACTGTTATAAGGCTGACTTTGTGCCCTCTAAGTTAAGAGCACATTACTTCGTTATGTTATTGTTAATGATATTTATACAGCGCAGCTGCTACTCGAAGGTGTCCTGGTGCTAGTTATATCTCCTGTGGCCAAAGAAAGAAGTTCATTGGGCAAAGAGCCAGGTCTTTAGGCTTTTCCTGAAAGCCAAGAGGTTCGTGATGCATCTTAACTGGAACGGCAGATCGTTCCAGGCCTTGGCCGCATTGTAAGTGAAACTTCTGCCTCCCCATCGAACTTTTTTTATGCGTGGCACTGAGACCAACCTAGCCCCTAATGAGCGAAGTGGCCTTTTCAGTGTGTACCAGTGGAGATACTGTTTTAGGTAGTCAGGACCTGAACCATACAACGCCTTGAAGACCAGGCACAGGGCTTTAAAGCGTACTCGGTTTCTTACCGGTAACCAGTGCAATTTGTTTATTTCCTTGGTAATGGGCGCAAACCGAGGTGTGCCCAAAAGCAGTCTGGCTGCTGCATTCTGCAGTGATTGAAGTTTATTCAGGAGCCTTTGTTGTGTCTTGTGGTTTGTTGCCTGCCTTGTTATGTTGGCCTAGGCCTAGCTGCCATGCTGCTTTTCTTTGCGCACGTTACACTGAGCCAGGGCTCCCTCGCCCTTTGCTCTTGCCAAGTTCTTTTGCACTGTCTGCATTTTCTGTCTTTCACCTTTTCTCTTGTTCGATTTGGGCTCAGACTGCACAACATGTACAAGGTCGCATAACAATGTATTTCGGTTCTTCCTGATATGGCCAGTCTCGCGCACCCAGACATAACATTATGCGCAAATGACATGAAACTTTGTGTGGCTTTAATACTGCAGTTTTACTGGCGCTTAAAACACTTGGAGGAATCCTTTCCAGGGAGAAGAGCTGTGATTGTCTGCTGATGTAGTTCTGCATCTAGAGACCGAGGTATGAGGGTTCGCTAGTCAAAGCCCAGAGGTCTTCTATTTTTATAATAAACTATCTTACTGCACGGGAGGGTGGTAATGTTATTTAGACATTTATCCACTGAGTTATGAAATGCTTTCCCGTTTGTATTCTATGGAATTGTAACCATGCTGCTTATATTATTCATATGCATTATGCTATTAGTGCTGATACGTGTACTGTACCTTAGAGCACGTAAGTTGAAATAAATATTTTAATCTACCCTGTGTCTCTTCATACGCGCATTGTGGACAGGTACGAGTGAGTGACGAAAGAGTGTTCTTGCTTCTGCGAGTCCTGAGATAAAGATACCGTGTTCTGGGTTGTCCAATCATTGGTGCTTTGGTACTAATGGGATGCTAAGCTAGTTGGGTTGGGGTTTTGGGTGCTACGGGATATGGTAGGCAAACCACTGTATTCCGGGGTCCTATTATCCTGTGCATAGCTCTGTGTATGTGCAGAAACCCTATGACATGGCGCGGCCAACGTGGGGCTGCTTATCTGCGAGATGCTTGAGTAGTACTTGTGCTTGTCCACAAAACCCTCACGTACGCTTCCGGAGGCGTAAGTGACGGTGATACCTCCTATATTGAACGTTTTATAGGTTCTTTCAAGCTTGAAGTTATTAAAAAAGGTTAAATAAATAACCCATTTTGTGCTCCCTGTTAGATTGTCGAATACAATTGTTTAGTTATGGCTGGTGTGGCGATAGCTGCACATAGCCGAGACCACTCCGAGAACACCTAGGTGTATACGGAGTGCCCGATGCAGGGGTCGAGTTGGTCTTTGTGGTTCAAGCCGATCCGGCTTATCACTTTGAAGTGTTTTACACTTGGATCACTTTTGAGGCGGTGGATGCAGGTGATAAGCTGTTTCATGAATATAAACTCACCGCTATTCCTGCTGCCTATCGACCCTATACTAATCTTGAAGTGCCTCTCACAGCTTGGCAGCACCGTGTTTGGTTTAATGGCGCCCTCCCACAACCAACTACCGCAGTTCGTTTAGGCCCCTTATCTATTGAGGGGCCACTTGGCCTGTATTGGCCGGGTATACCCCGCATCCAAGTTATCTGGCATTATCGATTGCGGATCTGCGCACTATGCATACCGAACTGGTGCGAGTGCATCGAGCCTTAGTGACATACGTTACAGGTAGCCTCCATGGAGCTGCTCCTGTAGTCGCTGGCCAACCAGCTGTTGCAGCTGGAGTGACCATAAGTCCTGTCATGGTAAATTCTGTGATGGGCAAACGTCCACAAAATAAGGACGATTATCCTTACTGGCTTGCAGAAAAGTTCGATCAGATAGAAGCGGTGTTTCCACATACATCCCCAGTGGATAAACACCGCATCCTTACGATAAGTTTGCCAAAAGACTTAATCCCCGATTTGACATCATGTGAAAACTGGGGTAAGGTATTCGCAGCAGTTTATTCAAAATGTTTTGGTACTTCTTCCATGACGGTTCTACCCTCTGTAATTAAAAAAGTACAGGACGAGCATGGCCCTGAAGCGGCTGTGGAATTAGGGATGAGACTAGTGGGAGTGTTTGATGTAGTAGCTGAACTGATCCTTGGAAATGTCAAGGGCGATGCTATGAACTTTCAAGTAGCGAATGCTTTGGCTTTGGTCCCAGAGTTGGACAGGCCTCGCGAATTACCGAAAATAATAGCCCGGGCTTATAAAACAATTGGAAGAAATAGCCTAGGCAACAAGCCTTTTGTAAAAATGCAAACTCAATCGCAACCACAAATTATACAAACAAAAAGTACATCTGAGAAAGATGATAGACCAGTCTTCACTAAAAAGAGTTGGAGACAGAAAAACAGGGTAAGCAACAAAAGAAGCCGGGGTCGAGAGGCGCTTCCCCAGTTTCGGTTTCTTCTGAACGTACTTATGATTTACGTGATAGGTCGAGAATTAAATCACCAGAAAGGTTTCAGAGCTCTGATACGCGTTCTCCTCGTTCTTCACAGGCCCAGACGTCGTCACAGGCTGGTGGAGGAGGACGGCAAGATAGAGGAAGGGGCCGAGAGGCTCCCCAGGAGCGAGACCAACCTCGACAACAAGTCAGAGGGAAAACAGAAGACTTTCACCTTTCTCGACCGCAATTTCAGAAGAAAAAGTTGCCGCTGTAACAGCGAAATATGCCACAGACCGTGAGAACGAGACTCCTGAATTGGACGTGGGCAGTGACCCTCCTAGACAGCGCAGCGGAAGTTACCATAGTGCGGGAGGCGCTACGTCCTCATATGGAGGCGACAGCAACTGAAACATTCGTTACTGTAGAGACAGCTGACACCAGAGTGGCACCCCCTGACAGACTGTACAACATAGTCATCCAAATTGAAGGTGATATACCGCGTGAAATAACAGGGATTTTTTGGGAAAATCTAACCTCTTCATATGACATTTTGTTAGCAGAGGTGGATTGGCCACCCCCATTCGTTCTCGCTGCACATGAAGGAGAGGAGGTAATCCTTCCAAGCTTTTCAAGGCATGTCCCAAAAGACAAAGCTGAAGCACTTGCAGCTGAGTGGGCTGTGTACCTGGCTCCAGCGTTATACCGCAACCATGTGGGATGGGATGTAGAATCACCTCCCCATGCAATACCTTTGCGGTCACTACCGCAGCCACAACCCCAATATCCCATCAAACGGCAGGCAAAAGGCCCCGTCTCCGAAATTCTGACACAGTTGGAATATCAGGGAGTAATTGAACCATGCGTATCACCTATGAACAATCCCCTTTTCGTGGTTTCTAAACCCGATGGATCGTACCGCTTAGTTTTGGATTACCGGCATTTAAATACTCATTGTCGGAACTTTGCGGTGCAAAATACACACAGTTCTGCGCTTGTAGACAGTCTTGTTCGTAAAAAATACAAAACGACACTTGACCTTTCAAACGGTTTCTACACGCACAACCTAGCCCCGGAGAGTGGCCAATGGACCGCATTCACATCCGGTGGTAAATTATTCCAGTTCCGGCGTTTACCCATGGGCTACAAGAATAGTCCGGGTGTATTCGCCGCCCGTGTTGTCTCTTTGCTAGACAGCATAGACCAAGATGCATGTTCGTACGTTGATGACATTTATCTGACGGACGACGAATTATGTCCGCATCTGTCCCGTGTGGACCGCATTATTCTTGAATTTGCGGAGCAGGGTTACAAATTTAACTTTGCTAAGTCACACATTGCTGAATTTACCGTTCTGTTCTTGGGCTATGAGCTCAACAACGAAGGTAAGGGCTTAGCCCCCATTTCTTGGAAAAATGTGCACATTTGTGCCCCCCAAATACTCTGAAGAAACTTCAGTCTTTGCTGGGTTTCCTGAATTTCGGGCGTACTTACATTCCCGAATATGCCCAGCGTATCAAGCCTTTGTATGCTTTGATACAACCTACTTATTCAAGGTCTTGCTGGCTGCCTGAGCATACCTTAATTTTGCAGTCTTTGCAGACAGACCTGTTGGAGTCTAAATATCTTTTGACTCGTGATAACCACACAAACCTGGTGATTAGAATAATTCCGGGGCGGTGGGATTCACGTACTTAACCTTTAATGAAGGTGATACAGTACCCATCGCATACAAGTCGCATCTGTACACTTCCGCTGAATTGCGCTTTACATCTGTCGAAAAAGTTCTAACTGCAGTGCAAATGGCGATTCTAAAAGAACGCGCACTGGCACAGGGAAAGCGAATTCTGGTGGTAACACCCTGTCCTGCCCTAGAGGCAGTAACAAAGGCAAGTGTACCGAACTCAAAAGCAATGCATCCCCGTTGGATACAATGGGCTACATCCTTGACGTCATCAGACGTCACCTTTATTTTCGATTCTTCTCTTCAGACTCAGGAGTTCTTACAGTATGAATTCGTTCATCCTCCTCCTTTGTTTTTACTGCCGCTTGAGGATTACAAATGTGTGATCTACACAGATGGTTCGGCGCAACCGGCCACTGGGTCCAAGCACGCTTATTCAGCTGCATGTGCTATTGTTGCGGGTTCCTTTGTAAATGGAACGTTCAAATCCTCTGTAGTGCACACTCGCACACTTGGAGATAGTACCGCACAATTGGCCGAGCTGCATGCATTGCTACTTGCGCTTGAGTTCGCTTCTCAGGATGAGACCACTCTTATTGTATGGGATTCCTTCTACTGTGTACAGTCTTACAATGACAATCTGTTTTTCTGGTCGAAAAATGACTACAAGGACGCAAAAGGGAGCACAATTAAGCATAAAATGCTTTGGGTTCGAGTGGCAGAATTGCAACAACGTCTGCCCCTCACACAGGTGGTTCACACCTTAGGCCATCAGCGGGTGGGCGCACACGCTATTGGTAACGATCTGGCAGATGAAGCTGCCCGTTCGGCAGTAGTCACGTGTTCAGTGGCAGCGGTTACCAGGTCCATGTCTAAAATTGACTCTGTTATTCTAGCAGCTATTGCTGCAACAAAGGAAGGTGTTAATTACCCTACAGGTTTTCCTTCCAAGTATTCTTACAAGTTAAGTCCCGAACAGGTTCCTTATGTAACAATACCTGACGTTGGAGATCGGCTGATCCCCAACGCGGACCGCAGGAGTGCCTTGATATCAGCTGCACACGAAGGCATGGCTTCTGCTCATGCAGGTGTGTCAGCTACAGTTTCCATCTTGCAGCAGCGTTATTGGTGGCGTGGATTGTATAAAGACACCCGTGCTTTTGTGCTTTCCTGCGACGTTTGTCGACAGATTAAGCCTTCCACGGTAACACGCCCTCCACAGACCCCGCTCTGCATTGCTAACAGACCCTTTGGGTGTGTTTACTTGGATCACTGCGGTCCATTCTCATCAGACACTGCCTATAAATACATCTTAGTAGCAGTGGACTCGTGCACACGGTTCCTCTGGGTCTGGCCACAACGTAGTGCTGACGCTCGAAATGTAATCAGGGATTTGCGTGTCTTTGTGGGAATTTTCGCATGCGGCACCTTCCATTCGGACCAAGGTCCGGCGTTTGCCTCTAGGGCTTACAAGGATGCAATGGCTTCGCTTGGGGTGCGGGTGAAATTTTCGTCTCCGTATAGGCCTGAGGGCAACTCTATCGTTGAACGAATGAACCGTGACTTAAAGCAATCCTTAACAGCTAGAGTTATAGGTACTGGCAGGAACTGGCTGGCCCACTTGTATACCGTTCAGCGTGCACTTAATAATCTCCCTAGAAGACCTCTGGGTGGGCAGACCCCATACGAAATGCTCTTTGGCATAAGAATGTTTGTGCCTGACCTTGAGGGTCCAGACATCGCGGCGCAATCCGCCAAGTTTGATGTAGATAATCATTCTGCTATGTTACAGGACTTACAAGAAGCCCGAGACAAACTTGCAACTACACATTTGCCTTCAGCCACAGATCCTGCGTTGCAGATTCCGGTAGCCGGCTGGCTTCCAAAGGTTGGAGAACTGGTTCGAGAGAAGGTTGAAAACAAAAAGAATTCGGCCCCTCTTTTCGTGCACCGGTTCCAGTTCTGGGCTTGAAGGGAACACGTACAGTCATTTTACCACCGCTTCCTGGTCGCAAGGAGAACAGATACATCTCAGTGGAAAATGTCAAGCTACAGCGCCTGGCCGATCCTGAATAGTGTCACACCAGCGGTCTCTTGTCCTGCCATTTATCGGACATATGTTCGTGGCCCATCTACACGAACGGTCGCTGATGCTGTAATTGAGATGGTTGATTTGCCTGAATCCTCTCCTTTGCCTGAAACTATAATTGATCCCCAACTCTCCACCAACATCGACGAGGATGAGTATACTTATCCTGCATCTGAATCGGTGGCGCATCAACCAACAACGCCACTTGGCCCGACTTCGTTATTCCTTTGATTCGGATTCCACCTCTTCAAAAGTCCCATCCAAGTTCAGTATTTTTGTATCCTGGTTTAGAGACAATTTTTTGATTCCACCCTGGACATACATCTGGTTGGTACTTTTCTTGATTTTTTTGTTCATGTCCATTGGCTTTGTCACAGTGTTTTTTCTACTAATCAATGGTCACTATTTACCTGAACGCTCTGCTGTAGACTATGTTTCTGGAACTTTAGCTCCTCATTCCTCGTCTCACATCATGAAGCGTGACCACACATTTGTGAACATTTCAGCTTTTCCAGTTGCTGATGGCATCGTATGGGATGCAGTGAACTATCAAATCCATGGTCCGACGGAAATTATTAATGTACCTAATGTCCTTCGTGTTTCAATGGGTGATGTAGTAAAAAATAACATTCATTCTGATGATTGGGATGTGCATGCCGTTGAAGCATTGTTTGCCGATTTAAAATATTATGCATCTTTTAATGCTGAAGATTTATATATGAATTCTGCGAATTATGCCGATTTGTATTGTTACCAACATTGGGGTAATCGTTTTCTCCATAAGCCAAGTGCCCTGCGTAGTTCTGTTAACTACACCCAATGGGAACATTGTCCAAACCCCTTGCCAGGTAGCTCACAAACTCTTCGAAATAAGTTTACCTATTTTACTGATTTTAATCGGTCAAACCCCGCATCCTATTATTTTAGACTAAATACCACGTCAACTCAGAAAATTATGTTAACACACACCAAATTGCTTTATTCGGGTTCCTTTTTAAGTGCCCTAGCAGTGGGTGGTTATGAGTACTGGGAGGATACAGTAGATTTGAAATCTATTTGGGGCTCCAAGCCATGGCAGGTACAAGGAACCGAGGCATTGCACCGTGCTTGCCTTATCCCTACCCAAATTATGTTCCTAAATGATTCTATTTATCAGACTACGTGTTGGGGCTTAGCTACCACTAAACAATTAAACACGCCCTCAATTCCATCCCTGTCGAGTTTTCCCAATGATAGCTCACGTCTTAACCTGTCCCTGGCGACCCTACAGGCTCTGTTACAGAATAATTCGTTTAATGTTTCCGAAATCGATCTGTCACCCTGGTTGGTATGGCCTATATCATCTAATGCATGTCAAATGCGTTTTCACGACTCAGGTACTAGCTACACACAGGATAGGCCTGATCCGAGATTTACTGCTTCCCGTACTGTCACTACATATTCCGTTGGTAAATTATGCAAACAATGGCTGCAACATTTGTCCCTCCTTTCAGGCAATATTGATCTGTCCGACTTTGTTTTGGGACCTCGTGGTCCCCGACCTAAGAGATTCATTTATGAAACGTATAATGAACTCTGGAAGCTGTCACAAATTGAAGCTGCTTCCCGTCTTCGGGAAATAGATCAAGCAAATTTGGAAAAGGTGCTTGCTGTTGTTGACAATAGTATTAATACCCTGTCTTCTCGCATTTACACTTTAGAGAATATTGTGTCCTCTGTTGTTGATATTGTACAAGATGATGTTTCTGTGTTATATCATGGTCAGAATCAATTGCGTTCAGTTATGCAGTTTGCATGGACTTTACAAATGCTCAAGTTAGGTAAAGTTCCTTGGCATTTTTTGAACACCTCTGCCTTGTTTCTACCTTTTAATTTAACTGACAAACAGCAATTCATGTCCATGAAAGATGCAACTTACACCTTATTACATATCGAAAAGATGGATCCTTTGCCGTTCTCTGTTGCAGAACTCGATTCTGCTGTGTGGCTAGTTCATGGGGTTATCGCTTTACCTTTTTCCTTGTTTGAATTTGACTCATGCATGAAACATTATCCTGTGGGCCGTTACCAGCCCTTGGGCAGTGCTTTCCTGCATGAACTCTGGTCCTTGCCTTTCATGTATAAATGCCTTCGGGACGGCAAGGAAGTTTTTCTCACGGGGGAGTCCTGCGACTCGACTATGGGTCATTCGCTTATTTGTAAACACGTTAAATTGCATGGCTCATGTAGCGTTTCCGCTCCTAATCTTGCTTGTGTGCTGAAAGGTATTCCTGCTCCTGTTATTTCTCCTACTTTCACTCTCCTTTCCAATGGTAGTTATTTACTTTTAAATAACGAAAACTGTTGTGGCCTGCAGGCTGGCATTCCTTACATTGTAACAGTTTCGCACAGGGTTGTCTGCTGCAAAAATGTGCTTTTTCCTCCCCCTCATGGCAAGGTTGATATCTCTATTTGGCCTTCCATCCCTACCATGGAGGCAGATTTCAATAGACTGAGCAGAATAAAGGCACTATTATTGAACGAGGAAGTTATGCTCACGTCCGCCCGGGAGACATTCATTCTCCAGGTGGCGAGTACCCACAGTGAAATACAGGCCCTTTTGAACACTAATCTCCCCAACATTTTGGGGAGTTAATTCATCGTATTTTTAACGCATCTAACACTGAGGGTCTGGTACACTTTTTTAAGGTCGTGGGGTCTGGTTTGGTGTCCTCCTTCCAAACTATTTTTGGTGTCATCCCGGCATTTATTCATTCTATTTTTTCCAGCGTCTTTGGCGGCTGGTGTCCTGCTATTAATTTGTTTTCTGCGCAATGGCTGCTCCCCGATGGGACCTGCTCGATCCGGACCGCCTCCAGCTGCTCCGTGAGCGCCTTTTGGCTGGTTTTGGTGTCTTGCCATTAGCGACACTGAGTGTGTCATATACTCTTTCTTTTCGCTTTGCGTATTTCACTTGCGTGCAACCTGTAATGACTTGTGTCCGCTGTCCTTTCACCTGGACTTTGGATTATTGCCTCTCCAATTCGTCATTGTCTGTTCCGGATTTTGTTCAGTTGATGGGTCCCTTAGAGGCCCATGAGCAGGACTGTTCCGTTGCCGGCTGTATGGCGCGTGCGGCTGCACTGGGGATTTTGGCGCAATGGGATATCTGGGCGGCTGCCCAGGATCTCCTACATCAAAGCTATTTCGATTATCACGCAAGTTGTCCCGCATTGCTTTTGGATGCTCCCTCTGCTGAGGAGCATTCCTGCTCTTTTGATCTCATGGATTGGATGGCATCTATGTTTTTTGACGATTCCAATGATGTCCTCTTGGAGGGTATGGCTTTTTTCTGCACTTACACTTTCATGGATTGACTTGTCCTCCGCCGTTTGGGCGCTCCCTGTGCTCTACTGGATTTTTTTTTTTGGCCCTCTGTCCTGGCCGCCGGACTGTCCAGGGGAGGGTGTCTTGTGGTTTGTTGCCTGCCTTGTTATGTTGGCCTAGGCCTAGCTGCCATGCTGCTTTTCTTTGCGCACGTTACACTGAGCCAGGGCTCCCTCGCCCTTTGCTCTTGCCAAGTTCTTTTGCACTGTCTGCATTTTCTGTCTTTCACCTTTTCTCTTGTTCGATTTGGGCTCAGACTGCACAACATGTACAAGGTCGCATAACAATGTATTTCGGTTCTTCCTGATATGGCCAGTCTCGCGCACCCAGACATAACATTATGCGCAAATGACATGAAACTTTGTGTGGCTTTAATACTGCAGTTTTACTGGCGCTTAAAACACTTGGAGGAATCCTTTCCAGGGAGAAGAGCTGTGATTGTCTGCTGATGTAGTTCTGCATCTAGAGACCGAGGTATGAGGGTTCGCTAGTCAAAGCCCAGAGGTCTTCTATTTTTATAATAAACTATCTTACTGCACGGGGAGGGTGGTAATGTTATTTAGACATTTATCCACTGAGTTATGAAATGCTTTCCCGTTTGTATTCTATGGAATTGTAACCATGCTGCTTATATTATTCATATGCATTATGCTATTAGTGCTGACACGTGTACTGTACCTTAGAGCACGTAAGTTGAAATAAATATTTTAATCTACCCTGTGTCTCTTCATACGCGCATTGTGGACAGGTACGAGTGAGTGACGAAAGAGTGTTCTTGCTTCTGCGAGTCCTGAGATAAAGATACCGTGTTCTGGGTTGTCCAATCATTGGTGCTTTGGTACTAATGGGATGCTAAGCTAGTTGGGTTGGGGTTTTGGGTGCTACGGGATATGGTAGGCAAACCACTGTATTCCGGGGTCCTATTATCCTGTGCATAGCTCTGTGTATGTGCAGAAACCCTATGACAGTTGAGCATTAAGGTACAAACTATTACAGTAGTCCAATCTTGACATAACGAGAGTTGCGACCACTGTTTGTCGGCTGCTCGGGGGCAATATTTTCCTAATTGTTTTGATTACATAAAAGGTTTTAGATGCCACTGAATTAACCTGTTGCCTAAAGGTAAGACCCTCATCCATTATCACACCCAAGTTTTTCACCGTATTAGTGGGTGAGGGGAGAGAGCCCATCGAGTCTGGCCACCAGTTTGGAGTCCAGAAGTTAATATTGTTTCCAAACAACATGACTTCTGTTTTACCAGTGTTGAGTTTTAGGCAATTCTCTGCCATCCAGCTCCCCACTGATAACATACACTCTTGGAATTGATTGTCTAAACCAGCCTCCTCTCCGGGTAGCAGTGACACTACAATTTGGGTGTCACACACAGTTTTGCAAAGGCTCACAACTGAGTTGTCTTTAATGCCTTGATGATCGTCCATGAGGATGTCTACCCCAACACTACTGACTTCAGGGTTGTCAAGTTCAAGTAGCTTGTCCCAAGCCAACCCAAATGCTCTACCCAGCAGTTTATACTGTGTGTTCCCAGGGTGAGAAGGGTTGGGGACATGACTTTCTTGATGGCATCAACATTTTGAACCTGTTTTCCCTCTCTTTGTAAGTTGGACCAAATTTAGCAAAGTTTCCAAAGGGTCTTAAATTTTGGCTGTTTAATCAGTAGTCTTTCTTCCTGGTCTACCACTTTGGATGGTTTGCCCTCCTCCTTGTGAGCAAAACAGGAAAAACAGAAAAGTATTGAACTTGCTGTCTGTGACCTGTGAAGAGCCCTGAGGACTGGACCAAGAAGTGGTCATAAGGCTGACCTCCTGTTCAAGCTACAGGGACACAACAAGATACAAGAGGCCTTTTCCTGCAACTGCCCAGCTGACCAGTGGCAACTGGATCTAGACTCTCCTGTTGTTCTCTGCCTGCAACCCTGTGAGGCTTTAAGTGCCTCTGCTGAGGTCCTGGGGAGCTTTAAAAGTGTTCTCCTGTGGTAAATTGGGGCTGAAAGGACTAAACACAGAAGGTAAAATGTTTGACCAGGAAAAATCTGGTTAGTGTATCTGACCTGCACTCCAACACGGTGAGCTTCAAATTGCACCTAGGTCCTGTTATAACATGCCCATTTACTATCATTGGCACTTTGTGCTACTTGGCGCTATTGATACTTAAAACTTTAAATATTAATTTCTCTGGTTCCCTGTATTGGATTATTTTCATTTTGGTATCATTTTGTTTGTTAGATCTTACTCTTCTTCTTCAATTTGAGATTTGTATTGTTTTGCATTCTACTTTATTACTGTTTTAGTACTGCACAAATACTTTACACATTGTGTCTAGATTAAGCCTGTTTGCACTATGCCACAGCTTCCAGGAAGATGAATTCAGGTTAATTTAGGGACTTTAGTGGTTCACCATGACAAGGGCTGTGGTTATTATCTGAGGTGGGTAATTACCCCCCTCAGCTAAAACCCAAACTTCTCACACAATGTTAACAAGCATTGGCAAAGCCAATAGGTCTCTCATTTGTGAGAGCTGTTGGCTTTGTCAATGTGTTTTAGCCATGTTGTACAGTAGCCATAGCGTTATAGCTTTTATTGGTTGGCTTTTTTGTCACTCTCATTTGCCCGCATCCTATTCATGTCTCAGCTTGTCAATCTTGTAGTACGAAACACCATGTAAAAACAAGCATGGGCAAAGCCAATAGGTCTCGCCTATGTGAGATCTATTGGCTTGGTCATTATTTTTTAGCCATGTTGTACAGTAATGAGGCAGATTTGCAGCATGGTGAAAGTAGCTTTAAAAAAGCACTATGCTGTGGCAAGCTTTGACCGCGTCATGGGGCTTTTTGTTTTTTTTTTCAGCTATTTTGCGCAGCGATTCCTTTACTGTTCACTAACACTACCCTTCCCTGAGCCCTAAACCCCTTGCTTCCCCTTAAAGTTACCCACCCCTGCACCCTAAGCATCTCTTCCTATCCCTTAGCAATGCATTCCCTGAATCGTAAAAAATCCTTACTGCCCCTTGAAGTTACCTTTCCCTGAACCCTAAAACCTCTTACTACCCCTAAATGCTACCCTTCCCTGAACCTTAAAAACTCTTTACAACCCTTTAACACTACCCATTCCTAAACCATAAAGCCCCTTACTAACTCTACTCATTACCTCTACTCATCCCAGCACCCTAAAAAAACTCACTACCTCTTAACACTAACCATCCCTGAGCCCTTCAAACCCATACTACCCCTCAATGCTACCCATCCCTGAACCCTAAAAACCCACGCTACCCCTTCATGTTACCCTTCCATGACCCATTAATACCCCTTAACACTACTCTACTTTGAACTATAAAAACTCTTTACTGCCCCTTAACACCACCCTTCCCGCAATCCTAAAAAACCCTTGCTAACACTTAACACTACCCTTCCCTGAACCCTAAAAACCTCTTGCTACCCCTTAACAATACTCTTCCCTTAACCCTACAAACCCCTAAATGCTATAATTCTCTGACCATCACTAGCACTGTACTGTCCCTAAATGCTTCACATTCCCACACCCTAAAACTCTAAATACCCCTTAACAGTATTCTTCCTTGAACCCTAAAAACCCATTGCTAACCCCTCAATGGTACTCATCCCTGAACCATAAAAACCCCTGCTACTCTTTAACACTACCATACCCTGAACCCTAAAAAGCTCTTATTACCATGTAATGCTACCCTTCCCTGAACCTTAGTAACTCCTCACTAACCCTTAACACTATCCGTTCCTGAATCCTAAAAGCCCCTTAATGCTACCCTTCCCCGAACTCTGCAAACTCCTTACTACGCCTTAACACTCCCTCTGAGACTATGCCTGTTGCAAGCATAGTCTATGGGGGAAATGCTGGGAAGAATTGTGAATCAAATGACTGATTCCCCCTGTAATTCCTAATTTCTAAGGTGACCCTCAGGGTCCGACTTGTGATCCCTGTTATTTCTGTCACCACCTCCCTACCTAAAATTATCAATGCCTACGCTATCTTGGTCTCTGGGGATGAGTTGATGGGTTATATACAGGACATTGCTATAAGGCCCTTAGTGGCGACTAGCAAAAATGAAATGTTTACCTCTTTAAAGAGTTAGAAGAACTTTTTT
This sequence comes from Calotriton arnoldi, assembly GCA_963921515.1. Classification (NCBI taxonomy): domain Eukaryota; kingdom Metazoa; phylum Chordata; class Amphibia; order Caudata; family Salamandridae; genus Calotriton; species Calotriton arnoldi. The sequence continues at coordinate 463,246 of CAWUFW010006686.1, read as the reverse complement.
AGTGTACCAGGACTACATTCTGCTTTTTATGTACAATGGAGCTGTACTGCATTGCCATTTTGGAGACATGAGACTTCCCCAGTAGAGGGTCAGTTGCAGAATGTGAATGTTGGATCTTTTGTTGTTATACTACATTTCGGTAATTGCATTACCTCAACCAGTATCATGACATTACCACAAATTTTGAGATAAATGTACAACTATTGTTTCTTTCTGTTTTTCCACAATTATTAGAGTAAAATTAGCACAAACTTTTCCTTTGTGCTCTGGTACTAAAAGGCAGCTCAGAAAGTAGTACTTTGGTCTCAATGCAAACGTAGCATTAAAAGCACTCAAAACCACTTTCCAAGCATTTCACCAGATTTATTTTATGACTTTCCATATATTTCAAATTACCCCCAAAGTTCCATGTCTGTGAATGACAAAATGCACCAAATATTAGTGCATGACTACTCTAAGCATTTCATACTGTTGGCCTATCTAGGTACAGTAAACTTCCCTTTTTAGGTTTGACTTGACAGCGCAACTGTTATAATGATATTTTCAGCAATTTTTTAAAATATGCATAGAACGGTCTTTGGCTCGGCTCCACCCCGAAGAGTATTACTCTCTCACCTCATGCTATCAGCTGGTAATGCAGTGGCGGCTCGCAGAGGGAGTGCTGTGGGGCGGTGGGGCGGGGGAGGGGCAGGGTGGGGGGTAGCGGACTCGGACATACGACAGACAAGACATTGACTCAAGACATCCAAATGCACCTGGGTGGTGGCTTCAGGTGGTCTCCTTGCATTCAGAGGTGAACGGTTGGAGGTGAATCCTCTGGGTTCTTCCGGTGATGAAGGAGGTGATCTTTCTGAGCATTTCCCCTTGGATGCCGATGTGGTGGAGTCTTTTGATCAGTGTGTGGTGGTATGCTGTGTCAAAGGCTGCCGAAAGGTCGAGGAGGATCAAAGCTGCTGTTTCTCCTCAGTCGAGGAGGGTTCGGATGTTGTCAGTGGCTGCTATCAGGATGGTTTCGGTGCTGTGATTACTGCGGAATCTGGATTGAGAGGCATCGAGTACCTGGTTCTCCTCCAGGTGTGTCGTGTTATGCAGTTGATTGCTGATGATCTTTTCCAGTACCTTCACTGGGAATGGAAGCAGGGAGATTGGCCAGTAGTTTTTAAGTTCACTGGGTTCGGAGGAGACTTTCTCAACTTTGGAGAAGGGGACGTAGTTTGCTCCAGGGGAGACAAAAGTTCTGATGACAGAAGCCAGCAGGCTGGACTAGGGTGAAGTTTTAAAAGATCAGACTAGGAAGGGTCTATGGTCAGATCAGGGGAAACTCCAGTCCTCCAACTTGAATGTACTGATGGCAGTTGAAGGGTTCTACACATGTTTTATGCCCTCTTGAAGGGTGCTGTACTAGTAGTCTGGACAGACAGCACAGTTACTAAGGCATATTTGACCCACCAGTTCGAGAGATGGTCCTGGTCCTTATATCTCTTAACTTATCTGATTTGTTCTTGGGTAGAGAATAATACAGACTATCGAAATTCAGAAAACACAGAATGCACTGGTGGTTCACCTGAGCCGCATCCTCCCTCACTCACAGGGGTTGTTATAAATCCCCTTGTTGTTCAGAAGATATGTCTCATGATAGCGGTACCGGAGGTAGATCTATTTACAGACAGTATCAACACTCAACTTCTATATTTTGCGATGGGATACTATCATCAGGCAATGAGGGTGTCCTTTTCAGTCACTGGCCAAAGAGACTTTTATATGTTTTTCCTCCGATTGCTCTTGTCTCCAAATCTCTAAAGCAAATCCAGAGGAAATGGGCAGAAGTAATGGCTGTGAAGAACTTGGTTTTGTCTTCTTCGCTGGCTTTCAATAGACAAGGAATGTATTCTTCCTTTGTCCCCTCCTCCCTTGAGAGACCCTGCTCTTTCTCTAGCCTTCTTGAGATGGCTAAAACTGTCACTCTGGAGGTTGAGCAGTCAGGTCTACTGAGAAGAGGTATTTTACTTCCTGCGTCCCTGTTAATACATACTTTAGAAGATCTTTTCCTAATAAAGCTTACAACTATCACTAGGCTTCTTTTGATAAATGCTGTGGAGACAGGCATTTTTCCCTAGTCAGTTATACACCCGAGAACATATAGCAGTTTTTGCAAGACGGTTTGACAAGAATCTTTCTGTTTCGGTACCCAGGCTTTTATGATCAGCAATTAGGTCCTCTTGGGATGACTTTTTCCCAGTTGAAGCCTTGGTTTCTAGACTTTTTAGAGGTTTTCAAATATTAAGACCAAATATTATAGATGTATTCCCTTCTTGGGATCTCTTATTAGTATTGTCTTTATTACACGGACCTCCTTTTGTGCCCTTGGAGACAGCTTCAGTAGAAGGTATTTTCATTGGTTGCTATCACTACTGCAAAAAGAATTGGAGAATTGGGAGCTTTATTTTGTCGCCACCCTTATCTGAAGATTTTTGATGCAAAAGCTGTTCTAACTTTGGACCTGAACTTCCTTGTTAAGGTTGATTCTGCCTTTCACATGAACGAAGAGGTTGCTCTTCATATGTTGAGAGCCTCATCCTCTTCATATTCAGATTCTTTGATACATCTCTTGGATGTTGTCAGAGGTTTAAAGGCCTATCTGTAAATGACAGCAAGTTTCAGATGTTCTGGCAGTTGACACTTTTTGTGTTGCAGAAGGGGTATGAGTCATGAGCATCTACCCTTGGCTTAAGACTGTGATTTGCTTGACCTACTTGGACTCTGGTAAGGATCTTTCGGGATCCGTGCATGCCCATGCTATGAGGGGAATAGCTATTGCTTGAGCAGAATGGGGAGGTGTTTCAATACTCGACATTTGCAAGGCAGCTACCTGGACTACTCCATTTAGTTTTGTGTTTAACTACAGATTGACTGTAGCCCAGAGATCTGAATTGTGTTTTGGTAACAAGATGCTTTCCAAACAGAGCGGCTGTCTATTATCAGAGACACAGAAAATCACTTGGGGGGTTACTGACTTCTGGGGTTATAACAGGATTAACCCTCAAGGAGTAAGTACTGCAGCAAGGAAAGTGAATCAGAGTAATGAAGGTTATTGGTAGGTAAGTAATCCAGGTACTAGGTAAGATTATGCTGTATACCCTAAGGGTTGGACAGTGTTTTATTTGGGAGCCATTTGAAGATGGTGTTGTAGCAGTGTAGAGGGGTGTTTGCACTCTAAACAGCAGAGGTTTAGGATTGTTTGTAGAAGGAAAAAGGCTTCTGTTGCCCACAGATAGAAGTGGGCGGGATCTGTGAGACACAACATGCCCATACTTTTTTAATTGAACAAAAACAGGTCCTGTACATTTTGTTTAAAGGCAACCGCCCTGGGGTGATTCATTCTGACAGTTGAGATGCCTCCTCTGAATCAATCAATCATGATTCATAAAGCGCGGCTAATCACCCAATAGGGTATCCAGGCGCTTGCAGGCCCCGGAGGCTTATTCAAACAGCCAGGTCTTGAGGGTCATTCGGAATTCCGGAAGTAAGGGGACGGTCCGTAGGTGTGTGTGGTGGCTGTTCCAGGTCTTTTCTGCGATGTAGGAGAAGGGTCGTCCTCCACTTCTGCATCGGTAGATGCGGGAAGTATGGGCAAGTGAAAGGGAGGCGGAGCATAGTCTTCTCGATGGTTAGCGGAAGTTTAGGCAGTGGTTAATGTTGGCGGGTCCTTGGTTGTGTACAGCCTTGTTTGCGTGAGTCAGCAGCTTGAATTTGCATCTATTCTGTACTGGGAGCCAGTGGTTTGCTGAGGTGGAGTGTGATGTGGGTTCGTCGGGGAAGGCCCGGGATGAGTCTGGCTGCAGCGCTCTGTATGGTCTGAAATCTCTGGAGGTGTGCAGTGATTCCTACATAGAGGGCATTACCATAGTCCAGTTGGCTGGTGATGAGGGCTTGTGTCACGGTGCGTCTCGTGTGTTGGGGTAGCCACTTGAAGGTCTTAAATAGCAAGTGCAGAGTGAGGAAGCAGGCGGAGGAGACTGCGTTGATCTGTGATTTCATGGTGAGCTTGTTGTCATGATGATTCCGAGGTTTCTGGCGTGGTTGGAGGGAGTGGGTGCGGGTTCTAGGTCTGATGGGCACCAGGAATCGTTCCATGTGTTGCTGCTTTGCCAAAGATCAGTACTTCCATCTTGTCTGTGTTCTGCTGCAGGCAGTTGTTCTTCATCCAGTTGGCGACTTTTGTCAAGTATCTGTGGAAGCTGGTTCTGGTGGTAGTGGGTCGTCAGTGAGTGAAGGGATGAGTTGGGTGTCGCCTGCGTAGGGAATTATGTTGAGACCGTGGGACCTGATGATGTTGGCCAGCGGGGTCATATATGCATTGAAGTGCATGGGGCTGAGGGATGAGTCCGAGGGGACACTGCAGGTGATCTCCTTGCATTCAGAGGTGAAAGGTGGGAGGTGGAGCCTCTGGGTTCTTCCGGTGAGGAAGTAGGTGATCCATCTGAGCGCATCTCCTTGGATGCCGATGTGGTGGAGTCTTTTGATCGGTGTGTGGTGGGATGCGGTGTCAAAGGCTGCCGAGAGGTCGAGGAGGATCAAAGCTGCTGTTTCTCCTCGGTCGAGGAGGGTTTGGATGTCGTCAGTGGCTGCTATCAGGATGTTTCGGTACTGTAATTACTGCGGAATCTGGATTGAGAGGCGTCGAGTAGCTGGTTCTGTTCCAGGTGCGTCATGCAGTCGATTGTTGAGGATCTTTTCCAGTACCTTCACGGGGAATGGAAGCAGGGAGATTGGCCAGTAGTTTTTAAGTTCACTGGGGTCGTCAAAGGGTTTAATGAGTAGTGGTCTGACTTCGGTGTGTTTTCAGGCATCGGTAAATGTTGCGCTGGTGATAGAGGTCTTGAGTAGAGTGGTGAGTTCCTGGCCGATCCTTTGGCTTCCGAATTCGAAGGGAAGAAGCCTCCTGTGCTATGAAACTGAGAGAGGGACAGACATTCCAAGTGATAATGAGCTATTCTTTTTGAAAAGTATTGTAAGGGTGTTAGCAGCTACGCTGTGAAGTGTGTGCTTTTGATGGTCACTCATAAAAAATGTTTGTACTCACTACAGTCTAATTGAATATTACTAAAATCTATATTTTGAAAGTACTTTTTCAAGCTTAAACCTATTTTTTTGCACAGTTTATGACCGCCTAACTTATACTGTGTGTAATTCAAGCTTAAAATAATGAAATATTCACATACAGTCCGAAAGACCCAATTCAGAGGGGGGACTCCTAATTTCTGAAGCCAAAAATGGCTTTACTTTGGCTGTCTCCCACCTGAAAGTGTCTCTGCTTCAATACACGTCAATGGGGAGAATGCATTCCCCTGTTTTTTTTTTCAAATTCTCCCACTTTCCTGTTCTAAAATGTTGGCATGTATGTATTCATAGTGCTCTGTAGATTTTACCTGCACAGAGCTTGCGCTGTACATGCAAATTCTTTTGCAAAGAAAAACATTTCTTAAAAGGGGCTTAGAGCCCGCCCATTACATACCTTTGCTTACTCTGGGGCCGATTCCGATCTCGGTCGGAGGCGCACCCAATACCATTCGGTCGGGAAAAAAGCCATGCGAAAGCCTGATTCCCGACCGAACCGTACGCGTGGTCCGGCCGAGCGAGTACGATGCGAATTCCCCGACCGACTCGTCCGGGCGTCCCGACAACTCCGACCGACTCGCTCGGACTCGAACCGCTCCGACCGACTCGGTCGGACCCGGTTCGCACCGCGCAATGGAGACGTTTCCCGGCCGGGTAAGTACGATGCGCGCCGCGAGCAGTCCGACCGAGCCGCGCACTCCGGCTCGTAGGAGCTGTCGGAGCCGTACTTTGGGGGTCCGTGTCGGACCCCCTGTACGCGTACCCGTGCGAGGCGCACACAGGGGGGACCCAAGGGTCCCCCCTACCTGTGCGTGTACGCCGCGGAGCGCTCGCGGCGTACTCGCTGTAGGGCGCCCTTGTCCGCCTCGCACCCATTGAGGCAATGGGAGCCCGCGTACGCGTTGTACGACCGGCTCCCATTGACTTCAATGGGAGTCCGACCGACTCGTGTCCGATAACATACGGCCGCATCGTACTCGTTCGGTCGGACTGCACGGGTCCGATTCGGTCGGAAATCTCTCCGGGTCCGGCTCGGTCGGAGAAATTTCCGGCCCGAATCGGAATCGACCCCTATGTGTTAGCTCCCATGTCACTCTAATTTGCTTGCTTCCTATTGGTTAGCGCCTCCTCCTCATCTCCGGCTTACTTCTGGGTATCAAGTGTTCGTCCAGGCCGTGGAGCTTGGACCAAGTACTGCTTCCTGCGGCTAGATTCCTTCCACTGGCCGCAGGCTCCAGAACTCTTTTTAATTTTTTTTTTATAGTTCCTTCCTTTACCACCCGCCTGCCTCTTGCTGTTACTGCTCCTTTTCACTTGTATTCGCTGTCATCCTCCCCCCCTCAACTTGCTTGCCAGCTTTAAAATTATCATACTTACGGGAAAGGCATCCGAGCAAGTGTCAGAAACACATTTGCACTGACAGAATGTTTCTTTTTTAATTTCACCTTTGATGCAGGAAACGAACCACAAAAAAAACATGAGAGATGTGGCTTTGCTTTTCACTCTGTGCTCATCTTCTTGACACAAAATTTCCCCGAGAGGAATGCCATTCCACATTGAGAGGAGAGGATGAGCTGCTGACTTTTGAGCTAGGGAACCAGTTTCGAGTCGCGGCATCAGCTCAACATCTTGTGATTCTGGGCAAACCACATAATTTCTTCGTGCTTATAATAAAAAAAAAATGAATGTGTCAATCAGGAATCAATCAATCAGGATTTATAAAGCACAGCAAATTTCCCATGAGGGACTCAAGGTGCTAAAGTAGCTAGCTGCTTCGCGGACAAAGCAGTGAAAAACAAGGCAAAAGCAGGAGAAAGTACTCAGAAAAAGGGGGAGAGGAAGGAAAAAGCAGTACAAAAATTAGGCAAAAGCAGGAGAAAGCTCTCAGAAAAATGGGGGAGAGTAAGGCGAAAGTAGTAAAAAGAAGGCAAAAGCAGGAGAAAGCACTCAGAAAAATGGGGGAAAGGAAGGAGAAAGCAGAAAAACGTCCTTAGAAAAACAGGGTAAAGGAAGGAGAAAGCAGTACAAAATTAGGCTAAAGCAGGAAAAGCTCTTAGGAAAAAGGTGGGAAAGGAAGGAGAAAGAAATAAGAAAATGAGGCAAAAGCAGGAGAAAGCACTCATTAAAGCAGTGGGTAGCAGGGCGGCACAGCAGCACGGGAGAGCTAGGCCTTGTGTCTTGTGTCCTTGTGTAATTTAACTTTTGCACTCGTAAAGTGCTCTAATACCTTCGGGTATATAAAACTACTCCCATTTTTGGGCTTATGACTATTGACGTTTTGCATCTCGGCTTTAGTATGACAGCACTTTCTTGATGTCTCTCCTGCTGTAAAACCACCAAAGCACTGAAATGAGGAAGGTATTAAGGAACGCGGAGTTCAGAGGCAAAGCGCAGTAGTGTAAGATGCACAACTATGATTAAATAGCAAGGAAAGCTCCTCCCCCACGCGCTCATATAGCTCACTTTTCCATGTACCACCTTTCCACTGTTTTGTTCCCCATTTTACCAAGTAAAAGCTTGTGACACTGTCAATCATAATAAAAATGAAGTGCCTCTTTAAATATGATCTTTTCATCCTGAGGAAATATAACAGAACAACAATGAGGGCACTCTAACTGTAACCACTTGTGAATGTTGTGATTATTATTGTGCACTGCCCTCTGGAAAAACATAAGTGGCATGATTATGTAACCATTATTGCAACAGAAATATACATCTTCAGAATGGGGCTTTCTTTACAATTTTGAGAAACAGATGTAGATTGATTTAAGATTAGTCAGAATTACCACGCACTCGAGAAACAATAGACGACTAGAAATGCACAAAAGAAAAAGGCAAAGTGTTCAATTATAAAATCAAATCAAAACCACAACCTGAAAAGTAGCACCTTGGTCAGGTTTCTAAATGGACTCCTTCTCTGATGTGAAGCATGGCTGCATTGAAATAAAACAAGCACTGGCAGTGCCAATAGGTTTCTCCTATGTGAGACTCATTGGCATTGTCAATGTTTTATTCAAAAAGCTGTACAACATGGCTTAAAGTGATAAAAATCAAAGTGCTATGGCACGGCTATCGTTGACCCCGTCATAACGCTTTTTTGCTTACTTTAAAGCATTTTACACAGCAGCCCGCGCTGCTCTGCAACATGTTGAAAAAACACATTGCCAACGCCAATAGGTCTCTCTTGCATAGGTGAAACCTATTGGCTATACCAATGCATGTGCCACAGGCTGGGACCTCATACCACTAAAAATGCACAAGTTCCTCATCCCCACTGCACCAATCAGGATTCAATTCTGTAGCTCTCTGGTAACACCCAGACACTGATCACATTAACCAATATAGGTTTCCCAACGTAAAATAGTGCATTTACCACTTATTAGTTTAACTTGCATTTATTTTTTATTTAAGGGTTGAGGTATGTTTTGTGCAGTTACCTGAAGGTGAAACACCAACAAAAAAGTTACAGATGTAAAAAATAGTTACAGATGTAAAAAAATAAATAAAGATATTTCTCCTCGTTGCGCTTCCGGTGGTAAGGCATACAATTGTGATACATTCCCAGGTCTACCAGTGTTGGTACATCTGGGAATGCCTCAGAATCCATGGGTGGATGCGTGGTAACACCCACGCTCCACCCATGTAATGCTCCCTCCCCGCAGAGTAATGCAGGGCAGCGACTTGCACTGCTGTGCGTTAATCCAGATTTACCATGCTACGCAGGGCCTTGTTGTGGCTTGGTGAATCTCATTCTAGGTTTTGTGTCACCTTGCGACCCCTTGCATGGCGCAAGGATGACGCATAACATTTATAAATCTGGGCCATAATGTTGCTCTTTTCAGCCACAGCTTTGAACCCACAACGATTGCACTCAGAATCACAGTTCCTATACTTTTTCTCACAGTTTTGAACATTTTGTTAACTAGAGAAAAGAAGAAAGAGTGGCTCTCGATCATCAAACACAAACTTGCATTTGGCCTGAGAAGCTTGCCAAGGCGCCCAGCCCATCAATGGAGAGAAGTTCTTTAAGGCTAGGCCTTTGAACTTACAAAAGGAAGATTTGATGAGGTAGGAGAGAGCTAAATGCAAGCTTTTTCTCGAACACGAGGTGGCGCTGGCGGGCCTGTTTTCAGGGGAGCGTTTATGGGAGCTGCCAGTGATCTGAAGCTGCAGGTCACTGTTCCGTTGAACGACAACGTCAGCAAAGAAACCTACGCAGCACAAATATCCGGCGCGCACGTGACAGGCTGCCAGTCCTGTTCCGACGAGTGTGTGTACCTGCATGCAGAGGCTGCACACTATCACTCCTGAAGGAATGACAACGAGAAAATGCCAAGGCGGCAAATAGTGTGGTGCCTTGGACCATAAAGACTGCTTTGGTTGTGCTGCTCGAGAAGTTATTAATAGGTTGCAGAATCAGTTAACCCAGGGCTTTAAGTGGGAAAAAAAAACTGGGGGTGCTCTAAAAGGGGCGTGACAAATCTCTTCAGGGGGTGTGGCCTATCCGAGTAGGGGCGTGGTCTAAATCAAGATAACTAGCATTGTGTGCTTAAGAAAATCATGAAGTCGCATCCAGCAAAGGATAATAAAATAGGCAAAAAGGTATATTTATTAAGTATAAGCCATAAAAATACCAAACACTTTAAAAAACATGTAAAAATTATTTACATTACTTAGAAATCTATTGCAGGATTCCCCAAAACCCTTGAAGATATTCACTGTGTCTATTTTGCTGGGGTTTCTCGGCGGAGTCAGAGGTGTGGCAGAAAGAGCAAAATATCCCAATTTTTAGTATTTGTTTCCCATTTCACTAACCAGTTACAGCTTATTACGTTATTTAATTTAACCAATGGATACACATGTTTATTTAAGGTTTAATATGAGCTATTGACATTAAAATACATTCACAAAGTGGGATACGTTTCCAATCACAGAATGTCCCAAATATCCTTAAAAGTGGAATCGCAAGCCATTTGTCTCCCAGCCATGGAGGTTCTGTCATCAGCACTTCCCCACCCTTTTTCCACAAGAGCAGTTCAAACATGAATGGCAAAATATCCTAGTTTGCAAATGTTTTCCACATAATTATGGCTCTGCCATATTTGCCACATAATACATCATCTGCTGCATAATCTGACGATTTTAACTAATAAATTGTTTATAGCTCTGTGCAGGTAACAGCGGTGGGGCCGGGTAAGGGGGGTTTCGAGGGATGATGCTGAAGGAAAATTAATTATTCAATTTCCCCTCGGCATTGTCCCTTGAAATCCCCCTTACCCGGCCCCTCTGCCCCACTGCTGTTAGCTGCACGGATCGCGGGTGGTCAGCGCCGGGTGCGGTCGCACTGCCCTAGAGCCACCCTGCTCAAGGGTCCTTTGACCTCAGTGACAGAGTCACTGTCACTCTATGGTGTGCTGCTTCATAGGCCTGCCTGCAAGACTGGAGGTGAACTTCAGAATAAATTGTGGCGGACAGGCCTTCAAGGTTAACCCACACATGCCACTGCTAGGGTCCACCTGCTGGTGCTAAGACACCAGGGCTTTTAAGATCTTGCGGGGCCTTTTAAGGTCTAGCATGGGAATGTGCTCCCTCAGCGGGAGTGGTCTGGTGGACTGGTCATGAAGGCTGAACCTGGTTCCCCAGTTCCGAATTCAGCAGCTCTGACCATAGTGCCACATCCTCTCCCCCACTGAACACCATACTGCCCCACTGAGAGAAACTTGCACTGCACTGACCCGCTATAAACACCTGGATGTGACTCAATTCAAATTACGCACAAGACAAGAGCAATATGCTGCCTAAAAAAAAATTAACATCCTAGAAAAAGCAACACTCATAGAGAATGCAAGATTAAGTAACGCACATGAAATGTAAGCAGGAACAACATGGTTACCTTTTTCTTTTTACACTCATTATTCAGAAATTAGTGAGTGCTTTTGCCTGAAAAGTTAAGGCCATGACTACAGGGCCCAGAAGGGCCCCGTTTCAATGCCCATTGCTTATATCCTTACAAAACGTAAGCAGTATGGTTTAAAAAGCCCACATTCGTGAACACACAGCCGCTGTACACATTTTGTTTTCCAATTCACCCGTCAAGTAGGTATTTCAGTACCTCCAGGAATAGTGCACTTTCCCACCAAGGGAAAACAATGTTGTTCAAAGAGAGACGAGAAAACAAAAGTAGCGCTTCACTGGCAAACACTGTAAAGTGGCGCTAATGTGTTTAGGTGTGAATAAATCAATCTGGCCACCTTGCAACCACTCTGTCTTGCTTTAGCTAGTTACTTTTCATATTTTGAATGTTTTAATTCTCTCCACCCCGAGGCTGCACTTAGAAATGGAAAAAAGTCAGAAAAAGAGGACGTTTCCAGCAAAAGTATTTTTCTTTTTTGGATCCATTTCACAGGGGAGCAAATAAACGAAAGGAGGAAAGAGAAGGTAATACCTGTTTCTAAAAGTCTCGGTTTTCATCATCCCACGCTGGCACCACAACGACGTTGCTCCTGCGCTGGAAAAAGAGAAGGTCCCACGCTGGCACCACCACGACGTTGCTCCTGCGCTGGAAAAGAGAAGGTGACGAAGATCCCACGCTGGCACCACCACGACGTTGCTCCTGCGCTGAAAAAAGAGAAGGGAAATCCTGAGAGAAAATGGCTCTCTTAAAGGGTTTCCCTTCCTCCAACAACGCTCACCTGGCATGACGTCATGCCGTGGACGTCATGCCGTGACCTCCACTACTCAGTGAGGAAACTGAGCTCTCACTGCAGTCCAGAAAAAAAAAAAAAAGGACTACCTTTGACAGCCGCGAAAATAGAGTCCGATAGAGACCCGTTTCGAGGGCCCCAAAAAAAAACTGCCGGTGCTCAGACCCGGACAGACCCGGCCCACTTAAAGCCCTGAGTTAACCCAGTGCGCACTGTGGGGTGTAAGTGCTAAGAGCCTCCTGTTTGGCTAGATAGGACCTTTCATGAGTCTCGTACCTGTCAGTCACTTACTCACCTTTCTCGCTCAAGCCCACTGCTGGCACGGTATGAGACAAATATTTTCTCCTATTGCTGTTCGCATTTTTAGGTCGAGCCTGGGCAGCGCATGCGCTGCTGCGAGGCATGCAGTAGTGGAGTATGGCTTTGAAGCCCCGCCCATTCTCCGCCCATATTTTTAATTGGCTTGTGTCATTGTCCTTCGTAAACGCTGGCTTCCGAGTGGTTATTAGGCTTGTTAGTCCCTCCTTGGTACCGCCTTGTCTGCATTTGTTACCTCCCATAACGACTGGATCTTTTACTGGTGTTGTTACATGGTCTGCTTAAAAGGTCGGTGAGCACTATTTTATTTAATGCTCTTTCTCTTTTCCACTCCCTACCTCGCAGCAGCCGCGCTCTTTTATTTGAATTTTTACTAATGGCCGTCCGCTTTAACTATGGCGGCTGCGTTTTAAAATTTATTTATTTTAGCGGTCCACATTTAGCGGCGCGCTTATTTATTTATTTATTTTGTTAACTAGCGCACATGCGACGCTTTCACATTTATGGAGGCCGTGCCCCTTCCTTTACACAAAACGCGTCTAAAGAAAGGTACGCTGCTGACAAAGGGAAAGCGCGGCATGGGTACTTTTACCAAAAATAATCATCTGTTTGTCAACTTGACAAAACACATGCTTTTTTTTTATCAAAGCCCCCATGCAGCTGTTTCACTTTAATGTAGGACACACCCCTTTCTTTAGACGCGGCATGTCTAAAGAAAGGGGCGCGTCCTCCATAAATGTGAAAGCGCCGCATCGACGCTAGTAAAACGAATATTTGCAATGCAATAGGCCTCGCATTTGCAAGAGTTTAAGGTATTGCATTGCCAATAGCTTAAACTCTCATTAATGCGAGACCTATTGCATTGCAAATGTTTGTTTATTTAGGGCTGGCGTTAGCCAAGCTCTTTTGATTTTATTAAAATTATATTCATAATATACTTATAGGGTCTCTCAGTCGGCACTCTTCATCTATGGGTCTGTCGTTGTGCCATTCACATTTTTCTTCCACCCACTGCAGCATATAGGACTGTGAGTCCACCCACTTCGGCCATCACCTAACTTCACTGTGACAGACGTCACTCCGCTCTTTTACAAAGAGCAGATCCTCAAACAAAGTAGTTCCCTCCAGTGTCAGGGATTACTATGTCAATGTGTGCTTTTTTAAACCAAAACTATTTTTTCCTTTTTTTTTTTTCTTTGAATGACAACGGCAAAGCAGCGTCCCCCCCACTGAGGTTTTGCAAAAAACCATGACAAAACAACCATTAACAAAGTCTAAAGGCTGGCAGCCAGGGCCAGGCTGTTTGGGTGTGCTAATGCTTGTTTTTGTTTAGTTATGACGAATCAGTGGACGTTCCTTCACTGTCTCACAAGCACACTCTTCTGGTTATTCTGAACAGGAAAATGGCAGCGCCTGGTTGTCCCTTAAGCAGGGTAACTGCAAATACGCAGCAATGAGGATGGTGCACAGTTTGTTAAATTATGCAGCAAGAAAAGTATGTGGCTCATTGTATGTCAGAGTTATCTCACTTTTTTGTCATTTTAACATACAGTGGTACACTGATGCAAAAGAGTGTCATTAAGCTCCTACCATACTGCCTGCCTATAAACCACTTCAGCGTCTCATCAGGGGTAGTAAGGGCTCTATGAATACTCCAACAATATCATCTCAATGCTTTGCCAAACAAAGGTTTCTGAAAAAAATGAGGGCATACACTTTCACTAGATCCTATTCAAAATTGTATTCACCAAAAATAATGATTTTTTATGGCATGGAAGTACAGGCCCAGCATCACAGTAGCAATGTCCCATGTAACATATGCGTAACGTCATTCGAGCACAACATAAAATGCTGCACTTACCAAAAACAAACTTATCTATGCACATGGCATTCATTAAAAGGTGTGCACTTTTATTCTGTATATCTCAGTTATCTTTTTTATCTAGTCTTCAGTTTTGGTTTTACTCTGTGTTCACACTGTGGGCCACTGGACGCACCGTGTCCATTATGATACAGTCTTACTGAACGGTATTTTAAAATATTTATGTATAAAGTAAGTGTTTGTTAGGATGCATTGCAGTTTCAGAGACATCAGGCCTTACAAAGAGAAGTAAAATACGGATAAACTAGTTGGGATTTTTATTTGCCTTGAGTGCCTTCTTGAAATATCCGTTGTTTTGAGACCAATGTCAGAAAGTTTAATTTCGCAATGGCGACAACGCCACACCCCTGCGCAACCCCTCCCCCGTGACCCCCCCGCACCCTCCCCTCACCCGCGAACCATGCCAGCCGCCACTGTTTTAGAGATCATGCAATGGCCCAAAGACTTCTTGGCACTAAACTGAAAACTGAAAGCAAAGAATAGTCTGCTTGTTTAGTAAATGTCAAGGATTCAGATACCACTGAAAATTCTCCAATATCGTGATCTTAAAATCTGTAAAAATGACAAAATGATGAACTGATACTATTAGAAAATATGCACCATTGTGCCACATAATTTGCATTTTCTTACCGCATAATTTGATAAACCCTGGCACATAATTCCAGTGGCTCTGATTATATCACGCACAGGGTCACCCATTCATTCCTGCCCGGTATAATTATGATGCTTAGTTTAGCTTACTGTGGAGAACAGAAAATATTGTAAGTTGCTGCACACAGTGCATTATTTGGAGATATGGTCTTCCCCATTTTTTGTTTGAAGAATGGATACTTAGCTACTCCACAGGATCCACGCTCCTTTCTAGAGAGCCTCACCATCTGGCAACCCCTCACTTTCATCAACCAAGAATAGGTGGTTGGACCATCTCTTTGCTAGTTCTGGCATTCTGGAACTCCATTTCAGCAAAATATATCATTTGTTACCTTTTCTCAAGCCTCTGAAAATGTCCCTCTTCTTTCAATTCTTGGTCAAATATGGTGTTTTGATAGGCTTTAGGCTTACCATCTTAACGGTAAGAAACCTCTCTGGCGAAGAAGCGCTTTGTAAGTGGCATGTAACACACAAGAGCATGACGTCAGCCACAGATCACATGGAGATGACAGTCATTAATAGGCCAATAGGAATCTCTCCTTACTTGTCTCAAACTTATCTACAATGGCTTTTCCACAACCCATTGAAGCCATGATTTGTGTTTCACTGCCTTTCCGTGGCATATCACCTCTTCCTCTTTCATACGTATTCCCTCACACCCATCATTACATTTAGCACACAGCTTTCCTTTTCAAACTCTCTTCAGAGTTCATGGATTGAGGGTTAAATTTATCATGTTTTGTAGTGCCTTGCGCCACACAGGGTGACGTAAAACCTAGATTCAGATTTACCACGCCACGCAAGGCGACCTTGCGTGGCTCCGTGGGTTTGGTAAATCTCGTGTAACGCAAGTCAGTGCAAGTCATTGCCTGGCGTTACACTGCATGGTGGGAGAATTACATGGGTGGTCCAACACATTCCCATATTTAACAACACTGGTAGACCTGGGAATGTGTCAGAATTGTAAGCCTCCCCACCAGAGGTGCAACGAGGAGAAATATCTTGATTTTTCCTCGTTTTCTCTTTCTGAGTGTACTGCATTCTGCAGCACACTCAGAAAGAGGAAAATGCCTCTGGGAATTGTGTTAACACATGAAGGTGCGCCTTCCTGCACAAAAACAATCCTGCCTACAACACAGGCACCTTTGCACCATGGTACAAGGGTGCCTGCTTTGGTGCAAGGCATCACATTGTGCACCAGCGCAAGGAGAGGACAGGAATGCGCCATATAATGTTAAGTATGGTGCATTTCTGCCCTCTTCCTTTCACGCAGCGCAGCAAAGTGTCTTACAGCGCTACATTGCGTGAAACTTTGATAAATCTGCCCCTGAATGAGCATGGAATCTGAACTCCCCTCTCGCTCTACGAAGAAGGTTTGAAGCATGCTGGAAGACCATGTGAAGGAGCGCACACTGTTAGTCCAGTCGCCAGGGTATGGAATCAGGCACCTTGCGCAAGTGCAAAATGAACTTCGGAAATTTACTAACCTCCTAGAGGCAATTCAATATATAGCATGCGCTGTACTCATTCACTGTGGTATTAGTTAGTAGCTCTTTGTGAAGTGTCCCAAAGACAAGTTTAATGAATGAGGGTCGTGGACTCTGGAAGTGTTTCTTCCTTTCGAATTGCAATGTATTTTGGTGATCGGGAGAAAGATTTCAGAAACATGGTAGAAAGGGCAATAAGGATGAATGGATGGATGGAAGGGCAAAAGGATGGGTAGGACAGAGGGTGCTGGATGGATGAGTGAATGGATGAATGGCAGAGTAAATGGAAAGTGAGTGTGGATGGATGAATGGATGGGCAAAGGATCAATTGATGAAAGAACGATTTTTTGATAGATGATAAAGGATAAGTGAATAGGTGGATGGATATATGGATGCATGCATGCACAGATAATGGATGTGTGAATGGATGAATGAGCGGCCCATGGATTGATGTATAATGGTGAAAGGCTGAATGACGGATGACAGAACAAATGGATGACAAATTGGAAAGGTGAAATGGTGAATATCACTGGATGGATATCACTGGGTGAATAGAAGGGTGAAAGAATGAATGAATAGATGCTTGGATGGAAGAGTCGAGTGCTCATCTAGGGAGGGTGGGGCTCACTCAGAGATTTGGTTAAAAGTGGGTGGTACTTTAATTTTCTGGGTCCTCCCTTGCCATATTCCACGACATTAAAGGCCATCCAAAGTGGGTGCAGCCCTGTATATCTCAATGGCACCAGAGACAGGTTCCACAATGCTACAAAGCAAACTGTACAAAAAGAGGAAATACGTCTGAAAATCAGAGGATTTGTTTTTGTCTAATTTAAATCAAAATCCACTAGATGGCAATGTTGCACCATCGTGCATATGTTTCCACTGCATTTTGTGATGAAAAACCTGCCTACGCGAGAGGGACGGTGTGGAAAAAACGGAACCTTCTTTTGTCTTATTTGTGTTTTTAAATTAAAAATACAAACTGAAAAGAAAAAGAGCAGAGCTTCATAAAACAGCCACAACAGACCACATTGCGAAATCTTTGATATATACTTAAAAGGAATTTTGATAAAAGATGAGCAGCAAGGAAATGTAAGTTATTATTACCAAAACCGGGGCGTCTGCAGACGTGATGGCACCAATCCGGAGTCTCCTACGGAGTTATTCGGGTTTTTTTAAACTATAGATTGGTCTTTTTAAGGTGATTCTAAGGCAGCATGGTGACGGAAGGCATGCAATCGATTTATTAGTGTGTGTATTTTCAGAACTCTCACGTTTCCCAGATCCATATGTGGGAAGCTCAGCAATTCTACATTTTGGCCTTCGCCTTCTGGGATTTGTAGTCTTTATTCTATTCTAAAATAATAAGTGTAAATCTCACAATGCAAAGAGAAAACCTGCAATGCTTCAGCTAGTTGGGCATGAACGTGAGGAACTTGAGAACTCTGTATTTGTAGGCCTGTATCTTGATTTATGAATCATTTGTATCAATTAAAAATAACATAAACACGTTTAGAGCACTATGCGTATTAAATATCGTTAGAATGTAGAATTCATTATTTTTACTGAAAGGATTGTGATTAGCTGTATTTTTCTATTCTGTAATGAAGGCCGGTTCTTTATATTTTTTTATGAATTGTATGTTGTAATTGGCTTTTAGGTCTGGAGTTAGCCAAGCCCTTTTGATTTTTCTAAATTTATATTTGTAATATACTTACTTGAAGGGGCTTTCTGTCACCGCTCTTCATTCATTGGTCTGTTGGTTTTTCAGCCACTACTCTTCGTTCATTGGTCTGTTGGGCTTTCAGCCACCTCTCTTCATTCATTCATTGGTCTGTTGGGCTTTCAGCCACCTCTCTTCGTTCATTGGTCTGTTGTTGTTTTAGCGTCTTCCCCAGCCCTGGAGTATGCAGATGACATACGCCACACAGGAGCTGCGGTCAAACCTTACTTTAGTCCTCTGCATACACTCACAAACTGAACATGACATCATACTTTTTATTGACCACACCCCAACACCTTCCCGCCTATTGCACAGTTCCTGTCTAGAAACTGTCCCAGAACCACAAGGGTTCTAGAGCGTAGAGTCTCAATATGCTACAGTTGTGTCACTCACATTTTGCTTCCACCCACTACAGGATACAGCATGGGTCAATGGATCAGCCTCCTTAAGCCACTGGTTAACTTCACTTTGAATGACTGCATTTTGCTCTCTCACAAGGAGCACATCCACACACAAAGTTATTCCCTTCAGTGCCAGTGTTTTCTTTCTACTTTATAATTACTTTAGTGTTGCCTTTGTGTATAGAGTCTGAGGTGAAAGCAGGGCGCTTTATTCCAGATGTGAGCATAGGCCACATCCCATGCTTTATCAGTTCCTACCTCCTACCAATACTGTTTTAAATTCATGTTCGAGTGTCCTTTGTTTATCTGCTGGCATTTCAAAGCATAACAGATTGCATCCATTTGAAACTGTTTTGTATTAAATTATTCTCTTTTGACTATGCATGCAGTTCACCAACCAAAATATTACACATGTGAATTTGTAAGCAGACAATTCTGCAGAACACGTTTATTCTGGACTCAATTTCACTCAATTTAATAAACTTTGCCCAGGAAAAAGACGGCCTTTATCGTGTTTAGATTGCAGCACTTGTAACACTTTTTCAAAATGTATTTGCTTCTCTCCTTCTTTCCTTCTTTCTTCTCTCTTTCTTTCCTTCTTTCCTTTTCTTTTTTCTTTTTTTCTTTCCTTCTTTCCTCCCTTCTTATCATCTTTCTTTCTCTTTCTTTCTTTCTCTTTCCTTCTTTCCTTCTTTCCTCCCTTCTTATCATCTTTCTTTCTTTTTCTTTCTTTCTTTCTTTCCTTCCTTCCTCCTTTCTTTCACATGTTCCTCCTTTCTTTCCCTTTTTTTTCTTCTTTTCTTCCTTCCTTCTTTCTTTCTCATTTTCCTTCTTTCTTTCCATCTTTCTATCCTTTTTTCCTTTTTCTTTCTTTTGTTTTTTCTTCTTTCTTCTTTTCCATTCTTCCTATCTTTCTTCCTATCTTTCTTCCTTCCTTTCTTCCTTCCTTTCTTCCTTCCTTTCTTCCCATCTTTCTTTCTTTCTTTCTTTCTTTCTTTCTTTCTTTCTTTCCCAGGACCTTTTAATTATACTAAAATAATGCCTAGGCATAGTTATTTACAGGGGTTTCAGCCATATTTCATCCATTTGTCTGTGGTTGAGGCAGTCACAGTTTTCTCCAAACCTATGGATCATGCATCGAGGGGCAGTGCCTCGGCCCACTTCAGCCATTGACTTAGTGGAGAGGTGTGGTGCAGCGGCCAGGGCAGCTGACTTCGGAGCACAGGGTTCACGGTTCGATCCCCGGCTCCGGCGGCAGCTCAGCTCAGCACCATGTGACTCTGGGCAATATCTCACTTAATTTCCACGACGGCCCCCAGCGCCTTGAGACCCGTAAGGGTGAGTAGCTGCGCTATATAAAAACGGACTTTTTTTTTTTTTACTTACTTACTTCACTATGAGTTACTGCATAGTGCCCTTTCACAAGGAGCACATACACACACAAAGTAGTTCCCTTCAGTGTCAAGGAGTACTATGGTAATGTTTGCCTTTTGTCAATTTTTTTTTTAGATTGACGAACGCCCAGCAGCTTCCCAAACAATAAAGGTTTGCTAAAACCATGACAAACCAAGAATTTCCAATAGGCTGGAGGACAATAATAGACCTATTAGTTTTGCCAATGCTTGTCATGCAAACTTGCAATAAAGTTTTTAGGAGCGGCAGAAAGTATGTGGCAGGTAAATGATAGAGCACATACAATTGGGCCAATTCACCTATCTGTTGCCTAGCTCTTCCCTTTTCAAGTCACTGGAGCTCAACTGACTCATCCGTTTCACGTCAGTTAATGTCGACTTAAACCCGGATATAGTGAGGGTGAGGGTGAGGGTGACGCTGTCGTTGATCAAATTCAAAGTGGCAGAAATGTCAGAGTCGCACCCATAACACAACAAGTCAGACTACATTAGTTGTTGGTTTGTAAGATCTGCGGCTGTCTCACTAATATTCGACAATATATGACCCCATGAATTTACCGAAGTGCACAAAAACTGGCATCTCCACCTATTCCTCCACAGAGATCTATCCGTTTTTCTCTGGTATTTTTATTTTTCACTTTCATATAGTGTGAACTGGGCTGTCTGAACCTATCGGAGCACTTTACATGAGCACCAGTTATCTTTTACAAAATAACATTAATTTTTTAATCACAGGATGTTGAGTGGATGCCAACACTCGAACTCGGTTCCCCAGTTCCAAAGTCACCAGTCTGGCCATCATGCCATATCCTTTCTCCATCCTGGTGAAGGGTCTCCTTCAAAGTATATATATGCAATAGTTTATGACTGCTGCTTGGACTGCAGCACTGTACCAACAACTCAATATTAGACTAATATGCCTATGTCTCCCATTCCATATCACCAAGCCACTAATTAATTCACTAGTACATAGTAAATTAGATTATTCCACGAGCGTGCTTATGGGCCTCGATCAATACTCTTTCTCTCCTCTACACTAGGGTCTCAACTTTTCTAGATGAACCCTATTAAGCCAGCCCAATCAATCAATCAATCAATCAGGGAATTTGTAAGTGGGCTACTCACCCGTGAGGGTCTCAAGGCGCTGGGGGGAGAGGGGGGTCAGCAGTTCCTTTTAGTCGAAGAGCCAGGTCTTGAGAGCCTTCCTGAAGGTGTCGATCGAAAGCTCATTCCAGGACTTGGCTGCGATGTAGGAGAAGGCTCTTCCCCCTGTTTTGGCTCTGTGGATGCGAGGGGGTTCGGCGAGGACGAGGTTGGCAGATTGAAGGTTCCTTTTGGGTATGTGGAGGGTGACTCTATCGTTGAGGTATTGGGGTCCGGTGTTGTGTAGGCATTTGTAGGCGTAGGTCAGTATCTTGAAAGTAACTTTCTTCTCGACGGAGAGCCAGTGGAGATTCCGTAGATGTTGGCTGATGGGCTCGTGTCGGGGGATTCCGAGGACGAGTCTCGCCACGGTGTTCTGTGTAGTCTGGAGCTTGCGGAGCAGGGACTTGTTTATGCTGGCGTAGAGGGCATTTCCGTAGTCCAGTCTGCTGGTAATGAGTGGGTGGGTGACTGTCATCCTTGATTCGGGGGGGGTCCATTTGAAGGTCTTACGGAGGATGCGGAGGTTGTTGAAGCAGCTGGAGGCAAAGGCGTTGACCTGTCGGTGCATGGAGAGGGAGGAGTCGAGTACGATGCCTAGGTTTCTGGCGTGGTCCATGGGGGTTGGGGGGTTGGGGGGTTGCCAAGGGCGGAGGGCCACCAGGTGTTGTTCCATGCCGATGGGGTGACTCCGAGGATGAGGACTTCTGTCTTATCCGCGTTTAGTTTCAGGCAGCTGTTGCTCATCCAGGTTGCAACTTTCTGCGTTCCTTCCTGGAAGTTAAGTCTGGTGGTGGTGGGGTCCTTGGTGAGGGAGAGGATGAGCTGGGTGTCATCAGTGTAGGATACCATGCTGAGGCCGTGCTGTCGGACGATGGCAGCGAGGGGGGCCATGTAGATGTTGAAGAGGGTTGGGCTGAGCTATGATCCCTGGGGCACTACGCAGTTGATTTTCGTGGGTTCGGATAATAAGGGTGGCAGTCTTATCCTTTGGCTTCTGCCGGTGAGTAACGTTCAGATCCAGTCGAGGGCGGTTCCTTGTATGTCGGCGTCACGCAGTCTGGCGGCTACTGTGCGGTGGGAGACGGTGTCGAATGCTGCTGACAGGTCGAGTAGAATCAGGGCTGCGGTGTGGCCTTGGTCGAGGAGGATGCGGATGTCGTCAGTGGTGGCGAGTAGGGCGGTCTCGGTGCTGTGGTTGCTGCGGAACCCGGATTGAGACGGGTCGAGGATGGCGTTGTCTTCAATGAACCGTGTCAGTTGTGCGTTGACAGTCTTCTCAGCGACTTTAGCCGTGAAGGGGAGGAGCGAGATGGGCGGGTAGTTCTTGAGATCCGTCGGATCTGCTGAGGGCTTCTTGAGCAGGGGCCTGACTTCTGCGTGCTTCCAGTCGTCAGGGAAAATGCCGGTCTCGAAGGTGGCGTTGATGCTGCGTCGTAGTTCAGGTGCGATGGCGGTGGCGGCTCTGTGGTAGATGTGAGGTGGGCAGGGGTCTGTGGGGGCCCCCGAGTGGATGCCTTTCATGGTTGAGGCGGTCTCTGCGGTCGTGACCGGTGACCAGGAGGAGATGGTGGGCTGGCCGGCGTTGTTGGAGGGCGGGATGGTTGTGGCGTCGGGTGTGTAGTCGTTGAAGTCATCGTAGAGGTTTTTGATCTACAGGTGAAAGTAGGATCCGAGCTTGTCGCAAAGGTCCTGGGAGGGGGTGGTGTCTGTGGCTTCGCTCGGGGACATGGTGAATTCCTGGATGACGCTGAAGAGTTCTTTGGGGTTGGTGGAGTTGCTGATGATTTTGTTGTGGATGAAGGTCCTTTTAGTGGTTCTGATGCGTTGGTGGTATTCCGTCATGGCGTTCTTGTAGGTGGTGAGGTTTTCGGGTGTCTTGCTGTTTCTCCAGTTCTTCTCCAGGCATCTGCAGGTGCGTTTGGCTTCTTGGAGGTCAGTGGTGAACCAGGCGGCTTTTCTGGGGCGCTGTCTGTCGGGGTTGCGTAGCGGGCGAGCTTGTCTCCGCAGTTGGAGATCCATGTGTGAAATTCCCTGGCAGCGAGGTTGGCGTTGGTTGCGGCGGTGGGGGTGCTGCGGTTGAGGGTGGAGTTGAGCTGCTCCTCGGTGACTCTGCTCCAATTCCTTCGTAGGGGGCGCGGTGCTGGTTTGGTCGGCTTGGGTTCGTCGACGAGGAAGTGTACGCAGTGGTGGTCAGTCCATGGGGGTTGTGTGGTGTGACTGAAGTGGACGCTGTTTCCTCCTGCGAAGATTGGGTCGAGGGTGTGTCCTGCCTTGTGGGTTGGTGTGGTGATGAGTTGTTTCAGTCCGATGTTGGCGAGGTTTACCCAGAGGGTGGTGGACTTGGGGTCGTTGGGGTTGTCGAGGTGGAAGTTCAGGTCTCCGATGAGTATGTAGCCCATGGAGGCGATGGCGTGGGGTGCGATGAGGTCGGTGATGGTGTCAGCGAAGATGGCCCGGGGGCTGGGGGGTCTGTAGGCGAGGGTGCCGCAGAGTGTGGAGTTGGGGATGGTTTGGACCTGGAAGTGGAGGTTTTCGTCAGCGGGGAAAGTGTCGCTGGAGCTGGAGAGGCGGAGGGAGTTTTTGTGCGCGATGGCGAGGCCTCCTCCCGGGTGGTTGGGTTGGTCCCTCCTCTGGATCTTGTATCTATCCGGGATTGCAATGGCTATGTCGGGGGTGGAGGAGGTGTTGGTCCAGGTTTCTGTAAAGAAGGCGACATCGGGTGAGAGTGTCCAGGAGGTTCCAGATCTCCACGGCGTGTCTATGCAGGGAGCGTACGTTGAGGAGGATGCATCTTAAGGCGTTGGTGGTGTCGGCGGCCAGTGCGGCGGTGAAGGTTTGGCGCAGTGGCGACAGGAGAACTGGCCGTGGGTTGTGTTCAGCGTGGCCTGTTGGCAGTTGTTCTTTCTTCCGGGGTTGAGTGCGAGGAGGGTGGCTGAGTCGTAGCGGTAGATGGTTGCAGATCCAGGGTCCCTGGCGCTGGTCGCAGTCGGGTCACAGACAGGCGTAGACGGGCTTGCCTTTGGTGCGCTTTCGGCACGCCAGCGGTGCGCCCGCTGCGCGCAAGCCTAGGCACACACCCATCACCACCTTTCACCCAAAGCTAGGTGGCCCTCAGCTACAAAGAGGGCCATCCAGTGGTTGACAATTGGACATAAGGTGGTCCATGGTATCTCCACAGAGTACCTTGCCGCAGGCTGACCTTCTACATGACCACCAAGAATTTACAATCTTCCAACCAAAACGTGCTTATCACTCCTAAACAACTTCGCGCAGTGCTCTCTCTCTTCTAGGTACCCATCACCGGAACTGACAGTTTCCTGAGATCCAGGCTCCTTCTTCACTGCTTGAGTTCAAAACTGCCCTGAAATGCTATGTCCAGCAAGGGCATCGTTTGGGAGTCACCAGGGATAGCAGCAGCTGTCTCTTGCAGTTCCGTTGACCCCGACAATGCTTTTTGGGCCCCTGGCTTCTGAGGGGGCGAAGACAGCACCAGGAAGAGGACCAGAGACATTTTACTGAAAAAAATACCCTTGAGGTTCAGAAAACAGGCGCTGCTCATGGCAGCAACTCCATGAGATTGTAACAGTTGCAAATTGCAACTATTACAATTCAGAGTAGGGTTGGAGTCTGCACATGAGGCTTGAGTTGTAACAGCCGACCTCGTGTCGGTGTGTGTATTGTTATGGCAGGACTGAGCTGAATGGAAGAGATGCATTTGAGGAGCAGTAAAAACAGATCAGTTGTAGTTGTAGAAGAGCTGTATATAGACCTCACGACTGGAATAGCTGTAGGTATGGCTGCAGGTCAGGAGGTGTACGGCAAAACTTCAAGTGGGCCTAAGTATTGGAGTAGTGTTTGTGTGAGGGAAGGGAATAAGAAAGTTAGCCACAGATTTATTTCAAGAAATTCCCATGGTTTAACATCTATACCCAGCTCCTTTCCAGTCTATTACTTAAAGTTTATCTACCAAGAGGACCAATGGACATTAAATAACGATGTTTGCATTCTGTAATACTAACTCTAGAGCACAAGAAAACATGGCCCATTCTCCTCCTAACACTTTTAAAATTAATTTAACACACGATTTGATCCATGATGTCACCTCCTGTAACGTCTTGTGTTTCAGTACAGAGTGATGTCTCTTCTTGTAATATCACAACATCCGAGTCAAAGTTCATGTGATGTCACTTACTTGGTGTCACAAGGGTCAAGTGACCTTACTTCCTGTGGTGTCACAGAGACTCAAAGTGCACATGATGGCACTTCTGCTACCCCTGGCATTTAAGTGAATGAACGTCCACGGAAACAACCTAAAAGGTGGTATGTAGTAAGTAATTTCTTTTAATTTCTAACACCAATACAGTAAATATTCCCAATTCTCCACTAGATCAGAAATAAAACACATTGTTTATTTATATTCAACTGACATATCCAATCTAGATAATTATGTCTGAGGATGACTACCTTCTACCTAGAAATGCAAATAGATCTTCAACTAGTTGGAATCAACTCAATTTCTTATTGGTCTTTAACCACTCACTTTGGGAATATCTCCAATCTTGTTTTAGCAGATTTAATTTTCCTTTTCTTAAATAAAATATACAAGAATATGAACCCTGCACCAAAACTAAATGGAACTAAAAAGGAAATTCCTAATAGCCTATGCATCTGAAAGAATTTTTATTGATTAGTGAAAAATCTGCTGTTCCAGCTACCGTAAATTTCCTAGAAAAAAAGAAAGAATTAAAGATGAAGACAGCTTTGGTCTCAAGCTCCATTCTTACTGACTGTATGTAAAATCCAGTGGCAACCTGAACGTCATGGAACTCTGAATGTCTACTACGGGTCTTTGCTGTAACAGGGTGCTTCTTCTGCCCCTACATAAAACAAGTTTATCATATTTATAAATCTTTAGTATTTCTCGATGGATTTAAATGTATTTATGGAAGGTGTGGCTAGCATAGCGCTCCTGTGTTAAGCTCCTAGACAAGACCGCGCCACGGCCACTTGTGAAATCCCTACATCACCACAACTTTACGAAGAAGGCCGGAGCGAACAGAGAGAGCCATTTGGACCACCACCCTTCTGCTGGGAGACACTGTTATCCATGGTGATGGCAGACGGCGACCATGCGCTGCCTCAAAGCTTCATGATGGCCAACTTGGGCTTGCGCGGTCCTGGGGGGAAGAGGGCGGGGAGTAGCAGAAGCAGCAGCCCCAATTTAGCATGGTGGCCAGCCTGGTTGAACGAATATGTGCAAACTCCCAAAAAAGTTGTTTGGGGGCCTCCGAGAGTAATGATCCTTCCTAGTTGCTCTAGCCTCAAGCTGTAATAAGAGCCGGCTAGAGAGCATTGTATAATTTAACTGTGAATACCGAAAAGTACTAACTTTACGTTTTTGGCGTAAGTTAGCTCTGTGAATCAGGCCCGTTGCACGCTGGAGTAAACCATTCAACACTGGTGGCGTAAAGGTACTAAGACCTTTGTTTGGGTCTAATGGGCTGTACAAGGCAAACAAAATCATATTCTGATTTCTCATTGTTTAAAGGTGGTTGAAGAGAGGTCTTGAGAAGCCATATCCCAGAGGGCTACATGGACGTAGAAAGGGACTCCTCAGCTACCAATGTGGGCTCTCTTTGAAGAAATTCAATAATAGTAAGTCCCAGGGAGACCTATCATCTCGTTGGAAGTGGGCAGGATGAGTGCCAGAATAAATCAGATCAAATGCCCCCGGGTACAACACTCTGGAGAAATGGCGAACAACAAAATGTAACTCAGTCGCCCCAGAAACAGTAGACTTGACGTTAAAAACTCCCTGATGGTAAGTTTTGTCGCTCAAGCCAAAATACTGAAATCTGAGATGACGTCAGCTATTACAGATCTCGCAACAGACATTTGAGCCATCAGTGACCATGTCAGCACCAATACAGAAAATATCTCTTAGGCCTGGCATTGGAGGAAACATCGTCTGAAGTGTTTCATGGGGGACAAAGCGGCAGAACTTAGAAACATATGTGGCGACTTCGCAGACAGGTCGCGCGAGACAATCTTAGGCTGCAAAATGTGAATGACAGCTAGGGCTTTTGAGTTGCCCTGTCCAACAGGCAATCCAGCTAACCTAGCATCTTCCTCACACAAGGAACAGATCCTGCATAAAGCCAGGAAACAAGAGTTGCTCCCATTCAAAGGCTATGAAATTCAGATATTCAAAGACCTCAACAAGCGAAGGGCCCTAATACTGATCACATCTAAGTTCATGAAAAGACAGATTGAATATTACTGGTCCTTCCCATTCGCACTATGGTTCTAACTTGTCTCCAACATGAACATAATACATACTACAGAAGAGGGGGTAGAACTTATCGGTCTACCGGGAGCGAATCATGTGACGGATGAGTGCAGGAGTGGAACTCACAACATGGCGACCTGAAGGAAGATAGAATAGAGGTCAGAATGGCCTTCAGAGAGACAGCAAAAATAAACTGGATTAATGATGATGAGAAGTTATTGACAAACATCATATGGAGAGACACACCTCTCTTAGCACCACGGCAGTTGCAGGTTCTTGGACTCACTCTGTTGACGTTAAGAAGATATAACATTTCTGCTTGTCAGACTCAGAAGATATCAGACAGTATCTATGTATTACTTTATTACCTTTCAAATGTTTTTCCAGGCTGCTTACCAGACACAGCCTTTGTGTAGTGATGTCCCTCACAGCAGGGTAGTCTCTAGCCTGGAGCACCCACAACAGAAGCACGAAGAGGAGTGAGGGCTCTGCACTAAAGTGTAATTAAGGTACACAAAGGGTTTGGCCCTCCCTAAAGGGACCCCTTCAACCTGCAGCTCTGCCCCTCCTCACCCACATAGCATCTACAAAGGGGCGATGCTTCAAGAAGTCTTATCAGCAACCATTCGCTGTCCTCACCTTCCATCTGGTGGTAATACAAACCAGAGACATTCAAATGCATCCCACTCTGCTGTATAATTAATACTGTGAGTCAAACTTGAGGATGAACACCAGAATCTCTTTTTCAGTGTGTACATTATTTTCCATGTATTTTCTCGACATATGCACCCAGCCATTATTTTTCAGTTTCAACCCTTGAGTTAATTAACTGACCTGCCTGGATAGGTGGTCTAGCAGTAGCCTAGCAGTGGAGAGATGGTTTACCGGATTCTAGCACCTTTCAAAAATTCTAAAATGAGCACAATCTTCACAAGTAAATAATGTTGTTTCTTTCTACATTCTTGCATTATCAGACTGCATGCTGTCTAAAAATAGTCTCTACATTCCTTAAATCTGGCATTAAAAACTATCCTTTAATTAAAACTTCTGTTTGTCACCTCTCCTTTTTTTTACTCTCTTTCAAATGCACCTCTCCTTCCATTACATCCTCTGTATGCCCCTTCTTTTTTTTGGGGGGGGGGGATTTATATGGTGCAAACCCGACCCGAAGGTATTAGAGACTTTACATGAGCACCAGTTGTGTTACAGACAGACACATTCATTTTTGTTAGGCACGGGGAGAATAAGTGATTTGCCCAAAATCACAGGATACTGAGCGTCCCTGCCGAGACTCGAACCCGGTTCCCCACCTTCAAGGTTGACCGCTGTAGCCGCTCAGCACAACCTACTCTGACACATGCATGTTTGCCTATACTCTATTATTGTACTTCTGCAAATTTCCCACAACTCATCTACAAGATCACAATCTCTCCTCCTTTCTCTGAAAGTCATACCCATGCAGCCTAACAATATCTAATCTTCTCTAACTCATCTATCAATCCAACCAACTATGTGCATGAGTTCACAAGCCCCCACTAATGATCACAACTAAGCCCTTTTAATTTAATTCATCATAAAGGAACTGGAAATACTGCATGGAATGGTTTGCTTTGAGCACACAAAACTAATCCCAATAACTAACAGTAGCCATTAACACAGGACTAAATGCTAACCTTGGGTTCCGGAGCAGTGTGCTGCCCAGTGTAAAGCGTTTTAAGGCCTCGACAGGAATAGTAAGTGCTAAATAAATGCAATTACAATTAAAATTATTGGCCGGGGAGAGGTCTGGGAGGGCATGGCTGGTCATGGATATGGATCCATCAGCACATCTGGGGAGATTCATTTTCCCGCTCCAAGACTTTTATCATTTTTGTTTTGCTAGTTGGGGATTGGGCTAGGGAGGGCATGACTTCTGTTATGGGGCACGGGCAACTGATACCTAGATACCTAGAGTCGAGGGACAACCACTGATAGAGCACTTGTTGATGACTCATCCAATAGGGATGTTAGCACCCTCAGTGTAGATGGTAAGATTGTTCTCTTAGAATTTTGGGGACTTAACTCCTCAGCTAAAAGACAGAAGATCTGTAAGGTCATCATCTCGGAATGTCCTGCTATCATAAGCTTGCAAGAGAACCACTTATTGAAGGACACAAGATTGATAGCCCACAATCATTAAACTACCCAGTTCCTAGCCACCTCACTTGGGGAGGTCAGTCGGGTGATGTTGGCTTTACATAGGGACCTGTAGTTTTAGCTGCAAGAAATACTGAAAGGGAGGGTTGTTACTCGTTATGTGATCGTCATTGGTATCCTTAATGGCACTGCCTCCACAATAGTGTCCTCATATGTCTCTAATTCACATCAAGAACAATTCTGACATGCACTAATGGAGCTAATAAAAGAAAACATGACTGGTAAATTAATTTGTGTAGGTGACTTCAAAATAATGCAAGCTTCAATTCTGGAGAGGTACCCACAAAATAGATAGATGCAAGGCACAATGTCACAATTCCTGCTGTCTTTTCTAACCTCGGTAAACACTATGTTTCAAGAACAACTCATCCCACTTTTAAGGACTATATTTTTTTGAAACACCATAACAGAACATTCAGGATAAAAATATATTATTAGGGACTCAGACACTCTTATTAGAATAGCTGAGAGGGTTAAAATGGTCTTCCTAATGACTTCCAGCCAAACCCCAATCATTTGGGATTTCTGCTTAGAGAAATATTCCGGGGAATAGAGAGACATGGAAGTTTGGTACAAATATAATTAAGGATACAAAGTATGAGTAAGATGTAAGCAGACAACTTAGGAATAACAAGAACAAAGATGTTTTGTCCCCAACCGTTTGGGACTTCTTCAAGGCAGTAGTCAGAGGTAAATCCATCGCAATGAAAGCTGACCAAAGACAAAATTGAGCCCTGATACCAAAAAAGCAGATTTTAAAACAGCAGACTAACACTACTGAGAGTCAGGCACTCTTACATCATTGACAGACCTCAATGCTGTGAAAAGGTAACTCAATTTAAAGGGCTCTACTGCAGTTCAAAGATAAATTCTATGAGAAAGCCAACAGAGCTAACAAGATGCTAGCTGCCCGTTTACGTATGGCTGCAGCTAATACTCAAATTCTCAATGTCTGTGGTATATGGGACTGTCTCTTGACCTCTGAATGTGAGAAGCAACAAAACATTTGCTATTTCTTTAAAGAACTTTATAAGAAAGAGCAGATTGAGAATGACACATTCAATGCTTTCTTCGAGGATATTACCCTTCCAGCACAGAGACGGTCTGATTCGGCGGCTTTAGAAGAACAAGTAAGGGAAGGAGAAGTGTCGAGGATAATTAAAATATTAAGGCTAACAAGACATCAGTACCAGATGGTCTTACACAGGCTTTCTATAATTAGTTTAATAGTGTGCTGATCCCACAATTAGCCAAGTTGTGTAACTCCTGGCAAGAGACAGAATTGACATCCCTGTGGATGAGAGACGCTGAAAGAACTATGCTTTATAAACTGGGTGAGCCAATTGTTCCTCATGCAAGTCCATTGAACGTTTAAGAGCTCAGAGTGTCTACAAAGATATACAATATATCAATAAATATATACAATATAATATACAAATATAATTTTAGGCTATTCTGGATAGACTCCGACCAATCAGGATTTATTAAAAATAGACAGAAGTTTGACAACATCCGTAGCACTTTGGATCACATAGGGCATGGGTACTCACAAACATTTTCTAAGGGGCCCATAGCCTATAAGTTTGGTCTGTGATGTGACCGAGGTTCGCATTGATGCCAGCCCGGTGGCAGTTGGGCAGGGGGAGTTGGAGGTAAGGTGAGTACAGGGGAAGCAAAGCATAATTGCACAATGTGAAACAAGAAAACCTGGGATTAATCCCGACATCCCCACTTTATCAAATTGTGTGATCCTAGGCAATTGTTTTATTTCATTGTCCCTCCTATTTCTTCATTATCACGAATAAGAGGACCTCAAAATAAATGACTTAAGGATGCGCATTGTACAAAACCTTCTCCTGTGTTTGATTAAATAAACTATAATATTGTTAATTTATAATAGGAACCTAGGTTACCTAAAGAGTGCACATAACAACTGATTTGCCTCTTTAGTTCACCATTGGCATTATTGTCAGGGTGGAAGAATTAGTGTTTATAAATTAATGTGTGAAAACTATCACTTTTAAAAGAATACTTCTCAATGCACTGATAAAATCTGATAAACTAAGGTGAAAAGGTTCTGTATGTTAATTAAATACACTTTTTGAATTTTGCAGAGACTTAAATATATTTATACTCTTTTGCTGCAAGATGTCTTTAAAAATGAAGATGTTATTAAAGTTGAGCAGTGCAGGACTCTCTAGTTACATCTTTTCTTTAACACAAATTAACATTTAAATAAATACCTGCCTGTTTATTTAGCATATTTTTATTGTTAGTGCTGAACGAGTAAACAGCAGCCCAGAGTTGCTGTTGACCAGGGGGCCATATGTGAAGGTCAGAAGGGCCACATGCGGCCCCGGACCCTACTTTGAGTATCAGTGACATAGGGAAATCAAGTACAAAACTCCTGTTGGCTATACTTTCTCTCAACTGTAACACTGGCCATTTCTCCAATAGGTTTTCCTTAAGGTGGATTTTGGTATGATAATGCGGTAATATTCAGGCAGGCAATGGAACGCCTTCTGCCAGAGTTGTGGTAAATGGTGAAAAATCAACTTGATTCCTTTAAGTAGCGGAACTAAACAAGAGTGTTCTCTTTCTCCTCATCACTTTGCCTAGATGATGGAACCACTAGGTCCTAAAATCAGAGGTTGCCGGAGGTATGCATTTTGGATCTACAGATCATAAGATACATCTATTACCTGATTATCTCCTTCTGACACTTAGCAACCAAGAGAAATCCACACCACAAATTCTAGATACTCTGAAACAGGACAAATAGATTTTTTGTTTCAGGGTGCAGTCTTCGAAAGTGAAATTGATGGGGGTAGTACTTCATACCAGCCCCGGCCCGTGCAGATAAGAGCGGTGGATCAGTGGGGCCGGGGTGGGGGGGGCGGGGGGTTCGACAGACGACGACATGGGAAAATTAAATAATTAATGTTCCCTCCTCCTCGTCTGTCGAAATCCCCCTCCACCCGGCCCCACCGCTCTTACCTGCACAGGCCGCGACTGCTTCATACAGAAGCTAGAACACGTCTCAAATCTATTTCACCATTCTAAAAGATGAAAAATAAAATCAAATACTTTGGAGTGTGTAGAACTCCCACTATTCATAGCTTGTATACAGCAAACTATTCGGCCCTTTTTAAGGAACTCAAAAGCCAATCTGCAAAGGTGGAGCCCACTGTTTGTAACTGGCTGGGGAGAATCATAGTGCCAAATATAAAACTCCTCCTCCAATTGCTATACTTGTTCCAAGCCTTGCCAATTATTGTGCCCAGTTCAGAAATTGACAAATTCCAAATTTCTTGTGACAAATTCATTTGGAGAGGTGGGAGATCCTTAATTTCATGTATTACTGGGCAGGCCCTTTTGTCACCTGATATGGCTTCCTTCGAGATACAGACTGGCAATCACTAACACCTCATAGATAACTTTCCTCCTCCTGGCAATATGGGACACACTATCACAAAACCATAAAAAAACTACTTTCCCCTCCACTCGCACCCATACATCATTATCCTGATTGTAGTCCTGCATTAGAAAGTGAGGTCTTTCTGAAATCGAGAAGGAGAACTGCCTTATGTTGTGTCATATGTTCCTCTCAGGGGTAATTACGTCTTTTGATTCTTGTAAAAGAGGTTTTGCAGTTGAAGAAAAAGAAAGGTTACACTGTCTCAGCTGTGTCACTGAACCCTCTTTCCCATTAACAAAGTGTCAGCAACAAGAGACCTGATGCCCTCTGAAAATCTCTTTCGCAAATATGACAGTGTTAAAGGACTCATCTCCAATATTTATGTAGAATCAAATCAAACGTATACAGAGCTTCAATTATTATTATTGTTGTTATTATTATTATTATTATTATTATTATTATTGTTGTTGTTGGTAGTGGTGGTGTTGTTTTTTGTTGTTGTTATTATAATTATTAGCATTTATAAAGTGCTACTGTTACCCGGAAAGGCGTCCTAGCATTGGAATGGCAGTTTACTCGCCACACTAAATTTGTCTGACTAACGAATGTCCAGCCAGGTCTTAAGAGTCTTCCTGTAATGTGCCAAGTTGTAGATAGAATGCCGAGAGGGTGGCATAGGCGAGGAGGCCTGAACCGTAAATGCTCTGCCCTTGGTCCATGAGCATTTGAATTTAGGCTGTATAAGAAGATTGGTTCAGGAGGATCGCAGTTGGTGGACCGGTAGTAGCAATGGAATTTACCCTGCAGGTCAAAGGGTACTACTTGATGAATAAATCTATGAACTATGCAAAGGGATTTAAAGAGGATCCTTTTAGGCAAAGAAAGCCAGTGGAGTTTGTCCAATGCGGCCCTGGCCGACAAGTAGCAAGGGAAAGTAAGGGCTAGTTGGGCTGATCCAGTCTGAATTCTGTACAGTCCCTTAATCAGATAGTCTGGGAACACTAGGAACAAAGAGTTCCCATAGTCCAACCTGCTCAAAATTGTTGCCTGCATACCAAAGGAC
Source organism: Calotriton arnoldi (assembly GCA_963921515.1). Taxonomy (NCBI): domain Eukaryota; kingdom Metazoa; phylum Chordata; class Amphibia; order Caudata; family Salamandridae; genus Calotriton; species Calotriton arnoldi. The sequence continues at coordinate 429,438 of CAWUFW010006686.1, read as the reverse complement.
GATGGTGGGATGGAAGTAAAGGTAGGATCTTCAATAGAGAAGCAGGTAGATGCCAGTGATAGAGCGCTCAACGCTCTTGAATTTGTAAGGGTGCATGATATTCATGTACGAACTGCACTCGCATATATTCTATTGTTTTGCTGTAATTCGTGTTATTAGAACGAAGTTTATATCTTCATATTAAAATCAGTAGAATTAAATTGTGACGTTATTTACAGGACTGATCAGGATTTCACACGTGTTTAGAGAAATCAAGTAATCATGCATGCGCACTATAAATATTAGGTAAAATAAATGTATTCACTGTTTATAAATGATTCATGAAGAGGCTTGTGTAACAGGTGCACATTAAAGAACGTTCTTAGGTTAGCCAATTGTAGGCCTAACTTTCGTTTTTTCTTAAGTTTGTATCTTCTCGTTTGCTCTCAAGTTGGGAGTTAATTAAAATGTATGTGTGTGTAGAAAGTTTCCTTTCGCCCTTACTGCAGGTGCAGGAATTCAACCTCGTTATCTTAGATTTAAGAAGATACATGGGAGGAGAGGAATGTCTTTGAAGAACTTGAACAGAGAGAAGGGAGGACACCTTCCGTGCCTGGTGAAACCTGGGAACCAAGGTCGTCGAAGAAGACTTCGAATTAATTGGAGTCTGTGGAAAGTTACTCAAAGGCGGTGTTCACCGAATAACTTACCATGTGGCCTGTTAGGGGTGTAACTTTGTCTTTTTGTATTAGGCACAGGGACAGATTGGTAGCACTTCTGCTTTTGACTGAGGAAAGGGAGCATCTTAGAACGAGCTCCGTAGCTTCATGCTACTTGACCCATTTAACGTGAGTGCACTTCTTAGGAAGTCAACACGTGCTGACACCTTTGAGGGAAATTCTTCTGGGAAATTAGGAAGGGATGCCACTTTAGAAGTAGAGTAGGGACAGATTATTCTTTATTTCCGGAAATACAAATCAAAAGGGATTTGGACGCAGTGTCTATACTCAGTTGTGTTCTGATTCTGGAATTCATTGTTCTGTGCCTATTGTGCCGAATGAACTATATTCGTAGATTGGGCTCTATATTAGTATTCATGTATCTTAATACTCTGATTTTGAGGTGTGTCTATACTCTGATATTTTTGGCTTTGTAATAAATTAACAAAACTTGAATCCAGAGTCTGTGGTCCTTTAGTCAGACTGGGAGGGGAAATGAATGATTGGGAATTTGTTTTCTCCCCTCTACACTTCTATAGCAGGCAATAAAGACCATCGGCCGGACGCTCCTAAGTAAATCTAGGATATGGAATCTTGCCCCATCAATTGGTAGCAGACGATGGTTGCCTCTAGAGGTGAGGGGAGAACCCAGGAAAATCTAGAGCAGAATTAGACCCAAAGAGTCCAAAATAGAGCCCCATGATTGAGAACAGAGCACGGCGAGCGTTGACCGAGGTCGGCGGAAATTGACGGTGCGGCGGAGACATCGGTAGTGTGAGTATGAATAGTGATATGTGTGTTAGATTGCGGTGAATTGATTGTGTGATGTCTTGCGGAGTTGGAGTGATAGTTAAGTGAACATGAGTCCATTGGTTTACTGGGCCGAACATGTGCGAATCGGGAGGTTTTTGGAAAGCGGACTCAAGAGATGTCCAAAATCCCAGGATGGCTTTGTGCTGTAATTGTCTGATCATTGATGTGGGTGTCGTGGAGCGCTATAGATGGCTCACTTGGGACAGGGAACTTTGTGTGAGTGGATCTAATAGAGTCACGTGTGGAAAACCTCAGGTGCCAGGGGTGGACTACAGCGATTGGAGGAACTGACGCAGGTCGTGGGTCACGGAGTGTGAATGTTCTTGAGAGTATACTATCGATCTTGTAAACAGCAGACAATTACTTGGTTTTATGTAACTGTAAGTTACTTTGACTGCCTGATAGGTAGTTACTTGGTTCAGTAGCTTTTGGATAAACAGTTACTTGGTTGTGTGAATGTGAGAGCGAATGTACATGGTGAGATTGTGAAGGAGGGTTAACCGCTGCATAGAGGGAACGGTGATGTCAAAGTGCGCCGCGCTGTGATAGGCCGGTCGGTGTAACGCCACGCTGGGATTGGAGGGTTCTCGGCGAAATTTCGAAAGGGAAAAATTGTGTTCTGTAACAATTGAATTCAAAATGAGATGTTTTAAGGTATTACAAGACTTATGTAGAGGAGATTCAGGTGTAGTGACTCGGGTAGGGGAAGAAGCCCCGCCAGAGCATACCCCAGCACATTACATGGCAACAAATGTAGGACTTCATACAATAGTGTGGCTCCAAAATTGGCATAAGAATACAGAAAAGGAAGGAGAATTGGCTTTTCCACGTTATGGGTCATTTCGATTGGATGTGTTGTATCAATTAAGGGGAGTGATGTCTTCATTAAAACCTCCACCTAGACCCACACAATTCGAGGCATTATGTTATGTTATGTTAATTTAGTTTTGTAAGGCGCACAGCTACCCAAATAGGGTTTCCCGGCGCCAGCCTGAGAGGAATCAAGAAAATTCAAATTATTGGTTAAACAGCCAGGTTTTTAAACTTTTACGAAAGTTTCCGTAAACAGTTTCATTACGGAGCGGCATGGGGAGGGAGCTCCACAGAGAAGGGCCCAACCAATCGAAAGATCGACCACCCATCCGTGACAGTCTGATCCTGGGGACTGAAAATTTAGCTTGAGTGGTGGAGCAAAGAGGACGGGAGGGCAGGTAGGGGCAGGCTAATGATTTCAGGTATTGTGGGGCCGTACCAGATTTGATCTTAAACATGTAACTCAGGGCTTTGAATTTAATCCGGTTCTCTAACCTGAGCCAATGGAGATCACGCAGAGATCCGGAAATAGAGGCCGCTCTGGGAACCTGGCAAAGCAACCTGGCAGCTGAATTCTGCACCACTTGTAGCTTACGGATCACATCCTTATTAGACCCCAGATAGAGAATGTTACCGTAGTCCAGTCTAGAAGTAACAAGAGCCTGGACTACGGTTCTCTGGGTGGAACAGGGGAGCATCCAGATTATTTTTTTAAGCCATTTAAGGATGGTAAAACAGGTTGCGGCCACCTTCACGGCTTGTTGATGCATAGATAATTTATCATCAATGATGAATCCTAAATTGCGGACTTGGTGCGCGGGCTGGGGCAGGGCACCCATTTCCGTAGGCCAGTGATGAGGACCCCAGAGGTCTTTATTTTTCCCAAAAATCAGGACCTCAGTTTTGTCAGCATTGAGTTTAAGTAGGTTGGCTTGCATCCAAGATGCGATGTTCCTCAACCCGATCTGGAGGGCAGATGGTTCGGACACCTTCCCGGCAGAGAGAGAGAAAATAATCTGGGTGTCGTCCGCGTAGGAGTACAGGGACAACCCAGATTCCTCTGCAATCTCCGCCAGAGGTTTAACATAGATATTAAACAATAGGGGGCTAAGGATAGACCCCTGAGGCACCCCATAAGGAGAGGAATGAATTTTGGAGGTGAACATAGAAGAGAAGACCTGGAACGTACGGTCGGTGAGGAAAGAAGTAAGCCCGTCTAATGCCAAACCAAAAACGCCCAGAGATTGTAGAGCTTGTAATAACACGGTGTGAGATACCGTGTCAAAGGCGGCACTCAAGTCAAGTAGTTTAAGGGCTACCGTATCCCCAATGTCCAAGCGGTGGCGCAACATTTCTGTAACTCCGAGAAGGGTAGTCTCGGTCGAGAAACCGGCTCTAAAGCCTGATTGAGAGGGGTGTAGGAAGTTTAAGGTTTCAACAAATTGGGATAACTGTAGGTTAATGTGTTTTCCCAAGATTTTAGAGAAAACTGGGAGCAGTGAAATAGGCCGGAAATTAGAGAGCTGGTCAGGATCAGCATTAGCCTTCTTTAAAAGTGGAAGAACCATAGCGTGTTTCCACTCTGGCGGAACAATTGCCTCCTGAAGGGAGGCATTCAGAAGCTCCATAATTATAGTGAGTGAAGGCAGCTCAAGCTGCTGTAGCACCGAGATAGGGAGGAGGTCACAAGGAGAACCTGATTTAATGCTCCCTAATAGCCACTTAAAAGAGTTTATATCTAAGGGCGGCCAAGTTTCCAATTTGTTTGCAGATTCAAATTAGATGCATGGATGCGGGCAGCACAAGCTAGGTGGAGAGAAAACTTCCAGGCAAGGATGAGAAAAGCAATGAAGTCATATCAGGATGCCAGGTGGGATGTTCAGTTGAAGAGGTGGAGGGTTGATACCATTGAGGGAGAGAGATTGTACCCACTATTGGTAAAAGGAGTTGGTGCACAAACAGGAAATACAGAGGATGACAGTGACACAGATGATAGCTTGTTAGACAGACTATTGGCAGAGCGTCCTCCACCTTACAACCCTCAGTCTGAGGCGGGGAGGCGAGAACTGGTAGAAGGAAACTCAGAAGGAGTGAGATCGGCTCAGGTAGGCCTAAGTGCAAGAGTAGTGGGAAAGATTTCGGTGGGATCGGAAGGGGCAGGAAAGTCAGAAGTTGGGAATACTGAGATGAGAGGAGCCAACTGTGACATGGGGCTACCAGAAGTCCTCACGGTGCCGGTGGTCTCAATATACAATCCGAGTATAGGAGAAAGTGGGGGTCAACAGCAGATAGGAATGGGGGAAGAAACTATCTCTGGAGGAGGCCTTACAATGGGAGGGACGGGTGTACCTTTGGAGCCTGTGGAAGCTAGCACTCTATTGCCAGCGACGGCAGACCCTTCAAGGGTGTGCACAGGATCGGAAGCAAGGCGAACAGGTACACTGGCAAATTCTAGGTCTGAAATAAGAATGTGGGTTCTACCAGTGAGGGAGACTATGAGAAGCACAGCCGAGATAGGAATGAGACAAGAGGCGTCTAGAACACGACTTGGGTTCCCGAATGTAGGGTCGGAAAGTCGATGGAAGAGTAAGAGTTGTGAGAAAGAAGCCCGCCCCACTGTCCAAGTTGAGGGGGTGGAGGATCGCTGGAGAAGCCAAAGTTGTGACAGGGAAGTACCGTGCAAAGTAACAAATCGAGGAAGGCTTGAGGCTGCAATAAAGGTAAAATTGTTAGATGTACTGAAGTTGAAGGCAGAAGTAGGTGAGGTGATCGATGGGAACCTGCCGTTGGAAAGAGTGGATCTATATGATCAAGATGAGCTGTTATTTGTGGCCAAGGATGTCACTAGGAAGGCAAAACTGGTTCATGAGGCATTAGTTCAGTTGGCGCGGAAGTACGATGTGGATTTGACGAAAACAAAAATGTTACAGTGAAATCTCAGGCTAAATTACACTGATCAGTATTTTGGAAGAGAAGACAATATAGGGTTGAAAGCCCATATTCGAGAACTAGTCATAGGAATGGGAGCATGGAAAGAGTTGGACAGGTGGGAAGAGAAGTGGTCCAAGAAGAAAGGTGCCAAGAAAGGGATAGGAGACACTCCGCCTCCCGGAGGAGGGACAGAGAAGGTAGGAAATTACCCATTGCGAGAGGTACAGAATAGAGGGTATGTACATGTGCCTTGGAGCAGGGGTGATTTGGCATCCTTTACCAATGATTTCCCTCGGCTGAGGGAAAAGCCTGCAGAATGGTATAAACAAATTGATCCATTTGTGAAGATTTCAAAGGTATTGTGGATAGATTTAAATACTCTGTTTGACATTGTGGTTCCAGGTGATTTGTGGGCGGCGTGCAAAATTGCAATTGAGTGGGCCACTGCAGAACCAGATAGAGATCCAGTAACTCATAGCCCTTCATCGGAGGTAATGAAAAAATACGAGCAGGCGATTACATGGCTCCTGTCTAAAGCTGCGCCTCGAAGTATTGATTGGCTCAAGATTGATCATACTACCCAAGAGCCCAAGGAATCAGTACATGATTATTATGAGAGACTCCTATTGGCCTTTAAACTGCATAGTGGGCTGGATGCCCTTGAACAGAAAGACATGGGGCAGTTTGTCTAGAAATTTGTGTTGGGATTGAGGGCTGAGATTAGCTTGATGATTCAGCAACATTTAATATGTTGGCAGAACAAGTCAGTGGACGAGATTCTGCGTTATGCCAAGTATTGTAGCGATCAGGTAGAGTCCACACATAGGAAAATGAAGGATAAGCTGATGGTGGTGCAGTTGAGGAATGCTGAGAGACCAGATCTAATGCAGGGGAATGGAGGTACAATGGGCCGAAGACAAGGGAGTGGTCGAGGAGCAGGCCAAAATATGACAGCTCACCCAGGACAGGGAAGAGGAATGGACTCTGGGCCAGGAGTTGAGTGGGTTAACCCAAGGAGGAACACTACTTGTCATTATTGTCACAAGATCAGGCATTGGAAGCACGAGTGTCACCTAAATCCAGCCAATCAAATGCAAAATGAGGAAACTGTGCAGGTATCTGATGGTCTAAACACAGTGACTAGACCTAGGTCCATGTATGGAGGAGGTCTGGAACAGCAGATACAGGTACCTCAACCCCCGAGAATATCCTCAGCCAATCATGTATATCAACAGATGCCTTTCATTGAATTAACCGACGGTTCTGATCTGAACCCATTGCAAAGACAGTGTAAGAGGGGGGAGGAGGACTGTACCCTTAGGGCAGCCTTGGAGGTAGACCAGAGTGGACCATTTGTGGAGGCAGATGTTAATGGTCATCCCATTACGTTTTTAATAGGTCCTGGTGCTGCCCGTTCTACTGTAAGGTCAGCAGTGGTTCCCAACTTGTCCCTTTCTGGACAATCGATCTAAGTGGTAGAAGTTACCAATCAGAAAATGACCAATCCACTAACAAATGAGTTACCTGTGAGAATAGGAACTTTTCAGGATCGACACCAATTTGTGGTGTGTGATTCGAGCCCGGTTTGCCTGTTAGGACGTGACCTTCTGTGCAAGTTAAATTGTACCATCTATTGTACTCCGAAGGGGGTGGAATTACAGACCTGTGACAACGACGCTGCCTTCAAGGTGGCAAGTTAAAATTTGTGTGCAGAGATGTTCATTGTCTTGACCAAGGACGAGTTACCATTTGATTTGAGGGACTCGGTCTCTCCTGTGGTATGGGATTTTACTGGTGAAGAGATAGGTCTGATTCGAGGAGTTGAACCAGTTAAGATACAGGTCAAGCCCAATGCCGAATTCCCAAGGGCGCTGCAGTATAAGCTAACCCCGGAGACAGTGGCGGGAATAACACCTGTGATTGAATCTATGATTGCTCAAGGCATTTTGAAGGATAAGAGGAAGCCTCTGTAATTCACCTATAATGGGGTTGCAGAAACCTAGCGGCAAGTACAGAATAGTTCAGGACCTGAGAAAAATTAATGAGATTGTAATTCCATGTTGTCCTGTGGTACCGAATCCAGCAGTAATTTTGTTCCAAATGCCTTGTGAAGCTGAATGGTTTACAGTCATTGACCTATGCCAGGAATTCTTTTCGATACCCCTCCATGAGGAAAGCCAATTTTTATTTGCTTTCTGGCTGGAAAATCGTATGTTAACATGGTGTCGTATCCCACAAGGGTATACAGAAAGTCCGTCCATTTTCAATCAAATCTTGAAGAAGAATCTCAAGAGTCTGACAATGCCACAGAATTCAGTTCTCGTTCAGTATATAGACAATCTTTTGGTTGCCTCAGAGACGGAGGATGCTTGCAGGATAGATACTGTGGCTCTGTTGAATCACCTGGCAGAGAATGGACACAAGGTGTTCCCAGGCAAGCTTCAGTACTGTTTGCCTGAGGTTCAGTATTTGGGTCATTGAATTGAAAAGGGAAAGAGAAAGGTGTCACCAGATCGCATAGAGGCGATTTTACAAATGGGTACTCCTAAAACACAAAAGGGAGTCTGAATGTTTTTGGGAATGGTCGGCTACTGTCGACAGTGGATCCCAAACGTTTTCCTCAACGCAAAACCTTTGTTAAAGTTGACATGCAAGGATGTAAGTGATCCAGTACCATGGGATAATGACTGTTTGGTGGCCTTCCGGGAGCTGAGAGAGAGCCTATGTCGTGTTCCAGCCCTGGGAATGCCTGATTATAATAAAGCGTTTTTGCTCTTCTGTCATGAGAGGGAGGGGTGTGCATTAGCGGTACTATCTCAGACACATGGGGGTGCCCGTAGACCAGTGGCTTCTTTTTCAGCCACCCTGGACCCGGTAGCTTCTGCGTTGCCCGGATGTCTCAGATCCATTGCTGCAACAGGTGTCAGCATTGAAAGATATGAAAGCATTGTGATGGGTTAAACACTTACTGTCTATGTCCCGCACTCAGTGAAACTCCTGATGACGAGAACCAAAACGCAGCATTTGACCAATAATATGCTCACTAGGTATGAGCAAGTTATATTGGCATCCGAGAATGTTTCCTTGAAAAGATGTTCTATGTTGAATCCTGCTTCACTAATGCCATTCCCACCTGTTGAAGAGAAGATTGTGAGGAACATGACTGCCTGGATGTAACAGAACTTTCTACCAAACCCAGGCCCGACATTGTCGATGAACCATTACCCGAATCTGATCTGGTCCTCTTTGTTGATGGTTCATGTTTAAGAGACAATGAGGGTCGTTTGAAGGCGGCTTTTGCTGTTTGTACTATTTCTTGTAGTTGTGGAAGCTGCTTGTTTACAAGGAATATATTCCGCACAAGTGGCTGAAATCATTGCCCTAATACGTGCATGTCTCATCTCTGATCGAGCCTGAGTGACTATCTTCACTGATAGTCAGTATGGGTTTGGAGTTGTTCACGATTTCGGGCAGTTATGGTCACAGAGGGGGTTCTTAACGTCATCAGGATCTTCTATTAGGAATGGAGAATATGTGCGACAACTGTTAGAGGCGTTGCAAAAACCCAAGGAAATAGCAGTGGTGAAATGTGCGGCACATGGAAGAAAGGTGGATTTTGTAACCAAGGGAAACCGCTATGCTGACGAAGTAGCTCACTTTTGTGCCATACATGCCTGTATCTTTAATGGAGAATATGTAGGAGAGACCACAGAAAAGACCGAGCTCAGCATGATGTTGGCTGTGGCTGAAACCTGGGATGAGGTTAAGCGTCTCCAAGAAGAGGTCCCCGAAGAAGAAGCAGCAGCATGGATTAGGGCAGGTTGTGAGAAAAGAGGGGATGGCATTTGAGTGTCAGCAGATGAAAGGGCAGTGTTACCCAACTGTTTGTTGAGTCCTATGGCAAGGCATATTCATGGAGCAGTTCATCTTGGAAGAGATGCCATGGTGAGGGTGTTTCGACAGACATGGTTCAATCCACGGTTTCGTGTGTATGCTGAGGCAGTGTGTCATAGGTGAGTTACGTGTCAGCAAATGAATGCAGGAAAGACAACTGTAGTTGCCCTGAGTCACATTGGGAGGTCAGGAGGTCCTTTTAACAGGATACAGTTGGACTTCATCGAAATGCCCAGGGGCAATAGGTTGAGGTACGTTTTGGTGGTGGTGTGTGTCTTTTCACGTATGGTTGAGGTGTATCCAACTAGGCGGTGTGACAGTCTCACAGTGGTGACGTTGTTGCTTAGAGAGGTCATCCCACGGTTCGGATATCCGACCTCATTGGAATCGGACAGAGGAACTCACTTTCATAGTGAGATCATAAAACTGTTGTGTGCCACCTTACAAGTTGATCAGAGACTGCATTGTAGCTACAGGCCGGAGGCGTCTGGCTTAGTGGAGCAGATAAATGGGACCATCAAGATGAGAGAGGCGAAGGTTTGCTGGTTGACGTCTTTGAAATGGCCGGATGCGCTGCCCTTGGTGCTAATTAGTTTGCGTAGTACTCCAGATAGGAGAACAGGACTTTCCCCCCACGAGATATTGATGGGGAGGGCGATGCATTTGCCTGCAGTGCCAGCTACAGCATTGATAAACATCACCAATGACTTGGTTCTCGATTATTGCAAGGGACTGGCTAACGTGGTTAATTCTGTGTCTCACCAGGTCGAGGCTGCGACTGCACCCACCTCGAAAGATCTCCTGCACGACCTTTGCCTGGGGGACTGGGTTTTGGTCAGAAAGCCCGTGAGGAAGAATTGCCTTGATGCACTGTTGCAAGGTCCTTACCAAGTGATCCTGGTTACGAGCACAGCTGTGAAGTGCGGAGGCCTACTGAACTGAATCCACGCCTCCCACACCCACAGAGTTCCAGAACCCTTGGAAGAAACAGCTCCTCTCGCTCAAAGAAATCCAGCTGAGATCGCAAGGTCGGTAGAGGGGACAAGCCAAGCTGTAAGGGTTCCTGCTGAAACAGACTGTTCACTAGGTCGAGTTGAAAGGGATCATGCTGTACAAGATCCCGGTACAGACACTGAGGGAGACGAAATCATTGGAGCTGAGGTAGTGTTGGATTCAGCTGAACAGACTGGTGTGGGACAGGCAAGGGTGGAGAGGAGAACAGAGGCTGGAAGTGAAACGTGGCCAGTGAGAAAAGAAAGACTGAATTTGAGGCTTACATCAGAAAAGGATCTCACTCCCATCTCCGAAACGTCTGAATCTGAGCAAAGTGACACAGAGCCAAGTCAAGAAGGTTTAAGGAGATCAAAGAGTGAAAGAGTGCCGTGCCGAAAGTACGCTGCTCCAGAGTGGACATACCTGGTCACAGATGCAGGGACCAGGTAGGTCCGGGAGGCTGAGGTCTGGAAGAGTGAGACGCGGTTAGACCGCACTGATCATTGACATTGAACTGTTAGTCCCTGGAGTTGAGGCTCTCGGGCTCTTGACTCTGACGGTACCTGATCCTCCAAGGCTGAGGGGATTGCAACTTCTAATCTTAAATTAACTCTCATTTCCAACGTTTGGCCGCCACCCTTCGGCTCAAGAATTGACAGCGTTTCGTATGGAGATCTTGCAACTCGTTGTTGATGCTCTTGGCACTGATTTGATCTATGATGAAAATTGAACTGAATAAAGAGAAAGAAAGTACATAATCATTGCTTTAAAGAAGATAACTTAGGCCCAAGTGGAAGAAGAATAAATTTAGGGACTTTCCAGTAGAAGAAGAAAGAGGGCTAGGGATGGCTGTTGAGGAACTGTAGATCATTATTGCTGAACTGAATACAGAAGAATTCCAAAATTCCCAAAGGAATCCAGTAAGAACTTTGTGTGCAGAATTATTAAGGGAGAAGAAAATACTTTGTTGATTCCACTTCTGCGCCTCGTTGGAGAACTGATTCAATATGGAGTGTGGAAATTCGAACCGTAGTCAGAAATGCATGATAGGTACACTCATAGTAGGGGTGATTGTAGTCATTAATGTAGTGGTCATTACATCCATAGTCGGGTCCAATGTTGCGGAAGAAGAAGGGGAACGAGGGACACCTGCATCTTTTACATCAGACATAAGAGAGGGTGCATCAGAATCAGATAGGGACATGATAGAAGAAACTAGTCGTCTATTACATGTAGACCTCTCCAAAGGTGACTTTATGGTAAATGTGTACGCAAGGTTGTTTTATGAGTATGTGGACACCATGGATATGAAGGATTGCTATGTGTGCATGCAGTTGCCGACATCAGTAGAGGAGGGCATTAGGTATCATCACCTACCCCTGACATATGGCATCACTTGTAGCGTGTTGCTGAGTATGTTTTATGGTAAAGCACATTTTGAGTTCTATTTCTCCAATTAAGACGTAGTGCTCCCTGAGGTCCTCGTCCTTAAATATTTGAACAAATATGACCATTTTAAAAAGGAAGAAAGAATGTCAAAAAATGTTGTACCCACAGTAATTTTGGATACAGCATATGCCCATTGACACAATTTGACGTGTATATTATCTGACATAGAAAAGAAATTCGTGGATCAGATAGAGGATAGGCATAGACAGTCATTATTCAGGCCTGATCCTAAGCATGAGGTGGTTCCATGGACCCAAGAGGAGTTAGATCATAAGGCAAAGGGAAGTTCTGGTCCAATAGCTTTAGATTAGCAGCAAAAAGGGAAACTTTGCATTAGACAACCACAGACATATTATGACAAGGTATTTGTGGGAGAGAGTGAATGTGAGCACATTTTCTTCATTGAAGAATCAATAAAGAAGGCGCTATTGGATAAATTGATTATAGTGCCCAATGTGTATTTTGTATGTGGGAGAAACACGTATGTCTGGTTGCCACCAAATTGGTATGGAACGTGTTATTTGGCTGTGATATTGCCTAAAATATTCCACGTGGAAGACTTGTGGCCATTGGAAGGGAAAGACCGCGTAGAGAGAAACGTGGCATGAGTGTAGGAGAAATTGTTGGTGATGAATTTGGCGCAATCATACCGAGTTTGGGAGTGGGTCTGAATGATGTAAAGATTAGGAGGTTGTCAACACTGGTGGACAAACTCTCAGTGAACACGGCTCAAGCTTTACTGCTTGTTGATGGGGAGATGGTCTCTATAAGGGCCATGGTGCTTCAGAACCGTCTTGCGTTAGATGTATTATTGCCAAAAGAGGGCGGAGTCTGTAAATTACTGAAGGTCAACAGTGTTGCACTTATATTCCTGACAATAGTAAGGATTTAAAGAAATATATAAGCAATATCACTGAGATACACCACGACATACATGATTTGGCTACTGAAGGGATTTGGGATAAAATTGGCCAAGGATTTGGAAGGGTTGGAAGTTGGTTTGGAAGTTTGGGACAAGGAATTATTGGTTACATTCTGAAACCTATCATAATAGCCGTGATCTGTATCATTGTATTGTTGGGTGCCTTTAGAGCTTATAAGTGGCATAAGGCAAGACAGGCTGAGAGCTGTCTTTGGAGACGGGAAAGACCGATGGAAGAACTGCAGGACCGTCACTATCAGAACCTTAAGAATCTGGAGAAGTTTAGGCAGGGAAGACAGGCTACAACTTCTGTTTAGGTCGGTCTTTTCTGAGAGGAGAACATAGCAAAGGAATGGTGCTGTGTTTGATGACACTAGTCATCAGAGGTGGGGGCCGATAGAGCACTCGACGCTCTTAAATTTGTAAGGGTGCATTATATTCATATACGAACTGCACTCGCATATATTCTATTGTTTCGCTGTAATTCGTGTTATTAGAATGAAGTTTATATCTTCATATTAAAATCAGTAGAATGAAATTGTGACGTTATTTACAGGACTGATCAGGATTTCGCATGTGTTTAGAGAAATCATGTAAACATGTATGTGCACTATGAATATTATGTAAAATAAATGTATTCACTGTTTATAAATGATTCACGTAGAGGCTTGTGTAATGGGTGCACATTAAAGAACGTTCTTAGGTGAGCCAATTGTAGGCCTAACTTTCATTTTTTCTTAAGCTTTGTTTCTCCTCGTTTGCTCTCAAGTTGGGAGTTAACTAACATTTATGTGTGTGTAGAAAGTTTCCTTTCGCCCCTACTGCAGGTGCAGGTATTCGACCTCGTTATTTTAGATTTAAGAAGATACATGGGAGGAGAGAAATGTCTTTGAAGAACTTGAACAGAGAGAAGGGAGGACACCTTCCGTGCCTGGTGAAACCTGGGAACCAAGGTCGTCGAAGAAGACTTCGAATTCATTGGAGTCTGTGGAAAGTTACTCAAAGGAGGTGTTCACGGAATAACTTACCATGTGACCTGTCAGGGGTGTAACTTTGTCTTTTTGTATTAGGCACAGGGACAGATTGGTAGGACTTCTGCTTTTGACTGAGGAAAGGGAGCATCTTAGAACGAGCTCCGTAGCTTCACGCTGCTTGACCCATTTAACGTGAGTGCACTTCTTAGGAAGTCAACACCTGCTGACACATTTGAGGGAAATTCTTCTGGGAAATTAGGAAGGGATGCCACTTTAGAAGTAGAGTAGGGATAGATTATTCTTTATTTCTGGAAATACAAATGAAAAGGGATTTGGACGCAGTGTCTATACTCAGTTGTGTTCTGATTCTGGAATTCATTGTTCTGTGCCTATTGTGCCGAATGAACTATATTGTAGATTGGACTCTGTATTAGTATTCATGTATCTTTATACTCTGATTTTGAGGTGTGTCTATATTCTGTTATTTTTGGCTTTGTAATAAATTAACAAAACTTGAATCCAGAGTCTGTGGTCCTTTAGTCAGACTGGGAGGGGAAATGTATAATTGGTAATTTGTTTTCTCCCCTCTACAATTCTATAGCAAGCAATAAAGACCATGCCGGAGGTTCCTAAGTAAATCTAGGATATGGAATCTGGCCCCATCACCAGGTTGTTAACTTGCTACTTGTTGAATGGCCATACATGGCTAAATGTGTGAAGACACTGGGTAAGGCCCTTATACTCGTCCAATGGCAACTACTGTAGTGGGAACTGCAGAGCACCTCACATACTTTACAGAACAGGGAAGGCCTCTACAAACTAATGTTAATTTCTTGCTTAACACTAAATAAACTCAAAGAAATGTGCCCCAATCAAGCAAGAAGATGCTGGCATGGGTGAATGGGGGAGAGAGACAAAATTCACATTTGGTGGCATTGTCTGAAAATTACAACATATTGGAAAGACATTTTAAGCAACACCAAAGAAGTCTTAGTTCACCCATTAGCAGCTGACCTATTAAGTAATGTATTGTAGCTACTCATCTCCATCATCTAACTCTAATGTACCATGCCTTGATCATGGAAAATCAAGCAAACATACACAGTGAAATAAGCATTTGGATGTGCGACAAATCACCCGTAAGGGTCTCAAGGTGCTGGGGAGGGGGCTTCTGCGGATCAGTCGCAGAGCCCGATATTGAGGTCCTTCCTGAATTGAGGCAGTGATGGTGATTGTCACTGTGAGGTCGCACAATTCCAAATATGTAGTGTGCTGCTTTTTTGTGTTAGAAATCCAACCCTGTAGGCTTAGAAGACACACTTTAGGGGCGATTACTTAATATATAAAAATAGGTTTTCCCACATGGTAGAGGTATTTTTTCTTTCTATGTGTTTCTGCAGTGCTTTGAAACTGCAGCCCAAGCAGAGCCCAGTGGTGCTCCTGGCAGCCATATATATATGTTTGTCATATATGACATAAATTAATACTGAACCACACAAAGTACATTTAACTTCCACGCCACTGGTTAATTTTCTAGCCATCCAACAAGGCCTTATAGAAAAGTTGAATAAACCAAATGTGTGAAACCAGTTTTAAAAGAACCGTTTCATGAGCAGTGCAAATGAATTGTGGCACTGAATAGAAGAATAGGGTCCAGAAAAATGCAAAACCATCTGGGGGGCCATATAAAAAAGGCCAGTGTGATACAGTACTGTTGTAATACGTATCTGATTGAAATGTTATTGCTTCTCGTAAATATATTTGCACAGCTGCACAACCGACCAGCAGCGTCCATGTTTTTTCCAAACCAGTTTCAGCCACATGTTCATCATTCTTCCCTCCATCACTTTCAGGTGCTGTGATATAATAGTAATGTTATGGTTTCCCCAAAAACATATTGCCCAATGTTTTCATCCCCCTGGAGGTTGATATCCATATATAGCATGATGAAAGCAAGGAGCAGGATAAAATCGTGGAACTTCGTCAGGGCTCAATATTGTATAGTTCAAAACTACACAGAATAACGGAATGATAATCCAGATGCTTAGCAAGGTGTCTAGCAGTAAAACCTGAATCATAAGGTGACTATCAGATTAAAGATGCATCCTTACGGCGCACTGGAACTCTACAATATTGAGCCCTGACGAAGTTCCACGATTTTATCCTGGGAACGAAACACGTTGGCTGGTTGTTCTTTGAATGAACTTTTGAATAAAGAACTTTCTTGAAGAAATCAATATGGACTGAATCTACTTTCTTGATGCACCTCCTTGCTTTCATCAAAAATCTAAATCTGTGTTCAGTGGCACTCAAGGGCGACAAGTGCTGGATGATTTTTGCACAATTCTCTAAGACTAACTTGCAGCAATAAAGTGAGGTGCTTTTCAACTAGTCCGTCGCTCTGTTCTGTTCTGGTTTTGGATTACCTTATATCCCATGTGCATCACTGCTTCTTTTTCAGCCAACATCCATGTATATATGTATGTATGTATGTCTGTATTTATGTATTTATGTATTGGTTTTTCTATAGCATGAACCTCACTCAAGAGCAAAGGAAGTGCTGCACATATCAATGAAAGTCATGTGAACAACTGGTGGTACGCAGATTATAAATAGAGGCAAAGGTCGGGGTTTCCTCTTGCCGGCTGCATGGCTGGAGGACCTAGGATGGTCATTATCGATGGTCTTGAGGTGCTCCTTGATGTGGGGTGTCTTTAGCTCCTTTATGAATTAGAGGAGTTATGTTTCACATCTGATAGGTGGAGGAATTGTAGTCCTGATTCTCTATATGCAGAGGGAAAACACTTGGCTTTTTCATTTTTCCATGTCTTAGTACCAAGCCTGGCTATGTCTCGACTCCTTCTGCTACGTTGACGCCCCGTAAGGGCGTAGATCTTCATCCATGTCTTGCAGCTTTGTCGGTAATGCAGTAGGTTTTGAAGATGATGCAGGTGTGGACATGTACCCACTGCAGGCTCTTCTGGGTGGGAAGGATGAGGGTGCATGTTTTCAGTCCTTTTCTTAATGAGTCGGGCAGCAGTGCATCGGATCACCTTTAGATAGAGGTCGGTGTGAAGACAAAGATGCTAGTGAGCAGAGCATTTCCTCTTTCGAGTTGGGAGAAGACCAGGACCTGCAGCTCTATCTGAAGTATGCTTCAGAAGATAAGGCTTTTTCAACGTCAAGGATTTACCTGCATTATTTGGCATTTATGTTGAACTGAAGTTTGCAAACGTCAGCTTCATATGTGACAGCCTGCCTTGGAACCCAGCTTTTTTTTCCCGGCACAATCATGTTGATTCATCTTGTCAGTGCATTGGTCATATACAGCAGCTTATCCTTTTCATGTGTCTCAGTACCCGAATGGGTCATAAACTAGGTCTTGAACATTCTGCTCCCAGCACAATCCACGCTATGTCATTCAGTGATTTGTTTCTAATATCCAACACCATTGACCACCATTCTCACTCCTGAGGTCTCTGTGCAAAGGCCAAAACCTGCCACTGTCGTTAATTATACTGCTGCCATAGATGCAGAGGCAAACATAATATCACTCAGACATCCACTCCACTCTCAGACGTATTTGGCCTTCTGGTTTTGAAGTTCCTAACACCAAATGCAAGAAATGGGATGGCGACGCTGTAGAGGGTAGAGTGTTCAAGTAGAGAATTTGCTCTATCTACACCAACTGATAGTCAAGAAAAAGTTCTAAACCTGGATCTTTGCAATACAATTTCCTACTACTATTCCTGTTATCAGTTCCTTCTCTATAGCGTCAAGAGGGTCCTGGTGAGTGAATGTTTGTATTTAGAAAATATCCAAATAATAATAATAGTAATAATAATAATAAACATCTGCAATACCAAAACAGTAAAACTATGAATGTTCACACTGGACCCTTTTATCACAAATATGGACAATGACTTTCTTTGGGAGACTCCCAGATTCTTAAGCATACCATTGTCACTCCTTTCTTGAACAAGATCCACATCAGTTCAGATACTCTGCCTAACTACTGAGTAATCTCACTCTACTTTTTATGGTTATGGTCTTAGAAACAGTTCTAATGTTCCACCTCACATTCTTTCTGGAACCCAGCAGACTTCTACATGATTAGAATTAAGTTTCTGCCCTCACCATGTAAGAAAACCTGACCTCATTGGAATTTAATTAAAATTGCATTCATATAGCGCTTACTACCACTGAAGAGGCGTTGAAATGATTTACGGCAAGTAGCATGAGACCAGGGAGCACAAAGTTAGTGGTCAGTCCATCGGTCATTGGAGTTAGGGCTTTATTATGAGTACGGCAGTCCTCGGACCACCATACTCGTGGTGGCGCCACAAGACGCCACCTCAGTCGGAATCAAGAATATCGCTGTGGAGGCGGTTTGACAACAGCCTGAATATGCTGGTGATGCCAGCACCGCAGAGCATATTCCGACCTGCATATCTAACGGGTGGCGGACATGCAAGTAAGGGGGACCTCACAGGGCCCCTGGCTGATTCTGAGCTTGGGAGTGCATGCGGGGGGGGCACATGTTGTGCCCCCCTGGAATTGTACCCTTGTTTCTGCACGGTGTGGCATGCACGACATGGTGCATGCCACACCATGCAGCAAAGTGCTGCAGGTTCTCTCACGGCGGCGGTAGGCTTGTTAGGCTCTCTTTTCAGCCTAACATACCACCACCATGAGACTGCTGTAGCACCACCCACCCGCCCTGGATCAAAGTCGTAATCCAGCAGACGGGCTCACCATGGCCTTAGAGGTCTTCCTGGGACCACAGCAGCGGCTGTCCCAGCCAAAGACCCCCAAAGTCATAATAAGGCCCTTAGTCTTGCATGCTAAAGTAAACCATTCCATGCATTAGTTTCTTTGTGGTACATTAGTAACATAGGTATGATCATTAGAGGGGGTATGTGAGAAGCATATGATTTAAAAAAAAAAGCTTAAAGACAGGCTTGAGATTTAAGATTAGTAGATGTAAACCTGTGTAAAGGACCTGTTTTTAAATTCTGCTCTAAATGAAGGTGGCAGATAGTCACCTTAGTGCAAAAAGCAAGCCCACTGCTTGCTGAGGCCCCTTTACCAGCTACCGTGAAGTAGTGCAACATTGAACATCCCAGTACCCATAATTACAATTTGAGAACACCACCATAGCCCCGCTGTATGCAATGCAAGCAATACTTTCAAACCTAGTACCTACTACAGCAGTATACTCAATGCCATAAAGTATTATCATTTTACACCAGACATAAACTACACACATAATATAAACATAAACAAACGTATGTATAACACCCACCAACCTAAATATAACAAGGCAGCTGATAAACACATTGCAGCCATCAAAATTAATTGCATGTTTATGTGACCCATTCAAAACCTGGTTCTGAAGGTGGAGAACACCTGCATCCGCCCGAAGAGCACCCCCAGAGAACAGACACCATGTCCAGAAGAATAGATGTGTCTGAGGTCACCTTGACCCTCTGGCATCCACCTTGCCTCGTAGTGGAGCACAATACACAACGGACATTAGAGAAGAAATTTGTATCATTAGAATTTGCAGTCACTTCGGTGCTCTCACACAGCTTGTTCTGTAAGTGGCGTAGATTAACACAAATTGTGACAAACTCGCTCTCCTCATTGGGTCTTCCGGTGTCAGGGGCACAGTGCTTAAATCGTTCTTGCACTCCTGTATCAAGTACAAATTGATGCATGATTTTTAGCTCTGTAAATGATACTCTTAAAAGTGTTCAGAACTGGGGAAATTATTTAAGGATGCCTTACATAACAAGGTAGTCCCAGATTCATGGAGGGGAGCAATAATTCAACCCATCTATGCAGGAGATGATAAGTCTAATCCAACCAACTATCGCTTAATAGTCCTTTTAGGCAATGAAGGCAAGTATTTTGAAGGCCTTTTACTCCAGGATCTAAATATTTGGGCAACAGCACAAATGATAATTCCCTGGAACCAGCCAGGGTTCTGCTAAGGAATGGGAGCTGTTTCAAACATAGTTGCACTTTGGTTAAGCATGGAAAATACACCTTGTCCATTACTGTACACATGCTTTGTTGATTTAAAAGCGTCTGGATACCCTCTCGGGTGATTAGTGCACTATATAAATCAACATAACATAACATGACAAAAGCGGCTTTGGACTGCATTCCAAGAAACAACTTGCAGAAAAAGTTAGCCTCATGGTGAATACCATTGATCTGGCTCAGGGCAATCGAATTACTGGATACTAAGACTTGGTCGCGTGTAAAACTTGGCGATGGTAGTAGATTGTCACGTAAGTTCAAGCAACGTCTGGTTTTAAACAGGGATGTGTACTAGCTCCAGGGCCGGACTGGCCGTAGCGGGCACCGGGCGTTTCCCCGGTGGGCTGCTAGGGTGAGGGCCGGTTTTGGGCCCCTGGGGGGCCGTTTTTGTTACCGGGGGTCGGCAATATCGGCCCCCTGTAACAAAATCGGCTGAAACCGGCCCTCATAAGTTGCTCGGCTGCACTCCCCTTCACCCCAGGGGGGGGGGGGGGCGGCTGAGCAGTTTGCCAGGTCCGGTTTCTGTTCCCAGTCCGGCCCTGACTAGCTTCCTTGCTTTTTAACATATTCATCGAGTTCTGGATACAGTAAATGCACATCTGCCAGAAATAGGTGGTAGGTTAATTTCAATCTCCCTTTATTTGGACAATCTCCTCTTACTAAAACCTAAATTGGTCTGCAGAGACTGCAGAATAAGTTGCACAAATTTACAGAGCTGAACAAACTGGAGATTAATTAAAATAAAACGTAAGTGCTACTAATAGGAAAATAGATCAAAAAGCCTGGCATATAAATTCTCACAACATCACCAAAGAAACAGAGTATAAATACTTAGGAGTTATTATTGACTCCAGAGGCACTTATCTCCAGCATAAGCAACTAATAAAAACTTAGGCATGCACATTAAGAGCAGCACTGCTTATGCAGTCCAGATCACTGTGGGGTCCCAGCTTAGAGCCTATGCATAAAATATTGAGTGCCAAATTTCTCCCCACTATCACGTTTGGCAGCAACATATTTGAGATGTGTTAGAAATGGGGGTCTCTAGTTGGCAGAGGTAGGTACCTTTGTCCAAATAGGGACCCTTGCTTCTTATCAGGGTAAGGGGGATACACTCCTAAAATAACCCCTGCTCACCCCCTTGGTCGCTTGGCATGAGCAGACAGGCTTATCTCAGAGGCAGTGTGTAAAGCATTTGTGAACACATACAGTAATACTGTAAAAACACTACAAATGGACACCATACCAGTTTAGAAAAATAAGTAATCTTTATCTAAACCAAAACAAGACCAAACGACAAAAATCCACAATACAGTAATAAAAATATGACGTTCAGATGGTAGAAATAGTTCAGTTCAAAGCAAATTGCAGGTCCGACACTTTTCTTACAAAGTACCTGGGATGCGTCACGCAAACAAACAAAACGGGCCGCAGGGAAGGTGATGCGTCGGTTCCTTACACTGAGGGAAGGTGATGTGTCGGTTCCTTCCTCCGGGGGAGGTGATGCGTCGGTTCCTTACTGCTGCGCAGGGGAGGTGATGCGTCGGTTCCTTACCGAAGAGGAGGTTATACGTCGGTTTCTTACTGCGTGGGGAAGTGATACGTCGATTTCTTACTGCGTCCCCAAAAGATGCGACAAACTTGGCTCCACGATGCAACGATCCGGAACGATGCGTGAACTCTTGCAGCAGCACAGCACGCATTGCGTCGAAATCGGTGCAGTGATCTCGGACTTCGGAGATCCGTGCACTCGATGCGGCGTGCAGCGATTTCTTGAGCCGCCGCAGGCGCTGCGACGATTTCTTCGGCGATGCATCGAAAACAGGTGCGGATGCGTCTCGCTTCTCGAAGTTGCGTTACTTTTCCAGCTCCCAGCGGAAAACAGTCTCTAGAGGTCCAAAACAACAGCAGGCACCTCTTTGCAGGTCAGAACTCCCAGCAAGGAAGTTCAGGGGAGCTGGTGGTGAAGTCTTTGTGTCCCTGAGACTTCAGAACAGGAGGCAAGCTCAATTTCAAGCCCTTGGAGATCTTCTTTCAAGCAGGAGACACAGCAAACAGCAAAGTCCTTTTCTCCTTTCCTTGGCAGCAAGTAGCCACTGCAGGCCAACACCAGACACCAAACAGCACAGGGGCAGTATTCCTCCTCAGCTTCTATGGCTGTTCTCCTTGGCAAAGGTTCCTCTTGATTCCCAGAAATGATCTAAAGTTCTGGGGTCCGGGCCCCAATATTTATATCACAAAATCCTTTGTTCTCTGGTGGCAGAGAAGCCCTATGCTCAGTCAAAACCAGTTCTGTCCTCTCTGGTGCAGCTTCCTGGCAGGAGGTGGAGACAGCATTGTCCTTGGCAGACCAGGCCCATTCAGGTGAAAGGAAATCTCCTCCTGCTACTCTGAAATGCAGCCCAGGTCTATTCAGCCCAGCCCTGACTCATCAGGCTCGCTGGAGCCACTGGTCCTCCCCAGCCCCTGTCATCTAAAATCCAGACATGCAATACACAAACCTAGCAGAGGCACACTGGATGGCTAAGCAAGAAAATACCTACTTTCTAAAAGTGGTATTTTCAAACACAGATTGTAAAAATCACCTTCACTAAAAGATGCATTTTAACATTCTGAGTTCAGGCATACTAAACTTTATTTTCCTACCTTGTTCCCCAGGGCAGTTATGTTTATAAGATGTTATAAGCAAACTCCCCATTCTGTCCTATGGGAACAGGTAGCCTTGCAATAGTGAAAAATGAAATTGGCAGTAATTCACTATCAGGACATGCCACACACACCAGGGCATGTCCTACTTTTCACATACACTGCACCCTGCCCACAGGGGTACCTTGGGCCTACCTTAGGGGTGACTGACATGTAAGAAAAGGGAAGGGTAGGGCCTGGCAAGTGGGTGCACTTGCCAAGTTGACATGGCAGTACCAAACTGCACACAGGCTCTGCAATGGCAGGCCAGAGTTACGTTTACAGGCTGCTTATGTGAGTGGCACAATAAGTGCTGCAAGCCCACTAGCTACCTAGAAGGGTAAACCCAAATGAAGTCACTGGGACCTGGGTATCAAACAGTACATTAGAACAGTGGTCCCGGTGAACAATTGCATATACATAAAGAGAGACAGTATTTACAGAAAAAGATGAACGAGACGTATTAAACTTAGTGTACAGTGTTATTTAATAACGCTGGACTGACGATGATTCATACTATTTGTTAACACAGTGTTAAAACAGTGCCCCAGGAGGGGAGAGGGAAGGTGGGGGTATTGTGATTGAAGTGAGGATGAGGGAGTGAATGAACGAAAGTGCGATTCACAGAATATAGGATTTACACAACAAGAAGGCTTACATTTAAGCCAAGTTATTTACACAATATCCAGAATTCTAGTAGCCATGATCAAATAGCAGAAAACACAGTGATTTATCGCTGTTGTTAAAACTGGCTAAATGTATCAAATGTCGACGTTTCAACCCCTAGAGAATAGTAGGTTAATTGGTCCCTTACGCCGGGGTCTTCCTCAGGACAGTGGTGGGGGGAAAAAGGGGGGAGAGTTGATACCTGGGAAAAGAACATAAGAAACCATTGAAAAATAAGTATTTCCAAAATGGAAATAGAATAAATCAAGGGCCTAAGCCCGTTACTTTACCCTGAAAAGACCCTGGATGGGCCTGGAGGGGAGGAGGTGGGTGCGTAGGCTCCGGTGAGGCAAGCGAGAACAGAAAACTGCAGGAAAAAATGAGCAGGTTTAGTAGGTGATCAAGAGCCCACTCCATCAGGTCGAGGAAGTTGGGCCCAGGAAAAATACTTACACGGGAGGGTATAAATTCCTATTTGCTTGCAAAGTGGCCGAGCATAAAAAATCAGCTGGGCCTTGAAATAATTCCAGATCAATGGTTATATAATCACAATGGGCAATGAAGATCCGTAGTAGAAATCTCTGAAAAAATGGAAGAGTGGCAGTAATGAAAAGCCGGTCGACTCAATCACCTAAAAACATGGGCTTAAAAAATGACATAGACTGTGCAAGACCTAGGTCTGGGCATCTATCCGGGTGCCTGTCGTTATTTAAGAAAAATGCCTAAGACGTTAAATTCAGATATGTACCACGACTAGAGTGCGTGGCATGATCTAGCGCTGATTGTGAGAATGCGCCTGATTCTGTTACAAATATCGGAGGAGTGTGTCATCTCGATCGGGGAAGGCCAAATCAGAGCCACTTGCCGTGAGTTAAAAAGGCATGGGCTTCAGAATCAAAGCGCCCACTGTGGGCCGCTGTTGGATAGGTAAAATTCTCAAAACAGAATAGCAGAAGCATGTTGGAAAACCTGTCGCTAATAAATTGCCTTGGTCCGCCATGAGAGACCGGAGGACTAAGTACAATGACTCGTGCAAGAAGAGATTCGCTATTGCGCGTGCAGGGCTTAGAATCCTAGCAAAACTCATAGTGCTAAAGGTGGGTCTAACGATCTAGACTAGGAAAGCTTACCGCTGCTCAGAAGCACGTCTCGGTCCGTAGAGGTGGAACCAGAGTGCTGGCTACCGCTGATTAAGTACGCTGCTTCGGACCTGCTGACACCCGCGTACGTGTCAAAATGCATGTGTTAGCTCGATTGATTCGGAGTAAGGGAAGAAAGACTCGTTATTCATATTGGATCAGAGAAGAAGGATGGTACCACTTAAAATTACCAGACTTAAAGAGCTCGGAAATCTTGGTACAATTTATTCTAAGAGGGAGACTATGATACCCTCGTAAACATTTGGCCGCCAAAACATCGATTATATCATATACATGAAAACATATTGCATGCCATTTGTTAACTGTGAGGACATCAGTGGTGTGCCTGCTTCGGGGAAAACAGACATTCATATAGCTAGATAGTGGACATATATTTATGGGAACAAATAGTCAACACGTGAGTTCCAACAAATGCAAAATGCATTACTGTGGTAGTTAATCGTAACACGCATGTTGTGCCCGCGTTAGAAAAAAATAGAGTATAAAGTATAGACAGGCCAAATAATTCTGGGTTCAATGTATTAGTCCGTAATTCGAATTCCAACACGATGAGATTACATTGGACAATGTACATTATGTGCAGGACATGATTAGAAATAGACAATAGACATACATTAGTTCCAACGAATTACATCATTGCATCACTTTAGTTGGAGATCGTAACACGCATGTTGTGCCTACATAAAACGAAATAGAGTAGGCCAAATAATTCCTGGATTAAATGTATTCCTACTAGGTTCAAATTACAAACGGGGAGACATAAGGCAGCGTTGCCAGTATACATTATGTGCAGGAATGGTCATAGTGTGTTGATCTCAGTACTCAATAATGTGTAGTCATTCTCACACAAGGCACGTACGGTTCAGGACCCAGTTGCATCTAGCCATCATGTGCCGATCTCAGTGCACATTAATCTGTGTACTCATTCGTGTGTCAGACACGCTAGTTGGGCATGGCTGACTTCAGATTCATTCAAACCATTGTGGATGGTGTCCAAGAGGGACATCCATTTACATTCCCTTACATCCAGTATTGTCCCAATATTACCTCCCCTTGGACCGAGGGAGGCTTTCTCAAGGATCAACCAACGGAGTTCGTCTGGGCTGTGGTCCGCATAGCGAAAGTGTTCAACCAAGGGTGCTCCCTGGACCCCACATCTAATTCGACTGCAATGCTGCAGGATCCAGGCCTTCACTTTCTGTTGCGTTTGACCTATATACAGGAGGTCGCAAGGACACAAGATGCCATAGATAGCATTTGTTGAATTGCAATTTGTGAGGGACTTTAAAGTGATCACATGGTGTTTGTATGTGAATTCTTTAGTTTGGATTGTTGTTCCACATGCCTTGCAATGTCCGCATTTGAAGTGCCCCAGCACAGGTGGCAGGTTCCACATCGATTGAATTGATGGCTCCGCAGTGGTCTCCAGGAAAGAGCGCACTAAGTGGTCCTTAACACTTTTAGCTTTCTTGAAAGAGTGCATAGGGAGGTTGGTTTGGTCAATGTCTTCTGATATCAGGCCCCAATATCTGTTGATCACCTTTTTAATAGCATGACTTTGTGTCGAGAAGGTGGTGACACATATCATCCTTTGCATGGGTTCCTCTGTTTTATCTTTAGGTGTCAGCAGGCTCTCCCACGGGCTGTACCATGCCCTCTTCTGTGCTCGCCTTATCAGCTTCCTTGGGTATCCTCTTTCCTCCAGTCGTTGGCTGAGGTCTCCTGATTGTACAAAGTAGTCTGTTTTCTTTGTGCAGTTCCTGCGGATCCGCAAGAACTGTCCAAATGGAAGATTGTCTCTGAGACCACGCGGGTGGTAGCTGTTATATCTTAGCAAGGAATTCCTCTCCGCCGGTTTCCGATATAGAGTTGTGTATAGATGGTTGTCTTCATTCTTAATTGTGATATCCCAAAAATCAATTTCATTCGGATCAGAATGTACAGTGAACTGAATGTCTGGACTTCTTCCATTGAGCCAAGAGTGGAAGCTTCTTAGTTCCATTGAGTTCCCAGTCCAAATCATCAGTATATCATCAATATACCGTCTCCAAAAGGACACCTTGGAGATGTAGGGGTTGACTTCACTGAACACAAATGATCTCTCATAATGATCCATGTAAATGATGGCTAGATCCGGGGCAAAAGCCGCCCCCATTGCTACTCCTTTTGTTTGGTAATAGAAATAGCCATTGAAGAAGAAAAAATGTCGCATCATTGCTAGACGTAGTAGGTCAATGATGAATTCAGTGGGTACTGGCATGGGTGCTGATCGTTGGTCCAAAGTCTCCGCTATTACATCCAGAGCAGCTTGTTGGGGTATGCTGGTGTATAACGATACAACATCGCAGGTCACCAGAAGTTGGTTGTCTGGATTATAGGAGCAATGGTCAATCAAATTTATGGTTTGCATTGTATCTCTCAGGTAGGCATGAGTTGTCTCCGCTATCGGTTTAAGGAAATGGTCTATGTATCTGCACAGTGGTTCGAGCATGGATCCACATCCCGAGACTATGGGACGCCCGGGTGGTTTCAGTGGGTCCTTGTGGATCTTCGGTAAAGTATACAGGGTAGGAAGCCGTGGATGTTTTTGATTGAGGTATTGGAACTCATGGTTAGTCAAAAAACCCTGTTCAAGGCCCTTAGTGGTCAGGGTCAATTTATCCTTCGCAAGGTCCTTTGAGGGGTCTGAGCTCAACCTCCTGTAGCTCACTCCATCTTGTAACTGTTTCATGATTTCTGTCTTGTAGTTCGAGACATCCTGAACAACGATGGCGCCGCCCTTATCCGCTAGCTTGATCACTATTTCTTTGTTGTTTTTCAGGGAGACCAGCGCTTCCTTTTCCATCTTAGTGATATTGTACTTCGTATGTTTGAAATCTTTAAGTATCTTGGAAACGTCCCTCAAGACGACGTTCTCATAGGCTATAATTTTGTTCGTCATTTTATGACCTAGTGGTACAAAAATTGAGGGCGTCCGTAGTCCTGTCTCTGAGGTTAGTAGGGATGGAGGAGAGTGTTTGAAAAAGTATCTGAGACGGATATTTCTAAAGAAGCGATGTAGTTCAGTTTTAAGGGCAAATTCATTGGGGCGTGCTGTGGGCACAAAAGAAAGACCCTTACTCAGGATGCTGATTTCATCATCTTTCAGTGTGTAGGAAGAAATGTTAACTACAGGGTTCTGTGGTCTTCTCACCATCTGTAGGTCCTCCTCCGGGTCTGGATTTCCCAGTGGTTCTCGGGTTGGAAACTGACCTGTTTCTGGGTTTTGCCGCGTCCTCTCTCCCAGTTGCCGCTGGCAGGTTGGTGTCCCCTCTGGATTCCTCTGGGCCATGATCCCCCTCTGCCTCTGGGTGGTCTCCATTGGCCTTCTCCTAAAAAAGGCTGATAGGGTCCCTGAGGTTGATGCCAGTTGTCCTGGTAGCTGTAATCTCCACTGGTTCCCGGTTGCTCGTTGTCGCTGTCTGTGCTGTACGATGAATCTGAAAAGGTTGTGTAGTTTCTGCGTCCACGATATCCACCTCTTCCTCTGTTGTTGAAACGCCCCTGTTTATCCTGCTTATAGTAATCCTCCTGGAGATATGGGTATGTATTTTTCTTTTCGTAATATCTGATATCCTTAGCTAATTTCTCCAACTTTTTGGTCTGTGCATTGGTCTCGAAATCTTTCAGAGTTTTACCTAAGTTCTCCAAGGCGTCTTTCGCGTTGGTGAGTGTAGTGTCCCCTGAGATTTCCAGTTTAAGTGCAGCAATTTGTCCAATCAGAGTCTGTACTTGTTCTGCTGCTGTCTCAACCCCCATCACCATCCAGTGCCGGGAGCAGTTATTGGCAACTAAACTGAATCCCTCTTTAAATTTAGGCACATCAACGAATATGGCTGGCTCGTTCCGTACTTGTAGTCCGACAGGTATAATATTCGCTTGCAAATACTTGGTCAGCAGGTGACCATGTAAGCAGGTCCGCACCAGTTTCTTTTCAAGACGTTCTAGGTGTGCAATTTTGTCATTGAGAGTAAAGTCGATGTTTGGAGTGGTGGACGAAAGGAAAATGTTTGAAGGATCCTGTATTAATTGATTTATGTACTCTTCCGTGTATGATAGAGTCTCGCTCTCTACCATTTTTAGTTCTGAATAAAACAGTAATATTACCTCGCAGGTATTCACCTGCTCAAAGATAGTTACCTAGAAGGGTAAACCCAAATGAAGTCACTGGGACCTGGGTATCAAACAGTACATTAGAACAGTGGTCCCGGTGAACAAATGCATATACATAAAGAGAGACAGCATTTACAGAAAAAGATGAACGAGACGTATTAAACTTAGTGTACAGTGTTATTTAATCACGCTGGACTGACGATGATTCATACCATTTGTTAACACAGTGTTAAAACACTGCCCCAGGAGGGGAGAGGGAAGGTGGGGGTATTGTGATTAAAGTGAGGATGAGGGAGTGAATGAACGAAAGTGCGATTCACAGAATATAGTATTTACACAAGAAGGCTCACATTTAAGCCAAGTTATTTACACAATATCCAAAATTCTAGTAGCCATGATCAAATAACAGAAAACACAGTGATTTATCGCTGTTGTTAAAACTGGCTAAATGTATCAAATGTCGATGTTTCGACCCCTAGAGAATAGTAGGTTAATTGGGCCCTTACGCCGGGGTCTTCCTCAGGACAGTGGTGGGGGGAAAAAAGGAGAGAGGATTGATACCTGGGAAAAGAACATAAGAAACCATTGAAAAATAAGTATTTCCGAAATAGAATGAATCAAGGGCCTAAGCCCGTTACTTTACCCTGAAAAGACCCTGGATGGGCCTGGAGGGGAGGAGGTGGGCGCGTAGGCTCCGGTGAGGCAAGCGAGAACAGAAACCTGCAGGAAAAAATGAGCAGGTTCAGTAGGTGATCAAGAGCCCACTCCATCAGGTCGAGGAAGTTGGGACCAGGAAAAATACTTACACGGGAGGGTATAAATCCCTATTTGCTTGCAAAGTGGCCGAGCATAAAAAATCAGCTGGGCCTTTGAAATAAATCCAGATCAATGGTTATATAATCACAATGGGCAATGAAGCTCCGTAGTAGTAATCTCTGAAAAAATGGAAGAGTGGCAGTAATGAAAAGCTGGTCGACTCAATCACCTAAAAACATGGGCTTAAAAAATGACATAGACTGTGCAAGACCTAGGTCTGGGCATCTATCCGGGTGCCTGTCGTTATTTAAGAAAAATGCCTAAGACGTTAAATTCAGATATGTACCACCACTAGAGTGCGTGGCATGATCTAGCGCTGATTGTGAGAATGCGCCTGATTCTGTTACAAATATTGGAGGACTGTGTCATCTCGATCGGGGAAGGCCAAATCAGAGCCACTTGCCGTGAGTTAAAAAGGCATGGGCTTCAGAATCAAAGCGCCCACTGTGGGTCGCTGTTGGATAAGTAAAATTCTCAAAATGGAATAGCAGAAGCATGTTGGAAAACCTGTCGCTAATAAATTGCCTCGGTCCGCCATGAGAGACGGGACGACTAAGTACAATGACTTGTATATGAAGAGATTCGCTATTGCGCGTGCAGGGCTTAGAATCCTAGCAAAACTCATAGTGCTAAAGGTGGATCTAACGATCTAGACTAGGAAAGCTTACCGCTGCTCAGAAGCACGTCTCGGTCCATAGAGGTGGAACCGGAGTGCTGGCTACCGCTGATTAAGTACGCTGCTTCGGACATGCTGACACGCGCATACGTGTCAAAATGCATGTGTTAGCTCAATTGATTCGGAGTAAGGGAAGAAAGACTCGTTATTCATATTGGATCAGAGAAGAAGGATGGTACCACTTAAAATTACCAGACTTAAAGAGCTCGGAAATCTTGGTACAATTTATTCTAAGAGGGAGACAATGATACCCTCATAAACATTTGCCCGCCAAAACATCGATTATATCATATACATGAAAACATATCGCATGCCATTTGTTAACTGTGAGGACATCAGTGGTGTGCCTGCATCGGGGAAAACAGGCATTCATATTGCTAGATAGTGGACATATATTTATGGGAACAAAGAGTCAACACATGTGAGTTCCAACAAATGCAAAATGCATTACTGTGGTAGTTAATCGTAACACGCATGTTGTGCCCGCGTTAGGAAAAAATAGAGTATAAAGTATAGATAGGCCAAATAATTCTGGGTTCAATGTATTAGTCCGTAATTCGAATTCCAACACGATGAGATTACATTGGACAATGTACATTATGTGCAGGACATGATTAGAAATAGACAATAGACATACATTAGTTCCAACGAATTACATCATTGCATCACTTTAGTTCGAGATCGTAACACGCATGTTGTGCCTACATAGAACGAAATAGAGTAGGCCAAATAATTCCTGGATTAAATGTATTCCTACTTGGTTCAAATTACAAACGGGGAGACATAAGGCAGCGTTGCCAGTATACATTATGTGCAGGAATGGTCATAGTGTGTTGATCTCAGAACTCAATAATGTGTAGTCATTCTCACACAAGGCACGTACGGTTCAGGACCAAGTTGCATCTAGCCATCATGTGCCGATCTCAGTGCACATTAATCTGTGTACTCATTCGTGTGTCAGACACACTAGTTGGGCATGGCTGACTTCAGATTCATTCAAACCATTGTGGATGGTGTCCAAGAGGGACATCCATTTACATTCCCTTACATCCAGTATTGTCCCAATATTACCTCCCCTTGGACCGAGGGAGGCTTTCTCAAGGATCAACCAACGGAGTTTGTCTGGGCTGTGGTCCGCATTGCGAAAGTGTTCAACCAAGGGTGCTCCCTGGACCCCACATATAATTCGACTGCAATGCTGCAGGATCCGGGCCTTCACTTTCTGTTGCGTTTGACCTATATACAGGAGGTCGCAAGGACACAAGATGCCGTAGATAGCATTTGTTGAACTGCAATTCGTGAGGGACTTTAAAGTGATCACATGGTGTTTGTATGTGAATTCTTTAGTTTGGATTGTTGTTCCGCATGCCTTGCAATGTCCGCATTTGAAGTGCCCCAGCACAGGTGGCAGGTTCCACATCGATTGAATTGATGGCTCCGCAGTGGTCTCCAGGAAAGAGCGCACTAAGTGGTCCTTAACACTTTTAGTTTTCTTGAAAGAGTGCATAGGGAGGTTGGTTTGGTCAATGTCTTCTGATATCAGGCCCCAATATCTGTTGATCACCTTTTTAATCGCATGACTTTGTGTCGAGAAGGTGGTGACACATATCATCCTTTGCATGGGTTCCTCTGTTTTATCTTTAGGTGTCAGCAGGCTCTCCGGCGGGCTGTACCATGCCCTCTTCTGTGCTCTCCTTATCAGCTTCCTTGGGTATCCTCTTTCCTCCAGGCATTGGCTGAGGTCACCTGATTGTGCAAAGTAGTCTGTTTTCTTTGTGCAGTTCCTGCGGATCCGCAAGAACTGTCCAAATGGAAGATTGTCTCTGAGACCACGCGGGTGGTAGCTGTTATATCTTAGCAAGGAATTCCTCTCCGCCGGTTTCCGATATAGAGTTGTGTATAGATGGTTGTCTTCATTCTTAATTGTGATGTCCAAAAAATCAATTTCATTCGGATCAGAATGTACAGTGAACTGAATGTCTGGACTTCTTCCATTGAGCCAAGAGTGGAAGCTACTTAGTTCCATTGAGTTCCCAGTCCAAATCATCAGTATATCATCAATATACCGTCTCCAAAAGGACACCTTGGAGATGTAGGGGTTGACTTCACTGAACACAAATGATCTCTCATAATGATCCATGTAAATGATGGCTAGATCCGGGGCAAAAGCCGCCCCCATTGCTACTCCTTTCGTTTGGTAATAGAAATAGCCATTGAAGAAGAACATTTTTTGCATCATTGCTAGACGTAGTAGGTCAATGATGAATTCAGTGGGTACTGGCATGGGTGCTGATCATTGGTCCAAAGTCTCCACTATTACATCCAGAGCAGCTTGTTGGGAGATGCTGGTGTATAACGATACAACATCGCAGGTCACCAGAAGTTGGTTGTCTGGATTATAGGAGCAATGGTCAATCAAATTTATGGTTTGCATTGTATCTCTCAGGTAGGCACGAGTTGTCTCCGCTATCGGTTTAAGGAAATGGTCTATGTATCTGCACAGTGGTTCAAGCACGGATCCACATCCCGAGACTATGGGCCGCCCGGGTGGTTTCAGTGGGTCCTTGTGGATCTTCGGTAAAGTATACAGGGTAGGAAGCCGTGGATGTTTTTGATTGAGGTATTGGAACTCATGGTTAGTCAAAAAACCCTGTTCAAGGCCCTTAGTGGTCAGGGTCAATATATCCTTCGCAAGGTCCTTTGAGGGGTCTGAGCTCAACCTCCTGTAGCTCACTCCATCTTGTAACTGTTTCATGATTTCTGTCTTGTAGTTCGAGACATCCTGAACAACGATGGCGCCGCCCTTATCCGCTGGCTTGATCACTATTTCTTTGTTGTTTTTCAGGGAGACCAGCGCTTCCTTTTCCATCTTAGTGATATTGTACTTCGTATGTTTGAAATCTTTAAGTATCTTGGAAACGTCCTTCAAGACGACGCTCTCATAGGCTAGAATTTTGTTCGTCATTTTATGAGCTGGTGGTACAAAAATTGAGGGCGTCCGTAGTCCTGTCTGTGAGGTTAGTAGGGATGGAGGAGAGTGTTTGAAAAAGTATCTGAGACGGATTTTTCTAAAGAAGCGATGTAGTTCGGTTTTAAGGGCAAATTCATTGGGGCATTCTGTGGGCACAAAAGAAAGACCCTTGCTCAGGATGCTGATTTCATCATCTTTCAGTGTGTAGGAAGAAATGTTAACTACAGGGTTCTGTGGTCTTCTCACCATCTGTAGGTCCTCCGCCGGGTCTGGATTTCCCTGTGGTTCTCGGGTTGGAAACGGACCTGTTTCTGGGTTTTGCCGCGTCCTCTCTCCCAGTTGCCGCTGGCAGGTTGGTGTCCCCTCTGGATTCCTCTGGGCCATGATCCCCCTGAGAAAAGGTATGCTGCACTTAAACTGGAAATCTCAGGGGACACTACACTCAACAACGCGAAAGACGCCTTGGAGAACTTAGGTAAAACTCTGAAAGATTTCGAGACCAATGCACAGACCAAAAAGTTGGAGAAATTAGCTAAGGATGTCAGATATTACGAAAAGAAAAATACATACCCATATCTCCAGGAGGATTACTATAAGCAGGATAATCAGGGGCGTTTCAACAACAGAGGAAGAGGTGGCTATCGTGGACGCAGAAACTACACAACCTTTTCAGATTCATCGTACAGCACAGACAGCGACAACGAGCAACCGGGAACCAGTGGAGATTACAGCTACCAGGGCAACTGGCATCAACCTCAGGGACCCTATCAGCTTTTTTTAGGAGAAGGCCAATGGAGACCACCCAGAGGCAGAGGGGGATCATGGCCCAGAGGAATCCAGAGGGGACACCAACCTGCCAGCGGCAACTGGGAGAGAGGATGCGGCAAAACCCAGAAACAGGTCCGTTTCCAACCCGAGAACCACGGGGAAATCCAGACCCGGCGGAGGACCTACAGATGGTGAGAAGACCACAGAACCCTGTAGTTAACATTTCTTCCTACACACTGAAAGATGATGAAATCAGCGTCCTGAGTAAGGGTCTTTCTTTTGTGCCCACCGCACGCCCCAATGAATTTGCCCTTAAAACCGAACTACATCGCTTCTTTAGAAAAATCCGTCTCAGATACTTTTTCAAACACTCTCCTCCATCCCTACTAACCTCACAGACAGGACTACGGATGCCCTCAATTTTTGTACCACCAGCTCATAAAATGACGAACAAAATTCTAGCCTATGAGAGCGTCGTCTTGAGGGACGTTTCCAAGATACTTAAAGATTTCAAACATACGAAGTACAATATCACTAAGATGGAAAAGGAAGCGCTGGTCTCCTGAAAAACAACAAAGAAATAGTGATCAAGCCAGCGGATAAGGGCGGCGCCATCGTTGTTCAGGATGTCTCGAACTACAAGACAGAAATCATGAAACAGTTACAAGATGGAGTGAGCTACAGGAGGTTGAGCTCAGACCCCTCAAAGGACCTTGCGAAGGATATATTGACCCTGACCACTAAGGGCCTTGAACAGGGTTTTTTGACTAACCATGAGTTCCAATACCTCAATCAAAAACATCCACGGCTTCCTACCCTGTATACTTTACCGAAGATCCACAAGGACCCACTGAAACCACCCGGGCGTCCCATAGTCTCGGGATGTGGATCCATGCTCGAACCACTGTGCAGATACATAGACCATTTCTTTAAACCGATAGCGGAGACAACTCGTGCCTACCTGAGAGATACAATGCAAACCATAAATTTGATTGACCATTGCTCCTATAATCCAGACAACCAACTTCTGGTGACCTGCGATGTTGTATCGTTAAACACCAGCATACCCCAACAAGCTGCTCTGGATGTAATAGCGGAGACTTTGGACCAACGATCAGCACCCATGCCAGTACCCACTGAATTCATCATTGACCTACTACGTCTAGCAATGATGCGAAATTTTTTCTTCTTCAATGGCTATTTCTATTACCAAACGAAAGGAGTAGCAATGGGGGCGGCTTTTGCCCCGGATCTAGCCATCATTTACATGGATCATTATGAGAGATCATTTGTGTTCAGTGAAGTCAACCCCCACATCTCCAAGGTGTCCTTTTGGAGACGGTATATTGATGATATACTGATGATTTGGACTGGGAACTCAATGGAACTAAGAAGCTTCCACTCTTGACTCAAAGGAAGAAGTCCAGACATTCAGTTCACTGTACATTCTGATCCGAATGAAATTGATTTTTTGGACATCACAATTAAGAATGAAGACAACCATCTATACACAACTCTATATCGGAAACCGGCGGAGAGGAATTCCTTGCTAAGATATAACAGCTACCACCCGCGTGGTCTCAGTGACAATCTTCCATTTGGACAGTTCTTGCGGATCCGCAGAAACTGCACAAAGAAAACAGACTACTTTGTACAATCAGGTGACCTCAGCCAACGACTGGAGGAAAGAGGATACCCAAGGAAGCTGATAAGGAGAGCACAGAAGAGGGCATGGTCCCCCCGCGGGAGAGCCTGCTGACACCTAAAGATAAAACAGAGGAACCCATGCAAAGGATGATATGTGTCACCACCTTCTCGACACAAAGTCATGCGATTAAAAAGGTGATCAACAGATATTGGGGCCTGATATCAGAAGACATTGACCAAACCAACCTCCCTATGCACTCTTTCAAGAAAACTAAAAGTGTTAAGGACCACTTAGTGCGCTCTTTCCTGGAGACCACTGCGGAGCCATCAAATCAATCGATGTGGAAACTGCCACCTGTGCTGGGGCACTTCAAATGCGGACATTCCAAGGCATGCGGAACAACAATCCAAACTAAAGAATTCACATACAAACACCATGTGATCACTTTAAAGTCCCTCACAAATTGCAATTCAACAAATACTATCTACGGCATCTTGTGTCCTTGCGACCTCCTGTATATTGGTCAAACGCAACAGAAAGTGAAGGCCCGGATCCTGCAGCATTGCAGTCGAATTAGATGTGGGGTCCAGGGAGCACCCTTGGTTGAACACTTTTGCAATGCGGACCA
The DNA here is from genome assembly GCA_963921515.1 of Calotriton arnoldi. Lineage (NCBI taxonomy): Eukaryota > Metazoa > Chordata > Amphibia > Caudata > Salamandridae > Calotriton > Calotriton arnoldi. The sequence goes on along the minus strand of CAWUFW010006686.1, from coordinate 393,733 downwards.
CAGCCCAGACGAACTCCGTTGATTGATCCTTGAGAAAGCCTCCCTCGGTCCAAGGGAAGGTAATATTGGGACAATACTGGATGTAAGGGAATGTAAATGGATATCCCTCTTGGACACCATCCACAATGGTTTGAATGAATCTGAAGTCAGCCATGCCCAACTAGCATGTCTGACACACGAATGAGTACACAGATTAATGTGCACTGAGATCGGCACATGATGGCTAGATGCAACTGGGTCCTGAACCGTACGTGCCTTGTGTGAGAATGACTACACATTATTGAGTACTGAGATCAACACACTATGACCATTCCTGCACATAATGTATACTGGCAACGCTGCCTTATGTCTCCCCGTTTGTAATTTGAACCTAGTAGGAATACATTTAATCCAGCAATTATTTGGCCTACTCTATTTCGTTCTATGTAGGCACAACATGCGTGTTACGATCTCCAACTAAAGTGATGCAATGATGTAATTCGTTGGAACTAATGTATGTCTATTGTCTATTTCTAATCATGTCCTGCACATAATGTACATTGTCCAATGTAATCTCATCGTGTTGGAATTCGAATTACGGACTAATACATTGAACCCAGAATTATTTGGCCTGTCTATACTTTATACTCTATTTTTTCCTAACGCGGGCACAACATGCGTGTTACGATTAACTACCACAGTAATGCATTTTGCATTTGTTGGAACTCACATGTGATGACTATTTGTTCCCATAAATATATCAATTCAATTCAATTCAAATGAAACTTTATTTTGGCTGTACAGCCATAAAAGCACAGTTAAATATAACATTTAAGAAGAATTTTTTTTTTTTTTAAAGTTAAAATTGAGAACAAATGTAATCGACAAAATGATGCGGAATGGCGTTAAAGAGTAAAACATTGTTGAGCTTCGCAGGTACAAAAATTGGTCTTGTCCCCAAATCTGGGTCATCACCTAATAGGCAACGAACAAATACAAGATCTGGTATCAAGTGTTATATGATAAAAAATGTAAAAGCAGTATAAACGATTAGGTTTTTACCTGTTAAAAAAGTTTTTTAAAAATTAAAAAACATTAAGACCACTTGTCCAGAATAGCATTGTAAACAAATTATCTCATTTGGAAATATGTGCAAATACAGTAACTTATCTAGGGAGAGGCAAAGTTAAATTGTTGCCTGACTCTTTCGACTTTATGATGCCTCTGCGTATGTTCCACATCGCAAATAGAAATCTTGAAGTGACAGTTACAAATAGTGGCTGCATCTCATATTTTAAGAGCCTGAACACCTCAGTGTAATTTCTGATCCCAAGATTCCTACAGAGCTGAAGTACCCACTTAGACCTAGCCTTACTATATGCAGGGCAGAAAAGGATGGCGTGAAGTTCTGTTTCTTCTGTGTTGGTACACCCCGGGCATTCTTGTTTTATTGCTCCCTTCCATTTGTTGGTAAGTGCGCGCAACGGGAGCTGTCCCGTGCCTAAATTGTAAGTACAATTTCTTTGCCATAGGTGGTTGGATACTATCCAAGGCAGGCTCTAAAATATATTGCTGCTTGACGTCCAGAAACCTGGACGTCAGGGTTGAGGAATCTATACTCTGAGAAATTTGGGCTAATTTGTAATTTTTAAAAGCAGTAGTTAAGGATTTTTAGGGATAGCTGGACAGGTCTCTTCTGGGGTTAACCACATATTAGCCCTCCCCATTTGATGACACGTGTTCCTGATGTAGGTCAGCCACGGTAGATTACCCGCTCCCAGGATGGACAAGACATCCTTCAATTCCTCCCTGTATGTTTCTAACTCCGGCGTGCTCCAAAGGCGTCGCCAATAATGGAGGGGGTGGGAGGCAATTAGATCAGCTAATGGATCGATGCCCAAGTCCATCCTAAGTGGAGTTAGGGGGGTACTTTTAGGGAGACCCGTCAGCTGCCTAATAAAGGTGTTCTCAGTTTTTATCAAATTGTTAGGCGGGCAATAGCCCCAGAGCTCGGCACCATATAGCGAGGCTCCCTCGCTTGGGTTTTGTAAATTTCTGCTGGGGCCTAAAACTTTAAGGGTACAATTTTTAAATACTTTTAAAATTCCCCTGTTGACTGTATTAGTTTGAGATTTGCTTTCTTTACTTGGGTCCCCCAATCCATCGTGTCATTAAGTGTAAGACCCAAGTAATCAAAGATGGTCACTCGCTCTAGCGGTCTGCCATCCAATCGAGGATGTGGGCGATTTCTAGTGTTGGCGCCAAAGACCATATACTTAGTCTTCTGTAGATTTATCTCCAGGTCTCTTCTCTTACAGAATAGGCTGAATTCTTCCAGTACCCGCTGCATACCCATAGGTGACTTGGATAAAAGCAGCGTATCGTCTGCAAACATTAAGGCTGGCATTTTACGGTTCGCTAACCTTGGGGAGTCTATGTCTTTAACTGCGAGTAGGGTTTCAATTAGACCGTTTAGGAAGAGGGAGAACAGGGTCGGTGCCACTATCTAGCAATATGAATGTCTGTTTTCCCCGATGCAGGCACACCACTGATGTCCTCACAGTTAACAAATGGCATGCGATATGTTTTCATGTACATGATATAATCGATGTTTTGGCGGCCTAACGTTTACGAGGGTATCATTGTCTCCCTCTTAGAATAAATTGTACCAAGAGTTCCGAGTTCTTTAAGTCTGGTCATTTTAAGTGGTACCATCCTTCTTCTCTGATCCAATATGAATAACGAGTCTTTCTTCCCTTACTCCGAATCAATCGAGCTAACACATGCATTTTGACACGTACGCGGGTGTCAGCAGGTCCGAAGCAGCGTACTTAATCAGCGGTAGCCAGCTCTCCGGTTCCACTTCTACGGACCGAGACGTGCTTCTGAGCAGCGGTAAGCTTTCCTAGTCTAGATCGTTAGATCCACTTTTAGCACTATGAGTTTTGCTAGGATTCTAAGCCCTGCACGCGCAATAGCGAATCTCTTCATACATGAGTCATTGTACTTAGTCCTCCGGTCTCTCATGGCGGACCGAGGCAATTTATTAGCGACAGGTTTTCCAACATGGTTCTGCTATTCCGTTTTGAGAATTTTACCTATCCAACAGCGACCCACAGTGGGCGCTTTGATTCTGAAGCCCATGCCTTTTTAACTCACGGCAAGTGGCTCTGATTTGGCCTTCCCCGATCGAGATGACACAGTCCTCCGATATTTGTAACAGAATCAGGCGCATTCTCACAATCAGCGCTAGATCATGCCACGCACTCTAGTGGTGGTACATATCTGAATTTAACGTCTTAGGCATTTTTCTTAAATAACGACAGGCACCCGGATAGATGCCCAGACCTAGGTCTTGCACAGTCTATGTCATTTTTTAAGCCCATGTTTTTAGGTGATTGAGTCGACCGGCTTTTCATTACTGCCACTCTTCCATTTTTTCAGAGATTACTACTACGGAGCTTCATTGCCCATTGTGATTATATAACCATTGATCTGGATTTATTTCAAGGCCCAGCTGATTTTTTATGCTCGGCCACTTTGCAAGCAAATAGGGATTTATACCCTCCCATGTAAGTATTTTTCCTGGTCCCAACTTCCTCGACCTGATGGAGTGGGCTCTTGATCACCTACTGAACCTGCTCATTTTTTCCTGCAGGTTTCTGTTCTCGCTCACCTCACCGGAGCCTACACGCCCACCTCCTCCCCTCCAGGCCCATCCAGGGTCTTTTCAGGGTAAAGTAACGGGCTTAGGCCCTTGATTCATTCTATTTCCATTTTGGAAATACTTATTTTTCAATGGTTTCTTATGTTCTTTTCCCAGGAATCAACCCTCCCCCCTTTTTTCCCCCCCACCACTGTCCTGAGGAAGACCCCGGCGTAAGGGACCAACTAACCTACTATTCTCTAGGGGTCGAAACGTCGAAATTTGATACATTTAGCCAGTTTTAACAACAGCCATAAATCACTGTGTTTTCTGTTATTTGATCATGGATACTAGAATTTTGGATATTGTGTAAATAACTTGGCTTAAATGTGAGCCTTCTTGTTGTGTAAATACTATATTCTGTGAATCGCACTTTCGTTCATTCACTCCCTCATCCTCACTTCAATCACAATACCCCCACCTTCCCTCTCCCCTCCTGGGGCACTGTTTTAACACTGTGTTAACAAATGGTATGAATCATCGTCAGTCCAGTGTGATTAAATAACACTGTACACTAAGTTTAATACGTCTCGTTCATCTTTTTCTGTAAATACTGTCTCTCTTTATGTATATGCAATTGTTCACCGGGACCACCGTTCTAATGTACTGCAAGCCCACTAGCAGCATTTGATTTACAGGCCCTGGGCACACACGGTGCACCATACTAGGGACTGACTAGTAAATCAAATAGCCAATCATGGAAACACCAATCCATAACAGTAATTTACAAAGGGAGCACTTGCACTTTGGCACTGAACAGCAGTGGCAATGTGCCCAAAGCATCTAGACCAGCAATACGGAGTCCAAAATACAGCAAAAAATCAGGAGGCAAAGGCAAAAAATGCAGGGGAGACCCATACCAATGGTGCCAGGTCTAACACGTGTCCCCTCCAGCTGAAATGTCGGGAGAACTACCCACCCTCTTGGGAGTTCTCTTCACTAAGGCGGAAAAATCTGGACAGACCATCAGAATTGGCGTGTTCGGTACCAGGGCGGTGTTCCACCGTGAAGTCCGTCCCCTGTAGGGAAATGGACCACCTCAACAGCTTTGGATTCTCACCCCTCATTTGCATCAACCATCTGAGGGGCCTGTGGTCGGTCTGAACCCGGAAGTGAGTCCCAAACAAGTAGGACCTCGGCTTCTTCAGTGCCCAGACCACAGCAAATGCCTCACGCTCAATCGCACTCCACCTCTGTTCCCTTGGAAGTAACCTCCTACTAATGAAGACTATAGGTTGGTCTAGGCCCTCCTCATTTAGCTGTGAGAGCACAGCCCCCACACCATGCTCTGAAGCATCTGTCTGCACAATGAATTCCCTTGAGAAGTTGGGCACCTGAAGCACGGGTGCCGTACACATGGCAGATTTCAGGGCATCAAAAGCCTTCTGGCAGGTTTCAGTCCAGTTCACCTTCCTGGGCTGCTTCCTGGAAGTCACCTCTGTCAAGGGGGCAACAATGGTGCCAAACCCCTTGACAAATCTCCTGTAATACCCGGTGAGTCCTAAGAAGGCTCTCACCTATGTCTTGGTCTTGGAGGGTTCCCAAGCCAGAATGGTATCAATCTTGGGCTGTAGGGGCGCCACCTGGCCACTCCCTACCTGGTGTCCCAAGTACACCACAGAACCCTGACAGATCTGGCACTTACTCGCCTTGATCGTGAGGCCTGCCCTCAGCAAAGCCTTCAACACTTCCCAGAGGTGGTGCAGATGTTCCTCCCAAGTGGCACTGAACACTGCGATGTCATCCAGGTAGGCGGCACTGAAATCCTCCAGTCCAGCCAACACCTGGTTGACCAACCTCTGAAAGGTGGCAGGGGAATTCTTTAACCCAAAGGGCATCACCCAGAATTGGTAGTGCCCATCAGGCATTGAGAATGCTGACCTCTCCTTTGCCCCATCAGTTAAGGCAATCTGCCAATACCCAGACGTTAAGTCAAACGTACTGAGTTACTGGGCAGCTCCCAACCGATCTATGAGCTCATCAGCTCTGGGGATGGGGTGCACATCAGTCCTGGTGACCGAATTGAGCCCTCGGTAGTCCACACAGAACCGGAGTTCTGGCGTGGCACCGGGTACGGCAGCCTTTGGGACCAAGACCACTGGGCTGGCCCAAGGGCTGTTTGAGGGCTCAATCACCCCTAGCACTAACATCTTGGAGACCTCCTCCTTGACGCAAGCCTTGACCCTGTCAGTCACTCTATAAATGTTGTGCTTTACAGGAGGACTGTCCCCAGTGTCAACATCATGGATACACCACTGAGTGACACCAGGAGTCAGGGAAAACAGAGAAGCAAACTGCCCCAACAGTTGGCAGCAGTCACTCCGCTGTTCAGGAGTCAGGGCGGGGGAGAGTGTTACACCGTCCACTGACCCATCATGTTCCTTTGCAGACAGGAGGTCAGGAAGAGGCTCAGTCTCCTCCTCTATTCCAGCATCTGTTGCTAGGAGCATGCCCACTTCGGACCTCTCTGAGTGGGGCTTAAGACGGTTCACATGCAGGACCCACAAACGGTTCCTAGGAGACTGCAAGTCCACCAAGTAGGTGACTTTACTCTTGCGTTCCACCACCTCAAATGGTCATGTCCACTTATCCTGAAGCGCACAAGGCTCCACTGGGGCCATGACCCACACTTTCTGTCCAGGCTGAAACTCGATCACAGTGGCATTCTGATCATACCAAAGTTTCATATCCTCCTGGCTGGCTTCCAGATTCTCCTGAGCGAGTTGTCTGAAGCGCTTAGTCTGGTTCCTGAAGGTACCACATTCAAAAAAGTCCTGAACAAGAAGATGCATACGTTGTCTGTGTTTGAGGACAAAAATGAATTGGCACAACATTCCCCCGCTTGGTTGATAATTAACAACTACCCCGAACCTAAAATGCAACCTTACCTTGTTGTGTGAACTGAGCCTCTGGCTCACCTCTACAAGTTTAGCTTTCACACCCACAGGTGACACAAGTGAAATTAGTTCAATGCACCAAGGCTTGAATGTGAGAGACAGGTCCTTGTAGCCCCGCAGAACCCCGCCCAATGTATAGATGAAGTGGTGTCAATGCTTTTGGGTTACTAACAGTCCCTAAACAGGAATCCAAGGACACGATGGTGATCAGAAGCCAACCTTTTTCATTCTCTCCAATCACACACACAAGATGCGCTAAGAAAAAGACACTTTAACTAAACAGTGCATTTATTTCAACAGGTGTACTCTGTTGCTCAACACATCTGAAATAACTACACAGAATATGAATAAAACAGCACAAATGCACGTTGCAAACAATGAGAATAAAATTTATATTTCTACCATAGTTAAAATGTCATCTAAAATGCCTGACACCATAAAACCTACTTCTATGCGCTACACTATGAGAGCATGGAGTAGGATAACTTGCATCTAGATTTTCTTAGGGATAATAAGCACACTGCATACCTGTTTACAACAAAGCGCTGTGATTATAAGGAGTCAAGGAGGCTGTGTTCCTTGAGAGAGGCAAACATGCATCGCATCAGCTCCTCCCGGACTTAGGCTTGGTATCAGCTTTCAGTAGAAAGTGCGACACAGCAGCATCTCTAGCAGGCAGGATCGTTTCTGGCAGTATCATGCTCACAATAACCTGAATCGACAGACCTCTTCTCATAGGTGGTCAAGCGGAAGTCCTTTTACATCCCTTAGGAATGTTTGGTATACCCAATGAGCGTCACAATGCTAGTCTAAGACAGTTTCTTTAAAAAAAAATACGGTAAAAATACTACAAATCAGACTACACTGTTTTGGCTATTGTTCTTATTCGACCTTGAAACTGAGATAACAAGGCATTTGTTCCAGACTGATGTCGCATCAGGTGTTTTGTTGATTTCTATATCTGAATGACTTGACACTTTCACAGTTCTTGGAAAGATAAGGACAGATGACATCTACGTCAAAGGTAAACATGTTGATGATTCTGCAAAACTGCAGAAAATGTAGTTGGGGTCCACTTAAAATGGAGGCAGGCCTTATGTGTTTATGTCAACCTAGCAACTTGTTATTCCAAGTTTCTAAACAGAAAAATCATGTTATACCACTTTAAAGGGTTGCCAACTCTGGACTTTCTTCCACAATGGGCAAAGAGTTCCGAAGTCACTGTATGCAGATTGTATGAAAGAGAGAAAGAAACTGCATCTGCCCCGCCCTCTTAAATGAACGGTGTGTAATGCTATTAACCACTTGGCTGTTCGGACATGCATATGGGCTGTCATTGAAGCTCTGAACCCAAAAATGTGGCTTTGAACATCAGATTTGTCAAGTATGTAGGTTTATTTAAAAAAAAAAGTCTGGGTTACTGAAGCCTGAAATTGTAAAAGGATTTCTTGATCATTGCCCTTAGTTAGTATACCTTTGAGAGTCAGTTGGTTGCTACACTTGAGAATTAGTCCTGTCTGCTAACACAATGTATGAATTTTTGCCCCTGTTTTAAATCAGTTGGTAAGTATGGTTTTAACATTTGTATACATGCAACAGTTTAAGGTAATCATGCATGAGCTAACAAATTTGAATTTGAACTTCAGCTCACATTCTCAACATTATCCCATAGATTTACATAATGCAGTTCCTATCCCTGGTACCCTGGTACCCTTTAAGCACCTAATGTGTTAACACAAATGTTGTTACTTAATATACAGCAAACGTGTTCATATCCATTCCAGTCAATAGCCATGGCAACAACAAGCTAGGCTAGCACTCAGGGCCGGCTCAAGGGCGGTGCGATCGGTGCGACCGCACCGGGCGTTGACTTGGGGTGGGGGTGCCATTTTTGAAAATGTGTATTATTTTTAAAGCACCTGCTGCCTGGTTCCCGGCCTCCAGCAACTTTCAGACATCAATTAAAATGTCAAGAGAAGTCCGGTGATTAATCGTCTTTCTGGAAAGAGACCGGAGGTTTGTCTAGTGGAAGTTTTGACTCATCCTAAGGTAGCGCAGAGGGTTAAAATGCCTGCTGCTAAGAACGTGTACCATGCAGATTATGAAGTGCATATAATGAAAATAGGTCAGTGGGTTACTGCTTCTGTAAGAGAGCTCCTTTTGTTACTTGTCGTTTATAAGTCCAAATCCTAATATAGAACATTAAGCTATTAAATGTCACCCTAGAGCTGCTGCAAACTGCAAGGTATATGTTAGAGCTATATGGTTTTTTTGCCCAGTCTTTCATTATCCTAATCTTGTGAAAAGGGTTCGATTGGGTAGAAAACAATTCTTATTATGAAAGAGAACCCCTAACAATGATGTTACATTTTAAATTCTGAATTTGTGCCTTTCCTGAATAAGAACTTTAACTATATTGCCTCCCAGTATCAATGACATGTCACTCCTACACTACACCTTGTAGTACTGTCTGATGTAACATTTCCTAAACACTGATTTACACATATATGATTGTCTCTGTGCAATGTGTGTGTGGTGTAAAGTGCTCTGACACCTTACACTGGTATGAGTGGTGCTATAAAACTAAATGAATCTGAGAGACTGTTGTTGTGGAGACTTGAGAGGCACTGTTAAAGGGTGCTAGTGAGGGAATCCGTGGCAGAGGTGGTCATTGGGGGGGGCGCCAACAGACATTGTCGCACAGGGCGCCACCAGCGCTAAAGCCGGCCCTGCTAGCACTTGTACAAGGATAATACCCAATGGCCTTTGTCGCCCATATACAGTAATCCTCTGTATGGCTTGAAACTAAACCTGGGCTCCTGCATTTCAAAGAGTAAATGGCATCTGTGTCTATCCGTTAGCCGTGAGATATTTTTGGGAGCTTCTACGTGGCCACCAAATGAAATTAAGACCATCCTAAGCTCTGCTAAGGCTTGGAAAGACTAGCTAAAAGATTGCTTCTAGATAAATGTGTGATAGCCCTTCATTACCCATATTAAGGTATTTGGAGCATGGATTTGAATAATTTAGGACATTTTCTCAGAGTAGTTCCTCCATTTTCCTAGAAAAAGTTAAAGAAACTAGGCTGTGCATCTCTCGTTCATTTCTGCTGGTCTAAAGAATACATGGAATTTGTTGACGAGTGATATGACAGGTTGCTTCATGTCCACAAAATCCTGAATTCAGTAGGGTACACTCTCTCAGCAGGTGGTATGAATATGCTGTTTTTCAAACTCTTTTCAGTCATCACAGAGTGTGGTTACTCCTAATTGCAAAGGTGGAGAGTGCAGCTGAATGCAACATTGATCTCAATATAATATAAACTGATGTGGCGTGAAACTGTGTCCCAACAAATTAAACGTATTTTGATGAACTGTCACCCTCATTGCCTCAATTTTAGACATTTGCAGCACAACCACCATGAACCTCTATTATTACATATGTTTCACCAAAATGTCTTGGATGACAATTGTATGCGTGCATGCGAAAAAGAGGGATTTGTGTACATATTATGCAGATGTGACCGGGGTTAATAAATAATAGACTTAAATATTTGCTGTTGTAGGTATAACTACAGGAGTAATCACTCTCCCATCACAATTTATTGGTTTCCTGAGAAAAAACTGAAAGGATTCAAAAGAGAGCCCATTGGTTTGCTAGCTGACGTTCTCAATGAGGGTAGATGTGATTGCTGGGTGATGGGTCCACCACCTTCTCATAAGGTATGGCTGAGGATCATCACAGATTGGATTTAAATTGAGAAAACGTACTGAAAATGGATTCTCCCATTTTTGTAAGACTTAAAGATATATAGTTGCAAGCATGGCTAAAACAGGGATGTCAATAAAATGTTCAATTCAGGCAGGAGCCATACCAGAGTCAGATATCACATACCCTCTAAATGACTTCCATTTAAATTATTTGGACATGTATTCCACATGGATATCCTCAAAATGTGACTTGATGTCAGCCCTTCTGGTCCTACGTTGGACCACAATATCAATCTATTGAATTGGCAGACGAAGCATGATACAAGAAAATGTTTCTGTATGTACCATGGCTTTATCTGCTTAATGTAAGTTGTGAAAATGTCTTTGTGATATTTGTTTCCCAACTCCAGTGTGTAAATTTGTACCACGATTCAGACATGTTTTATGCCACCAATTTGTAATTAAGGGTCTGATTTATTTGTTGGAGATTGGGCTGTCCTCCACAAGGGCGGCAGAGTACTTTACTCTGTCACCCTGGTGGAGGGCCTGACTGCCAAATTTGTAAATGTCCATCCGGCTGGCAGACATTTAATGCATTGACAGGAAACGCCATCAAGGCAGTTCTTATCAATGCATTGTAACTTTACCGAATGACTCTGTCAAACATGATGGAGCCATATGGCAATGTCACTTTTTTTTAATTACAAAAACAAAGCCTCAAAGCGGGATTTTGTTTTTGAAAATTAAAAAAAAAAAACAATGCCACCCTCACCATGGGAGTTATCTCCCATGGCGAAGGGGGCATTTTGACATTTTTACTGCCCCTTACTGCCAGGGATTTCCTGACAGTGAAAACTGACATGTATCTCTGTCCTTCTAGATTAGGTGGGCAGACCTTCAGGTCAACCTCCAACAGTCCTTACTCTGTCGGGCCATTGGAAGGGTCTAACCATGGCAGAGACAGAGTAGTCTCCACAGTTGTTACACCTAAGGTCCACCTTGACATTATGTTTGCGTAAAGCATGGGTACTCACAAACTTTCTCTCGGGGGCCAAATTTAGAGTGTGGTTTGTGGCCGAGGGCCGCACCGGTGGGGGCGGGGTCAGTGGGGGAGGGGGGCGGGGCTAGAGCAAAAAAAAAACTATGACCATGAGGTTGAACACTGAGCCACCAGACCCGGCATATACACATCTCTCTCTCTCTCTCTCTCTCTCTCTCGCTCTGTCTCCCTCCCTCTCTCTCCCTCCCTCTCTCTATCTCTCCCTCCCTCTATCTCTCCCTCCCTCTCTCCCTCTCCGTCTCTCTCCCTCTCTCTCTCTCTCCCTCTCTCTCTCTCTCCCTCTCTCCCTCTCTCTGTCTCCCTCTGTCTCACTCACTCTGTTTGTCTCCCTCTCCCTCTCTCTGTCTCCCTCCCTCTCTTTGTCTCCCTCCCTGTCTCTGTCTCCCTCCCTCTCTTTCTCTGTCTTCCTCCCTCTGTCTCCCTCCCTCTCTCTCCCTCTGTCTTCCTCCCTCTGTCTGTCTGTCTCCCTCTGTCTGTTTCCCTCCCTCTGTCTCCCTCTATCTGTCTCCCTCCCTCTGTCTATCGCCCTCCTCCCTCTGTCTGTCTCCCTCTGTCTGTCACCCTCCTCCCTCTATCTGTCTCCCTCCCTCGGTCTGTCGCCCTCCTCCCTCTGTCTGTATCCCTCTGTCTGTCGCCCTCCTCCCTCCCTCTGTCTCCCTCTCTCTCTGTCTCCCTCTCTCTCTCCCTCCCTCTCTCTCTCCCTCCCTCCCTCTCCCTCTCCCTCCCTCTGTCTCCCTCCCTCTGTCTCCCTCCCTCTGTCTCCCTCCCTCTGTCTGTCTCCCTCTCCCTCTGTCTCCCCCTGACTCCCTCCCTGTCTCTCTCTGCCTCCCTCTGTCTCCCTCTCCCTCTGTCTCCCTCTCCCTCTGCCTCCCTCTGTCTGTCTCCCTCTCCGTCTCCCTCTGTCTCCCTCTGTCTATCTCCCTCTGTCTGTCTCCCTCTGTCTGTCTCCCTCTCTCTCTGTCTCCCTCCCGCTCTCTGTCTCCCTCCCTCTGTCTCCCTCCCTCTCCCTCCCTCTGTCTCCCTCTGTCTGTTGCCCTCTGTCTGTTGCCCTCTGTCTGTTGCCCTCTGTCTCCCTCTCTCTCCCTCTGTCTCCCTCTCTCTGTCTCCCTCTCTCTGTCTCCCTCTCTCTGTCTCCCTCTCTGTCTCCCTCTGTCTCCCTCCCTCTGTCTCCCTCTGTCTCCCTCTGTCTGTCTCCCTCTCCCTCCCTCTGTCTACCCCTGATTCCCTCCCTCTGTCTCCCTCTCTCTGTCTCCCTCTCCCTCTCTCTGTCTCCCTCTCTCTGTCTCCCTCTCTCTGTCTCCCTCCCTCTGTCTGTCTCCCTGTCTGTCTCCCTCTGTCTGTCGCCCTCTGTCTGTTGCCCTCTGTCTCCCTCTCTCTCCCTCCCTCTGTCTCCCTCTGTCTCCCTCTCTCTGTCTCCCTCCCTCTGTCTCCCTCCCTCTGTCTCCCTCCATCTGTCTCCCTCCCTCTCCCTCCGTTTCCCTCTCTGTCTCCCTCCCTCTGTCTCCCTCTCTCTCTCCCTCGCTGTCTGTCTCCCTCTCTCTGTCTCCCTCTCTGTCTGTCTCCCTCTCTCTGTCTCCCTCTCTCTGTCTCCCTCTCTCTGTCTCCCTCTCTGTCTCCCACTCTCTGTCTCCCTCTGTCTGTCTCCCTCCCTCCCCCTCCCTCTGTCTCCCCCTGACTCCCTCCCTCTGCCTCCCTCCCTCTGTTTCCCTCTCTCTCTGTCTCTCTCTCTCTGTCTCCCTCCCTCTGTCTGTCTCCCTCTCTCTGTCACCCTATGTCTCCCCCTCTCTCCCTCCCTCCCTCTGTCTGTCTCCCTCTCTCTGCCACCCTCTGTCACCTCACCCCGCGTGTGTGTCAGCCCGGGCTGAGACAGCTTCCCGGGCACACACAGCCGCACCCGAGTACTTCACAGGTCTTTAAAAGACCATTCACTTGTTAATGAGGCTTTGTTGTATTTCACCTCTTCTTAGCGCCCCTGCATCCAGAGTGGAGATGCAGGGGCGCTAAAAAGAGGTGAAATACAACAAAGCCTCATTAACAAGTGAATGGTATTTTAAAGAATCGCCCGGCCCCCATAGAGCGCTGCTGCAACCGGCGGTGTTTGCTGACACTTAAGAAAAAACACAGGTAGGATATCTGCAAGGTCCGCGGGCCGCCAAGGAAGGATTGCCGGGCCGCTGGCGGCCCGCGGGCCGTACTATGAGTACCCGTGGCGTAAAGGGTAATCTGTTGCCATTGCGACGGAGTACCCTTTCTGTCAACATATAAATCGGGTCCTAAGAGTCTTTTTTGTGTTATATCTAGTGTTTTTAATGACTAATGGAATCATTTAGACCCTGGTATGCTAATGCATCTGTTCCCCTGGTGGAGCACTGCCCACCATATTTAGAGATGCCCAGGGGGATCTTTATGCCTTCAGTAGGGTCACTGCTGCAGTAGCTCCAATGAAGGCCCTGAAACTTTGCCAAGCAGGCGCCATGTTTGATCCAAAGAGGGAGTTTGTTTTCAAAAAGCAAAAAAATCAATGATCCAGACATGCAGGGACCTTTCAAACTCTGAGGTGAACCATTGTGCACTTTCCTTACCAATGCATTGAATGGCAGTCCCTAGTAGGGGATAAGAGTGACGGTCGCCCTGTCCTAATTAGGGTGAGATACCGTCGCTTTGACCTGACGGCCCTGTTGTAGACAGGTGCAGTCCGGGCCTTTAAGCAAGGTACATGACATCTTCTGTTAGTCATATGTGTCAAACACAATTTTTTTACTTGTCACAGTTACGTATAAGCCGTCAGTTGGTCTACATATCTACGTTCCAATGTACTCACTTTTCCACAAATGAAGGGGTGAACACGGTCGAAATGTCCCATAGGAAAATGTGGCAGAGCCTGAAGGCGTGGTCTGAAAGGTCAGTGGGTGGGCTTGCTTTATGGCTGTGGGTGGGCCTATTTTATGATCTTATGGGGCAGTTTTTACTGTTGATTTTCCTAATTTTGCTAGAAACATCGCCAGCAGCAAGCACAAATGCATGCAGCCTTCCATACCGTGCAAAACACCTATATAGCATGTCTGTACAAATTCAAAATGGCCCCAATTTGCAAATGTTGGCCACTTTTAGAGTTATTTGATTTGATAGTGAGTCACAATTTTATTTTGGTGCCTCAGACTATTTTCTGTTCCAGTCCTATGCACAATGAGGCCTTCCCGAGGATGTCCATTATGTCAGAGCTGTGTTAGAAACAACGTAGGGAGGATATTTGAGCATGCTATATCATAGATACTCTGTAAATTCAAGGTTACACACAACAACAGTAACCTGAAAGGTGCATTTGCAAGCAACAGCAATGGCACAGCATAAGAAATACAGGAATCAGTATGCATTACTCGATGCGCTGCTCTTTCAGTATGCAAAATGTGTGCAGCGTGTACTTCGAACAGGCACGCGTTCACTTATCCTCCAGACCCAATTACATTATCCCAAATCGTGATCCGCCACAACTTGAAATACTTCCCGTGTCTCTTGTCCGTCTTCGAACAGGGTCACTTTATTGGATAATGGAATTGGTTTTGGATTTTAAGTTAATATTTTTTTCTACAAAATCTGCAAGATCCATTTATTGGATAAAGTCATCCGCTGGGGAATTCAACGTTCTGCAAATTTTGCACTGTGCTCATTCTGAATGTTGAGGCTGAGAGTCCATTTGGTGGCTAATGCTAATTGGAGTTTGGAGTTTGAGTACAGATTTTCTAGCCCAAATGACATTGTGATCTTATTTTGCCTTGATATCAATACTTTGAAAGAGAAATAGATTATTTCTCTAAAATAATATTTTTCTTGTTTAAGCCGCTCACCCAGCATTGGCTCAATGTCGTTTAAGGGTGAATTTTCCTCAGGTATTTTACTCCCAGTGGGTGTGAGGTGTATATGTTGTTATACGGAGGGCACATTCTCTGTTGCCATGCTTCTTTCAACCACTGTGAGTAGCAAGGGTGCCAATGGGCTTAATGCAAATGCAAAATGAACAATTAACGGACAGAATGCTGAACAATGTCAAACATTCACCCCAGTACAGAGATCTGGGCCGAAATCCATCGTTTTTTTGCTCCCCATGCCATTCCAATTTAGACTTAGCCATATGCAAATTAGTCTTGACCATGCTCCCCAGCAAGACAGTTCCTCCCCACTTTACCTGGGTTTGGAGTAAAAAAACAGCCTCTAATTGGGGTGAAGAGGGCCCCTCACAGCTCTGGGCTCCAGTGCCACTACACATGATGCACTATTGATAACTATGCTCTTGCCACCTAGAAAGTCATTAAAAACCTGCCATGAATTCAGAATAGTTGAAAACGTACCCCGTTAACAGGCTACTGTAATACTTTTCACTCTACAAAGTTTACACATTACCTGCAATTGACATAACGTTTAGCTGTAATCTCACATACCTCCCATGAACGTCAATTCAGAAAATGCCAGGAGAAGCGAAAGTGACATCACGCACCCTTTGACCTTCAGTTTCACCGACACACATATGCTTACACATACACACACATTCACACTTCCACACACTCTCTCTCTCATGTAAACACACACTCACTGTTAAGCATGCACACAACGTACATTTCAAAGCATGTTTTTTACTTTCCTCAGCTGCCAGGGAATGTTATATTCCAGATAAGTGCACTCCATTTTTATTAATAGTGAATAATGTTTCATTATTTACTATTAGTGTAATCAAAATATTGAGAGAAAACAAAGAGTGTGGTGCCCCAACCGACGTCCATAAGTACGAGCTGCCACTGTGTTCCTGGCACTGATTTTATCACCTCTGAGGCCAAGGGTTGAAAAGGTAGTGCCTGGGGTCCACCCCTGGTGACCCCTAAATGATAACCATGATACCTCCCGGTAAATACCACAGATGTCACTGGAAGTTCTTTTCTATCAGATAGAGGATGTGAAAATGACCAGCGGTAACAAAGAAACCACTCCCAATTTCAAGTTTTTATGGAAATCCTTTAAATGTAGCAGTAATGGCTGCCAGTAATGGTAATTTTGCCACATTAATTACCATTGTATTTTTGGGAGAAGTCTTCTTTGGAGCCTTTGTGCTTGTTGTAATGAAGGGCAGATTGACAGACTGCTTGGCAAGGATGCGTTTGCCAGTGTGTACAGAGTAGGTGCAAGGACGCAGCCAAGAGGAGCTTGAGAACAGCCAGGTCAGTCTACAGGCCTAATTTATTTATTTATTTGGGAGGTTTATATAGCACTAGCTAGACCCGAAGGTATCAGAGGACTTTACAAAGTAAATGTTCACATCAAAGATAACAAGTCTATACAGAGCATCTGAGTCAGAGCACTTTAGAGTGTGGCCGACGGTTTAAATCATCACAACGTGGTGGATATCCTGCCCGCCTTATTACAGGTGTATTAGGGTGTAATGCACTAGTAATGAGAGGGACAAAATATCCCTCATGTTTGTGACATAGTCCTCCTCCACCAAACTCTAAATCAGGCCCTATGTTTTTGTCGGGTTCCTCTAAATAAGAGCCATGAGTTTTCATAGATTTCTTTACTGGTGTTTTATGCGCTGTCTTCAGTGTGATTGTTATCTGAGGTCATTTATCCACAGGGATCACAGCCCTGCCTAGTTCAATCACTGTGAAGCACAAGTCCAGTATTTCTATAAAGCAGACTCTATTGGATTGGATTGTAATTGTATTTATATGGGGCTTACTACCCATGACCAGGCATTGACGCGCTTTACGGCAAGTATTGTTCTACTCAGTAACCCGAGGTTAGTGGTTAATTCAGTAGCGATTGTTGGTTATTGAGATTAACCATGCGCTCTCAATATAAAAAAAAAAAATCAGTGTATTTCCTCCAGTTTCTTTGTGATGGAATAAAATTAATAGGAGTTAGGTGTGACCATTAGTGAGGACTTTATGGGATCAAGCAAATGGTTGGTGAGATAAATAAGTAGGCAGTGGAGATTAGGTATTCTGGCGTCCAGTTAAATACAGAGATTGGGCCACGGGTATCAGAAGGCGCAGCGGCATGGTCCACCTCAGATGTAGTCCTTGATGCAGCACAGTGTGACTCAGGCACAGTTTCTCAATGTAGCAGCACAGGTCACTCGGGCACAATTCTTCAATGCAGTGGCA
Organism: Calotriton arnoldi; assembly: GCA_963921515.1. Taxonomy (NCBI): domain Eukaryota; kingdom Metazoa; phylum Chordata; class Amphibia; order Caudata; family Salamandridae; genus Calotriton; species Calotriton arnoldi. The sequence goes on along the minus strand of CAWUFW010006686.1, from coordinate 376,229 downwards.
CAGTGGGGTAGGCACAGTTCTTCGATGCAGTTGCACAGTTTGCTCAAGGACAGTTCTTTGATGTAGCAGCCTAGTCTGCTCAGGTGCAGATTCTTGTTGCGGTTCCTGCCTGGAACCGTTCGTATGGAGATACTTTGTTTCAGGACACGCAGATCGCTCTCCTCAGCCTTTCTGTTCTGACAGATCCAAACATCACTGGGGATCAAGCTGCTTCTGGCTCACCCTGGACAGTCACACCTCCTGCAGGGTTGCCTCTTTTAGCAAGCAGGTTTGCTTCTAGGTGCATCAGATCAGTAACACAGCTTCTTCCTTCCAGACACAATGGTGTTCTGTCATGTCTGGGAAGCTGGCTGTCAGGCAGACACCAGCTCTGGTTGCACAGCAGTCTCCTGAGGACTCTCGGAGCACTCAAATGGAACAAGAAGTGGATCAGCAGATTCGACTTTTATACAGTCAAAGCAAACAGATGTGGATTCTCACTCTATGCTTTCTGACTGTTTTGAGATCGTTCTCATTTCAACTATCTTCTCCAGATATAGTGAGGCTCCTCACTGCAGGGTAGTCTCCAGCCCAGCCCAGAGCACCCACAACAAAGCCACAAATAGGTGGGAGCTTTCTGCACCTGACTATCAACAGCCACTTTTAGCAGTGACCAGGAAAGAGATGAAAGACTGGCCTTCCCTAATGGGGTTCCTTTCACCTTAACAAAAGAGCCTGCAGTCCCACCCTTCACCACCACATGGGGGTGCTACCCGAAGACTAATCAGCAGCTCCTCTCAGCCAAAGGCCTATTTGAATTTCTAAAGCCGCCTTATCCCCCCCTTCAGTATCTAGGTCTCTTCCCTCCAGTTTCAGGAATGCCAGAAATACATTTACACTGTCTGGAAAGTAACCTCACCTCCATCTTGTGCACTGGAACAGGGCAAGGCTTCCAAAAATGTAAGCCACAGGCCTCCATTATTCTGGCTCACTCATAGACACCATGCATGTACCACACATGCCACATACACACAAAGGCATGACATGCGTTAAGATCCAGGTTAGCTCACAGAAGCGGAACTTTACACAAGTCAGTCAGTAGGCCTTCACTCCAGTGACACAGGTAAAAAGGTATGGTCATAACCATGGATTCACAAAACACAGTACACTGCCACCACCGCTCTACATGCTAAACCTATTCCAGGGACAGTAGTCTACTGCCACTTAAATGAGGGCACAGTTGATTCACCCCTCCAGGTCACAGGACAAGTCCAGGATCTCATTCATGTCAAAGGACAGGTCTAGGCCTCTGCGCACACACTAGACTAGACTGAGGCTAGTGTAAAAAAAAGTAGGATGCCAGTTAGTCGCTGCTGGGCACTAAGGGCCAGGGAACATGTCTGTACACCATGCAGGGGACATTCCCTCCCCGAAAGCATATCATTTGATTGAGTCACATTATAAGTTCCCAACCGGTTGTATGACGCAACCACGCATGCCTAAACCACGCATGCCTTAACCACCCGGTCTTTACACGACCACGTCTTTACCACGTATGCCTTTACAATGAACCCAGCCCCCCGCCCTAAGCCCTAAAACCAGTCCCCATCCCTAAAACATCCCCCCACCTCCCCCAGCCCCAGCGCAACTTACCAAGCCACATCACGGTCTTTCCTGCCGCATGCCTACCAGCTCCGTTCCCCGCCCATCTGCTCAGACAGCTAGAACACTCACTGCCTTAACCACGCACATGCATGGTTAAGGCATATGTGAGGTTAAGGCAAGTGTTGTTCAGCTTGCGAGGAAACAACACACGTGCTTAGGCCCACGTTGTAAAGGGGGTTTCCCGTTCCCAACCAATACCCACCTCCTAGAGTCAGCCTTGAAGGCTCGATCTCACTTTACGTAGCTAGTAAAGATCTTATTAGGAGACTTCCCCACTTTGGGTGCATCCGCTGGTACCTATGAGTGGCATGTAAAAGCTGACCTGAGATGATCTATGACATGAGTAGTAAGTAAAAGGTACGCACTAAAGAGCCGCCTAGTAACCTCTTATCCTCCCAGGATTGGGAGAAAAGGCCTCGCACAAGATGCCCTACTAAACATACAACATCCATCATGCAAATAAAGAGAGTTTAATGGAGAAATGTTTACAGCATGTGAATACTTCTTCAGCGAGGTTGTATGTATCAGATGAGTAGGAAGTTATCATCAAAACAGAGATGCAGTACTTCCTTCTTCGCAGGACAGTTAACTAGGTGTGCGCACTAGCAGAAACCCAATTTTTGGGTGTATATATCCTTTCACCAAAATAACTTCTTGCTTCTAATATGATTTAGTTAGGAAGAGGCAAAAAAACAGGAGTAGGCCCGTTTACCCAGGTGAGACCGGGCAAAGGTTTGTAACAAACAACAATGTCTCAACTGGAAATCATTCAAACATAGCAATTTAAATATAGTGATATAAATCACATAGGGAGGAGGAAGAAGAAAGGGAGACCACAAGGGGCAGGGATTTGGAAGAAAAAATGTATTTGTAAGTAGTTATTACAGCACTACAGTACAAATCAAAGTACAAGTGACCATAACACTCAAGTGAGCACTGGGCGTGCTAGTGATAGTGAACGGCGCAGTGACACAAGGGTGAAGAACAGCGTGAACGGCGAAAGTACTATGAAGGTACCGATGTGTTCAAAGATACAAAAATAATTATATACAGTGTAGGTTTTTAACAATGAATAAATTGACCACAGCAATGCCAAAGTTCTTTGCTGGGGAGTCCCCCAGTGCTCACTTGAGTGTTATGGTCACTTGTACTTTGATTTGTACTGTAGTGCTGTAATAACTACTTACAAATACATTTTTTCTTCCAAATCCCTGCCCCTTGTGGTCTCCCTTTCTTCTTCCTCCTCCCTATGTGATTTATATCACTATATTAGATAGGAAGAGAGCACAGAGAGCAAGAAAAAAATGAAAACGTGCATTTAATGGGCAAATGTGCGCAGAGAGGTTAAGCTTTCTTCATCGCAGCAGAACTTCACTAAAACGTAGAGCTATTGAATGCTTATAGAGCCAACTTCCATTTTTATGGCATGGTAACGCCCAATGAATCAGGCTGGAGGAACCATTGTTTGATAGTGTGGAATGGTTTGTTGAAGTTTGGTTTTGTGGTTCATAGAGACTGTCAACATCATTAAAATCAAAACTGTATAAACCATATTAGAACATTTGAATGTTGAGCGCTCCATTGAAGACAATGGAGTGCTCTGTGCTTCTAATGGCTGGTAGAAGCCCGGAGCATCAACATTCCAATGCACAGGCCTCACCGAGCCTGAGGGGATTTCAACCCCCTTTGACTCCGTGAAGCCTGTTTTACAAATTAGAACCTTCTGCCCTCTAGGGGCGAAATGTTCTTATAGCCTTAGAGCTCTCCGTAGCAGGCTCTACTGGCCATTAAAGGCCCGCTAACTTGTTAAAGACCCTCGCTCCTAAGGCTCTATTAGCAAAGTAATTATATATACATGTGTGGCGTAATTTTTGGTTGCGGTTATTTTATAATTTTTTATATCTTCCACAAGGTGACTCCATGGCGTGGTCCCTAATAATCGACTCAAAATATCGTTTGGCCACAATATTGAGGTCAACATATCGTGAGAGTCAAACTATGAAGATACATAATATTGAAGTTGATTTTCGAAATATAGTATATTAAAATTATATATAAATCAGAGTTTTACTAAAGTTGGTTTTGAGTATATTTTAGCTAAATTTGATATATTAATTTAGCTGACATAATAGTGTTTTATTATTATATTTTGTATTTGTTTCCAAGTTGTGGGATTTATTGGGGGATTGGGAAGCTAGTATTTTATTTTATGTATGTATTAATTCATATATAATTATTATGCATTTACTTATATTATCACTTTTTTAAATGTATTTACTATGTTAAATTGTTTCTTATACTATATCATTTTAATACGTTATGTGTTTTTCGGGTTTGGGGGGTTGTTGTGACATTGGATTAATTAATAGTAATTTTTTAGATCACATTTTTAATATAACAGTGTACATTGAACAACCTATGAAGATGAAAGACTTACGAATTTCCGGTTTCTGAAAAGTAAGAAGCTCACTCACACCCCGTAAAAAGGGAAGGCCATTCCATGCCTTTACCCCGGCAACAGAAGGGGAAAAATAGAAAAAATATTAATGGTCTGAAAAGTGTTCACAGAAAGATGCCTCACCACAGCTGCAGCCAACAAGCTCCAGACTTGTGCTAATTAAGCCACTTTGTTGCACGTCTCGCGCCACTGTAAGCAACACCGGGTAATGAGACAGTGCTAAATGACCCTCCGGTACTTACTTGGGAGAGAATTGTTTCCAATGTTGCTACACAAAGATCAATGGCGCCCCGTCCGCCCCTCTAAGGTTGATAAATTCAGCGCGGGAGCAGTAGGTACGGACGGAGAATTTACTAGGCGGGGAGTTGTCCATGATGTACGAGTTTGACCTTTTCAACTGACTGGAATTATGGTACACTTCTCACATACACGCGCCCTTTAGGAACAAACAGATATGTCTGCCTCTGAGAGCCTGTACATCCAGAATTTTTCCTATAGCCAATATAGAATCCCCGGAACGCCCTATAGGTTATCAGCTAGATGGAAAAAGAGGCGAACCTTATTAATTGTTCTTTGAACACATTTTCCTTGGCCTTTGCTCCCCAGATCTAGTCTTTCCTCGAAATTAATTGGTTGAAAATATTTTACCCCCAAATACCCAAATGAAAAATATTGCTTACTCAAAAAGTAGTCCCAATCACTACAAGTGTATTGTTCCTGCACCTGTACCACTAATTTTAACAATAGGTGCGCCAGTTATTCGTAGTGCTTAAAACGGCAATATTTTGGTATGGAAAGCTGTATAAAAATGATTACTGTTACATAAAAACGTCTACATTTTTAATAATGCGCCAACAGACATCAAAAGCCAGAACTTTGTTTTACATGGAAAAAGATTGTATTCATTCTTAAATTGGGGACACCATGCACGTATCCCCATAGAATACAAACCCGGCTCAAAATTATATAAACACCAAATACAACACATATTGTTCATGCATAAAATGGGGGAACCCTTCCTTGCCGAAAAAAACATTTCCACACAACATTCCCTGCTGCTTAATAAGTTCTGTCTGTGAAGTGAAATTATTCTACCTAGACTGATCCAATCTGCTGTTTTAGAAAAGTAGCTCCTTGGCAAATAGTTAATCTAGAACAAAACATGTCACCCAAATCATTGAACAAGGTCTCCCCTTCCCCTTGTCAGCTATGTGATACGGCGCATTCCTGTCCTTTTCCCCTGCGCCGGTGCACAATGGGCTGCCATGCACCGACGCAGGCACCCTTGCACCTGCGTTGCGGGGCTGATTGATTTTGTGCAGGAAGGGACACCTTCCTGCACAAAATCAATCAATTCAGGCGATTTTCTCTTTCTTTGTGTGCCGCAGAATGCAGCACACATGGAAAAGGAAAAAATGAGGAGAAAAGAATAAATTTCTCCTCGCTGTGCCTCCTTGACACCACCCCTGGAGTGGCGCTAGATTCTGACGCATTCCCAGGTCTAAGATTTCTCGTAAATCCAGGAATGGTTCAGATTCCATGAGTGTAGCATGGGAACACCCACAGCAACACCCATGGAATGCCCCTTTCACGCAGTGTTCTGCGTGAAAGGAGCACATATTTACAAGGCCATGAAAAGCCATGCAAAGGCACATTGCGCCACCGGAATGTGAAAAAAGATACGTTCATGTGGCGCAAAAGTGCCGCAAATGAGGCCCTTAATTTGCAAATGTACTCGCTGTTATCCCCGGGGGGAAGAAGTCAGTGCCCTCTGCTACAGGCCCCGGGCACAGGGGAGGGAACTGCTCTCTCTGCCCAAGGTTATTGGATGCTGGGAGGAAACAGGGTAAGCGTTACGTTACGTATGACACAGAAGCTGCACAGCTGCTGCAATTACGTTATTGTGCTTGCCAGGCAGAAGAGAAACATATCCTCTCTGCATAGTAGGAAACATGATGGCGGGCTACACTCCATCCACAGACAAGGTAAAGGAAACGACATGAATACTTCAGGCAGTGGGAAAGGGACTGCCTGAGACCTTGAGAATCACCCAGTGGTCAAAGTGGGCAGGATCGGAGGGGCACCACGTGCCCATACTTTTTTAATTTAAGGAAAACAGTCCCCCTACTTTCTGTGGAAAGATAACCGTCCTGGGACAGTTAATTCCGAGAGATGAAATGCTTCAGCTGCAGTGTAAGGCAAGGAGTCCCCTTTGCTGTGAAACCGAAGGAGGGGCAGGCAGCTAAACAAGCCTTCCAGCCAGGGTGCCTGCGTGCCTGAAAGGAATGTAAATGTGCACAACGGTTCAATCTGCAAATGTAAAGGGAGCTCGGAAGCCGATATTGGCTTTGATGAATGGAATCACTTAATGCTCCTGATGAGACCGATTTATTCTTTTTGAGAGGTATTGGAAAGGAGTTACCAGCTGAGCTGTGTGCTTTTAAAGGGGCGTAACACAGGCCCCTGTGCCCCAGGGGCTGCAGGGCCCTGTGTTAGGCTCCTAACTATTCTCCACTGCTCCAACCAGGATTCAATTCTGTGGCTCTCTAGCCACAGACATCTGCAGTGCATTAACCCCTTCCATGCTTCGGACGGCCCCCGGCCGTCATACGTCACGGTGGGCGTGTGCGGAGGACGGCCGGGAGCCGTCCGAATCCCGCCCACTATTCAAATCGCCCGCACAGCGCGAAAATGTGCGCAGCATGCAAGGGGTTAACTAACAGAGGTTTCATAAGGTACAACAGCGATTTCCACTGATTAACTTAACTTGCATTTATTTTTACATTTAACTGTGCCTTATTTTATATATACATACCTGAAGGTGAAAGACCGAAAAAAGTTGCAAAATATTTTGTTTTTTTAGCCACACCTTTGACCCCGCCCCTATTATGCCCAGCATCCGGTTCCCTTACTTTTTTTAATGCACTTCGACTGCTGGAATCACCCCAAAGCACAGCAAGAATGACTAAAAGGTGGCTACAGCTGGGGTACCCGCTGCAGTTCTGGTTAAGCTCCTCCCTAACGCAGGGAAAGAGAGCAGGGGGTGGAGGGGCTGAGGCGAAAGAGCAGCAGGATGGCAAGAGATAAACTCATGGCAGCAAAGAGTGCCAATGTACGGCGACCCACAAAAAGGGGTCCCAAATGTCATCAGTGCTTGTGGTATCAGAGAGGTTCACTCCTTGGCAGACAAGGGGTTGCAGTACGCTCAGCCTGTTTTGACAAGTGCACGATGGGAAATGACCCCCTCTCATTACTAGCAAGTGGGCATCACATACTGAGAATATGTAGGGTTGGACAGGATACCCAATAAGGGACGGCCTGGTGAGGAGGTAGTATGTTTTGTAGTGAGTGCAGGCACCTCTAGAGATGTGTGCCACTGTGTCTAGTACAGAGCACTGGTGCGAAGGGATAAGCTACGCTTTGCATGTGCCCCCACCGCAGTGAATAAATGTTGTTTCAGTGCTTAATTTGTGCTGGTGTTTTCCAGTGCTCAGCACCGGCACTTATGTCGTAACACCTGCACATATTTAATGCAGTCCATCACAAGGTCATCACATGGTGGCTCTGTCAGTATATTTCTTTATTAAAAAAAGCAGATGAGCAAAGTGTTTATCCATTAAATGTACACTAAAAGTAATAGTAGGGTGCTTAGGCCATTCTTAAAGCTTTGGGATACCTAGTAAAGTTCAAAGTGTAACATTTGTAGGACTGTAATGGCAAGTAGGTGTCATTGGTACTGGTATTTGGCAGCATTGACTGGAATCTGAAGTGGGACACGCAGCAGTGCCTTCCTGAGAAATATCTTGGGCCCTGGCACTAATTATTTTACAAATTAAGCACTGTGTGGTTGGCAGGGTGTAGTTGACTTGCCAATGACAGAGAAGATGGAGGTGAATTTTACACTGCCTGCCTCGAGAAGAATGATGGAGAAGAAAAAAGTGGTGCAGAGATGTCTGAAATAGGACAGTGGGAGGAGGAGAGGTAAAGGTGCAGAGGGACATATGAGGCCCTAGAAAAACCATGGTACAAGAGAGAAGCTGTGTGGGTGGTGCATGCGGGAGAACTAGAGGAAACAGAGGTGGACTCCTCTGAAGCAAGAGCTCGGATGATGGTGATTCTGTCTGCCTGAGAGGATGTGAGGGATGGGGACAGAACAAGGGAAGAGGCAGCAGGCTGGAGTCAAGGGGACACCGAGATACCGGTGGAGGAAACGAGCCACATGCCATCCAGATAAGAGATGGAAGAAGGTGGCTGGTGGGACGCTCTGAACGGTGGCATCCAAATGGGACTGAGCGAAGCTGCAAGAGAGAAATGTTGTTTGTCACTGGGTCAGTCAGTGGACACACCAGTGAGCAGGGGCAATCTCCCAGACGATCTGTGAGTAGGAACTGGGGCACAGAAGAACCCTAAATAGAGTATGCAGGAGATTGGTAGAATGCATGGGGTTGTGAGTGGAGGCCCAGGGAAAGAGGAACCAGAAGTATATGGAAGGTAATGAGTGAAGGAAACTAATGGAACAACTGTAGAGGGTTTGAGCATCTTCAAAAAGCATAGTGGGAATTCTGGGACAAGCTTCTAGACAATAGAGGACATAACAAGGTGCCAGCACATGCTCCTCCACAGCCTAACAAGAGGGGACAAGAGAAAACAGGGCAGAGTAAACAAGGGAGCTCAGAAATTGGGCAGGCACGCACAGAAGTGAAAAAGAAGAGTGGTAAGTTGGGGTCAAGTGTGGCTGAGGAGATGACAGGAGAGGCGTTACTGGGAGGGATTGGTGAGGAGGAGGAAGGGACTTTAATTATGTTAAACTCAGACAAGACTCATCCTGGGCTCCACCCCCACCGCCTGGGATAACTCCTGGTGACCCGCAGCGCTCGGAACCCCCCCCACACCCACAGACCAGGCTCAAAACCACAGCATGATCCTGAACTCTTTGCTCTCTGTGAACCGCCAAATCAACGCTGTCTCGTCCTCCTGCTTCCACACACTCCGCCTGCTTCATACAATCTTCAAGTGGAACCCACTGAGTCCAGGAAAACATTCACCCATGCACTCGTCAGCAGCAGACTCGACTACAGCAACACACTCTACAACGGCATCAGCCAAAAACTCCAAAAGAAACTGCAGAACATCCAGAACGCCTGCACCAGACTCATCCTGAACATCCCCTGCCGCAGCCACATCACTGGTCACCTGAGAGACCTTCACTGGCTAACTATCAGCAAAAGAATTGCCTTCACGCTCCTCACGCATGCCTACAAAGCCCTCTAAAACTCCGGACTTGCATACCTCAACCACCACCTCTCCTTCTACACTCCCGCCAGACATCTGCGCTACGCCCAACTGGCCAACGGATCCGCAAGACCACGGCTGAAAGAAGATCCTTCTCCTACCTCGCTGCGAAGACCAGGAACTCCCTGCCGTTACATCTCAAGCAATCGCCGTCGCTTCATCAATTCAGGAGGGACTTCGAAACCTGGCTCTTCGGCTTTACTGCGGATCCACCCCACCCCCCCCCCCACTCAGCGCCTTGATACCTTAACGGGTGAGTAGTTGCGCTGTACAAAAAACATGATTGATTGATTGAATGGATCACTGACAGAATATCGACGACCACAATATCGAGGTCCCAAAATATCGGGACCTAAATATCGATGTCAAGAATATCGACATCCTATCTACATCATGGTAAGTACAAAAATATCGAAACAAAAATATAGGGGCCCATTACGATGGCGGGCGGAAGCACCACCGCCGTGCTGGCGGATGCAAAAAGCACCAGTTACCGCCGGCACGCAGCAGTCCACACGCCCGCCCAATTACGATGCGAAAAGTAGGCCAAACACCGCCGGCAAGCCAGCAACACCGTCCGCCATCAAAGTGCGCCCGTTCACGTAGCGGCGCAGCACAACTGACACACACCGTCCGACGAAACACGTCCCGCCCGGCGCATAAATTACGATGCCGCAAACAAACGGCTCCCACGGCCAAGAGATACCGTACGACAAACCGAAGCGGCAACACGGATGCCGAGCACGGACAACGAAGAAGCGGCTCCCCGAGCATGAATCCATCACTGCAGGCCCTCCCCATGCTCCTGCTGATGCACCACCAAGGACGCAACGTACCGCGGAGACGCAGGTAGGCACACACACAACAAGTGCACGCAAACAGCGCACACAGTGCAAGGGCGGAAAAAGCGGACAACCCCCACCAGCGCGTGTACACTACACATCCACCATTGCATCCACATATGACACACAGGCCAAATCGTAACATCGCGGAACACATGTGTACACACCACCTGGGACTAGGAACCAACCACCCCGTCACGGCCCCAAAGCGCCGATGACGCCGCCACACATGCGCACAACGCAGAGGCCAACCGCAGCGCCATGCATGCGTCGCACACAGACACAGGGACACAACCAAGCAGCACACACATCAGCCCCACCCCGAACGCACATGACACGTGACAGGCCTGCCACAGACATGTCCCCAACGCCCAATTCACGGACAACACCCAACGCCACACAACCAACGCACACATGTCAGTGAAGACACGCAACAGCAGGACACACCCCAGTGCAACAAACATGGCGTAGCACACAGCGGCGGCAACACCAACTAGGAGAAGCAGGGCCCCTTCGGGAAGAGGAACGCCAGTACCACACTGAAACACCCATACCACCCTGCACATATGAACAAGACATATAAAACGGAACACCAAAGAGCCCGGGGACCGACAACAGGTGGCCCAAGAATAACATTCACACACAAGGCCCAACGCAGAGCGGAAAGGCTGCCTGCCGCCCACACAAGGGAGAGCAGACAGCACTGAATGACCTTCCATTCCAACTCCGAAACCACAGCCCTACGACAGAAGCCGGTGAATACAGCCATTGTCCAAGAATAGACCAACACGGGCTTGCCGAGGAGACCGACCACAGGGCAGATAGCGCATATCACAGAAGCACACAACGGACGGGGAAGAAAGAAGAAAACACTCCCCCATGTCGGCCACATGCAAGTTAATTGGAAGGAGTCACACATCACTGACCTTGAACTGTCTGAGAAGCATGTGGGAAGAGGGCCCGTGTCCTCCAAACAAGCCAACAGAACACAAGTCCTGTCTCCCTACGACTACACAGAGCTCACAGCAACCTCGGAGCGTGCACATTGCAGACTGCACACACAGCCGGAGCACGCCACCACAACGCACCGCTGCGAAATGGCAACCGCAACACACCTACCCAACTACGCCGAACAGCTCAAGCTGTACAAAACCAACCTGTTCCATACATTGGGATGCGATCTCCTGTCCCTGCTGAATGTAAGTTACCGACTGACTTACCGCATCACATTGTTCAGCTGCGTCATGCCCGTCTTCTACTGTCGGAGGTGTCCCTACCAGCATCCCGTGGAGATATGCCTCTCCAACCCGGCATGTCTGAAGGCGGACCTGCTACCACTACTCCTCCCTCTGGACGCACACGACAGGGCCTGCTCTGCCTATGGGGGCATGGCGTATGTGGCCAACATCGCACCCGCACTGAAATGGGACCACTGTGCCTCCACACGACGGATCATCGAGAACAGCTACATCGAATGTCACCCAGCATGCCCCATCATGGTCCTCCAAGGGACAACTTACGAACAACACCTTGACAGCCACCATCCGCTACATTGGCTGGCAAACATGTACACCACCAATGACATGGAAGCCCTGCTGGACGGCATCGCATACCTGACAACCTGTCAATTCGTCGGACCACAACGCAGGTTCCCCGAGTGACCTATGATGTCCAACCCCGCACCCATGCTTAGCTTCCGCACGGACTGGCCAGTCACCACCACAACAGCCATACCAAACGACCGGCAACTGTAACCACACCATCAACGACATCGCCATGACATCGGATATGACCGGGACATGCACACTGTTCCCCATCACATCCAGGAACACCGCATGCATCGTGGGAGGCAGTGGCATGGGGTCTGTGTATCGCACCCACATGGACGGAACTGCACGAACAACCAGGACACGACATGGATCCAGCGCCCATGGACACACACACCGCTCAGTGGACATGAATAGGTCGCCTGGAGTCTGTGGGTGCTGCACCCCTCCCACCCCCGCCCCGGGAATCCCATACCAGGACCTTTGCATGGACGACAAGTGCATACAACAACAACACGACCCCAGTGACTGTGACATGTCCAGTAACCACCACAGTGCAACAACAAGTGGCACGCCGCTGCATGCACGCAAGCACATGCCCTGATGTCATCTCACATGCACGCGTGCATGAGGAACAACCGCAGCAAACCTGTCACATGGAACTGAGATGGACTGTGCCCATGATGCCAAGCGGTCTGGTAGGCTACATGTATACCGTCTGTGTCAAAGTCCGCAGCTCCGCAGCAATACGTAAATGTACATTAGCACAGCCTTGGCCAAGCAGATGTCACTCTGAAGCCCACATCCCACATGCAACAGCCAATCACATGTAACCCCACACCCTATCCCATTTGCAATCATGCTCAGTATATCCTCAACATGTATTCCGCTGCCAGTAGTGTCCACTATACTGCATCACAGAGGACAGAAGACTCAATATAATGTTTGAAACCAAAACTGTCTCCGCTGACTCATTTCACAAGTACGAATGAGAGAGGATGAGAGTATGTGAAGTACACGGCAGTCGTGACATGACCATGTAGTCCACTGGTATTGGATGTCAACGCAAATGAGTAGCACTACTGTGGAAGACACACATGTGTCGTGTGAAGTCGTATGGACGCAGTGCTTAGGTGGGTGGGTGCGACGGGTAGATGCGCACATGCCAAGTTGGAGCACGCCGTGTTGGGAGGGGTCATGAACAGTACACCACCGCTTCCCTGGGCATTGTGAGAGGACACCTGTCGGGGGAGTGAACACGTGTGTGCACAGCAGCCGGGCACACGTACAAAGCGGTACCAGGCGCACCTCAGCCCACCCTCTGTGGACAAGCTGGATCCTGTTGTGCGCCCGCCATGCCCCTTGACAAGGCACACACAGCCCCAGTCGACCAGGTGTAACCCCAACATAGTCAATCCGCACAGGCGATACAGGGCACGGGATGGCAGTGGAGCATGGTGTGTGAGAGGTCTCCTCGCGCTCCTCCTGGTCATATCACGCAGGCAATAGAACCTCAACGTCTAGCATGGCACAAGTCAAATGGAAGTGTAGGGGGACGCACCACAGCACGAGCAGCACTGACGTCACGGGAGGTGGCTCGCACCATCCCATCCATTGCCCATCATACCAACCACGCCACATGCCATTGCGACTAAGTGCAAGCGCGTGCGCCACCACCCCGAGCCCTCCCCAGAGAGGCCAAAGAGTGAATGTGTGGGCCATCAGCCACAGACGGACGCGGCCTGGCCGCAAGGGCAGCCACAGCCACTGGGTGTCGCAGGTGGCGGATCCGGAAGGCGAAGACTGTGATGCATAGTCCATGCAGGCCGGGTCTCCATTTGGGGCACCACGCAGGTGGACGGCGTCCCGCCACACATCATACCCTGAGACAGCCCACTCGTGCAACTGGACCCACACATACACTCCTTGCCCTCTCTGGTGCGAGCTTGGGGCTGCCTGTGCAAGCGCTAGCCTCGCAGGTGAGCATGCATATTGGGGGAGCGAGGGGAGGACATGAGGGCTGGGGCGAAGATGACTGTATCACTGTCAGTTAGTACAAGGGATGACCCAGATGTGGAAAGGAAGAGACGTGTCCCGTGTGTACTGCAACTAGTCGCCAATCCAACTACCCCCCATGTCCGGAATGTAAGCCCGCACCTAGGCCCGCCCATCCGCCACATCGAACATACCACCAGCACGACAACCTTCCCATTCGAAACACTGACTGGGGGTGGCGACCAGTGTACAATCATGTGTAGCCTACCCACGCGTACATGTGGGCCCTCCATGATCCATGTCACCTGAGGCAAAGTCATGACATGCGCAATGAGGGAAGTGAGGAGAGCTGTCCGCCCCACGCGCAGAAGGTGCATCAGCTCCACAGACCCAGCAGCGAGTCCAGCAGGGGTCACATGTGCAGGGGCAGCTGTGCCTGGTGTGAAGGCACATGCATATAGACAGCACATCGACCAATGTGTAGTCTGCCCACATCTACAGTCCATCATCATGCGGACATAGGAATTGAACACAGGGCAACACATCTTAGTTGGTGCACCCACCGTGACCAACAATGCGCAATCATCGATGTACCCGCCCTGTGCATGGCCCCCCACCCAACGGAGGCACATCCAGTGCCACCATCCCACACACACAAGCCTTCCACGGAACATGCTGTGTCCAATGGTCAGTACAGAGTCAGCGCCCATCTGGTGGATCCTGAACAGGAGACACATGCACACACATGCCAGCTCCCACTATGTACGTCTGCCACCTGGCACGTGCAATGTAACCTCTCACCTGTGACGTGTGACTGCAAGCACACAGCCGTCTTGGCATGGGGCTGTCAATGTGGACACCTGTCAATGTTTCGGGAGGTGTGATCCGTACAGTGCTGTACATAGGGTGCAGTGCTGACACCTACTACTGTCTCATATCCCCTCGTGCCACAGGTCCCACTTGTTTTGGCCGCTCAGCCTGTGCCCACATCGTCGTCGTCGTGTGCCATACTCATCCAGCCGCGGAAGCAGTTCCATGCTCAGCAGGCATTCATGTTGCCGTGGCGTTGCCGCTTGACGGATATGCAGTCAGTCCCCATCAGCACGCCCCGCAAGTCATTGGGGCCTAGATCCCCATGTGCATGCACATGGCAGTGGTTTGTATCACTAGCCATTGCCATTGTTGGGAGACCTGTGTAAGTGTATTGTGGCCGTGCCGTCCCAGCTTGACAGCTGGGCTGTGGCTCATGTGCTTACTCAGTCATGTCAGTGATGTGTATGCGAAATTGCTATGTGTCGTGTTGCTTTGACATGTGTCCTCTGCCATTGTCCCTAGGCGGAGACCGAACATTGACCGCCCATACCATTTGCTGGCGGACATGGACGATACAGAGGTTATTAGGAAGTTTCGGCTGGACAGGCCAACCCTGCATCGACTGTGTGCCATGTTAGAACCCCATCTCCGTCCCCGCAGGGTGTATCCGACTGCTGTCACCCCCACGGCTAAGGTGATGGCCGCCATGCATTTCTTCGCCACTGGGTCATTCCAGCACACAGTGGGCAGTGGAGGAGGGATGTCCCAGCCCATGTTCAGCAAGGTGCTGAGGGATGTACTGGCAGCCATGATGCTGTACCGGAACAGGTACATCCGCTTCCCCAGGGCTCGTGAATTGGCGGCAGTGAAGGGTGCATTCTATGCCCTTGGCAGAATCCCACACGTCGTTGGAGCCATTGACTGCACACATGTCGGCCTTGTTCCACCACAGGCCACTGAGCACCTGTACCGCAACAGGAAGCACACGCACTCCCTGAATGTGCAAGTGGTGTGCCTTGCGGACATGGTGATCACCCACGTGTGTGCAAAGTTCCCAGGCTCGGCCCATGACGCACACATAATGCGCAACAGCATCTTGCCACGACTGATGTCCAATATGCAACAGGATCGTGCCTGTATTGTCGGTGAGTATGTGGAGTGGTGTAGCGTGCTGGCTGTGCGATGCTGTCCCCTGTCCAGTTGGATTAGCAACGGTTCTCTGTGTCCCTCACACCCAGGTGACTCTGCGTATCCGAATGGGGCATGGCTGCTCAGTCCATTGAGGAATCCTCGCACCCCAGCAGACGATCGCTACAATGAGGCACATGGGAGGACCAGACGTGTGGTCGAGCGTACCTTGGCCTCCTCAAGTCCAGGTTCAGGTGCCTGGACCGCACCGGGGGTGCGCTGGCGTACTCCCCACAGAAGGTGTGCCGGATAGTGGTGGCGTGCTGCATGCTGCACAATCTGGCCATTCGGAAGCAGATCCCCCTCATCGTGGATGACGGAGATCAACCAGGGCCCCAGCCCGCAGACCAGGACAGCTCGAGTGAGGAGGACAGCAGAGAGGAGGAAGCTGGGAATGTGCGGCAGCAGCTCATCGCCCGCTACTTCACTTGACGGTGAGTGTCCATGTACGACGGCTGATGTGGCTGTATCTGTGCAGGTGTGTGTGTGCTGTGTCAGGGTGGCCGTTTGTTCACTGCGTGCTGTGTGTCAACGCTCCATGGCCAGGGTAGTATGCCACTGTTGGTGGCTGTGGCATTGTGCCCTATTGCTCTGTGCGATGTGTGTACATTGCTTGTAGTTGTTGACATGTACTGTGTGATGGGTGTGTGACACACTCATTGAATGTGCTCCTGTTCTGTCTCCCACCCCTAGGTCCCTACAGGCCCTCCGGATTCAAATGCCATGCCACGCATCAGGTGCCTTTCCGCCCAAGGTGGCTGTTGTATTCCGTACAAATAAGACACAGGGCACAAACAGCAGTTAGTGAAAAAGGTGCATTTATTACAAACTGTGACATGTGATTGTGTGTAAGGTGATGACAAAAGTGGTGCGTGCAGTGACAATGAGCTGTCGGTCATGGCTGCGTGATGATCAGGGTGTACCCACTGGTTCTATGTCCATAGTCCAACACACACATGCCATCCAGATGGCTGTGTGGAGTGGGATCGTAGTCCAAGTCAATGCAGTGGCTGGTCAAGGAAGGCTGGCGGAAGGCTGGCTGGCTGCCTCACTTGCGACTGGAGCGTGCGAAGTCCTCCCGGAAGATCTGTTTCCTCTTCGGACGGCCCCTTCCACGTTTGCGAGGGGGTGCCTGCTTGCGACATGCTGGTGGTTGAGGTGTGATCACTGGCTGTGGACGCAGGGGAACTGGACACTGCTGCTCCACCCTGCGCCCCGGCAGGTGGTGGCGGAGGGGAGCTGCTGTCCCTGGCTGTGACCTCACCGCCACCACCAGCTGTCCCATGAGGTCCACGATTTGGCCCATACGGGCGTCCATGGACCTCAGCACCCCCAGCACCTCACGCGTGTCTGAAGCAGACCGGACCCATTGTCCTTGGGCCTCTTCATAGGCCCCAAGGACTCTGGCCATGTGAGGCAGGGCATGGCTCCCAGGGGAGGCTGGCGTTTCCCTGACCCTGCTCCTCCTACCAGTCCTGCTGCCACCGGCCTGCCCACTAGCCACATTGCTCACCACGGTCCTCGCTGTGGCTCCCAGGGTGGATCCAGTCGTCCGGGCCACCACCTGCGCTGGGGCTGGTGCCAGCGAAGACGTGGCGGTGGTGGCGGCGGTGGTGGTCGGTGCGGCGATGGTGGCGGTTGCGGCAGTGGTAGTGGCCACAATGACCGTGGGTGTGGCCGCAACGACAGTGGCAGCAGGGGGCTGTGAATGTTCAGCAGCCCTGGATGATGGGTTGGTGGGTAGGAGGGGTCCTGGGGAGCGGCTGGGCCCTGCCACACCAGATGGGCCTGCTTGGTTGTCCGTGTCCAAAGAGGAGGACAGATCCTCCAGATCCGTGTGTCCTCGTTGGGGGCTTGTAGGCTGGCTGTGCTGGCTGCTGGCTCCATCCCCAGCATCCAGCAGTTCGTCACCTGTGGAGAGAATGTGATTTGTTATTGTGTTGCACCTGGCGAAGTATGTATTTGTCGTCTGACATTGACAGTTCGTGCAATCTCGTACATGGGTTTCCCAGAGGCGTGTGTGTGGCTGTAGCATCTGTAGTTGTGTGTGCTTGGCAATGGGACTGTGTGCTGTGCACATGTGGCATGGGACGGATTGGCCATGCCGATGGGTGTGTTGCTGTGCCCCTACTTATTGTGACTCTGGTGTATGCGGGCTCCTGGCCCATCCTGGGTCTGGTTTGTACTTTGCTTTTGGGGTTCAAATGGAACGCTTAGGAACGCATATGGCAACATGGGGGCCATGCCCCAGAATCGCATTTGGGAGGGAATATGCTTTTGGGGTTCAAATGGAACGCTTAGGAACGCATATGGCAACATGGGGGCCATGCCCCAGATTCGCATTTGGGAGGGAATATGCTTTTGGGGTTCAAATGGAACGCTTAGGAACGCATATGGCAACATGGGGGCCATGCCCCAGATTCGCATTTGGGATGGAATATGCTTTTGGGGTTCAAATGGAACGCTTAGGAACGCATATGGCAACATGGGGGCCATGCCCCAGATTCGCATTTGGGAGGGAATATGCTTTTGGGGTTCAAATGGAACGCTTAGGAACGCATATGGCAACATGGGGGCCATGCCCCAGATTCGCATTTGTGAGGGAATATGCTTTTGGGGTTCAAATGGAACGCTTAGGAACGCATATGGCAACATGGGGGCCATGCCCCAGATTCGCATTTGGGAGGGAATATGCTTTTGGGGTTCAAATGGAACGCTTAGGAACGCATATGGCAACATGGGGGCCATGCCCCAGATTCGCATTTGGGAGGGAATATGCTTTTGGGGTTCAAATGGAACGCTTAGGAACGCATATGGCAACATGGGGGCCATGCCCCAGATTCGCATTTGGGAGGGAATATGCTTTTGGGGTTCAAATGGAACGCTTAGGAACGCATATGGCAACATGGGGGCCATGCCCCAGATTCGCATTTGGGAGGGAATATGCTTTTGGGGTACATGCTGTGAGCCATGGGTGCCGAACGTGACATGTGTTGTGGCAGCATGACAGTGCATGGTTTGAGGTGTGTGCATGCTTGACATGGCCTGCATATTTGCTGTCTGTTGTGATTACTGGACATGGCATTGGACGCATCGTTATGAGTGAGTGATGGTTGTGTGCCAGCCAACGTATTGCAGTTGTCCCATCTCCTTGGTGTGCGTGCTGCCCTGTGCCATGTGCATCACTGCAGTGCTCGGGGGGTGTGGCCCATGTTGTGTGTTGTTGCTCACAGTGTGTCGTGCACTTCATTGACTTCTGGCACATGGTTGGTCATGGGCATGTATCTTAGCGTGACTGCTGTATGTGTGGCAGCTGTGCGGATGACATGCCTTTCATGAGACTGGGGCTGACGGATGGGATGGATGGTATGTTGTTTGTGCATGGTGTGTCTGTGTGTTTGATGGGTTCAGTGGTGTTCGTGTGCATTTATGTTGTTCCGCTCTGTTGCGTCTAGTGTTGTTTGTCTTACATAGGCGTAGTTGTGGGGTGTGTGGTTGACAGGCAGTAGGGGCTACATGGACAGGACTTCAATGTTGTTTCGGTTGTGTGTGATGAGTTGCACAGTGGCTGCCGTGTGGGACTATATTCAGTGTGGCTTGTGCATGCAGACGTGGCTCCTTGGGTGTTGCTATGTCTGTGATGGGTCATGTGGGGTGTGAGTCTGTTGTTCATGTCCGTGTGCACATTGTTCACTTGTTCGTGACGGTGGGCGGTGCTGCGTGTTCGTCTGCTACGTGACATGTCCCATGTGTTGGTCGTGTTATGGTCCTCATGCCTCCAGTAATCCAGCCCTGTCCAGTTTCCCACCTGCAAGTTGTTCGTGCGTGCACTGTACTGGATGCCACATGGCTCTAAGCGGGGGTGCTCCATGTTGCAGGTCTGTGGGGGTGGGGGGGTGTTGTGGGTCGTGGGGTGGCTGGACACCCACTGACACCGATTGCTGTGGACCGTGATGTCTGCCTTTCGGCTGTCGTTGTGCACTGCGGTGGCTGACACGTGGCTGTGGGGTGTGGGGGATGCTCCTCCTTGCTGTGCTGTGGGACTGGGGCCTGGTGTGTGTTGTACTTGGGCTGTCCACCGTCCCACCCACTGCACTTTGTGTTCCTGCCACTTACCTGTTACTTGTCGGTTAGTGCGGCTGTGGCGGACACATGGGTGTGGTGGGTGCTCGTTGTGGCGCTTCTGGCATATTTGGGGACCTGTTGGTGGTTACGTGGCTGGCTTAGTGTACACATGTCCCCACGCATCTTACAGTTGTTCGGTTTGGGCTGTGTGTGGTAGTGTCTGTTGCATGTGTGTGTGATGTGTTGTGTATTGTGTGCTGGACATGGGGGTGTTTGTCCCTGGGAGCTGTGGCATGGTGGTAGTGCATGTGAGTACATAGCGGTGTGCTGGTATACATTAGTTTGTACTTACCAGCCTCCACTCCCCTGCTAATCCGGCGAGGATCTCCGGATGGATTACGACTCGCACCTTCTCCTCCCACGCTTTGAAGGTCTTAAAGAGCGCGGGATTCCCTCCGCCAGTGACGGCAGCCAGCTCTCTGTTTTTGCCCTCCTTCTTCTTGACCAGGCTCTTTACGTCATTCCAACGTTTGTTAATCTCGACTCTGTTCCTGGGCAGGGTCCCGACTGCATTGACCTGGTCTACGATCCGGTTCCACATTCTGTTTCTGGTGGCTAGTGGTGTGTGCTGGACCATGTTCCCATAGATTTGTGGGTACACCTTGATGATCTCGTCGACCATGACCGTCAGCTCCATGGGCGTGAACTTGGGCATTCTTTGTGGTGCCATGATGTTTGTGGTGCTGGTGCGGTGTGTGTTGTGTAATGTGCAGGGGGTTTGTGGTGCCGGTGTTTGGTGGTGGTGGTGGTGGTGGTGGTGGTGGTGTTTGGTGGTGGTGGTGGTGGTGGTAGTGATGTGTGCGTTTCTGTGGTGTGCTGCTGTCCTTGCTGTGTCACTGTGTCCTCTCCTCTCCTCTCTGGCTTGCAATGTAGCAAGGGGTTGTGGTCTGTGGGAGTGCTGCTTTTGTACTCACCTATGTGGGTGTGTCCTCATGGTCTGTTGTTTTCAGGTGTGTTGTGTCTGGTGTTCTGGCCTTTGTATTTTTTGTTTGTCCGGGGGGTGTTTTCGGGATGTGTACTGTGCTTGTGTATTTGTGCGTGCCTTGCTGTGTGGACTTGTTGGCCATGTTGTGTGCTATTGGTTTTGTGTGCGGATGGTTTCTATGCAGGTACGTTGGCGCCATGGCTTCTGCCGTGTCGATTCTCATCGGCGTTGTTTGCGCTGGCGGGCGGTATATTTGTGGTTTTTCCGCGCTCATGTCGGTGCGATCGTAATTTCACGTGCGGTGTGTCGGCCGTGAGGGCGGGCGGTTTTGTGTTGTCGTGCGTGTTTCCGTCCGTGGCGGGCGGTTTGACTCCGACTCGGACGTTGGCGGGCGGTATTTTGTGTGCTTTTTCCGCCGATGGCGGTATTCGGTTTGTGTAATCGTAATGGCGTGGTCGGTGTTCAGGCGGTGTGTGCGGGCGGATTTTTGCCGCTTCCATGCCTTGCGGATTTATTTACGCCGGGTATCGTAATGGGCCCCATAGTTGTTAAAAATATCGATGTTAAAAATATTGTTTTTTTATGTATAAAAAAAGTAAAATAAATTAAATAATACATATAACTTAAAAATAAATATTTATAATTAGAAAATGTTAAAAATTATAAGTAATAAATATAATGTAAAAATAAATTAAACATACATATATAAAATATAATATATATATATTTACTTAATCATTATTAATAAATAATTAATTTAATAAATTATAAAATGTTAGAAATTTATTAAAAATTATAAATACATATATATATACATACACCTGTAACATAAAAAAATATATATTATAAATTAAAATATTAAAATATTTATTAATTTTTAAAACTACATTTTACACAACAATAATTACAACAGTAAGGATAGTGTTAGTTAGCGGAGGTGAATAAATTATTATTCCCACTCCATCAAATGCAACAGTAGTGAAAATATTGGATAGCAGAGGGGAATAATTTACTATTCCCACTCCAGCGAGTGCAACAGTAGGGAAAGTGTTGGACAGTGGAGGGAATTAATTTACTGTTCCCACTACAACAAATGCAACAGTAGGGAAAGTGTTGGATAGCGGAGGGTATTAATTTACTATTCCCACTCCAATGAATGCAACAGTAGGGAAAGTGTTGGATAGCGGAGGGGATAAAAATAATATTCCCACTCCAGCAAGTGCAACAGTAGGGAAAGTGTTGGATAGCGCAGGGTTAAAAATTACTATTCCCACTCCAGAGCGTACAACAGTAGGGAAAGAGTTGGATAGCAGAGGGGAATAAATTACTATTCCCACTCCAATGAGTGCAACAGTACGGAAAGTGTTGGATAGCGGAGAGGAATAATTTACTATTCCCACTCCAATGACTGCAACAGTAGGGAAAGTGTTGGATAGCGAATAGGAAAAAATTACTATTCCCACTCCAGCGACTGCAACAGTAGGGAAAGTGTTGGATAGCCTAGGGGAATAATTTACTATTCCCACTCCAGGGAGTGCAACAGTAGGGAAATTGTTGGATAGCGCAGGGGTAAAAATTACTATTCCCACTCCAGAGAGTGCAACAATAGGGAAAGTGTTGGATAGCGGAGGGGAATAATTTACTATTCCCACTCCAGCAAGTGCAACAGTAGGGAAAGTGTTGGATAGCGCAGGGGTAAAAATTACTATTCCCACTCCAGAGAGTGCAACAATAGGGAAAGTGATGGATAGCATAGGGGAATAATTTACTATTCCCACTCCAGCAAGTGCAACAGTAGGGAAAGTGTTGGATAGCGCTGGGGTAAAAATTACTATTCCCAACCCAGTGAGTGCAACAGTAGGGAAAGTGTTGGATAGCGGAGGGGTAAAAATTACTATTCCCACTCCAGTGAGTGCAACAGTAGGGAAAGTGTTGGATAGCGGAAGGGTAAAAATTACTATTCCCACTCCAGTGAGTGCAACAGTAGGGAAAGTGTTGGATAGCGGAGGGGTAAAATGACTATTTCCACTAAAATTACTGCAACAGTAGGGAAAGTGTTGGATAGCGTAGGGGTTAAAAATTACTATTCACACTCCAGTGAGTGCAACAGTAGAGAAACTGTTGGATAGGGGAGGGAAATAATTTACTATTCCCACTCCAGCGAGTGCAACAGTAGAGAAAGTGTTGGATAGCATAGGGGCAAAAATTACTATTCCCACTCCAGGGAGTGCAACAGTAGGGAAAGTGTTGGATAGCGGAGTGGTAAAAAATTACACAATTAACATAATTAATTATCAATCAATTAATTAATAAATAACAATTAACAATGAAAATATAATTATATATTAATAAATTAATTCAAACAATTAACACTATAAAATCATAAATAAAAAATATTACATATTAAATATTAATAAATATATTAAAATTAAACTACTTCCCACCCTATTCCTCTATCAACCCACAACCCACTCCTAAAAAAATGACACAATTAACATATTTACCAATCAATTAATAATAATAATTAATAACAAATTACAAAATATTTAATTATAAGCTATTTCCCACAGTTAACACTATTAAATATTAATTAATTAAATATGAATTATGAAAACAATTAATGATTTAATTGTAATTAAATTACTTCCCACCCTATTCCCCTATAACCCCACAAACCGATCCTAAAAAAATTACACAATTAACATATTTACCAATTAATTAATCAATAAAAATTAACAACCAATTATTAATTAATTAATAATTAATTAATTACCATAATTAACACTATAAAATAAAATGAAATAAATACTAATAAATAAAAATTATTATTCAATTAATTATTTTTAAATTACTTCCTACCCTATTCCCCTATAAACCCACAACCCGCTACGGAACTAAAACGCAAAATGTAATTCAAATAACTTTAATATTCAATTAATTATATTTAAATTACTTCCCACCCTAGTCCCCTATAAACCCACAACCCACTCCTAAAAAAATTACACAATTAACAAATTTACCAATTAATTAATCAATAAGAATTAACAGCCAATTAATAATTAATTAATAATTAATTAATTACTATAATTAACACGACGAAATAAAATGTAAATAAATACTAATAAATAAAAATTATTATTCAATTATTTATTTTTAAATTACTTCCCACCCTATTCCCCTATAAACCCACAACCCGCTACGGAACTAAAACGCAAAATAAAATTCAAATAAAATTAAAAATCAATTAATTATATTTAAATTACTTCCCACCCTATTCCCCTATAAACCCACAACCCGCTACGGAACTAAAACGCAAAATGTAAATAAAAAAAATTAGTAACTTCTAAAAATGTAACACATACATAAAAAATAAATGCAATACTTAGACAAAAAAATATAGCACTTACATTTAAAATACACACTAAAATACATAACACTAACTAAAACAACAATATTTTTAACAACTATGGGGCATATTAGCAAGGAATAGCGATATTTATCGCTAACCGCGCTTAGCGCGACTTTGGTTAACGCCGCCTATCGCTGGAAAATATCGCTGAGATAACACCCTATTAACAAGGTTTATCTCCATGGCGATAATATTTCCAGCGATAGCGGCAAAATGTGAGAATATCGCTGGAAAAGCAGCGATATTCTCGCATTATCGCTAAGGTGGATTCAGCATTAGAATCCACCTCCTATACTTTAAACAGGTAAGTCATCCTCACTAGCAGGAGATAAAATATAGCGATAAACGCGCTTAGCGCAAATTATTTTATTGCTTCGCCTGCCTTGCTAATAGGGGGTAGTGGGATGAGCGACTGTTTTTAGTCGCTTTTAGTAGGGAACGCCTTCCTTGCTTGTCATTAGCGATAATTATTGCTGACATGCAAGGCGATGTTAAACGCGGCCTCTAACGCCTGAAAGCTGTCGCTAACGCCTGTTAGCGACAACTTGCTAATAGGGCGATAAAATATCGCCGCTTTAGCGGCAAAAAGTGCCGCTAAAGCGGCGATAAAGCCCTTGCTAATATGCCCCTATATTTTTGCAAATGATATTAATAACTTCGATATTTTTTAAAACGATATTAACAACTTCGATATTTTTAAAACGATATTACTTACCTTAGACTCGATATTCTTGCCCACGATATTCTGACTGTCGATATTTTTGACAGGCGATATTCTAAACTCGATATTTGTGATAGTCGATATTTGAAACTCGATATTTAGACTGTTTACCTGATTGAATAAGTGAGGTTATGCTAACTTGCAATGGAGTGGCAGACATGTTAGGAAGCCACTCACTCCAGAGAAGTATAGAGACGATTTGGGCAAAGGAGCATTTGGATATATTTAAGCTTCTGAAAAGGAAACCAGGTGCAAGGAGGGATCAAAAGCAGAAGAGGGGTGATTTGGCTAGATGACCAAGAGCTCCTACTTACAATGGCACGTGGCTGCTTTTCCAGCTTATGCCAGCATCAATTGTGAGGAATTGTCAGGGTGCAGTGTTGCCCTATTTAAGTACCCGAATATGATTAGAAGAGATAATATTAGCTTTGGGGGGTGAGTGGTTATATTATGATGAGGAGTTTAGTGCAACAAGTGTGAACTCCAAGAAGTGGTGAGGAGAGCTGGACAACGAGCTGTGGTTGCAGTTCCTGATCCCAACCTGACTGACACCATCTTTACATAAAACAGGTGGGTGGGTTGTCCTTTCAGGGAAAACCCACCCCGAAGGCAGAGGGGATTGCAGAGCAGAACTAGTGTTGGCGTGCTCGAACTTTAATAAAGGGGTGTGCAAGGGTCAATCTACCAGTTAGGGTGGATACAATGGAGGCATAGCTAAGGGAGAACATGAATGAATGAGTGAATGAATGACAGGAGTTTAAAAAGCACTCAGCTTTGATGAACATGGAGTGGTAACAGCTGGGATTTTGGTAAGAGGTTTCAATGAGAGATTTTGGATCCGGTAATGAAGGAAGTGACCCGATTAGGGTCACTCGGGTCACTCGCGACCACCTCTCAGCCTTCCTCACAAATGAAGAGTCCGTCAGACAGTAGAGAATACAAGCCAAAGGTATTTATTAGGAGTGCACTCGAGTGGAGTCCGGTCTGACCAGCCTCCTTAGATTGCTGCAGAGGGACTGACTTCAGCCAACATGGAGTTACATTAAGTACATCTCAAACCAATGAAAGCACTGCCCAAGATGGAAATTTCAGGCTCACACAGCTAAAACAAAGAGGCACAGTAGGATAAGTTTCAATTCTAAGGCCGGGTACACGCTATCTATAAATGAAGGTCATCCTGTCCGTGCCCGCAGCTGGGCTGGTGGGAGAAGGCCTCTATCTAGTGGGAAAGGTATGTGCTAACGAGGACAATTTACTCAGCGAGACAGCGTTAAACCTTGAAGAAAAAGAGGAAAAAAACGAATGGAGACATTTCTCAGCAAGCTAGGGTTAGTTTCAATCACGGTTCAAAATGGCGGCTCAACTTAAAATGGTGCCCCGAATGCTAACTTTACATAGAGCAATATAAAAGCAAAACAAGTGCATAACATTTACATTTCAACAGACCCTCCTTTTAGCAGAAGCTAACCATTTGAAGTTTAGAGAATATGGAGTGTAGCATGGCATGTATATAACAAATGTTCTTCAGAATTCAGAGCAATCCATGTATTCAGCATCAAGGGAAGATGAGTCCTCGAATATACCCTCGTCTATCTGCATAAGACTATTTCTTTCTGAGTCATAATCACAGCATGGGTATCATGGATGGGCGTCTTCTGCTGTTGGGTGAGAAGGGTAACACAATAAGAGCAACAGGCCGGGAGACATTGTATACAGATGCAACATGTGAGGAAAATACCAGCGACTACAGCTAGGAAAGCAAGGATCTTCCAACCCCAGGACGTAAACAGACCCCAAAACCACTCAGATAGGGTCCAAGTACCATTTTCCTGGTGAATGTCAGAGGAGAGTCTGTGTAATTTTTTATGGCAGCATATACATTGGGGGCGTGGTCAGGTATGTATACGCAGCAGCTACTACCAATGACGCGACAGGCCCCTCCCCGATCAGCAAGGATGACATCTAACACCATCCGGTTTTGTAAGGTAACGAGTCTCGTAGCCTGAAGCTCAGCAGTGATACTGGTCAGAATTCCTGCTGTTGCATTAATGACCCCCTCTACAACTCTCGTGAGCCGACGAATGTTGAGGCTATTAGACATGGGGCCCCAAAAGGGTACAATACCCTTCATGGCATCTTCAAACTGTTGCAAAGTGGTTGCAAAGTGGTATCTGTCTGATCTATATCTTCTGTGTACTCCGACGCTGCAGCCGATGGTCTTTATGGTAATTGGGCGGAGCAACATACACTGGGGAAGAAGGAAAGAGAGGTAACACCTGCCTGACCATCTGGGAGTGGTGATGGAAATGGTGGTGTACCATTACAAGCAATTCGAACAAGCGTTCACAACTTCCTAGGTATGACAAAGGCATGGACAACAGATTATCACTTTTGTGAGTAACTGAGGGGATCAATCCACAGACCCAACAATTTGTTGTGTTAGACACATCATGAGCTTGGTGCAACATTTGTATAAAAACATTAGCAGCGTAAGTCTTTCGGTGCTCCCCTTTGTGAGGAGCCAAAGTAACAAACTTGTGTTCAGGGAGGACCGGTGTTGTACCAACCAAAGAATGCACAGGATACTGCTCATCCAGAAAATAGGATATTCCCAATACAACTATTAGTGCAATGACAACTATTGATGCAAAAACTATTTTACTTTTCGTGGACCAACCCCGCTCTGGGCGCGGAGGTGCAAACGGCTGTTCTTCCTCAGTAATGGGCCGACCAAATGGATACATTGCAGAGCAAGGGGAAAAAAAGGAATGCAGTGGAACTGGTGACAAAGGAAAAAAGGGGGCAAGTGTTCCCAGTGTCTGTCTGAGCCTCACTGGTAGACTCCTATTGTTCATCAACGTTGGCGCTCTTGAGCACTGGCGGTGGAGCTGTTCGATCCTAGCTCTTGAAGAAATCCCACGTCGCACAGGATAATGTACCCACCCTCCAGGGGAGCACGTTCGATCTATCCTGTCCAATGACCGAACAATGCACCAATCTCACCTCTCCCTAAATTACTGTTGCCTGACTTGTGCAGTCCATCCCTGCTAATCTGACTTCTCCTTTGGTGCACTGTTCCTCCGTCGGGGTGCAAATTGTACCTGGCTACTCCAGGCACAGAGGGGTCAGTTAAAAGGGGCTCAGACACAGAGGGGCCAGTGGAAAAGGGCTCTTGAATAGCCTTGATCTCTGGGGGCACTGCTGCATTTAGTACCTCATTGTTCTCGGCCTCCGTTTGGGTCCAGGTGAGCTGGGCATCCGAAAAGGGGACAAATAGTGGGACTTGCTCCCACTCCGAGTCCCCAATTCCTTCTTTGACCCACTGATCATAAGGCAAGGGTAGAGGCACTCTGCGGCAGTGTTGACTATGAATCCAGTTCTTTCGGCCGGTGACCTTCAATGCAGTGCGGGTGGCCAGGAGGACCTGGACTGGTCCCTTCCACCTCGGCTCCAAGCTCTTCTTACTCTGAAAATTCCAGATTAGAATGAAAATCACCAGGCCGAATATCATGTCCTGGCCCCTCGGGTACTGGCGGGAGAGAATCCTGGATCTGTTGGTGAATAGAACGCAGACTTTTAGTTAACTCATACAGATAGTCCACTAACAGAGGATATTCAATTTCAGAAAATCTACGAGGACGCGGTACGCCCCAGACATTTGCCGGGCGCCCGAACACAACCTCGTAGGGTGACAGTCCTGTCCTAGAATGCGCTGTTGTTCTTGTGAACAAAAGGGCTAATGGTAAAGCATCTGGCCACTGCAACCCTGTGCTCTCCTGAATCTTTGCCAATTTCAGTTTGAGAGTACCATTGTACTTCTCAACCGGACCTGCTGACTGGGGGTGATTTGCAGCGTGAAATTTTTGTCTGATATACAGTCCCTCACAAACTAACTAAATGACTTTCGCATTAAAGTGGCTTTAGTTATCACTCCAAATCAAACGGGCAAGCCAAAGCGAGGAAAGAACTCTTTCAGGAGTACTTTTCCAGTTGCTATGGCTGTGTTCTCTTTCGTGGGATAGGCCTCAACCCATTTACTGAATGCACAAACCACCACTAATACATAGTTCAAATTGTTGACTCGATCCATTTCCATTTCTATGTAATCTATCTGGAGGACCTCAAAAGGGAAAGTGGGAGGTGCAAAATTACCAGGTGGCGTAGGGGTACCTTTTCCAGGATTGTGCATCATGCACACCATACAATATTTGACCAAACGAGCGGCAGTTTCTGGGATATTATCATTTTGCCATACAGGGTCTAGCAACTTACAAATACCTTTAGCACTGATATGAGCTGGCCCATGGTGACTACGGGAAGAACATATGCATCTGGTAGCATCCATCTCTGTTTCCCTGACTTATCAGTCCAACACCCCTCCTTATCCAAACGTGCTGTGCTTTCCTGCCATATTGCCAATTCCTCAATCGTTGCCTCACTTTGTATCTCCTTGACACTTTCCAGCGTATCCTCAAACATGGTGACCTCGGGCACCCACCTAGCGGGACCTGCTACAAACATCCTTTTCATCTTCATCCGGGCTGTCTCCTTAGCTGTCTGGTCTGCAAAGGCATTCCCCTTAACCACATTGTCAGTAATTGTCTTTTGAGCGCTGCACTTTACTACCGCTAATTTCCTGGGGAGTGTCAAAGCCAACAAAAGCCTACGTATAAGGGGGCCATGCTGGATCTTCATCCCATGGGAAGTGAGAAACCCTCTCTCTGCCCAGAGCCACCCAAAATTATGGGCAACTCTGAAGGCATACTGACTGTCAGTATAGATATTGACAGCCAGTCCCTCACTCAACTTGCAGGCTCGAATAAGGGCAACAAGCTCTGCAGCTTGGGCCGACTGATAGGGAAGTCGTGACATCTCAACTACCGTGGACAGTATTGTGATTGTATATGCGGCGGTTGTAGTGCCATCTGGTAGCTTAAAGCAAGAGCCATCGACATATAGTTCCCCTTGGGGGTCAGATAAGGGTCACATAAGGGAACATCAGTCAAGTCTACCCGTCCTTTCGTCTCTTCCTCCGTTCGGAAGATACAATCATGTATGTCAATTTCTTCACTCTCAGAAGGGAGGGGTAGTAACGTGGCTGGGTTCAGAGTGGCACATCTTTTAATCGTGACATGTGGTGCAAAGAGAGTTAGCTCATAACCTTTCAGACGTGCACTGGTGAGGTGCTGTGTCTTGGTCTTATTCAAAAGAGTATCCACAGCATGGGGCACCATGACTGTGAGGTCAGTATCAAGTACGAGCCCAGCCGATTGTCTTATAGAGACGGCCACAGCCGCAACCGCTCTTATACAGCTCGGGGGGGCTCTTGCGACAGGGCCAAGAAGGGCAGAAAAATAAGCACACAGCCGTTGCTTACCTCCAAAGGCCTGTGTTAAAACAGAAAGCGCACAACGAGCCGTCTCGTGTATGTACAGCATAAACGGCTTTGCGTAATCAGGCGTACCAAGCACAGGCGCAGAGCAAAGCGCAACTTTCTATTGCTCAAAAGACTGCCGACATTCAGGTGTCCAAGGAGCAATACATTACCTGGAGGAAGCGTAAGGGAGTCCAATTGAGCTTTTAAAGCTTGACTATATATACTAGGGCACTAAGTACAGCCCTGAGGAGCTCGACAGAATCTAAAACTTCTGCCAGCTAGGGTAAAACCGAATAAGTACCTGCTAACTGGATGGATCGGAATACTAAAGAATGCATTTTTTAGGTCAATGACAAAGAAGAATTTAGCAGTAGAAGGAATCATCGTCAAAAGGGCAGTAATGTCAGGGACCACCGGGAACTGTGGAACTACTATTTTATTTATTTCGCGCGTCAATCACAAAACGATAAACATCTGGATGATCATCAGAGGAGCCCGAAGGTGCCCTCTTAAGAATGGGAAGAATAGGGCTATTGCACACATTAGCAGTCGTCTCCTCAACAACTCCTGACTTAATCAAATCCTGTATAATTTGTAACAAGGCTCGCTCCCCTGCCTGCGGTATTTTGTACTGAGGAATACAAGGCAAAATGGCATTGTTTTTAATTTTGATAGAAACTGGGGGTATCTGCAACAGTCCAACGCCTGTGTCACCCGTTGCCCACAACGTGGGCGGCACATCCTTAAATTCAACAGGATGGGGCGCATCTTTGGACAGACATTGCTTAGTACTGACCACATTCGGGCCCATCGTCATGTAAACACCCTCCGGAGAACAATAAATAGTAGCATGCAACTTCTTTAATAAATCTAAGCCCATCAGATTTTCTCCGCAATTAGATGTCAACAAAAATGGCGAATCCACAGTAAAAGGACCTATAGTCAGTGTAAGAGGTTTGGAAAAGGGGCTCACAACCGGTACACCAGAAAATCCTACCGAAACATTATTATGGCCAGACAGAGCTGCCTTGGGGACCAGTGAACGAGAAATAGAACTATTCATTGCACCTGTATCCACCAAAAATTCCTTAGCTGAGCCCTGCAAATCTGCAGTAACATAAGGACCGCGCTGACCTACAGGTATCTGAACTGGTCCCTCATCCTGTCCCTGGCTGTCCTAGCTGTGAGACATACCTGTCACCTCGTCTATATCATAGACATCATGATAATACTGGCCGCCCCTATTGTCATCGAAGTAGTTACTATCCGGGCGATCCAGCAACATTGCAGTATGCTGAGCTCTGTCCTGTCCACTAGCTCCACGACCCCGGCCACGAGAACCTCGTCCCCTAGGGGCCACGACTTTCTGCAACAACACCGGACACTCGCTACGCCAATGTCCCTCCTCCTTACAATACGCACACTGATTCGGCCCTACAGGTGTAGTATTCCGGCTAGTACGAGGAAGCTGTCGGGCCATACCACCACATCCTCTACCATTCCCTCGAGAAGCCTGCTGCAACAACACCTTTGTCTTCAATTCTTTATGCTTTTTCTCCACCTTCTCTTTCTCCTCATTTTCCCTGTGCTCATAATACTGTGCCATACTCAAAATTACAGAAGGGGAGGAGGTAGTCCAGGTGCTCTCCGAGGCCTGTAACTGAGCCGCGATCTCAGGAAGCAAGTTTGTAACAAATCTATTAACGAACAATCGGACACCTCCCTCCACCGACAAATCCTGGCCGCTAAAATCCCAAAACACACCTTCAAACCTAGTGAAAAAATCTGACACACTCTCATCCTTCTTCTGACGACATGCCGTTAACTTGTCCCAATCTACCCTTCTCCGTGGATTAAGAGAATGCATATAGGTAATAATTCGGCCAGGCAAAGCTAGTATCTTGGCCTTAGGCTTCTCACCAGGCTTCCTCTCCTGGTCCCATGCTTTAATCTGATCCCAGGTACCACCCAATTCCACAACATGGTCCTGTGTGTGCATCTGTCTCCAAATATCAACGGATGCTAAAGAAACAATTGATGGACGGAATGCTGGACAATGCAAACATTCACCCCCAGTCACAAGGATCTGGGTTAAATCCATCATTCTTTTGCTCACCACACCACCCCAGTTTGGACCCAGCCATATGCAAATCAGTCTTGACCCTGTTCCTTGTGGGAACAGTCCAGCCCGAACTGCCAAGCCAGGTCCTCCCTGGACCGGAAACAAGCATCCTGGGACCGGTTTCAGGGCATCACCCTTCTTCAGCCAGGCTAGCTTGAATCCAGTGGTGTAGTGAGCACGGGACCCACGTCTGGGCATACCCTTCCCACTTAGGGCGACAAATGCTAAAGAAACAATTGATGGACGGAATGCTGGACAATGCAAACATTCACCCCCAGTCATAAGGATCTGGGTTAAATCCATCATTCTTTTGCTCACCACACCACCCCAGTTTGGACCCAGCCATATGCAAATCAGTCTTGACCCTGTTCCTTGTGGGAACAGTCCAGCCCGAACTGCCAAGCCAGGTCCTCCCTGGACCGGAAACAAGCATCCTGGGACCGGTTTCAGGGCATCACCCTTCTTCAGCCAGGCTAGCTTGAATCCAGTGGTGTAGTGAGCACGGGACCCACGTCTGGGCATACCCTTCCCACTTAGGGCGACAAATGCTAAAGAAACAATTGATGGACGGAATGCTGGACAATGCAAACATTCACCCCCAGTCACAAGGATCTGGGTTAAATCCATCATTCTTTTGCTCACCACACCACCCCAGTTTGGACCCAGCCATATGCAAATCAGTCTTGACCCTGTTCCTTGTGGGAACAGTCCAGCCCGAACTGCCAAGCCAGGTCCTCCCTGGACCGGAAACAAGCATCCTGGGACCGGTTTCAGGGCATCACCCTTCTTCAGCCAGGCTAGCTTGAATCCAGTGGTGTAGTGAGCACGGGACCCACGTCTGGGCATACCCTTCCCACTTAGGGCGACAAATGCTAAAGAAACAATTGATGGACGGAATGCTGGACAATGCAAACATTCACCCCCAGTCACAAGGGTCTGGGTTAAATCCATCATTCTTTTGCTCACCACACCACCCCAGTTTGGACCCAGCTATATGCAAATCAGTCTTGACCCTGTTCCTTGTGGGAACAGTCCAGCCCGAACTGCCAAGCCAGGTCCTCCCTGGACCGGAAACAAGCATCTTGGGACCGGTTTCAGGGCATCACCCTTCTTCAGCCAGGCTAGCTTGAATCCAGTGGTGTAGTGAGCACGGGACCCACGTCTGGGCATACCCTTCACACTTAGGGCGACAAATGCTAAAGAAACAATTGATGGACGGAATGCTGGACAATGCAAACAATCACCCCCAGTCACAAGGATCTGGGTTAAATCCATCATTCTTTTGCTCACCACACCACCCCAGTTTGGACCCAGCCATATGCAAATCAGTCTTGACCCTGTTCCTTGTGGGAACAGTCCAGCCCGAACTGCCAAGCCAGGTCCTCCCTGGACCGGAAACAAGCATCCTGGGACCGGTCTATGGGGCCCCAAAAGGGTACAATACCCTTCATGGCATCTTCAAACTGTTGCAAAGTGCATAACATTTACATTTCAACAGTATTGAGGTGGAGAACACAACATTTTGCAGACAAATGAATGAATATCACAGAAAACCAGTTAACGAAGCAAACATGAGTTATATGACATTCTGAAGCACCTTCTCTAAAAGAGCTTATTCTAGCTCCCCTGGTGTGGTCCCAAAGAAAGTGAAAGGAGAAGAAGTCAGAATTCATCATTTATCAAGTCCCGAAAGAAGTTCAGTAAAAGACTTCTTTGATCAGATCAAGTGTTCGTTGCATAGCCCAATACAGACTGTCAATGGCGGCTAGTGGCATTTGACAGTGGTGAGGCGTAAAAGTTAGGGATGACTTTTAGGTAGCAAGCGAGCACTACATTTTCTTTTACTTTTTCCTTGTCATTATTTTGAAGACTATATACCCCTATGATGGTGGCCCCACCACACCCATTTGCACAGAATCACAATTAGAACTGGACTAAGTCACCACTGCCCTGTGCTCTCTCTGCAGAGAGGCCAAGGTTTGGATGGCCATGTATTCTGAACACGTTTTTGACCGACTGACAAGCACTGTGATAAACTTGCAGCGCCTTCAGCCTCAGCTCTAGAGATCTCAAGCCCAGCATAGACACTGGTGCGGATGGGACTCTATTCAAAGTATTGGTGATCAGTAATGAAAAACTACTCCGATACGTTGTGGCCTGGGATGTATAGTGAACTGGTTTATAAGGCGGCCTTATGCCACATTTCACCTTTAATCTTTCCATACAGTATTATAGCTTTTTTCATTTTGTTTTTAATTCGTCCGATTCAGGCATTAGTTTCATTGACACCGTGAGTCGCAGGTACCTATTGTTACCTTTAGTTCTAAGGCGATCAAAAATCACAGAGTAAGATGAAAATCCTTACCAGATACTTGTGTTGCATCATGTTTTTTATATTTATGACGCAAACTCGACCGGAAGGTGGTGGAGAGCTTTAAATGAGCACATTACACCACGTCACAATCGTTTTTGTTTTTTAGGCAGGGGAGATTGGCCCAGAATCAAAAGATGTAGTGCTGATGCTGAGACTCAAACCTGGTTCCTCAATCGCCAGCCCTGGCCTTCATGCCCCAGGGTGAGGAATCAAAACTCATGGACTGAGGTATAAAACTAGACCTGAGGTTTGATTTCCCAAGGGTGAGAGCAATTGGGGGGAAAGGGAATGGCATCAGAGCTTAAGGCATAAAAGCACAAGGAACCTGAAGTGCCCCCCTCTCTTTCCTCACAACCATTCTTTGCTAAAGAGGATCCATTGTGTAGTTCTTACAATACATACTTGGTTACAGATATCCGGGCCGGTACCTCCAGTAAGCGCCACAGGGCTGCGTTGCAGAGAGGTGGTCCAGGCCACGCCTCTTTTTACACCTCTCTGCAACGCAGCCCTGTGGCGCTTACTGGAGGTACCTGGTGGGCTAGTTGGCCCCCTGGGACCCTCAGGTTTGAAGAGGAATTAATTCCCCAACTTTAAACGCGCCACAGGGCGTGTTTGCACACATGTCACCTCAGACCCCGCCCCTCCCTTCACCACTGTGCAACGCGCCCGTGGTGCGTTTTAAGTTGGGGGATAAAGTCCCCTTGAATCCTGAGGGTCCCTGGAGTCCAACTAGCCCACCAGGTACCTCCAGTAAGCGCCACAGAGCTGCGTTGCAGAGAGGTGTAAAAAGAGGCGTGGCCTGGACCACCTCTCTGCAACGCAGCCCTGTGGCGCTTACTGGAGGTACCTGGTGGGCTAGTTGGCCCCCAGGGACCCCCATTATTGAAGGGGAATTCATTTCACAACTTAAAACGCGCCACAGGGCGCGTTTGCAGAGTGTTGCTGGGAGGGGGCGGGGCCTCGGCGCAATGCCGGCTTTTTTTTTTAATTATTATTTTTTTTAGAAGGGGGGCTGTGTGGCCCCAAACCTTTCCTATTTTATGGGCCCTGTGGACCCCAGCCCCCAGGGCCTGACCCCTATTTCTTCAACAATGGAAGGGGGCAGGGTGGCCCCCCTCCCGAGGCCATATTCGGCCACGGGGACCCCATCCCCCGGGGCATGGCCAGTGTTTATTTTTTTTTAAATATATTTGGAGGGGGGCTGCGTGGCCCCCCTCCTCAGGCCATTTATGGCCCCGGGGACCCCATCCCCCGGGGCCGGCCTTTGCGTGGTTTTTTAAATTTTTATTTCATTATTATGGGGGAGGGGGCCGCGTGGCCCCCCTCCCGGGCCACTTCTAGCCTTGGGGACCCCATCCCCCGGGGCCTGTCCTCTCTGTTGGGGACCGTGGGGGGAGCCCCAATGCCCCCACGGTCCCGCCGGCTCCCCGCGTCCTGCAGGAGCCGGCATTGCTTTTCCACATGGGGAGCTGCTGACATGCAGCTCCCCGTGTGGAAAGCAATCTGCTTTGCATTTTGGAAGCAAGAGCAGGTTTCCCTGCTCTCGCTTCCAAAATCAAAGCAAGCTTGCTATGGCAGGACGGGAGCCGCGAGGCTCCCGTCCTGCCATAGCAAACAGCAGTGTCCCGGGGGTGGGCACCCCGGGACACTGCAGGAGCCGGCCCTGGGGGGTGGCGGTCCCCAGGGCCATCACAGGCTACAGGAGGGGGGCCGCGCGACCCCCCTCCCTTCAATTACAAAGCCCTGGGGAGGTGGTGGTCCCCGGGGCTCGGAGGTCCGTAACGGACCCCCAAATTTGCATTTTAGTGCCCCGGGGAGGTGGCGGTCACCGGGGCGTGTGGGGGGCTCAAGCCCCCCCACACAGGTTTATTTTTAAATCAAAACAAGCCCCGGGGGTGGCGGTCCCCGGGCTGCGGGGGGAGCCGTGTGCCCCGCAAATAATTATTGAAAGCCCCGGGGGTGGCGGTCCCCGGGCCAAGGCCCCCACACATTTAAAAATTAGCCCCGGGGGTGGCGGTCCCGGGGCTGCGGGGGCTGCGTGCCCCCCGCAACTCATAAATCAAGCCCCGGGGAGGTGGCGGTCCCCGGGCAGTGTGGGGGCATTGGGGCCCCACACACACATTTTTTCAGTGCCCCGGGACCTGGCCCACCCGGGTGCTGAATAATAACGAGCGCGGGAGTCCGCGCTTCGTTTTTTTAAAATTTTCAGCCGAAATTCGCGCTGGGTGCACGAATCTCGACGATTTTCTTTTAGGAAAAATGCTTTTTTGGGCCCTGGGGGTCCTTGTGGGAACCCCTGAGCAGGCCTAGGGGGTCAGGGTGTTTCTACCCTGCCCCCTTTTCTTGTTTTTCGAGTTTGTTTTTCTCTTTTCTTGTGACTCGGTTCTGGACTGGGGGCCAACTAGCCCACCAGGTACCTCCAGTAAGCGCCACAGAGCTGCGTTGCAGAGAGGTGTAAGAAGGAGCGTGGCCTCTGAACACCTCTCTGCAACGCAGCTCCCTGGCGCATACTGGAGGTACCTGGTGGGCTAGTTGGCCCCCATTGACCCTCAGGACTCAAGGGGAATTAATCCCCCAATTTACAACGCGCCAGGGGGCGCATTTGCACAGTGGTGCATGGAGGGGGCGGGGCCTGACATACCAAGTGTGCAAATGCACCCCCTGGCACATTGTAAATTGGGGGACTAAGTCCCCTTCAATCCTGAGGGTCCCTGGGGGCCAACTAGCCAACCAGGTACCTCCAGTAAGTGCCAAAGAGCTGCGTTGCAGAGAGGTGTAAAAAGGGGCTTAGCCTCTGAACACCTCTCTACAACGCAGCTCCCTGGCGCATACTGGAGGTACCTGGTGGGATAGTTGGCCCCCAGGGACCCTCAGGATTCAAGGGGAATTAATCCCCTAACTTAAAATGTGCCACAGGGCGCATTTGCACACTTGTCACATCAGGCCCTGCCCCCTCCCTGCACCACTGTGCAAACGTGCCCCATGGCCCGTTTTAAGTTGGGGGATTAAGTCCCCTTGAATCCTGAGGGTCCCTGGGGGCCAACTAGCCCACCAGGTACCTCTAGTAAGCGCCAGGGAGCTGCCTTGCAGAGAGGTGGTCCTAGGCCACGCCCCCTTTTTACACCACTCTGCAACGCAGCTCTGTGGCGCTTACTGGAGGTAGCTGGTGGGCTAGTTGGCCCCCAGGGACCCTCAGAACTCAAGGGGACTTAATCCTCCAATTTACAACGCACCAGGGGGTGCGTTTGCACAGTGGTGCAGGGAGGGGGCGTGGCCTGATGTGACAGTGTGCAAACGCGCCCTGTGGCGCGTTTTAAGTTGGGAATTAAGTCCCCTTGAATCCTGAGGGTCCCTGGGGCCAACTAGCCCACCAGGTACGTCCAGTAAGCGCCACAGAGTTGTGTTGCAGAGAGGTGTAAAAAGGGCGTGGCCTCGGACCACCTCTCTGCAACACAGCTCTGTGGCGCTTACTGGAGGTACATGGTGGGCTAGTTGGCCCCAGGGACCCTCAGGATTCAAGGGGAATTAATTCCCCAAATTAAAACCCGCCCGGGGGCGCGTTTGCACAGTGGTGAAGGGAGGGGGCGGGGCCTGGTGTATACTTATGCAATCACTCCACCAAAACCCAAGCACTTATAAATTCACCATGCACTCTCCTTGCAGCACTCTAATCATCCAGTCACTACCCATGCACTCATGCAATGACCCATGCACTAACTCATGCACTGCTACAATACCCTGAGCAGTACCCATGCAGTCCAGCCATTGCCCTGTCACTACCCATGCACTCCTCCAATCACCCAGCGAGCACCATGTACTTATCCAATCACTCCGCCAAAACCCAGGCACTTATAAATTCACCATGCACTCTCCTTGCAGTACTCTAATCTTCTAGTCAGTACCCATGTACTCATGGAGTGACCCAGGCACTAACACATGCACTGCTACAATCCCCTGCGCACTACCCATGCAGACCTCTAACCACCTACACAGTACTGATTCACCCCTCCAATTACCCAGGTTGTACCCATGCACTCCAGAAATCCCTCTGTCACTACCCATGCACTCCTCCAATCACCCATCCAGCATCATGTACTTATCCAATCACTCCGCCAAAACCCAAGCACTTATAAAATCACCATGCACTGTCCTCGCAGCACTCTAATCATCCAGTCACTACCCATGTACTCATGCAATGACCCAGGCACTAACACATGGCAAATACAGAGGAGGTCATACTCATTACAGGGGTACCCCAACGCATAGTGTTCCCTAGTGTATGTAGGTGTTTTCACTGTATTCTAAGTGTCTTTTAGCATAGCACTGGCTCCGGTCCTGATTAGTCAGAGTCAGTTACCACCAGTACCCGTCACTAAAAAGTTGGGGGCACAGGAGGACTTTCTGCTCCTCTGTTGGTTCTTTCTGCACATCTCTTGCTTCTTCCTGCACTTTTCTTCGTCTTTCTGGACTTCTGTTGCCTCTTTCTGCATTTGTCTTGCTTCTTGCTGCGCTTTTCTTCCTCTTTCTTCACATGTTCTACCTTTGTAGGCATAGTTAGAAATTAGCATTTAAAAACCATTGAAATTCACTGAAAAAACCATAGGTTTCAGGCACGTTATAGTTAGAAATTAGCATTTAAAAAAACATTGAAATTCACTGAAACAACCATAGGTTTCAGGCACGTTATAGTTAGAAATTAGCATTTAAAAAACCTTACAAATTCACTGAAAAAACTATAGGTTTCAGGGACGTTATAGTTAGTTGGACATTTCACTCGTACAAAACCATAGAAATTCCCCTGTTATAGTTAGTTCAGCTAACTATAACTCGCGCCCCGCAATGCACTGCTGATGACGTCATATATTACATCATTCATGACATGGTCAGTGACATCACTGATGACATCACTGATGACATCTCAAATGACATCACTGATGACATCACTGGGCTCAAGCCCCCCCACACTGCCCCGGGGACCGCCACCTCCACGGGGCACTTAATATTTAAATTTGGGGGTCCGTTACGGACCCCCGAGCCCCGGGGACCACCACCTCCCCGGGGCTTTGAAACTGAAGGGAGGGGGGCCGCGCGGCCCCCCTCCTGGAGTCCTTGATGGCCCTGGGGACCCCCACCCCCCAGGGCTGGCTCCTGCAGTGTCCCGGGTTGCCCGCCCCCGGGACACTGCTGTTTGCTATGGCAGGGCGGGAGCCATGCGGGTCCTGCCCTGTCATAGCAAACTCTGGTTTGGATTTTGGAAGCGAGAGCAGGTTTCCTGCTCTCGCTTCCAAAATCCAAAGCAGATTGCTTTTCCACAAGGGGAGCTGCATGTCAGCAGCTCCCCGTGTGGAAAAGCAATGCCGGCTCCCGCAGGAGGCGGGGAGCCGGCGGGACCATGGAGGCATTGGGGCTCCCCCCACGGTCCCCATCACAGAGGCCAGGCCCCGGGGGATAGGATCCCCGGGGCCAGAAGTGGCCTGAGGAGGGGTGCCACATGGCCCCCACCTAATAAATATATAAAAAATATTTAAAAAAGACTGTCCATGCCCCGGGGGATGGGGTCCCCGGGGCTGAAATTGGCCTTGGGAGGGGGGCCACGCAGCCCCCTTCCCGTTAATCTTTTTAATAAATAAGGGTGCGGCCCTGGGGATGGGGCCCCCCTCCCCTGAAAAAAAAAGAAAGGCCGGCCCCGGGGGATGGGGTCCCCGAGGCCATAATTGGCCTGAGGAGGGGGGCCACAAGGCCCCCACCTAATAAATATATAAAAAATATTTTAAAAAGACTGGCCATGCCCCAGGGGATGGGGTCCCCGGGGCTGAAATTGGCCTCGGGAGGGGGGCCACGAGGCCCCCTTCCCGTTTATTTTTTTAATAAATAGGGGTGCGGCCCTGGGGGATGGGGTCCCCAGGGCCCCAAAAATGGTAAAAGAAGGGGGGCCACACAGCCCCCCTTCTAAAAAATAAAATATAGAAAAAAAGCCGGCATCTCGCCGGTGGCCCCGCCCCTTCCCTGCAGCACTCTGCAAACACGCCCCCTGGTGCGTTGCAAGTTGGGGAATTAATTCCCCTTGAATGCTGAGGGTCCCTGGGGGCCAACTAGCCCACCAGGTACCTCCAGTATGCGCCAGAGGCTGCGTTTGCAGAGTGGTGTACAAAGGGGCGTGGCCTCGGACCACCTCTCTGCAACGCAGCTCTATGGCGCTTACTGGAGGTACCTGGTGGGCAAGTTGGCCCCCAGGGACCCTCAGGATTCAAGGGGACTTAATCCCCCAAGTTACAACAAGCCAGGGGGTGCGTTTGCACAGTGGTGCAGGGAGGGGGCGGGACCTGATATCGCAAGTGTGCAGACGCGCCCACTGGCGCGTTGTAACTTGGAGGATTAAGTCCCCTTGAATCCTGAGGGTCCCAGGGGGCAAACTAGCCCACCAGGTACCGCCAGTAAGCGCCACAGAGCTGCGTTGCAGAGAGGTGGTCCGAGGCCACGCCCCTTTTTAAACCCCTCTGCAAACGCGGCTTCTGGTGCACTGCTGGTGGGGTGATAAGGTCCTCTTGTGTCCTGAGGACCTCAGGACACAAGTAGACTTCATCCCCCGAGCAGAAGTGTGCCAAGAGGCGCGTATGCAGAGTTTTGTAAAAAGGGGGCGTGGCCTCGGACCACCTCTCTGCAATCCAGCTCTCTGGCGCATATTGGAGGTACCTGGTGGGCTAGTTGGCCCCCAGGGACCCTCAGTATTCAAGGGGAATTAATTCCCCTACTAACAACGCACCAGGGGGCGCGTTTGCAGAGTGGTGGAGAAAGGGGGCATGGCCTTTGTCTACCTCTCAGCAATCCCACTGCGTGGGGCTTACTGGAGGTAAGAGGTAGGCTAGTTGGCCCCTAAAGGACCCCCAGCAGCGAAGGGGACTTCAATCCCCATCCAAGAGCTCGCCAGGGAGAGCGTTTGTAGAGTGGTGGGCAAAGGGGGCGTGGCCTGCTCTTCGAACTTAGCAATGCTGCTGTCTGGGACTTACTGGAGGTAATAGGAGGGTAGTTGGCCCCCAAGGATGTCCTTGGGGCCAACTACCCTCTTGTTACCTCCAGTAAGTCCCGCACAGTGGGATTGCTAAGACATCTTCGGGGGCCATGCCCCCCTTTCTCCACCATTCTGCAAACGCGCCTCCTGGCAGACTAGGGGATGGGGGATGAAGTCCAATTTACTCCTGAGGGACTTTGGGGACCAAAAAGCCCTACTGGTACCTCCTGTAAGCCCTACGCACAGGAATTCTTGAGCGCTGGTCGGAGGCCCAGCACCCTTTCTCCACCACTCTGCAAACGCGACTACTAGTTAAAGAAGTGTTTGCAATGTAATAGGTTTCGCATTTGCGAGAATTAGAGCTATTGGCGTTGTAAATGCAAATGTTTTTTACTAATGTTTTTTGGAGTGGAGTGGATGTACGTTGTATGTAGTGGAATTATGTGGTATTATGTGCAGTGAAATTATGTGGATAGAAAGTATGTGGTATTTAGTGTATAGGAATTATGTAGAGTGGGATTATGTGTTATGGAGAGTAATTATGTGGTATGGTAGTCTGTGTTGTGGAGTGGTAACCTCAGGTTTAGCCTTCCTCGTTTCCATAGAAGCTCAACTATGAACTCAGTGAGACAAAAAAAGATGGAATCACTGAGGAGCACTTGTGGACTTAGTCAGAGGTATGAGCAGGGCCACTGGAATTATGTGACTGTTTGGCTGCACCGACTTTCGCACAATTATACATTTTCTCCATTAGCCACATAATTCATCATCTGCACCCTAATCTGCAGATTTGAACAAAAAAAGCCTGTTTCTAGCTGAAACGGGTCAAACGTTACCAATATTGCAGCGACAAGTGTTACAGCGTGGTGGAAGGCCCTTTGCAAACCTAGAATGGTCACGTGTTACTTATTGCTAAATGTGGATGTTAAATTGGTACTAATGGTGTGCAAGCCACTCTTGCTTCCCTCTGTGCCTTTCTTGCCTCTTTCTGCATTTCTGTTGCTTCTTTCTGCACCTGTCTTGCTTCTTTCTGCAC
The DNA here is from genome assembly GCA_963921515.1 of Calotriton arnoldi. NCBI lineage: Eukaryota > Metazoa > Chordata > Amphibia > Caudata > Salamandridae > Calotriton > Calotriton arnoldi. The sequence goes on along the minus strand of CAWUFW010006686.1, from coordinate 333,352 downwards.
ACCTGTTGTCTCTTTATGTACCTCTTTTGCCTCTTTCTGCACTTTTCTTGGCTTGTTCTGCAGTTCTCTTCCATCTTTCTGCACGTCTGTTGCCTCTTTCTGCACCTCATTTGCTTCATTCTGCACCCCTGTTGTCTCTTTCTGCACTTGTCTTCCCTCTTTCTGTACCTTTCCTGCCTGTTTTTGTATCTCACTTGCCACTTTCTGCACTTTTCTTGCTTTTTTCAACACCTCTGTTGCTTCTTTCAGCAATTCTCTTGCCTCTTTGTGCACTTCCCTTGCCTGTTTCTGCACTTCTCTTGCCTCTTTCTGCACCCCTGTTGCTTCATTCTGCACTTTCCATGCTTCTTTCTGCACCTGTCTTGCTTCTTTCTGCACCCTTGTTTTCTCGTTATGTACCTCTTTTGCCTCTTTCTGCACTTTTCTTGCCTTTTTCTGCACCTCTCTTCCCTATTTCTGCACGTCTGTTGCCTTTTCTGCACCTCATTTGCTTCTTTCTGCACCCCTGTTGTCTCTTTCTGTACTCGTCTTCCCTCTTTCTGTACCTTTCCTGCCTGTTTTTGTATCTCACTTGCTCTTTCTGCACTTTTCTTGCTTCTTTCTGCACTCCTGTTGTCTCTTTATGTACCTCTTTGCCTCTTTCTGTCCTTTTCTTGCCTTTTTCTGCACCTCTCTTCCCTCTTTCTACACGTCTGTTGCCTCTTTCTGCACTTCATTTGCTCCTTTCTGCACCCCTGTTGTCTCTTTCTGCATTCGTCTTCCCTTTTTCTGTACTTTTCCTGCCTGTTTTTGTATCTCACTTGCTTCTTTCTGCACTTTTCTTGCTTCTTTCTACACCCCTGTTGTCTCTTTATGTACGTCTTTTGCCTCTTTCTGCACTTTTCTTGCCTTTTTCGGCACCTCTCTTCCCTCTTTCTGCACGTCTGTTGCCTCATTCTGCACCTCATTTGCTTCTTTCTGAATCCCTGTTGTCTCTTTCTGCACTCGTCTTCCCTCTTTCTGTACCTTTCCTGCCTGTTTTTGTATCTCACTTGCCTCTTTCTGCACTTTTCTTGCTTCTTTCTACACCCCTGTTGTCTCTTTATGTACGTCTTTTGCCTCTTTCTGCACTTTTCTTGCCTTTTTCTGCACCTCTCTTCCCTCTTTCTGCACGTCTGTTGCCTCTTTCTGCACCTCATTTGCTTCTTTCTGCACCCCTGTTGTCTCTTTCTGCACTCGTCTTCCGTCTTTCTGTACCTTTCCTGCCTGTTTTTGCATCTCACTTGCCCCTTTCTGCACGTTTCTTGCTTCTTTCTGCACCCCTGTTGTCTCTTTATGTACCTCTTTTGCCTCTTTCTGCACTTTTCTTGCCTTTTTCTGCACCTCTCTTCCCTCTTTCTGCACGTCTGTTGCCTCTTTCTTCACCTCATTTGCTTCTTTCTGCACCCCTGTTGTCTCTTTCTGCACTCGTCTTCCGTCTTTCTGTACCTTTCCTGCCTTTTTTTGCATCTCACTTGCCTCTTTCTGCACGTTTCTTGCTTCTTTCTGCACCCCTGTTGTCTCTTTATGTACCTCTTTTGCCTCTTTCTGCACTTTTCTTGCCTTTTTCTGCACCTCTCTTCCCTCTTTCTGCACCCCTGTCGTCTCTTTCTGCACTTGTCTTCCCACTTTCTGTACCTTTCCTGCCTGTTTTTGCATCTCACTTGCCTCTTTCTGCACTTTTCTTGCTTCTTTCTTTAGCCCTGTTGCTTCTTTCAGCAATTCTCTTGCCTCTTTGTTCACTTCTCTTGCCTGTCTGTGCACCTCTCTTGCCTCTTTTTGCACCTCTGTTGTCTCTTTCTGCACCTCACTTGCTACTTTCTACACTTCTTTTGCCTCTTTCTGCACCCCTGTTGCTTCATTCTGCACTTTCCATGCTTCTTTCTGCACCTGTCTTGCTTATTTTTGCACCCCTGCTGTCTCTTTATGTACCTCTTTTGCCTCTTTCTGCACTTTTCTTGCTTTTTTCTGCATCTCTCTTCCCTCTTTCTGCACATCTGTTGCCTCTTTCTGCACCTCATTTGCTTCTTTCTGCACCCCTGTTGTTTCTTTCTGCACTCGTCTTCCCTCTTTCTGTACCTTTCCTGCCTGTTTTTGTATCTCACTTGCTTCTTTCTGCACTTTCCTTGCTTCTTGCTGCACCCCTGTTGTCTCTTTATGTACGTCTTTTGCCTCTTTCTGCACTTTTCTTGCCTTTTTCTGCACCTCTCTTCCCTCTTTCTGCACATCTGTTGCCTCTTTCTGCACCTCATTTGCTTCTTTCTGCACCCATGTTGTCTCTTTCTGCACTCGTCTTCCGTCTTTCTGTACCTTTCCTGCCTTTTTTTGCATCTCACTTGCCTCTTTCTGCACATTTCTTGCTTCTTTCTGCACCCCTGTTGTCTCTTTATGTACCTCTTTTGCCTCTTTCTGCACTTTTCTTGACTTTTTCTGCACCTCTCTTCCCTCTTTCTGCACGTCTGTTGCCTCTTTCTGCACCTCATTTGCTTCTTTCTGCACCCCTGTTGTCTCTTTCTGCACTCGTCTTCCTTCTTTCTGTACCTTTCCTGCCTGTTTTTGCATCTCACTTGCCTCTTTCTGCACTTTTCTTGCTTCTTTGTACACCTCTCTTGCTTCTTTCGGCAATTCTCTTGCCTCTTAGTGCACTTCTCTTGCCTGTTTCTGCACCTATATTGCCTGTTTTTGCACCTCTGTTGGCTCTTTCTGCACCTCACTTGCTCCTTTCTATACCTGTGTTCCTTCTTTCTGCACCCCTGTTGTCTCTTTATGTACCTCTTTTGCCTCTTTCTGCACTTTTCTTGGCTTTTTCTGCACCTCTCTTCCCTTTTTCTGCACGTCTGTTGCCTCTTTCTGCACCTCATTTGCTTCTTTCTGCACCCCTGTTGTCTCTTTCTGCAATCGTCTTCCCTCTTTCTGTACCTTTCCTGCCTGTTTTTGCATCTCACTTGCCTCTTTCTGCACTTTTCTTGCTTCTTTCTATAGCCCTGTTGCTTCTTTCAGCAATTCTCTTGCCTCTTTGTGCACTTCTCTTGCCTGTCTGTGCACCTCTCTTGCCTCTTTTTGCACCTCTGTTGTCTCTTTCTGCACCTCACTTGCTACTTTCTACACTTCTTTTGCCTCTTTCTGCACCCCTGTTGCTTCATTCTGCACTTTCCATGCTTCTTTCTGTACCTGTCTTGCTTATGTTTGCACCCCTGCTGTCTCTTTATGTACCTCTTTTGCCTCTTTCTGCACTTTACCTGCCTTTTTCTGCACCTCTCTTCCCTCTTTCTGCACATCTGTTGCCTCTTTCTGCACCTCATTTGCTTCTTTCTGCACCCCTGTTGTTTCTTTCTGCACTCGTCTTCCCTCTTTCTGTACCTTTCCTGCCTGTTTTTGCATCTCACTTGCCTCTTTCTGCACTTTTCTTGCTTCTTTCTACACCTCTGTTGCTTCTTTGAGCAATTCTCTTGCCTCTTTGTGCACTTCTCTTGCCTGTTTCTGCACTTCTCTTGCCTCTTTCTCTACCCCTGTTGCTTCATTCTGCACTTTCCATGCTTCTTTCTGCATCTGTCTTGCCTCTTTCTGCGCACCCCTGTTGGCTCTTTCTGCACCTCCCTTGCTCATTTCTGCACCTGTTTTGCTTCTTTCTGCACCCCTGTTGTCTCTTTATAAACCTCTTTTGCCTCTTTCTGCACTTTTCTTGGCTTTTTATGTACCTCTCTTCCCTCTTTTTGCACGACTGTTGCCTCTTTCTGCACCTCATTTGCTTCTTTCTGCACCCCTGTTGTCTCTTTCTGCACTCGTCTTCCCTCTTTCTGTACCTTTCCTGCCTGTTTTTGCATCTCACTTGCCTCTTTCTGCACTGTTCTTGCTTCTTTCTACACCCCTGTTGCTTCTTTCAGCAATTTTCTTGCCTCTTTGTGCACTTCTCTTGCCTGTTTCTGCTCCTCTATTGCCTCTTTTTGCATCTACTTGGCTCTTTCTGCACCTCACTTGCTCCTTTCTACACTTCTCTTGCCTCTTTCTGCACCCCTGTTGCTTCATTCTGCACTTTCCATGCTTCTTTCTGCACCTGTCTTGATTCTTTCTGCACCCCTGTTGTTTCTTTATGTACCTCTTTTGCCTCTTTCTGCACTTTTCTTGGCTTTTTCTGCACCTAGCTTCCCTCTTTCTGCACGTCTGTTGCCTCTTTCTGCACCTCATTTGCTTCTTTCTGCACCCCTGTTGTCTCTTTATGCACTCGTCTTCCCTCTTTCTGTACCTTTCCTGCCTGTTTTTGCACCTCACTTGCCTCTATCTGCACTTTTCTTGCTTCTTTCTACACCTCTGTTGCTTCTTTCAGCAACTCTCTTGCCTCTTTGTGCACTTCTCTTGTCTGTTTCTGCACTTCTCTTGCCTCTTTCTGCACCCCTGTTGGCTCTTTCTGCACCTCACTTGCTCCTTTCTGCACCTGTCTTGCTTCTTTCTGCACCCCTGTTGTCTCTTTATGTACCTCTTTTACCTCTTTCTGCGCTTTTCTTGCCTTTTTCTGCAACTCTCTTCCCTCTTTCTGCACGTCTGTTGCCTCTTTCTGCACCTCATTTGCTTCTTTCTGCACCCCTGTTGTCTCTTTCTGCACTTGTCTTCCCTCTTTCTGTACCTTTCCTGCCTGTTTTTGCATCTCACTTGCCTCTTTCTGCACTTTTCTTGCTTCTTTGTACACCTCTGTTGCTTCTTTCAGCAATTCTCTTGCCTGTTTCTGCACTTCTCTTGCCTCTTTCTGCACCCCTGTTGGCTCTTTCTGCACCTCACTTGCTCCTTTCTGCACCTGTCTTGCTTCTTTCTGCAGCCCTGTTGTCTCTTTATGTACCTCTTTTGCCTCTTTATGCACTTTTCTTGGCTTTTTCTGCACTTCTCTTCCTTCTTTCTGCACCCCTCCTGCCTTTTTCTGTACCTCTCTTGCCTCTTTGTGCACCCATCCTACCTTTTTCTGCACCCCTCTTGCCTCTCTCTCCACCCCTCTTCCCTCTTTCTGCACTTCTGTTGGTTCTTTCTGCACTGCTCTTGCTTCTATCTGCACCTTACTTGCCTCTTTCTGCACTTCTCTTGCTTCTTTCTACACCTCTGTTGCTTCTTTCAGCCATTCTCTTGCCTCTTTCTGCACTTCTCTTCCTTCTTTCTGCACCCCTCCTGCCTCTTTCTGTACCTCTCTTGCCTCTTTGTGCACTTCTCCTACCCCTTTCTGCACCCCTTTTGCCTCTTTTTATACCTCTGTTGGTTCTTTCTGCACTGCTCTTGCTTCTTTCTGCACCTCACTTGCCTCTTTCTGCACTTCACTTGCTTTTTTCTGCACCTCTTAGTTAGAGGTAGTTTTAATCCCCCTGCCCTATTATGTACTAGGGCCATACAGGGGAGGTCATGCCAATCACAGGGGTACCCCAACCCATAGTGTACCCTAGTGTATGTAGGTGTTTTCACTGTATTCTAAGTGTCTTTCAGCATAGCACTGGCTCCAGGCCTGGTTAGTGAGAGTCAGTTACCAACAGTACCCGTCAGCAAAAAGTTGGGGGCACAGGATGACTTTGCAACAAGGCCTCTTTCTGCTCCTCTGTTGGTTCTTTGTGCACATCTCTTGCTTCTTTCTGCACCTTTCTTTGTCTTTCTGGACTTCTGTTGCCTCTTTCTGCATTTCTCTTGCTTCTTTCTGTGCCTTTCTTCCTCTTTCTGCACATGTCCTACCTTTGTAGGCATAGTTAGAAATTAGCATTTAAAAAACCTTTGAAATTCACTGAAAAAACCACAGGTTTCAGGGACGTTATAGTTAGAAATTAGCATTTAAAAAACCTTAGAAATTCACTGAAAAAACCACAGGTTTCAGGGAAGTTATAGTTAGTTGGACATTTCACTCGTACAAAACCAGAGAAATTTGACCGTTATAGTTAGTTCAGCTAACTATAACTCGCGCCCCGCAATGCACTGCTGATGACGTCACATATTACATCATTCATGACATGGTCAGTGACATCACTGATGACATCTCAAATGACAAAATCTTTTGCCATTTCTACAGCAAAGTCCTCAAGCATAGGAATAGCACAGTGCTATCCATGCCGAGCTATTAAATGACAAAAGCCATTTACCACTCCAGGCACAGTATTACAGCTTTGTATTGGTAAAATACCATCCAAGCCAACCTGAAATGAATCAAAGCAACCCCTGACACGTGTTTCGCTGTCTTTACAGCTCTTCAGAGAGGTTTAGCTTTGTCCAGACACAAAGGAGCACCCAGTATAAGTTAAAAGAATACCCTTGCAGGCATAGAGTGACGCATAAATTATGCAAAAAAGAAGAAGAGAACTCTGGGTAGTTCCCAAGTTTAGGTGGAAGGCAGCTTCTGTATAGAGCACCCTCAACACCAGCGACACTCTAGATTTGCTCACCTCAAATGTCTGTTTTTCTATCAAATATATATATATATATGTTGCCAAGGTATATAAAAATGTGTTAAATATAGTACACTTACACTTATCCGTATACACTTATCTTCTCGATATTTTGGTTTTTGATATTCCGGCTATGATATTTTAGTATATCAACATTTCCCACACTACATACAGGTTGTATACCATAAAAGGATGAAGTAATACCAGTTCATGAGAATAAACCAATCCATGGGCAATGATTTCAATAGTTGAAGAAGAGCATGCTTCATAGATAGGCTTTTGGAAAAGGCGTGAGTTCATATGGTGAAAACAGTCAGTGTGAAAGGAAATTTCTTGAATTAACGTAAATGTGTTTGAAAAAGATTTATAAAAATATGTGTCTTATTACGAATTAGTCACATTTACAGAGCGTGAACATAGCTGCAAAGTAATGGAGCACAGGCCAAGAACAGTGTAATGAAGCAGTGTAATGCGAATACAAATGGAGGGAGTTATTTAGGAGCAGCAACAGCAGGGCTCGAGTCGAAGGTAGACGGGGGTAGATGCCGTATACCCACTATGCTGCAAAGCTGGCAACTTCTCCTTTTTCTGAAATTCACAGAAATATGCTGTACTCGTCCCGGTGTCATTTTTTGACAATGGGACACTTTCAGCAGCGCCTGCATGTTGTCTGCTTTTGTTTGGAGCAGCACCATGCCGGCGGGGAAAGAGCTTATCAGATGCAAGGTGGGCCCATAACAAAAGCCGAAGTTAAGGGCCTCTTTTTGTTGGAGTATCCTGGCTGGGAGCTATCAGGAGCCTCACACCTAGATGCAATGGAGGGGAAACAAAGGCACACCCCATATCACTTCCCAGGTACTTAAGAGAGAAATGCTTTTTACTTTGTTCAGTCTCTGTATATAACAGATATATATGCATGCATTCTAAGACTGTCAGATGTGTCACCCCAGAATTTGCCACTATTTTGTTTTATTTACTTTTGAGTGCTTTAGCACTACTGTAGTGCTAAAGTGCTATAAAAGAAATAAAACAAAATAGTGGCGCTTAAATTGTTATTTGTGTACTCTATAATGGATGTGCTACATAAAACAATGAGGATTACAAGGTGTGGGAGCCACATGCCCCTTCATACCTCAATGAGCTATATTAGAAGTATTACAATTTATGAACTATAAATAGCAAAAGGATCTCTGTCTGAAAAGCAGTACCCACTTACCCATTTACATAAAATAAAAATCTGTCAACTTCGTGTTATATAATGTGCTTTGCAGGAGACATATTAACCCTCTAAGGTACTTTGATTCAAAACTAGGACTAGGCAAAACACAGATCTCTCCAGCAAATATGTCATCCTCCAGAGTTATCTTACCATTATTATTATTCCCTGAGATTTAGCTGGCACACAAAGATCTCTGCAGCACATGTCTTACCCCCATAAGATATTCTAAAATACAGACATTGCAACCAATTAAGCAGAACAGATTTACTACCACATTTCTCCTTGTTGCCAATTTCTTTGTGGCCGGGTTTAAAAAGACTAAGGGCCAGATGTAGCAAGCGAAATAGCGATCGCAAACGCTGAAATTCGCAGAATATCAGCGTTTGCGATCGCAATTTAGCTGTGTGCAATGTAGATAGGCAAATACCTACTTGCAAAATAAGGAATTGCAAAAATTGCGATTCCTTATTTTGCACAAGCATTTAGAAAATCGCAATTTGCGATTCCCTAAATGCTATGCTTGTAGACATCGCAAATTGCGATATTGCCTTAAGGAATCGCAAATTACCACCAACTTGAAGTTGGTGGTAAGTTGCGATTTCCTTTAAAAAAGCACTTTTTTGCTTATTTCAAAGTGCCATGTGGCACACATACATGCCCTTAGGGCATGTATGTGCGCCACAAGTGCACACATGCACAATTCAGGGGTGCAACAGGGTGTCCTTTTGGAACCCTTGCACCCTTGAAATTGCGCGCGCAATTCCCATTCATTCCTATGGGCTTCTTGGCCCATAGGAATGAATGGGAAGCCATTCCTTATTTGCGACTCGCAATTTGCGAGTCGCAAATAAGGAATGTGTAGGAATCGCTAAAATTATTGAGATTCCTACCCAGTGCTTAATTTGTGCCGGTGCTTTCCGGTGCTTAGCACCAGCACTTATTCATCAGGGCCGGGTCTACACTCTGCACGTCACATATTGCATTGAAGTTGATACTGAATTCAATTGACATATTTAATTTACCTCCTCACTGTAAGTAGACTCAGCGTCAGCGCAGCCGCACTGCCGCAGACTAGTGTTGTCCAGTTCTCTTCTCTTGACCGTCTCCCGAGTGAGTCCCGGTCAGTTGCGGGCCTTGCGGCAGCGGCTGAAACTGAGCCTGAGCCAAGTCACTCCTACATTAGGAGATTGAGATTCATAAAATGTTGCTTGATTGATGGCCGCCCTTACTTCAGTGTTGCCGGTGGGCTGGACACTGATTCATTGGGCTGGATTTTGGTTCTGCGGGGGCAGGGGCTGTGCGGCAGCGTGCGCAGATTTTTTCCAGATTGCCACGCCCCAGCATACTTGCACGCGCTCCCCACCGCGAGTCTCATCGGTTCAAGGCAAGCCACAGGCACAACCAGTTACTGAGCAATACCACCAGGGGCCCAGTCCCGACTCCCGCCTAACAGGAACCACTGAGTCAGTCAATAAGGCAGTGAGTGTCCCGGCCGGCCACTGGAGCCCGGCCCTCTTCGGGTACAGCACAGGTAAATTAACTTTAAGTACTAAGTTAAGTAGTAGCCACTGCCAGTAGCCATGATGCCAATAATATGATTTGGGCAGACTGGATTTGGTTCTGCGGGCGGGGCCTGTGTGGCAGCGTGCGCAGATTTTTTCCAGATTGACACGCCCCAGCATACACGCACGCGCACCCCACCGCGAGTCTGATCCGTTCAAGGCAAGCCACAGGCACAGCCAGTTACTGTGCAATAGCAGGGCCAGTCCCGCCTAACGGTTACGGAAACCAGTCGGTCAATAAAGGGAGGCAGTGAGTGGGCAGTGTGTGTCCCGGCAGGCGCTGGCCTGGCCCACCACGAGTACTGTACAGCAGGTAATTTAAGTACTGTATAAGTTAAGTCATCACCATGCCAAACCAACGCTGCTTTTTTTTTGGAGCGTGGTGGCGTGACAGTCATCAGGTCACCGTGGTGGTGGTAGCTGAGTCCGGCTCCACAAAATTCGATGATCATGAATATGATGCAGACTGATGCACTCATTGCATTGCACTGCACGGCCTGGCCTAGTAGCAGCCACCGGCGGAACACTTATATCATGATAGGGGCGGGCCCGGCCGGGGTTAAGTTAAAGTCCTGCCCGGCCGGGGTTAAGTTAAAGTCCTGCCCGCCCGTCCCCTGCCTTTGAAGTATCGTCCCTCCCCGCTTCAGAGAGAGTACTGGGCTAAATCTGTGGAGGCTGGCAAAAAACGGGCTCGTCTGACTGTGTCTCGCTCTCGCAGTCTTTGAATGCCCGCTCTCGGCCCAGGGATGGCAGCAGAGAAGCTGTAAGTAAAATTTTTAAAAAGTAGCTAAAGTCTGTTCTCGTGGGTTTAGGATTACCGAGTATTTCAACTTCTAAATCTAACCCCGCCCCTGGCCTCAGCACGCACGGTCTTGTAGACCATAAGTAAACTACTAGTCCCATAATGCTTGGTGCTGTTGTCAGCAAGACCCAGGAATGGCAAGCTGACGGTTACCATTATTCCAAAAATCCATCCAAAGAATGCACTGGTGACCAGGTAACCTACGGCAGGGGTCACTCGGGGCAGAGCGCACGTCGATAATACCAGGCAGGGCAGGGCACATTCCTCTCCCAACAGCACTACCCTCCGTCTACTGCACGCTGAATACGGCAGCCCACCCTGTCTGTTCTCATCAAGGCCACTGGAATTATGCGATGATTCTGATGCCGCTGCGTTTTTTGCATAATTATATATTTGACACATAATTCACCATCTGCGGATCATTTGCAGATTTTAACAAAAAAAAATGTTTTCATTGGCTCAAACGTTTCTGAAGTTACTAAAAGTGCAGGGACACAAGTTACTGCGCAGTGGGTTGCCCTTTGCATAGCTTGACTGGTCACCTTTCTGTTGCTACTGCTATATTTGAGTGTTGAACTGAAACCAGTAAGGTGCAACCAATGCCCAGACAGTGTTAACAAGTGTAAAAATGACAAAATAGTGAGTTAATACTATCATAAAATGTGTCGCATAATTTTCTCAACCCTATCGCATGATTTGGCCTTCCCCTGCCACATATTCCCAGTGGTCTTGGTTATTATAAGGTCTCTGCTTTGTTGCTAACGCTTACACTACTGTTATAATATACTGAGCGCGAGCTCCCCATTACGTACCCAAACCAGTATTGTAGCTCCTAAACCATTGCACCTGCACGAAGCGCTGTGACACGCTCCTTGGCCTTTTTCGTGCCACTACAAACCCACAAATATTAGTGCTCTCACTAGTGAACAGTGCACTCCTCTCTGCAAGAGGAGCATTAACCCACCGAGCTGCGGTCGGTATTACCCTCCCGGTTATGTCCTGCCTCCCAGGGAGGGCTGCGCTGTTGCAGACTTTAGTATAGTGCTCCGAGAGGGGCTGGATCCCTCCAGTCGCTGGGGATTAAGAAGGGTGGCTAAAGCTGTTGGGGGGAGGGGGGGTCTGGAGGAGGCTGCCGGGTCACGCGCTTCACCACTGCACTTCTTAGATTCCAGGAGCGTGAGTGGGGGGGCTGGTAATCAGCGCTCTGTTGGTGGGGGCCCAGGGCTGTGCATTTATGCCCCACTTGTCTTTACCCCAAATGAGTAGCTAAGCTGAGCTCTTGTTTCAGGTCTGACTCCAGATATTATTCATGGATGTGTACCTTCTCTTTGCTGTCCTAGAAATCTGCTCTTCTGAACTGCTGATTCAGTATATTTACTTGCTAAATGCGAAATCTTCTAATGATAAAATTCCACATTTTGTGTTACATGGCCGTGTAGGCACACACAGATGCCATCCAAAAACCTGACATGCCTCATGCGTGTTTTAATCTGCCAAAATAAAGAAAAAAAAATTATAGCCAAGACCCGATTCCAACTTAAAAACGTACAGCTAAAAGTCAGCATGTTTCTGGTAACAGTTTCTCCACCTTTCTCTTTGCATAGCTTATTTGGAGCTCTCTCATCATGCCCTTTGTACCTAAATCTAACTGTTCCCTTCAGGTCGTACTTGCATCAAAGACTAGTACAATGGCGTCCACCCCATGGCATTTCTATGACTGTGTGGTTTGTCACTTACTTCTGGTAATACTCCTGTCAACAGAAAAGCCAGATGACGCAATACAGTTGTTAGCATATCACTGATTTATTTATTCGAAGTACTAGAATTTGCAAAGCAGTATATTTTATAGGCTGTGAACACCATCATACAGAAGCTTATTTTTTTTAATGAGATGGGTAAAATAGCTGCCTTTAAAAGCATAAGCTTATTCAGTACAGTAAAACAGAAAATGACAGTTCGTGATATGTGCTAAGCATTCTATGATTTGAATAATGCTACTGCCGTTCCTCTTTGGTTTGATGTACAGAGCTGCGCTGCCCTCGAAATTAAGTTTGTGATCTAGAAAATCCATCACAGTGTACACTTATATCACAACAGGCGGACAGGGCCTGGCTGGGGTTAAGTTAAAGCTGCCCTGCCTGGCCCCTGTCCTTGAAGTATCCTCCCTGCTTCAGAGTGGCTAAATATCTGTGCAGGCTGCCAAAAAACGGGCTCATCTCGCAGTCCTGGAATACCCTTCCCGCCATTAGGTATGGTACGCGGGAAATGGAATAGGGTAGCCACGCCGCCTTTGGTCACACTAGAAAACCTCTATCACAAGCTTTCCCCTTATACCACAGTCCATGCTATTTGGTGCAATGGGGCAGTTTTATTTCTCTTCCGAACAAGGATCCCAATCCACCCAAATAGAACAACGCCCCTGTCCCTGTGTGCTGTGTAGCAAGCATTAATTATAAATAGCTTCGATCGATCAGTTCAAACTTCAACCTTTCGAGTCAGACCTGGACAAGCGGCACATCTAATATTAAAATCTTTTGACTGCTTTCATGTCATTGTCCCTCCTTTGTGTCTATGCTTCTCTCTGCACTGGATGAATGTTCTAGGTCCTTAAATTACATGGATTGGAAACAAAATGGTGCAGAGCCCAGGCAGTTTCTGAACTGCATAAGATGGTGGATAGCTTGAGGGAGGGACATAATAAAGACTACCCAACAAGGGTAGAAAGCAGGATGAGACAGACAGGTAAAGAGTGGTGAGCCCAGTACTGGCCCACTGGGTGAGCCTGAGCCGTGAGGTCAGATACCGAGAGAGAGATGATGGAGCAAGAGATGGGCGTGTGAGTAAGTGGGTGGAGCCAGTTGAGGGAGTGGGTGGAGCCGGAGAAAAGTGGGTGTGGCCTCCGACAAACATTTGAGCACCTGCACTTCATATTTTACAAATTAAGCACTGTTCCTAGCATTTTGCGAGTCCTTAATAGCGATTCCCTAAAAATCGCTATTAAGGACTCGCTAAACTGATTTTACCTACATCTGGCCCTATGGGCCATATGTATAAAGCCAATTTGCGATCGCAAACGCCAAAATTCGCAGAATTTCAGCGTTTGCGATCGCAAATTAGCAGTGTGCAATGTAGCACACTTAAACCCCCTCGCAAAATAAGGAATCGCAAAATTTGCAATTCCCTATTTTGCGATTGCATTCAAGGAATCGCAAATTGCGATTCCTTAAATGCAATGTAAGAAGCACAAAGAAAGTGCGATTTGGCCTTAAGGAATCGCAATTTACCACCAACTTCAAGTTGGTGGTAAATTGCGATTTCACTTAAAAATGCAAATTTTTGCATTTTTTTAAGTGCCATGTGGCGCACATACATGCCCTTAGGGCATGTATGTGTGCCACATGTGCACACATGCACATTTCAGGGGTGCAACAGGGTGTCCTTTTGACACCCTGGCACCCTTGAAATTGCATTCTCAATTTGCGATTCTCTAATTGGGAATCGCAAATTGAGAATGTCTTCCCATTCATTCCTATGGGCCTCCTAGCCCATAGGAATGAATGGGAAGGTATTCCTTATTTGCGAATCTCAATTTGCGATTCGCAAATAAGGAATATGTGGGATTCGCAAAATTATTTGCAAATCCCACATACATTGCATTTTGCGATTCTCAAATTGCGATTCGCAGAAAATTGCAATTTGAAAATCGCAAAACTGTATTTTGTTACATATGGCCCTAAATGTATAAGTTGAGGCCCAGATTTTGCATCTGGGTTTAGTCAATATTTTGGCACAACTCCAATGCAAAATCTAATTTGTTAAATATTGTAATGCGCTCAAATGTACTCATGATAGACCTGCTTAACATATGTGAGGTCTTCAGATCTGATGTCACTTCCTGTGAGGTCATGGGTTGTGATGTACCTTCCTGTGATGTTACACGCAGTGATGTCACGTGCGGTGATGTCACACCCATTCTGCCTAACTTAGTGAGTTACCACTTCTTTTCTAAGGACTTGAGCTCTGAGCAACAGGGCTAGCCGCTTAGTGGGAGGGGAGGGTCAAGAGGTGGAATAAGGTTGAAAAAGGTGGTGGGAGAACTGAGTTGAAAAGAAGTTGGCCAAGGGATGTATGCTGCTTGGATGAAAGAGGTACATGTACGTAGGAAAGGTTGGATGTGGGGATAATCATATCATATATGGGCAGAATGTAATACTGTAGGCTGTAGAAGGGCAGGAGTGAGTACTGTCTTTGGGAGGCATTGGTAACCAGGTGGTTATATGGGGAAGAGATGTAGTTGAGTGACAGGGTCAATTATGCTAGTTGGATGCTAGAGGAATCAACTAGCCTCTTTTAAATGGGATCCAGTCACTTGGGGTTTACTTTGTCACAAAGGGTTGTTCAAAAGGGGTCTTTAGTTATTTCTGAGTGGAAGAGGGATATATATAAATAATAATTCAGTCATCCTTCATGTTGAGGTTGGAAGATTTATTGCTGATGCCTCTTTGGTGCCAGTGAACACTTTCTGATAAGGAAGTTGTTTAATGACGTGAGTGGAGGCGTTCCCTTACCTGTATTGATGAATATTTTACGGCATGATGGGTACTGCTCTCTGAGGCATGCAGTGCTTAATTTGTAAAAAACATAAGTGTCGGAGCCCTCACCAGGAGGCCACTACTGCTTTCACCACGCACTGGCCTTGCTACCACTGCCAATGACAGTAACAACACAACTACTAAACCTATACGCCTATAAATGTGACTATTCAGACTATTCCAGCCCCCCAAAGCTTGGCTTGGCTAGGACGGCAGGTATTAGTCATTTTAAATGTATATTGGATTAATAAACAACAGTTGAGCTCATCTTTAAAATAGACAAACAGTGCCACCATGTGGCTGACTGTCATAAGTGCCAGTGTTGACAATTAAGTGCCGGTGCCGAGCACTGGAAACCATAGGCTCAAATTAAGCACTGGAGGCCTGAGGCTTTCACCACAGCGTAACCTGTCTGACATCTGAAGCTGTGAGGTATATGCAACATAGTTTCACCTGTGCTCTATAAACCTGCAACTGAAGAAGTAAGAACGACAGAGAAGAAGCAGACGGAAGAAAGAGAAGAAAGACAGGACAAGGAGGAGAATGTAAGAGAGGAGAAGGAAGGGAGGGGGCATGGCACAAGTGGGATCACAAGAAGTTGAAGGAACAAACTGTAGCAGACAGAGGAGTGACTGAATCTGGAAGGAAAGAGAAATGCCGCAGACAAGGAAACCCCAAGCACACACGCTGATGCTGTATCCTCGGAACGACAGGTCCTACCAAGAACAGAACAATGAAGGAGCCTTCTGAAGGCTACCGTCTGCCACAGGCAGGGCACGAGTCTGGGGTACACGTGGGTGGGCGGAGTCCCCCCACTAATTTTAGAGGAGGGACGCCGTCCCCTTTAGCCAGAGGCCGAACAAGTTTCAAAAGTGCCCTTTTGATTCTAAAACAGCAAACTGCACACTGGCCGTTTCTGAAGCAGAGAAGCACGTTTATTGTCGTTTTTAATTTCTCGTGTATTTTCAGACATAGCCTATTACAAGTATGTTAGGGTTTGCAGGTGGTGTTATATCCACCGCCCAAACTCCTACAGGCTCACATTGCCTGGGGAAATAGGCCTTCTAAAGAAACTGTTAACGTGCGCTCATTAGTAGTGAGATGCATGCATCTACATTTCAAAAGCCAGGTTGGCCATGTTCGCCTTTTCCTGGTAAACATTCACACTTTTCAAAACTATTTGAGTCTTCGTAGGACAAGGGCCAGAATGGTCTCGTCGGCCGGTAAATGGGTGCAGTCACTTAGTGTTAACATAACTACTTTTACATTTCATAGCAGAATGTAAAAAAATAAGGTTTTGGCAACTTAAAATTATAAATTACAGTGAAGAGGAGTGAAAATAAAAAAGGCATACATTTACCAATTTCATTTTATTTTGCTTTCTATACTGCAGCCAAGTGTCTCCAGGTCAGCTTCTCTTGGCTTTTCACACACCAACCTGTTGCATTGTGAGGATTGTATTTTGGATTTTAAAGCTGCCACCATGGTCTCCAAATTGTGCTGTGTAGAGTGATCCTGGCTAAAAAGTTAATTCTGGTTGAAGGTGTCAATAATGGTATGCCGCCCCTTGACAAAACATTTTACAAAATGCTCAATTGCATTTTTAAAGCTGTTTTTGCTTCTTTGATATGCAAAACCAAAGGGAACCCTGGTACACATTTTGTGAGTGTTCAGCCTTTGCATCATGCATTAAAACAAGCATTCAAAAAAATGGCAATCATGTTGCCCTCATGTAATGGAAAGGTTTATATCAAGCTTCATTAACTCACAATCTAGAAACTGCATGGCATGCAGCACTGCAAGCTTCTATAACCAAACAATGATATGCAGCAGGTGTCAGCAGCAAGAGTAGCAGTAAAAGGTTCCATCACAAGCAGAACATGAGCAACATAGCAAGAGTACGGGATTATCTCCTTCACAGAAAAAGTACAATTTAACCATCAGTGGTGCAAGCTTCTCTCCCCACAAAACAGGTACACAATGAGAAGTGACAGCTTATTGTAGTGTAATAGTATTTATATTGTGATTACTACCCCTAGCCAGGCATAGAAACTCTCTTACATACTCCTACTTCTTACTTATATCATCCTCTTCAGCTTCTAGGGAAAGGATTTTTGCTGTGCTTCAAGAAGGTACCATAACCTCTAGGAATGGTGCTACACTTGCTATTTGCATTGGTAATAGGATATCCCCTGAAGGAGGACCTCTAGGCACCCGCCTGTTACTGCCTTTACCTCAAAAATGTTCCTTTGCCCTCCTCTTTCTCACTTATTATACACTCTTTTCCCACACTCCTTCTCCAACAGCATCAATTCACCCTTCTCCTTACACGGTCTCACCACACTCTCACCCTCCCCATCCCCTTTTTCTGTCTCACATATTCTCCACTTAGCCTTCTATCTATTCTTTCTCCACACACCCTCCATTTTTCTACATTTTCTGACGCCCGTGATCTTCCTTCCTACACTGTACTGCATACACTTGCCTCACTCTTCCTCACTCTCGTCTCCTTCAGACCTTTCTCAAAATGTTCTTAAAATTAATATTCCACATCTTCTATTTCTGATTTTCACTCCCTTGTACGAGTCTATCACCACATGTTCTCTGATTTGCTGTCTGTCTGTCTCACACACACTCGTAAAATGGCTTTCTTCTACCAGCGTCCCCTGATAGGGTCCGTCCCCCCTAGGGGGGGACGGACCCTAACAGGGGACGCTACATTTTGATTCTACATCGTGCTAGGGGGGACGGACCCTAACAGGGGACGCTACATCTTGATTCTACAGTGTGCTAGGGGGGACAGACCCTAACTGGGGACGCTACATCTTGATTCTACAATACACTCTTTGATCAGAGTGAGACCCTTTTTAGCAAGCTACAAACTGAATACGGAAGTAATATTTGGAGAACTTAGTGCATGCTCTTTCACCTATTTACTTTCTCCTACCAGCCTCACTAAACGTTCTTCTCTCTCACACCCCACATTCTCTTAAATCCAACTATCCCTCTTAAATCCTTCTCATACACTCACCTGACTCTGAGGTCATAAACTCCCTCAAACTCTGCCTTCTCTCTTTCATGCATCCTGGGTTTCTTTTTCGCATCTCCTGTTTCTCATGTGTTTAGCACTCCTACAGTTTATCAGACACACACTTTCCAACAATAGCTATGTTTCTTATAACGTCTATCACTAGGGCACCATTGAATGGAAAGTTTATAAACTTATACAGCTGCAAAATCAGTGCTCCACAATTAGGTAATACTGACCTAGTGGCCTTGCGTTTGAGGTCAGTTGAGCAAACCAAGCACATGGCTGAAGGTTAAAGTCAATGAAGTGATGATATCAAGGTGAAAATGGCTATTTACTTGTAAAAGAAAAGAAGCAAAAAATATTCATGCCATTATGAAATTGCTAGATGTGTGTATGTTCTTCAATGTTTAGGTGTTAAAGGGTTTTACTTATGTAGTTGGAGCCATTTGGGGAAAGTGTTATCTGGAGCAGCCCAGTCACCTCCTAAGTAATTACCCTCAAGTCAGGCAAATACCTACCAACCTCTTCATAAACATTTTGAATGGAAGTGAGTCACTCAGTACTAGACTTGTTGTTCTCAATTTGTTGAGCGTTACAATGCAATTGAAGGCTTTGTCTTGATAAAACGTGGGTAACTGTCAAAGGAGGTGACCATAGCAAGCAAGGAAGGAAAACCTAGCACATTCCTTTTAAAAAGAAGGATCTCACAGGGTGGTGACATCACTTCCTGTGATGTCATGTGACACCAATGTGCATTGCTTATGCTAATTAGTCCCCCCCACTTGTTTTTTAGGACTTGTGCCCTGGCCACAGGGTTCCCAGAAGTCAGAGGGATTGGAGAGGTGGCCAGCCCTGGTCACGCTCACCGGGGAGCGTGGCTTGCCCAGGTTAGTGCACGTGTACAGAGGTGGTGAGGTCCTTCAGGAGGGAGGCAGGTGGCGAAAGGGTAATTTTAGGTGGTGGACCGACTGGTCACTGGTACTCTCATTTCAATGTTTTAATTGAAGGGTTACCTATAGTTTGTTTTGTTTTTTTTCTCTGCATTTATTCTGGAGTTAAAAAGGAGCCTTTCTATTTAAGAATTTATAAAAGAAGGAATTACAGAATTTTTTTCTTGCTAACAAGAGACTTGAGAAGAGAATAAAGAATAGGTGGAATCCCGATAGTAAGAGAGCCCTAAGAGTTAGCCGAAGAAGAGAAAACCCGGACAGAAGAAACTAATGAGAAGAGAGGTAGGAAAGAAACCAGAGAACAGGGGAAGCATACAAGAAAGAGATTAGTCAGGAAAGATAAGAGAAAGACAGGAAGACCAAACTCTGCAAAGAAAATAGAAGAGACAAATAGTGAAAATAGGAGAAATATGTATTTACCAATGGTCTTTGTGTTCTTATCTGAGGCATCCAGTCCCCGAAGCAGAAGGATCTACCGAAGCAGAAAAGAAGTTGAACAGAGTCACTCGGAGTGAACAGGAGAAAGCTACCTAGAAAGAAAATATGTGTAAAGTCTAATCGTGACAGAAAACAGACTTTCAATAAAGAATTCCCTTTTTTCAGTTCTATCTGAATGTGTGCGATCCCTCCACACCTTCTAACAGAAGTGCAATGCAGAACCAAAGATATTCAATACATTTTATAAAATGATATACTGTATAAAATTGCATATCCAAATGTTTTAAACACACTGCCAATACATTTGTATTTTAACCTAACTTTTAGAGAATGTGTACTAAGCACCCCTAGCTAGCGTGATGCTTGCTTGGTACATAGGGTTGCCACCTTAGAAAAAAATACCAAGCATTTGTTACGTTTTACCATTATGGAACAGTCAAGAGTTAATTGGTGAAAAAGAATTTGCGTTACATTTTTCATGATTCTTTTGCAACATGGTAATTTTTCCTCTGTTTGCTCTAATAGTCATTCTGAAATGATTTGGGCCGCTCTCAAATATTTTTTTTACTGATTTTTATACATTTATGTTGGATTGCACTGCTTTTGCCAATATTTTTACCGGCTTCGACTTTAAAATACAGGACAGATCGGTAATAAAAGAGTCTGGTGGCAACCCTATTGGCAAATCATGAAAGTATTAAACTATTTCCAGAGTTCCCTTTCAGAACCTATGCCTTTATAGCTATCTTAGATAAAAACAGTGTTTTAGAAAATTCACTATTTGGCGAAATTTTTACAAAATGGTCTCAGCGGATAGAACGGTCACAAGAGCCTCAGGAAAAACTCAAACCCGCTCGCTTTAATTTGATGTGTCTTAAGGTATACTACATACTATGTGTTATTGGGGTAAGGTACAGCTTTAGAAAGCACACATACTTTTGACCGACCTACCCTTGAGTAGTCTAGCCTTCACTTTCCCTGGTCCTGAAGAATTGCTGTGATCATTTTTGACATAAGAATGGCAAGAAATATGCTGACCTCCACTTTATTTTAGAGCCAACGTGGAACATTACATGCATCTCTGGCCATCACTTGTTTTTACTGTAACAGAGCGATCCGAACATTAAATTCATTTTTGGATGGTCTTTAGTTAATTTTAAACTCACTTCATAGCAGTCTACTCACTTCAGCACATTCACACTGCACCTCACTCCGGCAAAGAGCCCCCCTGCGAGGCCCATTGGGTATTGCAGCACCGGCCCAACGAGGAGCTGCCCGACGATGAAGCATGACAACCCTCGGGGTGTGTGAGGGCTCTTGCTCCTGATAGATCAGATCCCTTAACCTGACACATCAGGTGCTCCCGACCTTTTCCCTTCCTTAGGAACTGCATACCTTTGACTTAACTCATTTTATTCACCAGCAGCAGTGAGAGCACTAAATTATTTTTGCCCAGGGCACTATCTGAGCAAAGGCCGGCTCTGGTCTACAACCCCAGGAATGGAAAGACCCCGCAACTAGTGGAGGGGCACCATTAGTTGATCGGTGGGGACCAGCTGTATTTAGCCTCTGTATTGTGGACAGTCTCCCCTCTACTGCTTTGTCCTATTTCTCGCCTTGGCTAAAAGGCATAGCTCCCAGTGGAGTGGTCTACCTGGGTGACATCAGTTAATGGGAGGGGCTATTGGCTTATTAGCCGGAGTTGCAAAGCTATCATGCACTTCTCTCCTCACTTGGAAGCGGACTATGCGGAGGCTGCAAAAATCCCACCCATACATGACCTGCTCTAGTAAAGGCTGGGGACTAGTGGTGGAAGTAAATGGAAAAAAAGTAATGTTATCAATGGAAGACATAAACTTTTTATTGATGTCTGCTCTTGGTCTGAGGTTTTGGTGAGAATGAGGCTGGCTGGAGGAGTGACTGGCCTGCTGGCAATCCAGACTTTCTGGCCCTACCCCAGGGTTGCCCACAGGTGGACAGTTCATTGGGGTGTGGCTGGGTCAGTCAGCGGTGGCCAGAGAAGGGATGGTGCCTTTACGTGCCATGGTTGCATTCACTTGTAAATTAGTGATTCTGATATGTTGCATAATGTGCTGTTGTACGTGCAGCACATAGCCTTTTGTTGGCTGCCTGAGCCTGCCCTGAAGGGATATAAATAGAAATCTGATGACTTATAACAATGTTCTGTCATAAGGAATTCTGCAAAGAAATGGTGTGTAAACTTTAACATGCTTGGTGTTTGGATTTAAAGTAAAGCAAGCTATGGCCTACTATGAATACCAACAACGTGTGGCCTGTCTTATGTTTGTGGGTGTCTGGGAATTCAAGGGGTGCTATCAACTGGGTACACAAGAGAGCGCTCAATAGAACCGTTGCACTTTTCCGGAGCCTCCCATCATCAATCTTTCATCCACACATCCATTCATCTGTACACAATAATAGCAACAATGCGCTATGTATATTCAATGACAATGACAATTTACACAAGCGTAAATAATATTTAAAAGTGTGTAAAAATGTATACATGTGAGCAATTAAACCCTGCTTCTAATGAGGAATACTGGAATTCTTTATCAAATCCAATGAAGAAATGTACACCAAATGTAGACATAAGCCAATGGGAGTGAATACCCAACTATTTTTTGAGACTCCTATCCTTTGGAGACCACTGATTACGCTGAAATTTTACAGGAAGAGTTTTATATATGCACTATTTTTTTAATATGGCGTTTATTTAGTAATCAGTGGATTTTTTCATGTATTTGTTTTTCATTTTGTAAATCAGCTCCCCGCAAATCTTAATTGCTTTTTTGCGCTAGCCCAGTGGAGACACGTCAGTTACACTGATGCATTGAAGTTGCAGATCATGGTTACATGGACTGGGTTTGCAGTTTAATGCATATGGATATCAAACCAAACATAACACTGCACTCCAGGCTTTCACCACTTATCATCATACACCTTACCATCATACCACCTAACTGCTTTCTTAGTACAAGCTGCCAACCTCTGGAACTCACTACCAGCCAATATTAGAAGCACCCAGGAACATATAGATTTCCGAAGACAGTCAAAAAACATGGCTATTTCCTAGATAACTGCACCACCAACATCCCCACAACAGAGCCCAGAAAACATTCAAACCCTTAAGTGAAATCCTCAGCTTGCTACCCAAGAATTTACAAACAACGCAACATGAAAAATGCTTTTGATATGCAGGTAAGCTATGAAGGGCTGACCTATGGTTCGCTGTGGCATTATATAGCTATATGCTTGCATATAGAATAGGTATACGATCAATAGTACTAAAATCATAATCTGCAGCGGTCCGCAACAAATTATAATTTATATCTCTTAAATTCACATAAGACATATCTGCTATGAAGGTTGCCCATCACCAGCACTGTACAGCCATAAAAACAGCCATCACCAAATGAACAGGCATGGAATAACTGAAGCAATGTCACACATTGCTGAACAATTCGAAAAACTTTAATACAGTCCACCACTGCAGGTCCCAAATATTTATACACTCTGGGGGATATTCTCAAGAACATGCGATAATCATCGCCAAAATAGGTTAACGCAATTTTTCATATCGCCGTCTATCACGGGAAAATAACGCCGTGTTAACGTCTTACTCTCAACACGGCGGTAACATGCGATAGTTTCCCGATAACGCGTCAAATGTCCGCGTTAAAATTACCGGGACGCCGATAAAAAAGAAAACCCGAACGTGAAAAAAGTGGCGATGGGCCCAACAGCGATAAAAATATCAGCGATAAGCAGCGCCAGGCTTGCCATTCCCACGTCAGGCGGGAAAAATCACCTTAAAAGCTGCAAAAAAAACAAAAAACAAAACCCAAACAACTGAGAAGCACCATGGAGGAAGCTGGAGCAACTACAGAGGCCAACCAGAACCCCACAAGCCCCCCGGAGGACCAGCTGTCTTGTTCTGCGCTGCCTCGGTGGTAGTCACGGGGGGTGGTCCTGGGGCTGGGGGTGGTCCTGGGGGTGGTGGCGGTGGGTGTTGTGGCCCTCTTGGGTCTCCAAGCTGCATGACTAGTAGCTCCATGGCATCTGTTGGTCTTCGGATGTGACTCTGGGCTGGGCTCCCTTTCTACTGCAGGTTGTCGTCCTGCTTTACACCAGTAATAGGCAGGTGTTAAATCCCTTCTGCTAACGCGCCTTATCGCCTGTTTTTGGATCGCTTCGCCGATCTGGCTGGTCGTTGAGAATATCGCGAAGTGGTGTTTTCGTGTGTTTTTGCACGGGAACGCCTACTCTGCATATCATTAGCGTTAGATGTCGCTCTCATCCGTGGCGATGTTTTTTGCGGCAGCTATCGCTGGAAAACTGGCGATATCGGCAGTTTGCACCAGCTTGAGAATAGGGCGATAAATCTATCGCCACTTTTGCGGCGCTAAAGTGCCGATAAATCGGCGATGAGTCCTTGAGAATATGCCCCTTTGACAGCTTCTTTACATCTCACAAAGACACTAACACATGGGTTGATAAAAAAAAGCCCATCCCAACAGATCTCTCCACTTCTCTCTCCCTCCGACCATAACTATGTACATAATCTCGCATTGTATAACCCAGTGCCGTAAGCAGCTAAACAGACTATTTCATATGAAATACCAGAAACGAACCTGCAGAGCTGTTCTATGCTACCAGCATACTGAAAACCATAAAACTGTGCATCTGTCTCTCACACTTCATCACCCAACACACTGCTACGCACTGCGTCCCATAACAGGATAATCGCACGTCGGTGGCCGGCCATCACACATGACAAGGAAATACTTCCCACATAGGATCAAAGCAAAGACAGCATTCACTGCACG
Organism: Calotriton arnoldi; assembly: GCA_963921515.1. NCBI lineage: Eukaryota > Metazoa > Chordata > Amphibia > Caudata > Salamandridae > Calotriton > Calotriton arnoldi. Next base: position 309,489 of record CAWUFW010006686.1, on the reverse strand, counting down.
ATGTAACATGCTACTCTTGTCAGCAAGCTCTTCAACGCCCCACAAAGCACAAAGGGGTAGTAAGGACTAAATAAACGCTGCAATACAATCAAATAGAATGCAGCACAATACCCATGTTTTGCTACCAGAACTTTCGAGTTAAAAGAGCAGATTCACGTTTTCTGAAATTAGGAAATTAAATGAAAACAAAATCTCACATGGCGTGAAATTGGTAGAAAATACAGTAAACCTGCTTGGAAAAGTACTCTGTATTTTAGCAGAATGTTAATATGAACCTGGTAGCTGAAATTAATCCGTGGGTGCTCATGACTCATTATATGACGCACGTTGCGTCACAGCTTCGGGCCTAGCCCGCGGGGGCAAACCAACCCGTGGCATGCAGCTCCACGCAGGGAGCAGAAGGCATTCTCTTTCTGCGCTGCTTTGGCATGTCTGTTGTGCCCATCACGGTGTGATCTCACGCGCCCAGCCGAGCGTGGAGGCTTCCATCTGTTAATAGCTTACAAGAAACGACAGCGGCTCGAGGTTTTGGCGCTGGCTGTCGAAAGCGCTCAGTCCAGCGAGTTTAGAAACATCTTCCAAGCATTAGGGAGTGGGATAAGGTGGTCAGGCAGCAAGAAATCTCCTACACTGCAGCAGTCGATGGAACAAGACGGGAGTTTAGTTTGGCTGGCGGCTTAATTGGTGCTGGTGGTTGAAGGTGGGTCCCACCATAACTCAGTTTTGGGGACCGGCACTTACTTTTCCTCATCACACTTTGATCCGTAGCAAGAGACAGAAAAACACAGAAGGAGTAAAGTCAGAGGAAGAGAAAAACAGTGCCAAAGGGCGAAAGCAGGGATGAAAAAGAACTGGGGTTGACACCTGGCCGGTTTTATACCAGCATAACCAGTATTTTAGTGCCCTGCCAGTGCCAAAAATTAGGAAATTCACCTAAAGCTGGTATTTTTTTACTCTTCAAAGTGTTCATGACTGATAAAGTAAACAAAGAGAGAAAGGCCATGTTAAAAATGTATACAGACAACTTCATATAAATCATGTCCGGCATTTGCAGAATTTTAAAACATGAACAGTTGGCAGTATTTTTCTCTGAGAAAGGTGGAAACTCTAAAAATAACCTGCAAAAGTGAAATAAAGGGAGCGGGAGAGTATGGTGGAGGAAGAAAGAGTCTGGAGGTGGAATCAAAACAACGCAGCCTTGATATTCGGCAATCCTGACATTTGCCATAGCCGGCTGGGGGCTGTGGTGAAAACCTTTGGGCAACAGCACTTATTATTTTGCTAATTAAGCACTCGTTGGTCACACAAGGTGAGTTTATCACACCAAGTGGGATGGATAGAGGATGGTTCTCGTGAATATCCGGCCCATGTGATAAAGTAGTGTGAAACTCGGTGCTTAATTTGTAAAACTATAAGTGCAAGGGCCGAACGTTTTTCCCAGGATCTCGCCGCTGGTGATGACAAATGCTAGGGTTGCCACCTCAAGTGTCTTTTTCCCCAATCCTACACTTTCTGTCTCTTGATTTCCCTCTTGAAGGGTCATTTCCATATATTCTTTACCTGTTTCTAATTGTTTTCCTATCTTTCCCTTCCTCCTTCTTCCTCTCTTTTCTGCCTTTCTCTCTCTTGCTCCGAGACAAAGTCTGATGATGAAAAATAAGGCCTGGTCCCCTAAAATGAGCACTGGTCCCCACCATCTGCAGGCATTGACACAAATTAAGCACAAGGTAGAATTATTGCCTTCCCCTCAGTAGGATTAGTTATGTGCGCCTTCAAAGTAGATATAATTCCACTTGCTTCACGGATGAGAAATAGGTGTTAGATGATATATCATGCTGAAAAATGAGATGGAATATTCCAGAAAGGCAGAACGATTCATAGTGTAAGGATAAAACTTCAATTCTATTAATCGTTGTTGGTTTTTCACTCAACCCTTACACGTTACTTGCAATTTGTATGATGACGTCTGGCCACCTGTCTTCTGTCTCATTGTCTCTAGGAAGGCTCCAAGAATGAGTTCCCCAAAACCATGCTTCAGAGTTAGCACCTCGTCAAGGCAGACTAGACTGTATCCGCGGTTGCCCCACTTACTAGCTGCCATAATCGGTTGGTTGGGTAATCTCTAACTTGATTCTACTCCATTTTCCCATTTTTTACAATGTAAAACCATTTTAGAGACTGGCAAAGTGATGTTAGTTAAGTAGTTCTTCATAGGTTGAGTGGGAAAAGGTGGATAAGTTCAGTGGGTCAACCTGTCTTCCTGTTTCCTTTGGGACTTGTAGGTATACCACAGTCTGTGAGCTTTGGACTAGGTGAAAAAATATATGCTTCCTGTAATATAACAACAGGCACTTAATTGTCGTATAGTCAAATATATCTAGTTTGGAACTCTTTCAAAATTAGGGGTACATACAACACATTCTCAAGCTCAGAGGTAGGTGAACTTTGAAAATGGTAGCGTGAAAACACCAGCCTCAATCTCGATTTGGTATGAACGAACAACTTTAGAAGAGTTGGGAATGTTGTTGTGATAGCCACAATTGTGTCAAGAAGGCCCACATTATCTTATGGATGGGTAACAGTAGGCCAGGGGTAGACAGTGTATGCCAAGAAATGACCACAATATGCTACAGATGGGCCACTTTTATTCTTGGAAAAGTAACAATGATGCCAAGTGTGCCCACAATATTTTCAGGATGGGCTATGGGTACGCCACACATACCCAGAACTTCATTAAGATATGTCAGGCGTAGGAGGCCATTATACATGGATAGTCAAGATGTTGCCAATAATACCACAATATTCCAGGCATGCGGTAACTAATATACAATTGACATTTGGCATTCAGCCAAAAATAGGAACTATATTCCAAGAATGAGCCATTATTACACAAGGTAAAACCATAATGTTGTCAAGAATCCCCACAGCATGTCAAGTATGAGTCACTATTACATCAAGGATAGTCAATTGCTCACAATATGCCAGAGCTAAAACATGCCAAGGTCACCATTAGGCTACCAGCACCCCAATCTCCTACTCAGCCACAAATGCATACACTGACACACACAAGTGGGCACACACACCCATTCACACAAGGACGTACACAGGCTCATGCAGACACATATTACCCCCACACACACACATTTTCAACTCTTGGTGATGCAAATAGGTACACTCCAGGAACAATTCCTCCCAGCTTGTGCCACCCTTGACCTAGGCGGTAGAGCAGGTGGTGGGATGAGGAATCTGTGGTCCTCAGCACCTAGCCACGTTGTGCTTGGCTTTCCCAAAACTCAGGAGAGGGTGAGCTGCTCTCTGCATCTCTCCACCTCCTGAGCTCTGATGAGGCTCAGCACCAACAGCAAACGGGCCAGCGAGCACAAAGGGCATGCCTGCGACTCATGTTCTAGGATAAGGAGATAGTTGGAGACAGTAGGCATACGTGAGATAGGGGCATCTTCAGGCAGCAATGCCTGCTTCACATGCCTTTTCTGCAGGATTCATCTTCTCCTCTCATTGACTAACCACCTGTAAGATCAGCTGAAGAGATGCAGGGACCTGGAGATAAGGGTTCAGCTTGCATCAGAGATCAGCGAAAGTCAATTTTTCAACCTAAGCGCAGGAGGAACTGCCATTTTTGACAGTGCCTGTCCTGACTGTTGGCAACACAGACACACATTTGAGTGTACAGGGTTAGGGCATAATTGAAGTCATCATCTTTGCATGCTCTATGTGTATCTCTACTCTGCTGCACATCTACTGCCTAGCACGGCTGTAGGAGTGCAGTAACCAATCTCATCCTTTTCCTTACTCCTTGGCAGAGAGGGCTCTGCCCCAATGTGCCAGCTTCCCCAGATCTTGAGTTAAGATCAAGAGTCTCCAGGTAGCTTACACTTGCAAGGTGGAGGAACAGGTTTCAAAGATCTGGCAATACCTTTGGTACTGTGTGTATCAACATAGAGATTGCTAGATTAGAAGATTGAGGAGATAGTGGAGAACAGCTAGTAAACATCTGATGTCTGTGTGCAGTAGATTAAAATGAAGCTTCTAAAGATGAAAGTGAAACCCATGGAGCACAGAATCTTAGTGTCATCATAAAAACACAAAACACAATGGACTGCTTATGTCCTATGAGCCGTTGTCTGTGCACAGGACCTACATCTCAAACATTGCTTTCTCAGTGAAATTCACCCCTTTTTGTCCATCCAACGCATTTTTCCCCACAAAAACACATTGAGTAAATTTCAAGAAAGCATCTGTAGTACTGTGAAAATAGGGGTGAACATAAAAACCATGAAGTGGCTGTATTTTGAGTGGAGACAGAAATGTAGGTATATCGAAAAAAAGGCACGTGGTTATTGTTGGGATGTAAATTCTCACACGGCTGTGAAAACTGTGCCATCCTGCCCCTGTTCAACGTTTTCTGGCTTGCCTCGTGCTTTTTCCCCACTGCAATTTATGAGACCACTGTAGCTGTGCCATGATTTGCTAATGTTTAACAGCAGAACAACAGGCTATAACGATTAGGGTGGGCATGGAAGTGTGTCCCCTCCTATGTTTGAGGATGACCACGGCCCCTCGCCCAGGCTAGGGGTGGTTTGGAGCATGTGTACTTACAAACATTTTACCAAGGTCCAAAAAGTATGGTCTGTGGTGTGATCGAGGTCTGCATTGAGGCCACCCGGGTGGCGGTTGGGGGGGGGGGGGGATTGAGAACTGTAAGGTGGATGTAGGGGGAGTGAAGCATGTACATATAGTGGCTGAATTGCACAATGTAAAACCAGAAAACCTGGGATCAAACCCGACTTCCCCACTTGACCAAATTGTGTGATTCTAGGTAATTGTTTTATTTCACTTTCCCTCCTTTTTCTTCATTACCACATATAAGAGGGCCTTGAAATACATGTCTTCAGGATGTGCGCTGAATAAAACCTTCTCTTGTCTATGATTTAATAAACTATAAGGTTGTCCATGAATAATAGCAACCCTGGCCACCCAAAGAGTGCACATAACAAGTGACTTGCTTCTTAGTTCACTATTCGATTGTTGCCAGTGTGAGTGGAAGGAAGCATGAATGGTTCTTAAATTCATGTTTGAAAAATATCACTTTTAAAAAAACACTTCTCAATACACTGATATAATCTGATGTACTAAGGTGAAACGGTCTGCATGTTAATAAAACACACTTTTTGAATTTTGAAGAGACTCTATTATATTTTCATAGGTTTGTTGCAAGATGTCTTTAAAAATGAAAGTGTTCCTAAAGTTAAGTGGTGCATGAAACCTTGGTTACTTCCTTTGTTTAACTTCAATTAACCTGAAAACAAATGCTTGCCTGTTTATTTAACATCTTTTTAATGTTAGGGCTGATTCGAGGAAACAGCAGCCCAGTGCTGCTGTTGACCAGGGGGCCGCATCTGAAGGTCAGGGGGGCCGTATGCGCCCCCCGGGCCGTACTTTGAGTGTCACTGGTTTAGATCATCTGATTTTTGGTGAACCGTTTTACCTGCCCCCATGGATGATGGAGGAAAGTATGTTGGTATTCTCCCTTTAAAATTCTTTCAGTCCCCCATAACTGGAGTTCTTATTTCCCCCTAAGTGTGTTTGGTTCACATTGTTTGGGTTTGGCATGTTACTTGTGTGTGCAAGATAAGGGCACTGCATACAGGGTGAATGGTGTCCTGTGGAGTACACACAAAGCTTTGCCAAACACATTTTTGGTTAAAAAGCCAGGAAAGCAGAGAAAAGCCCGGAAAGGCGCACACTCTCAAGATTGCATGAGTGTTTAAAATCTAAAGGTAATTTGTACTTAGAATGGCCCAAGCTTTCTTCCAGTGCCTACAAAGTAGGATAAATACTGGGCCACATTCACCATCATCTTTGTAGTTCATCTGGATTCAGAAGAAGAATTTTAGCACCTGATCAGACATTGACATTTGACAGTGACAGTGTACTACTTGTTTCTCCCTCAAATCCAAGACCAGGGATGGAAAATGGAAAGAGGCCATGTTGCTGTGACCTGAAAGAAGGAGGAAGGTGTGTTACCCAGTGAACTGAACTGGCCAGAAGCACGGCCTGGTGGATTAAAGCCTGCCCTGAGAAATGAGACATCCATGAGAGACGTTAACCTAGCTAAAACTGACCCGAGAGCATCTGTTCATCAAGAGGGTTGAATAACTAAGCAGTACATTCTAAAACTGTGACTATAGGGAGTCTATATCACCCCAGATTTGCCCCATGACTTTGTGAGACCTCATATCTTGCATTTTTCAGTTAAGGTGGACACCAAGATGCATGCAGTTGATACAAACGTGAGTTTCACTATGTCACTATGTCACTAATGCTGGAGGCAGTCAGTTTTGAAGAATACAAAAATATCTGTGTTTGTATTGAGGATCTTTGTGAAGTGTTTCATGAGAACATGTGTTTGCCTCATAATGTATATAGAGAGGAGAGCTGCTTCTTTGTTTGATGAGGGTCTATCTACCCTTTACAGAACTTAATTTGTCTTTTAACATATGGAGGGATTCTCAATCTGATATCTCCTCTTCTAATACTTGTGGAAGTGTGAGTTACAGTCTAGTGGCTCCTCTAGGTTACTGTATGTTGATCTGAGTAATGCCAAATTAAATTATTTAGTTCAACAGTGTTGGGAATTGACGAGAAAATATTTAAATAGCCTAGCTTTGAAAGAGAGATAGATGGTAAGAAGGTGGAAGCTATGTCACACTTTGGGCCATCTTTTACCCTTTTGTCAAATGTTTATTTTTATTGTCAATACAGGTGTTGGATCACTGACACAATATCGAGGTAAACAATTTTGTTTGACACAAATATTGTGTCAAAAATATTGTGTTCCTATACTTATAATGGTAAGTACAAAAATATCGGAAATAAAATATCATTTAATACCAATATTGTCCGAAAACATACAGAAATATTGTTTTTTAAATATATATATTTAGTTTAAAGTAGCAAATCTTAAATATGTTAACATATAACATTAATATAATGTAAATTCCATATCTATCTATCTATCTATCTATCTGTCTGTCTATCTATCTATCTATCTATCGATCGATCAAAATATATATTTAAATACAGCTTAAAAATATTAGCAATTCAACTGCAAAATATTAAATAAATTACCAAATAAATAAACTATAACAAATAAAAAAAACACAATTGCAAAAAAACATTGTAACAAGTGTTTTAAATTATTAAAATTAAATATATATACATAAAAAATAAATAATAATTAACAATAATTGTGGCCATACTATAGGAAAAGTATTGGAGTCTGGGAATATTACATATATGATCCCCATTCCACTTTAAGCAACAGTAGGAAAACTGTTGGGTCTTAGAAGGGGTAGATTTACAATTCCCATTCCAAACAGCACAACAGTAGGCAAACTGTTGGACTTAGAAGGGAATAGATTTACCATTCCTACTCCAATCAGCACAACAGTAGGGAAAGTATTAGACTTTGGGTCAGTTAGAGTTACTATTTCTACTCCAGTCAGCACAAAAGTAAGGAAAGTGTTGAACTTCAGAAGGGTTAAATTTACTATTCCCCCTCCAGTCTAAGCAACAGAAAGGAAAGTGTTAGACTTTGGAGGGGTTACATTTACTATTTCTACACCGGTCATCATAGTAGTAGGGAAACTGTTGGATTTCGTGAGGTTTAATGTATTATTTCCACTCCAAACAATGCTAAAGTAGGGAAAGTGCCGAACTTCGGATGGGTCACATCTTCTATTCCCACTTCAGTCTAAGGAACAGCAGGGAAAGTGTTGGACTTCAGAGGGATTACATTTACTATTCCCACTCCAGTCTAATTAACAGTAAGGAAAGCATTAGATTTTAGAGTGGTTACATTTACTATTTCCACTCCAATCAGTGTAAAAGTAGGGAAAGTGTTGAACTTCAGAGGGGCTAAATTTACTGTTCCCACTTCAAACAGGACAACAGTAGAGAAAGTGCTGTACTTCAGAGGGTTACATATACTATTCCTACTCCAAACAGCGCAATAGTAGGGAAAGTGTTGAACTTCGGAGGGGTAAAATTTACTATTCCCACTCCAGTCTGTGCAACGGTACGGAAAGCGTTGGACTTCGGAGGGGTAGGATTTACAATTCCCACTCCAGCCTGTGCAAATGTAGGGAAAGTGTTGGACTTTGGAAGGGTTAAATCTACTATTTCTACTTCAGTCTAAGCAACAGTAGGGAAAGTACTTCACTTCAAACACATCATATATTTGAATAACCCTATTAATTTAGAAACAAATATTAAACTATTAATATAAACATTATTAATTAACAATAAAAAAAAATATATTTATTAAAAAAACAATTGAACAATGCACATAATTAGTAATCAATTACATAATAATGAATTAAAAAATAATTATTTAGTGTTTTAATAATTTTCTATTTTGAAAATATTTCTTAAGAATTATTTACTATTTTAAAAAACTATTATTAAAATAATTATTTAATTACTACTTAATTAGCTTCCCACTGTATACTCTTACAAACCTAGCACCCACACCTAAAATAAACCTAAATTAAATATGTATAGCACTATTTACATAACTGATAAACAACTAAATAATTAATAAATAATTAACTGTTAGTTATTTATTACTTAATTAACTTCCCACCCTGTACCACTACAAACCTAGCAACCCCCCACCTAAAATATAACTAAAATATATATGTATTACATAATTTACCTAATCAATTCAATAATTCATTTTAAATTAATAAATAATTGTTGATTAATTCTTACTTAATTAACTTCCCCACCTATACCCCTACAAACCTAGCAACACCACCTAAAATATAACTAAAATAAATCAGTATTGCATAACTTACATAATTGATATCAATCATATAATTAATTTAAAAATTATTAATTAATGTATTTTTGCTTATTACTTAATTAACTTCCCAAGTTATCCCCTTACAAACTCAACAACTCGCTAAAACACTATAAATTACTTTTAACAAATAAACAAAAAATTCTAAATCACTCAAAATAGCAAATTATATATATAAAAAAATATTAACAAATATACAAACAATAGTAACATATAAAGTTTATATATGAACTAAAACACATTAAAATAATTAAAAAACTATGGGCCTGATTAAGAGTCTGGTGGTCTTACTACCGCTAGACTAATGGTGGCACAGGAGTGGCGGTCCACCGTATTGCTGATGAAAATTTACAAAGTCGTATCGGCAGTGGACCGCCTGCTGTGCCAGGGAACCATTCGTTCCCTGGTGGTGGCGCAGAAGCGCCGCAACGCATTATGCCTAGCAGGGACTGGCGGAGCCCCACCATGAAAAAGCTGGTGGTGCAAGAACAAAGGGGGCCCTACAGGGCCCCCATGTCCCCCACACCATGGGGATACATTCAGGGGGGGGACAACATGTGCCCCCCTGCTTGATTACCCCCAGTGCCAGCACGGCATGGCCGTCACCGTCCATGCCGTGCTGGAACTTTTTGGCAGTTCCCATTGCGGGGCCTGTTTTCAAGGCTCCGCCATGGGAAATGCCAAAGACCCGCCGACCGTATTACGAGTTGCACATTTGCAACTCGTAATACAGTCGGCGGTCCTTGCGCGGCTTTGGCGCAGTGGAGGTTGCATTGCGCTGTCGCCGCTGCACCAAAGTCGTAATCAGGCCCAATATTTTTTACAACTATATTACTGAAAACGATATTACAAAGAACGATATTCCTAAAAACAATATTGCTTACCTAAAAAAACGATTTATTGACTTTTTTAACACAAACTTTATTTCATTTTCTTTAACACATGACAGTACTTACAGCAATAACTGACATAGGAGTAACATCGAGTTAGCAAATGGTATTACAGAGCGTTGCATCCAAGTCATTCATGGTTCAGGATATGTTGCTGTATAGCCAACTAAACAGCACTGAACAATAACCCCCCAACCTGTTGACCACGTCACCTAATTTAGGAATCCCAAATATGCGTCAACATCCAGGAGGGGATACCACAGCGGTAAAAGGGTGTTAGGGGAGGCTAAAATGACAATGCACCTGGATGGACAGGGGGAGAGTGAACCTAAGGACCCGCAGCATCATTGACAGAGCCATTAGATATGAACGGGGTTGTCAATGGAGCAACGCCTGCCCTGGGAATCACCTTCTAAAAGTGTGCAAGAGTCGGTTAATCTGATGCCATATCCTGCACTTTAAACCCCTCTAAAAGAGCATCCCATTCCAGGGAGAGGGGTTTCTTGTGGAGGCTACAATATTCCTCACGGTGAAAAGCATCACTCTCCGCAAGTCCCCAGTGGGCCACCTCGTCCGGCGATTTGTCTAACCTCGGGGCTGTCGGGAACTTGCAGTGTCGCATTATATGAGCCTCTTTGCCAATAGTAAGGCCAAATCCACAAAACTTAATAGTAGCTTAGAGCCTCGGGCCAAGACGGAAGACCAAGAAGACACTTCGCTGGTGTACCCCATTGTTCTAACCCTGTAGATTCCGATAAGGCTAATGCGACCCCTGCCCAGTATGTGGATAAATGGGGACAGGTCCACAGCACATGTAATAAGTCGGCCTCTAGAGCTTTACAATATGGGCAGCTGGAGGAGGCGATGGGAAACATTTTAGCGAGCCTATGCTGTGTTAAATATGACCTGTGCAGAATGGAAAATGGATAAATTTAAATCTAGAATTGCGGGAGACGTGTTTGAGATATTCAAGTATATGTGCCCAGTCTTTACCAGGGATATCCCAAATGGGGTCTGTTTCCCAAGTCTGCTTTAATAAAATCAGTGACGCCTCCAGGTGCGCCCTAAGCCCACAATAGAGCCAGCGATTAGATGCCTACCATTACCCATGGTGTGCATTACCTGAAGCAATTCATGCGTGCCGGGTTCCCTCCCATCTGGGCACAATGCTGCCTCACATACTGGATTATACTGGCATGCATCAAAAATAGTGTCTCGGGGAGTCCATGTGTGTGCACAAAATCAGCATGCGACAAGAGCGTACCATCTTGAAACAACGAATCCACTTTCAACACCCCTTCCTGTTTCCATGGACCAAAACAACGCACTGTGAGCGTACCCGAGGATGTGGGGAGACCGCAGAGAGGAATATTTGGTGCATACGGTGGAGTGGTCACAGTGTCTCTCAATGCTAGTTTCCAGTAAGTGAGGACTACCTGGAGTAAGAGACTGCCCGTTCACGGGGGCTACACCAGGGCATATTAGTCTATGGAGGTGGCCACGGTCAATCTGGTTGGGCAAGTATCCTACATCTGACAAATTGTGACCAACTAGCCAATAAGACAGTCACTGTAGTTGCCCCATTATGCAATAAGCCTTGAAGTCGGGGGCCCCCAGACCGCCCTTATTTGTGGGAAGCTACAATTTAGTAAGGCCCCCTCTGCGGCATCCAATACCTCAGGCGAGTTCCCCTAACAACGTATTCAATAATCGGAACACTCAAGCCGGCACTACCACCGGAAGGCTCACAAAATAATACAGGAGGTGTTGCAGCATGACCATCTTCACCAGGGCCAGCCGGCCCGCAACCGACGGGCAGAGTGACCCAGAAAGCAATTTGCGAGTGAAGTGAGTTAATCACCCTCACAGGTTGCCTTCAAGCAAGTCCTGCGTATCCCGATAAATATGAATAAACAAGTAGGGGAAAGTGTGGGCAGCAACATGTAGATCCTCCTCACGGAACCGCAAAGCTGGGCTGATAGGAGTGAAAGGCGCAGGACTTTTTGATATTGATACGGAGGCCAAAAAGTGCCCCGAAGGTGGTCAATAAGTGAGTTAAGCCCTGTAACCCAGTACAGAGGTCCTAGAAGTAAGGGATCATGTCATCTGTATACAAGGACACAGAGTGTATCACACGACCCACCGGTATACCTCAGCCATCAGATTTCTAACAAATACACTGGGCAAGAGGTTCCATTGCCAGGACAAATAAAAGCGTTGATAAGTGGCAACTCTGTCTAGTCCTGCGTGCGACCTGATACGTGTCTGAAATGTGAGGCCCTGTCCTAGCTCTGGCCGTAGGACCTGTATATAATAGGGCGATCCACTAAATGTATGCATGTGGGATACCTTACCCGGGAAGCGCTTCCACCATAAAATTCCACCCCATGGTGTCAAAACCTTGGAGAACATCTAATGAGACGCAACCTGCAAATGGGTAATGATCACGGGATGTGGCCATGTCGTGGAACAACCGACGAATATTCAGTGAGGTATTGCGTCAGAGTACAAATCCACATTGATCCCAAGTAATAGCTGCAGGAACAATGGGAGAAGTCTGCAGGCAAGAATCTTACTCATAATCTTATATTCTGTATTTAAGAGACCAAGGGGCCTGTACGAAGTGAGATCCATAGGTGGCTTACCGAGCTTCAGCAGCGATGTTACCAATGCCCCTCTAATAGAGGGAGGAAGCAAACCTTCCTCTAAGGAGGAATTATATCGCTTTTCTAATCACTGCACTAATTTGGAAGCGTATGTGAAGTAAAATTCTATTGGGAGCCCATCCGATCCCGGCATTTTGTTTCTAGCAAGTTCCCTAATGGCTCCACATATCTCTCCCGATGATATGGGCGCACCCAAGGCTTTGCTTTCGTCCAGCGGTACTCTGGGTAGCGCCCCCTGACATAAGAATGCAGCAACAGCCTCCGGATCCAGAGGAGGTGGGGCTGTATAGAGAAGAGTATATCAATCAGGAAACGCCCTATTAATATCTCGCTGTGTGTCAACCAAGCCATGAGTTGGATCATGTATGGATAAAATGGGTGTGGTGTCTGATTGAATCAAACGAGCCAAAAGGGGCCTGGACTTGTCCATTACTGTATGTATTTTCCGGGTATAAGCTTTATAGTCTATAAGTCAGAGGCGCTCCAGCAGCTCAGCGTAGACAATACGAGCTTCCTGCAGCACACCTGCAGCTTCAGTGTTATTAAACGCCTTCGTTTCCAGTGGGCCTAACCTGCTCCCCATTTGTGTAATCTTCCTCCCCTCCTCCTGCCTAGCTCCCACTGCTATGTTAATGGAGGACCCATGAACCACAACCATAAAGGCCTCCCACTCCACTAGCGGAGAAGAGGCATTACCATTGTTTTTGGTGAAATAGGTGTCAATGGTAGTGGCGAGTGTCTCTAAAAATGACATCTTCCAGAAGGGTCAGCTGCAGGTGCCAAGTGGGTATCAGGGTTGGTATCTGCCCCCAAGAGAATGTTATTTCCACAGGATTGTGATCAGAAATCGTCTTTCCCAAGTGTGTGGCATGTGTCATACTGGGGAGGAGTGTAGTGGGGCAGAGTAACCTGTCGAGGTGGGAATGCAATGTGTGGGGGTAGGAAAAGAAGGTGTATTCCCGCATTGTAACATTCCAGCTGCGCCAAACATCTGAGAGATTCCAAGCTTACATCCATTGTTTCTGGGCCTTAGATTGAAAAAGCGATGCAGTGCCGGGAAGGGGAGAATGTAATCAATCTAATGTAGTATCCAACACTCCATTAAAATCTCTACCCAGTACCCAGGGATATGCTGTGCAGTATGGAGGATAGATATGACAGGAAGACATCCTGTTCCGTATTGGGTACATATATACACCCCAACACAATTGGAGCTCCTTCCAGTTTTCCCCTGAGCAAAACATAACACCCCTGTGAATCTATCTTTGTGTCAAGGAGAGTAAATGGGACTCCAGCCTGGAGCCAGGTCGATTCACCCCGGCAAAAGCTGAATAAGAGGTGTGAAACAATTGTCCCCTCCATTTCCTACGCAACTTTTGGGCCTCGTGGGTGGAAAGGTGGGTCTCCTGCAGGAATGTTATGTCGGTGCGACGCCTATTGAGTTACAAAACCGTGTCTCTTGCATACAGACCCCAGGCCACATACATTCCAGGTGACGATGTTATAGGTATTCAAGATCGTGGCCATGTATGACATTGATGCAGGTCCCAGGTCCAACTCCCCCCCCAGGCGCTCTAGCCATCCCCGAATTACATGTTGAGTTTCCCTCAAGTGAAGCATTAGGTGACAATTGCAAACAACAAACACCCAACCCCAAATACTTGGTCCAGCTACTAGCAACCATTAGACCAATCCAAAGAACCAGTATTAACATATCAACTATTGACAAACAATTGCCTTCGCTAAGGGGTGTGGTAGGCCACACCACTGGGGTGAAACCAGAAAAGGTGGTAAAACTATCCACTATGAGAGGTCATCTGGACCCGTGCTCTAGTCGTGAATGAAGAAAGCATATCAAAGGAACATCACCCACTGCCCTGCATACATAGGTAATGCATTATCAGGATCCCGGCCTTACGCAGGCCGGGTAACAGAATAAAGGCACATTTTATACAAATGAAAACAGTTTCTGTCCATGGGCACTGAATGGGCCGTCCAGGGCCCCAGTGGTAGAGACAGTACCTGAAAGGAAGGACAATATTACATACTTTATGCGTTACTCACGCCCATCAGTCCAACAAGACACGTGTCATCTGCGGGGTGATTTGAAGGGAACAGCGCCATGCTTCCTGCAGAGTCTGAATCGGAAATACTACCCTGTGATGAACTGGAACTGATGTCTTTATTATTGAGTCTCAGGGAGGTTGCTGAAGTAATTGCCGCTTGCTGTCCCTCAAGGGCTTGCTGTGGGGAAAGAGCCACCCTCAAAACACTCTGAGTGGGAGAACGACGCCTCCTCCACTAAGTGCGCTGAGTCTTGGGCGGCGCAGAATGGGACGTGGGCTGGCCCTGTGAGTCCAGGAAATGAAGTTCCAAGCCCTCTCTGGTATTTAAAAAAAGAGAGTGCGTTCCTCATGGATCACCTTAAGCCTGGTGGAGAACATTAAGGCATACTGAAGGCCAACAGAACCCAGCTGTTTTTTAACCTCCTGGAACGAAGAGCGCCTCCGCTGGACAGCCAACTTGTAATCCGGTAACAAGGAAGCCTTGACATTTTCAATAATTATGGGTGCTTTTATGCGTACATCGCGCAACAGCACGTCCCGGTCTTTAAAGTTAAGGATTTTGGCCACTATGGGCTGGAGCAGTGTGCCAGGAATTGGCCATTTTGTGGGCACCTGGTGTGCTCTGTCCACTGTAAACAACTTGGACAATCTGGATAGGGCCACCACAGTGCGGAACCAGTCCTCGACAAATTGGGTTGCGTTAGGGTCCTCCACACATTCTGGTGACCCCGCTGTTCGGACATTGTTTCTATGAGCCCTCCCTTCCGCATCATCAATGCAGTCCTGGATCTAATCCATTTGCTGGCGTAGGTGAGTAAGCTGGGTGGAATGGTCTGCCTGACATAGGGATAGGGCTGAGAGAGTCATCTTGTTAGTTTTTACTCTACCGGACATTTTACACTGGTCAACTTTGATAATGCTAACGTCCGTCGAAATCACCCCCAGGCACCGTTCAATTGCCACGCATGACTCACGTATCTCTTGAAGGATGTTATCTAGCTTGTCCGCCTGGGCGGTCAGTATAGTGGGTGAGACACCGCCCTCGTGTGTCTGCGTGACTGAGCTCTCCGAAGGCGTGGTCCCGGAACGCTGGTGTGGGGCCAGTGTATCCGGCTTTTTTCTATGTGACGCATGGCTGCCAATAAGTGTCCAGAGGAGCAGGCGATCGACGGCATGACCAGGACCCGGCCACACTTGTTGCACTGCTCAAGTGGCCAGGCAATCCAGGAGAGTTCAAGTGTGGGGGCCCTACACCTCGCGCAACCGCCGACGTCAGCAGTACGCCTCAGATCCAGGCACTTCATACACGAGGCCGTCCGCTGCAGGGCCATCTCCCTCAAGAGCGCAATGCGCTACAACACCACATGCCCCGATGGTCAATTGACAGTCCCACAGTGAGCGGGGAGCAAGAATCCAAACTTGAGCCCCAGTGGGCCACACTTTCTTCGCAATAGTCAGTGCGGGAATCCCAGTATTGAAGTCAAGGGCACCCCCAAACAAGTGCAGGACACAGTCAGCCCTGGGACAAGCAAGGGCCCAGAGTCTTCCGCTTCAGGTTCCAAAGTGGCCAGAACCACAGGCCAGAGGGGCCAGTTTTATGGTGGAGTCTGAGTCACAGGCCAGGATGGAGGAGGGTCTCTCCACTGCAGTCGGCTGAGAGTATGTGCAATTACTTGATGAAAGGAGTCAGAACCCCCGGGGAGAGGGAGAAGGCAGCCAGAACTGTTGCACCGTTAGTCAGGCCGGCACCTCACACCACCAGGTGAAGTCTACAATTAGTCCCAATCGAACTGCTCCTCCACCCCTAACTCAGTGGTGGACCCAGGGGGAGTGCAGCAGATGCGCTCCTTGTGCTGCTGACAGCAGGCAAGATAATGTGGCCTCCGTCCATTAGCCACCAGCTCCTACAGCTCTCTGATGACCCCAGAGAATCGGCGAGCGCTGTCTCAGTGCAGGGAAGGGGAGAAGGAGGGATCCTCCTGTGGCATCAATCGGATCCAATCTCAGTGTCAGGCGAGCCCCCCCACTTATGGCAGCCGGTGAGATCCCCCAGGTTGGCCTCTGCAGTGTAGTAGGGTGCAATGGGAATGCCGGGCGCCGCCGCTCCACTGCAGGCAAAGCCCATACCTGTAGGCGTGCCCGTGCCTCTCCTCACCACTTTATGAGGTAGATTGCCCCACGGTCTAGATTCTGGGTCGCAGCCCTCAGTGGGCACACCAGCAGCACGCTCGATCCTCCGGCTCCACCAGAGAACCGAGGCCTCATACGGGGTCAGTCACCTCCTTCAGCATGGGGCACAGGTGACTCCCAGTCTGTGCAGCAGGCTGTCTCAGAGCTCCAGAACAAGCCACCGGGTCCGTTATGCAGTCAGGATCGCCAAATTGGCGACCCCACCATCCTATGCTGCATGCAGCGGGTGCTGTCAGGAAGATTGTAAGGCTCGGGTCAGGGAGCCTCTAGGTTAAGCGGCCACCATCTTGGGTGGTTAGCCACGCCCCCAAGAAAGCCCGATATTCTTGACAATAATATTTTGCATCACAATATTTTATTTCCGATATTTCTGTCTCTTGATTTTCACAACTCAATATTTTGCACAAACACTCAGGGGTATATTCACAAGAACGTGTGATAACTACCGCAAGAGTAGCGTAACGCAACTTTCAATATCGCAGCCTAGCGCGGGAAAATAACCCTGTGTCAACGTGGAATTCACAACAAGGCGGTAGCATGTGATAGTCACCAGATAACGTGTCAAATGTCAGCGTGAAAATCAACGCCACGCCGAAAAAATGCGAAACGCGAGAAATCATGCGATAAGGCCAATCGCGGTACAAAAAGTAGTGAAAAGCAGCCTCAGGCCTGCAAATCCCACGCGTCTGGCGGGAAATTGCACCATAAAAACCACAGTAACAACACACTAGAAACAAGCCAAAGCACGTAGCAACATGGATGCACCCTGATCCAGCGCAGAGGTCAACGCGAACCCCACAACCCCCACAGACCACCAGCAAGGAACACCTGGGTCGGGGAAGGCCAAGGAGAAAAGGGAGAGGAAGACGGGGTGCAGACCGCAGGAAAACAAGACCAGCGCCACGGAGTCCCAGAACACCACCAGCAACTGACCCACAAGCAGACCACCTGGAATGCAGTCGGAGTGCCGAGGAGGCCAATCCAGGAGGCCAAGAGGCGCCGCCAGGACGTGACAACCTAAACCAGGCACAAACCCGCTGCCAACAGGAAGGCAGCAACGGCGACAGGAGGTGGCAGTCCAGCGCCACAGGAGGAGCTGGAGGAAACCCAGGCCACAGTCATCAGTGTGGAGATGGTGCAAGGAGGTGGGAGTATGGACACAGCTCGACAGGACCCGACACAACAACAACAGGGTGAGGATCCAACAGGGACTGGGGAGACGGAGGGTGATGGGCACAATGGCACACATGCACAACGAGGTGTAGCACACTGCACACCCACAATTACCCAGGGACATGTCCCCCATCCCCGTGGCACACTGCAGCACACACACATAGCAAACACAGCACATACCATGACAATGTGGCACAAAGTGCAACACCCACACTGCAGAACAGGGGACACAACTGGGTCCGCACAGGCGCAGAAACAGAACAATCACATTGGACAGAGCAGGGAACTGTGAGATGCATATCTACGGCTACAACCCCACATCAGCCATGTAGGCCAAATGTACACTGTCCCAACTCAAATAGCCACCACCGCCCAAACAGTCACAATGTACATTGTCACACAGTCTGCATGTCGACAAGAACAAGGTGCCAACACAATGCCAACATGCACCTCCCCTTCACAATGCAGAGAGACAAACAACACCTCCAGCAGGTCAGAACAGACAACCCATCAGTGATGCCGGAGACGAACACCACACCTTCGACACCGACGCCCTACAACACCCATGGACATCCCACACAACCCACCACCAGGAACAGGGCAGACAAGCTACTCAGAGGAGAACCCAGCCCCTGTAACAGACCACACAGCATGAAGCACCCGCAATCCCGGCTGGCTCACAACACTTCACCGACCCACACATGGCACCCCAATGCCAGGTGTCAGAACGCCAAAAGGAGGTGGCCCAACAGGTGCGGGTGTTGCCGAACCCATGGAATGCGAACTAGAACACATACGTGGGTGTCCAATACCCTTCAGGGACTACCTACACCCCACAAAGGAGACCCACACTGCCATAGAGACACATGCAGATGCACATACCCAGTACAGAACCACGCCCAGGGGCACGCACATATCATTCACACACCCACGTTGGCTCTGCGTACGACGGCACAGTCCACTCCCCTTACGAATTGAGTGGGTGACGACAAAGCTACATGTCCAGGTTCTAGCCCACTGCCTGCGGTGAAATGTCTGCGTCCGCTGTACACAGCACAATGTAATGTCGTAGGGCCCAGGGCCCCCCTGCATACAACAAGACCACAGGGACACATGCACATATCATGTTGAACTGGCTACGGGCACGTGCGCCCGGCCCCTTTATTGGCAGGGCCACATGTACAGTGACGCCTGTGCTGGATGTGTGTGGGGTGAGTATAAGCCAGCCCGCATGGAGTGCTTGGTGCTGGCAACAACCTGAACAGTGGACACCAGTGTAATGGAAACAGAAAACACCAGCATAACAGAGTCAACTGCAGAGCAACATGGAGGGATCCGGAGTAAGGACAGAGGTCACCCAATATTTAGTCAGGAGGTTCCGTGAGTTGCAGTGCACTGAAGTAGGGGCACTAGAGAAGAGCGCGCTCATGTGAGGAAATTGCTAGGATTGTGTCCCTTTGGGTTAGTCCTGATGCAGATGCAGTGGGGTGTGTTACACCTGCATCAACTTCCTCATCAACGCCCCAGGTCTCCCACACTGCCTGAGGTGAAAGTTGCGTCCGCAGTCCACAGCGCAATACCCAGTAATAGATCCGGGTGTGTAGCTTGACTACCACCACCAGTCTGCATTCCTGCCTTGGGGCTGTTGCCTCCTGCCCTCCCATTGTCTGTGCCTTCTCCCGTCCGCACACATGACACATCTTCCTCATCATAGTCCCAGGTCTACCACACTGCATGAGGTGACATTGCTGCGCAACCTCACAACAGCACAAAACTCAATCAGCAACGGACAATGGCTTGCGGTGCACTGAGTCACTGGCACCTGGAGTGCTGAGCAGGGTATCAGGCCGATGATGGCATCCACGACAGGTCTGAGCAACTCCGTAGGTCTGTCAGGACCACCGTTTCGACTCTGGCAGATGGCGGTTGGAGGTGGTCCTTGCGGTGGTGGTGTGTGCCTCCTGCGGTGATGCGACGTCCGGGCCGGTCAAGACTAGATGCTATGTGTGGGCCCTGGTGGCCCGCAGTTGAGGCCAGAGGATGCGGACAGCGCAGGGCCACAGACAAATGGCGTTGGTGACCCCAAGACCATCGCTACAGAGGCCATTCAATGTCTCAGGGGAAGGGGTCCCAGGCCTGAGCAGCACAGAGTTAGTGGCCCAAGATGCACTGCGGCCGGCACAGGCACCCAGCCATGGGACGGTGACTTGCGGTGCAGTCAGATGGGCCATGCGACCTGAGCGGGTCCCCATCAATGTCCAAGGTGTATGTTGCGGAGTGTTGCAGGGGACAGTGGAAGGGTTCCTCCAGGGCATGATGCGGAAGGTCTGATGTTATATGGAAGCAGCAAATGGAGGAGTGGAAAGCACAACCCTCGTTTTCACCAACAATTCGGTATCAGCCTCATGAGGATGAAAACTAGCCCCTAGTCCATAGACTCAAACGCCACCAATGTACGACCAGTGAGTGTCCATGAATGTCGGGGAACACACTTAGTGGCACAGGTGCTGAGAGGGGATGCAGTCTGCGATGATGCCGGTGCACAGATGTGAACTCCAACATTGCCAAATCAAGACTCTGTGACCTACTGGACCGCAGTGTAGGCCGGAGGCAGCGGTCAGCAGTGGCCCACAGCCATGTGTCGTTGGCTCGCGAGGCACAGAGTTAGTGACACAGTGGCAGTTGTCGGTAGTGTTCAATCACCTCCGTAACGATGATCCTGTTCCCTCCGGACTGCAACGCGTCATCCTCTTACGCCTCTCTGTGCGTGCGATGATATGTATTCTGCCTTTTGAATTACCGATGTTCAGTTCCAAATCTGTGATCCCACTCGTGCGCAGCGTAGGCCGAGGGCAGTGGTCCGCGTAGGCCCACAGACACGTGTGGTTGTGATGCCATGCACAGACTTGTTGGCACCACATCGAAGGGAGTATAGTGAATTGTTCTCTGCCTTAAATGATGTTCACTGCCATGGTGTAATCAAGACTCAGTTCCAAATGTGTGACCTACCTGACCATGGTGTAGGCCTGAGGCAGCGGTCAGCACGGCCCATTCACCTAGTGTCGCCGGCATAGGTTGGATGGCCCCACCAGCCTGCGTTGTTCAGGTTCAGTGGCACCACGTGTAGCCAGCTGGCATTGAACAGGGTTAGTGGCACCACGTGTAGCCGGCTGGCGTTGAACAGGGTTAGTGGCACCACGTGTAGCCGGCTGGCGATGAACAGGGTTAGTGGCACCACGTGTCGCAAGATGCCCATATGGAACTATGCCTCACTGATCAGGGGGGTCTGGTGCTGTGGCTGCTGGCCGGGATTTGGGGTCACTGCCATTCATGACTCAGGACACAATTTCACATATGGGACCTACTGGTCCGAAGAGTAGGCCGAAGGCGGCAGTGGAGTACGTCAACGAAAAGGGAATCGCAGGCAACTATCCTCACGAGGACGGCGTCGGCCTCGTGGCGGGGTGGCAGGCGCCGCCCTGGCAGAGACATGGGGCTTTCCGGGAGAGGACCACGCCCAGGCCTACGTGCTTTTTATTCACACCCCTACGCTGGCGTGGCCTACGCCGGGCCATCCCACTCCGGTGACGCTTAGGGGGTGGCGTCACAGGCAACATTTCCGCGAGTTCCCCCACTGGCTGGGGTGGCATGGTTGCGTCCACTGTCCACTGCACTCCATACACCAGAGGTGTATGTCGCCATGGATATGGGTGTGTTCTGCATACTGCGGTCTGTCCAGCACATCTCCGCCACTCTTGGCATTGTGTGCTTTCCCGATCATAGTTCTACTGCATCCTTCACACATGCCTGGTTGCCACCTCTACCGACATTCGACTATTATGTGGCTGAGGTGCCATGCCGTTGATGGCTCATGTTCAGGGCTTGCCCAGGTTACCATTGTAAGTTGTTCTGTCGTGTCTGGTGGGTGGTCATGTTGTTGTGCATGTTGGTTGTGATTTTGTGGCGTGTGCATTGCCAGAGTTGTGAGTTGCATGGTTGTGGAGTTGAGGTGTGTGGGGTGTCCATTTCGGACTTGCCAAGGGGGTGTGCATTTCCCTTTTTGCCATCCTGGGAACGCTGGTTGAGGATGGACTGTCGGAGGATGAAGGTATCATGCACACTGGCTGTGTATTTGAAGGCGACATTGTTGGGGGTTCCACGGTGTTCTGTTGTTGCCTGCACATTGATGTGAGACGTGTGCTTCCTGTTGAGGTGATTGTGTGCTGTGTCACCAGGGGGCAAAGGTAGTACATGTGTGCTGTGGATTGCCCCCAACACGTGCGTGCATCCTGCTATGGCGTATGGTCCTTGCTTGGTCTCCAGTGGATCCTGCGCATTGTGTTGTACGTATGGGGACTGGGGTACCAGGGTGATGGTGATGTCCAGGACAGGTGTGGGGGACTTGGATGTGGCTGGCTGTGTGACTCCTCCGACTCTGGCGGGTGTTGTTTGGGGGGTACCAGGGGCCAACAGGTGCAGCCAAGCCATCAGCTTTGTGTGGGGTGGGATGTTGGTTGTCCGCTGTGTTGGTGCCGTAGGCCTGTTAGGCCATGATGGTCAGGATGCGTAGGATGGTTGTCCCTTTCAGCCTGTAGTGGACGGTGACATTGTCAGTTGTTGGGTCTGTGCGGCTGGTACGTTTCCTGGGGTTCCGCTGTCTTTGTCTGCGCTGCGTCTGTGGTGGTCCGGGGGGGGGGTGTTCCGGGGGTGGGTTGGGGTCCTGGGTTGGTGGAGGTGGGTGTTGTGGCCCTCTTGGGTGTCCGGGCCGCATGATGGGTGGCTCCATGGCATCTGTTGCCCTTCGGATGTGGCCCTGGGCTGTGCTCCCTTTTGTGGTGCTGGCTGCCGTCCGACTTTACACCAGGTCAGAGCAGGTGTAAATTTCCTGGTGCTAACGCGCCTTATCACCTGTTTTGTGTTTTTATCGCCGATGTGGCTGGTCGTTGTGAATGTTGAGGTGTGATGTTGTCTCGGCTTTTGGCACGGGAACGCCTACTCTGCATCTCATTAGCGATATTTGCGGGGGTCCTCTGTGGCGATGTTTTTTGAGGCTGCTATCGCGGGTAAACTGGTGCTGTGGGCTGTTAACACCGGCTTGTGAATGGGGAGGTAAATTTATCACGACTTTGGCTGCGATAAAGTGCCGTTAATTCGGCGATAGCTCCTTGTGAATATGCCCCTCAGGTGTTAGATAGTGCCAAACTTTTTTAGCACCCTTGATCTCAAATCAACCGATTACCAAATTGAACTGGCCAGCCAATCTCGCCATATTATATAATTTATTATTTCCAATGGGGCCTTTAGATATACCAAAATGCCCTTTCGATTGTCCTCTGCTTCTCTGGTATTCTAGAAACTCATGCTTGTTCTGCTAGGGATATCAAGGGGACAGTAACATTTCAAGATATCTTGATTTTTGCTGCATCAGCAAAGAAGCACAACCAAAATTTTAGACAGAGTACTAAATATTCGTCAAGAAAAATTGACGACATTACAGTTAGAAAAGTGCATGTTTCTACCTTCCAAGAATGAGTATCAAAGGCAAAAAATGTACGAGAAGACTATTTTCCTAAGGAAATTTTTATTCAAGTTGTCAAGAGTGTAAGCCTAACAACAAAGATTAGCTAAGATCATTTTACATGAGTTCTATTCAAGGTTCATTCATATTTTGTTCTGTCTTTGCTACTCCTTTAAAATTAGTGCTTAAGTAGGTTGCACATTTTTGTGGTCTCAAAAAAACACACTGATACATTTTCAGTACTTTGAAAAAAAAATTTAAGCTGCTCTATAGAGTCAGTTTTCACATTCTTTGTAAAGCATAATTACTGTTGATGCTAGCTCAGAAGGGTTGGGTGAGGTGTTTAGTCAAGTTGAATCTGGTAAATAGGTTACTGTGGCTTTTGCCTTAAGATCTTAAACTGAGGCTGACTCTAAGCGCCTGATAATGATGTTGGGCGGACCACCACTGACAAGCCGTCGGTGGCGTCCGCCCGACAGATAGCCCTTTGGCCCGACTGCCGCATTTCAATTAGTGCGGTCGGACCGTCAGCGGTTGAGGGGAAGACTGCTGCCTTCACCAGGATCTCAGATCCTGCCGGGGTGGCAGTCAGAATCGCAATCCCTGAATGGTGGCGGTGCCTGTCTGTATTACGATGTCTCTCTCCGACAGCCTTTTCATGGCGGTCCGACTGCCATGAAAAGGCTGTTGGAAACAGACTTTGGGGGCCCCACACAGGGCCCGTGGGCCGCTGTAAAGTGGCCATGGGGGCACATGTAGTGCTCCCACACCCATCTATGCACCGTGTGCCAGCAGTGTTAAAGTGCAGTTTCCGACCGCAAGCCCGGTGGTCCTATCGTAATTGGGTGGCCAGACCGCTGCCTGCTTGTCAGGCAGTCTCCTGACCGCCATGATAGCAAGGGGTGGTGCGAACGCGCGCTATCAAAGTGAGGGCATAAGTATTCAACCATAGAGATGGATGCGTTAGTCTACCCCTGGAGGGAACATTTCAAAATGCATCTTTGGGGTAAAAAATGTAATATCAGGACAGAGCCTTAAATGTACTATTGTTACTTACTACTAATAGTACTGGAAAATTCTCTGCTTATCTGTTAGAATGTTGTCTACAGTGTAGGAGTATAATTTTTTCAGTTCCTGGGGCTTTAACTGTATGGGCCGCTAGCATCTCTTGGCTTTCTAAAGTAAGATCAATCAGCTGAACAAGATTTTGTGGAGGGGTGTGATGATGCCACCATCAAGAATGCTATCCATGATGTAAATCTTGTAATCAAAGAAAAAGTTTGGACTGATGGCATGCAACAAGGTTGTAATATTGAACAAAGTCAAAGAGTATATTTGTAATATCTGACCAAAAGAAAAAAAACAGCTTGAAACAGATTTAGAAGTGATTTAAAGTATGTAATGATATTTCTGCTAATCTGCTTTTATTAGGAAATGGGATTGTTTTGTTCCACCATTTTTGATTCACAGGCAGATCATAAGCTTTGCACATTCAGGTTATATAGGCGTTACTGGTACCAAGAGAAATGAATGAATGAGTTCTTTATTGCTTGATTAACAAAAATCATTGCAATTAAAACATCTTGGTAATAGGACAGGATAACAAAAACATTATCACATTCCTGTAGTTAATAAATACCTGTTTAACAGTATACATCTGTAATTACAGGCCATAGCTATAAAACCATTTATAAACATCTATTTAGGACAGTACCAGGTGGAAAGACAGAGTTACGTTTTGGTGGCTATATATGGAGGAACAAATATCTTGTGATGTTAAAAAAATATGGGCAATGTGTTAATTTGGATTAACGTTTGAAGGTATTTCTAGATAAATATCAACCTTCTGAATGTCTTGAAGCTCCATGGGCAGATCTCGTCATGAATCTGTTCTGTCTGTGTGAGGGATGGTTCCAAGAGACGGTGCACGCTATAATTCAGGTGGATTATTTTTCTGGATAGGCTGAAAGCAAATGCATATCGAGGGGCAGATTTACAAGCCCCTTGCGTGACTTTTGCACCACCGTTGCATCACTTTTGTGACGCAGCCGTGGCGTAAATGTAGCGGCCCATTTACAACGTGATGCATCTAGGGAGATGCGTCACATTGTAAAGCCCTGCATCACATTATACCTGCGTCAGGTATAATGTATGCAGGGTAGGCGTTCCCACGCAAAAAGCCATGTAGAACTGACGCAGTGAAATCTACAAGATTTCACTGCGTCACTCTACGAGTTCACTGCGTCAAAATCCCTACGCCCTCTCAGACCAGGCATAAGGAATGACGCAGGGCTTTTTGAATGGGGCTCACCCATCTATTGTGGCGCATTGCTGGAGTTGCGTCACTTTCATGAGCAACTCCAGCAATCCGTCACATTTGCGCCAGCAGATGCGTCAGAATTTCTGACGCATCTGTTAATCCTTGCGCCATGGAGCACTGTATTGTAAATACAGCGCATCCATAGTGGTGCAAGGACATTTGGCGATGACGCAAGGAAACTGGCGCATCTATGCAGATGCGTCAGTTCCTTGTAAATCTGCCCCCTAATTTTTCCACATGCACCCTGTTGGAGTTTTTGGAGAGAAGGCAAGGTATTGTCAACTGTATTACTTCTGACAATGGGTTCAGTTCACCTCACAGAAGTTAACTCGTTTTTTAGGTCTCGCCTAGCGTTGCAGCGCGCATGCGCTGCTCACTCTGCAAGACATATTGTTAGAGAGGAGATTTCAGAAGGGGGCTCGAAGCCCCGCCCCTCATTTTCATTGGATGGCGTCATTGTTTATGGTAAACGGTGGCCTCCCATTGAAAATGAGGCTTCTCTGTTACCGCCCTTTCTCTTTTTCGTCCAGCCCATCCGGACTGGATCGTCTGCCTTTCGGCTGTCGTGAATCAATTTCTTATCTTTAGTGTGGCCATCTGTTTCTAATTAGCATGGCCTTAGCGTGTTCGCTTTCACTTTCGCGGCCGCGCTTGTTTCCGGAAGTCTTGTTTATTTAATTAGAGCTCTTGGGGGGAATGGCAGCGCAGCTCGCACCCACAGCGGTATCTTGCCACGGACCCAACCTCGCCAAGGCTCTCTGTGTACCTGCTGGCACACACTGCTGCAGTGCTTGTTTTTTTTTTAGTGAGGCGAGGGTCTGTCAACCCTCAGAAGGTAACATCTGTCATGCCAGTCTCATCGCATGCTGGGCTGCAGACAGCGCTAGCGGATGGTTTCAGAGCCTTTCTTAAAATGTTAAAATAAATAGGGAAGCTCGAATCGCCACCCTTGTTGGGGTGTAACTGCACTTCTCAGCAGACCTGCAATGATTGCAGCACAAAAGCACTTCTCAGCAGACCTGCCATGCTTTTAGTGGGAGGATGCCTTCATTTCTCGGAAGAGACACTCATCAGCAGGGAGCACAGCTTGCCGTCATCCCAGAATTTCCCTGGTACTCTGCTGGCTAGGGCGGTGCTTGCTGGGCTCCATGGGGTGTCACAGTGCAAACATAACCACCCCCCCTCCCCACCGGCCCCTTTGTGCAGTCAGTGTGTAAGAGAGGTGCACTCACGTCTTTCAGAACACACATTAGAGGTGTTCCCCCCCCTTTCGCAAGATTCTCTCCTCACTCTGCTTTCCATGGTAAAGAGCGGATCACCCAAGGATCCCGCTCCGATTAACATCTTGAAACAGGCAGCTCCGATAATAGCCCCTAATCTGACAGACCTGATTAACGCGTCTTTGTCCACAGGAATTGTGCCTACCTCCTGGAAAGGGGCCATGGTGAAAGCCCTGTTGAAGAAACCAAATTTGGACACGGCAGATCTGGGCAATTACCGCCCATATCTCTCTTGCCAGGAATAGGTAAGATGGCAGAGAAACATGTAAATCAAAATCTTTCAGGCTTTCTCGAAACCCATAACCTGCTTCATTCCTCGCAAACAGGCTTCCGCCCGCATCAGAGCACCGAGACGGCCCTGTTAGCCGTGGTGGAGGAAAGTAGGAAAATTTTAGATTCAGGAGGTTCGACTGCCATTATACTCCTTGACCTGAGCGCAGCATTTGATACGGTGAACCATAAGATCTTGGCTCACCGTCTCAGGAATATAGGAGTAACAGGCACAGCGCTTCAATGGCTGTGTTCTTTTCTGGAGGGAAGATCCTTTCAGGTATTTGAGGAGAACTTTGCATCCAAATCTACCCCACTACTGAGCGGAGTTCCTCAGGGGTCCTCGCTTAGCCCAACCCTTTTTAATGTATATATGGCCCCACTGGCATCTGTCGTAGCCCCCTATGGAATTCGCATGGTGACCTACGCCGATGATACACAATTGGTGGTGGCGTTAAACCAAGCGGATCAAAGTACTAACAGCCTTTACCCCTGCCTAGAGGACATCTCGAGTTGGATGGACGCGTCCCAGCTCAAGCTTAATGGTGGGAAAACTGAGCTCATGATACTAGGCAACCCCCTCAATTACAAATCCAGCTCTATGTGGCCAGTCGACATGGGCCCCCCCCCGGTCCCCAAATCAGAAATCAAGAGTCTGGGCATCTGGCTGGACCAGGACCTGAGCTTTAGAGTACAGGCTAGGAAGACGGCAGCCATTTGCTATGGCTTGCTCAGAATGGCCCGTAAAGTTCTCCCGCTCCTCCACTTCCAAGCCAAAAAAGTATTGGTTCAATCACTCATACTCTCCAGACTGGACTATGGCAATGCACTGTACCTGGGTGCCCCCACAACAGTAGTCTCTAAACTACAGTCTGTGCAAAACAGCGCTGCCAGGCTTCTAATGGGAGTCCCCAATCGACAATCGGCGAAACCGGCAATCGTCTCTCTTCATTGGCTCCCAGTCCAGGAACGCATTAGATTCAAGGCACTATGCCTAGTACAGAAATCTATGCAGGGGATCGGCCCCCCCCATCAACTCAGCCATGATCCTCCCCTACAAAGCCAATAGGAAACTTCGATCAGATGATCTTCATCTAGCCGAGGTCCCAAAGATCAAGAAGGCTAGGAGTGGCGGACACCTCTTCTCTTATAACGCCACTAAACTCTGGAACTCTCTTCCACTCTATCTTCGTATAGTGCCCAACCATGTTGCCTTCCGCAAACAATTGAAAACTTTTCTGTTTCCTTAGCTCTGCGCGGTCCCTCCGCCTTCCTCCCGTGTGCAGTCCTAGCGCTGGGATGCTTCCGGGTAGCCATGCGCTCTATAAATGTGTTTTCATTCATTCATTCATTCACTTTTCTTGCACACTACATACCGAACTCCCTCCCGGGGCATTCTAACTGTTTACTGCAGTGTTTGATTTTTGTGTTTGTGAAAGGTTTAAAAGAGAACATCGACCCGGATACAGGGTAAGCCCTGGCAAAAACACCCTGTCCCCTCCCTCCGCACAGGACACAGGGTTCCCGCACGCAGCGTCCAGGTGTTCTGCACTGCACAGGTGACTCCTTGTCAGAAACTAAAACAAATATCAACTTAGCTAGACTGGTTGTTGCTTCAACTGTTCGAACCGAGGGCACGCACATATTTTGTGTTTTAAATCACAATTTCTAACTCGTGGTTTCAGTGTATAAAAAGGCAACAAACAAAGGTTGTAGATATACTTTCCATATAACGCTCCCTCTCCCGGTGAGTTAATCTGCCTCTAGGCGCTCACTTTTTTATTATACCTCGCTGTGCCCATTTATTGCCCACCCATCTCAAGGTAGGCTTGTCTTTCTCCTTTCAAAACAGAATTAATGACCCTCATTTTATCACCCTGAGAAGAATGAAAGGCTAAACCAGCCAGTGTTTTATGCTTCGCCTTCTGCAGGCGCCAGGGCCATCCAGCTATCTCTGAAGTTGCTTGCATGAACTAAGATACATATCAAACCGAGGGGCTCTATTTAGATAATCTAGCGGGAAGAAACAAGGTGGGATCTTGAAAACGGAGAAGATAAGGCGTGGAGGGGCGGGGCATGGATGTAGAGGTGCATGTGTGTTTGTTTATGAGAGCGAGCAGGGGATCCCTCGCGAGAAAATGGTGGCATGTTGCGAAAGAAGCGGGAATAGTATACCTGTGTGGGAAATGGCGGCTTTGTTTACACACTTGTGAGTCTGGACGGCTGCACCCCATCCCCCATTCCAGAAAAAATGCGGCGAGGGGGAGTGAGGCCCCCTGGGACGCGGCAGGACACAGGGTGGCTTGTTGCAGGGCAGCTCCCGCTGCTGGGACCGGGGCTCCGGCTCTCTGCTGTTTTCCCTGCGGTCGATCGCCTTTTCCAGGGCAGAATCCCGGCATTTACCACAAGAAGGCTCTCGAATTAAGGCTGGTATCACACCCTGTTAAGACATTAATGGAGAGAGAGTTGTACACGTCGCCAGAGGTTACAATAATGGTACATAGGTTTAAGGGCGCACGTCCGCGAGCTGCGTGGCGCGTGGTGTGTGTTTATTACGTTGAAACTACCTGCCTCCCTCAATGTGGGGTTTACCTGCAATAGGAACTGCCACTCGATAACGGCTTCTCTGGCGCACTAGTCTCCCTCCTCCCCACGTCTGTAGCGGAGTATACCTGTTTGAACTTGGCATCCCATAGACACAAGGCATAGGATACATGTAACATTTTCTGATGTTTATGTAATGTACATTGGTGCACAGTGTTAACAAAAGGGATTCATGTAGTCCTTATTTTTAAATACTGTGGTAAAGTGTCTTCTACTAAAACAACCGAATATTTCCAATTATAGTATTAATGCAAGACTTTTAATTGTTAACTATGGCACGTTTTACAAATGCATTGTAAGAGTTAATGCAGTTATCTTAATTCTGAGATTTTATCATTTTTGTTGGTTGTTTATGTGCACTAAACATTTTGAAGTTGTTCTGACAGTCTTTATATGGAAGGTTTGCACAGCAGACCTCTTTAGAAACCTTTGCTCCTCTCTGGCCCGTTCTATCCACCAGCGTCCCTCTTTTGCGCTGTCTCCCCATCAAAACCTCTCTCCATTCACTGCCATTCTGTCTGTCTGTCTCTATTTCCCTCTGTTCCTGTTTGTTCTTTGCCTGTTCGCGCTCTGCCTGTCTATAACCCCCTCGCTTTCAGCATGTGCGTGTGCCTCTCTAACTTTAAGTCTGTTTCTCTTTGCCCTTGTAAAACATGTCTCTAACCAAACCCTCTCACTCTCTGTGTGTACTTCTCTCCGTCCCTGTCTATTGCATCTATGCTTGTTAGTGTTCACCCTCTGCCTCCCATAAGCATGCCCTTCCCTTTCTCTTCTTCTTTCCTGGCTCACTCCCTCATTTTAGCTCACCCCGACCCCCAGATCCCCTTAAGGGCGCCCCTCACGCCTCTCCTTTAATCTGACCTATTATTTCAAACACTGCACAGCTCTACAAGTAAATATAAAACCGGGAACTTCACTATACACCACATTAATAAAAGCCAGTACCATTTACAATACAACACTCACACTAGTACAAATGCAATGCAATAGATTTCGCAATTACAACAAAGTGAGCTATTGCCATTTTGCATTACACCATTTGATTAATGCTTCACGAAGGGAGAAAAAAAAAAACAATGACATTTACAATGCCAATAGCTCAAAATAATGTCATTGCGAGACCTATTGCATTGTAAATGCTTGTTTGAAAATCTGGCTATAATAGATAAACAAATTGTCTTGTGTGGCCCTAACATGAATGGCTTAGTGAATAGATTTAACAGAGTGGTGATGGAGGGCGTTCAGTTAACCTTAAAGCAGGATTGAATTCTCAGAAGCATGTTGCTAAATTGATCCGGTTATCATACTGCAAGCCAGATAACTCTACCAGTTTTTCTCCCTTTCAGTTATATCAAGAAAGGGAGCCAAGACAGGTTGGAATCCTCCATGACTCATCTGTTCATTACAGGTTTGCCAAGTTTAGAGGTAATATTCAAGACTTCTAAATGGCGAGGAACCTGGTTATGCCGATGCCTGTCACATCTCTGCTAATGTTTCTAGTTCCTCTAGGTTAGGTGGTATTGTTCCAGTTACTCAAGTTTCAAGTTACAATAGTCATGCATTTATTTAACTTATACTAACTCAGGGCCTAATTCACAAAGGTAACTACACTTTAAGAGTAAGTTCACACTTTGAGTAAAATTACAACTTTTCAGTGTTTATAAAATCAGAGTGTAAGTTGCGACTAATAAAACAGTAGTAATACCAGCACTACACATGACCAAGCACAGGTACTGCAGCACCCTCGCATAAAAAACAATGGAGGTAGACACTGAGAATATAACTCCAAAGGAAATAATGATACATTAAATTAAATTATTTATTATAATTTAAAATATAAATAAATATAAACTAATGTTAAAAACAATTTATAAAAATAGAGCACATTATTTAATTCTAAAATATTGGAATAACCTGTTTTGATTCTAAATAATAATGTAACCATTAATTTTATTAAAAATAATTAAAGTAATTTTAAGTAATTCCATAATCACTTAATAATTATTAGTGATTAATTAATTCATGATAATTAATTATTAATTCTGGCATATCATTACTTTCAGTATTCTATTCAGTTGGCTCGTGCTCCCTGCTTACATTCAGGTGTGGTTTGTGGGCTCTTTCATTAACGTATTTACTTCTCATCTACTGAGGTTGCCTCCAAGATTATTATAAATTGCATTCCAGAACTGTATGATGAGCTTGATCACCCCCGACATGCCCCATACCATCCCTGGCTTTGTGAGAACTCATATCTGGCACTACCTGAAAGGCCCACCAAGATGCTTCCTCTTCAAACCAGGCCAGTGAGTAGTTTATTGCTGGCACTGGTCTGGCACCATAATTCCAGAACAGGTAAATCATCTCTCTAGCCTCTAAAGTTCTGGAATAATCACACTTTTAAATTGCAATTAGATTCTGACCCCCAAATCTCAGTTGCCCAGTTCCAGCTGATAATCTGTTGGGCTCAATAAGGGGCAGAGGGACAACTGAAATACTTGACTGGAACTGACTATTTTCAAGATATATTTTCAAGATAAAGTACTCATAGTGCCCCATGATGACTCTGCATGGGGTTCAGTTGATACCAGGCATCAGCCTGCTCAATTAAAAAACATTAATAATTCGAGACAAGATGAGAACCTCAAATTCTCTCACCATTGACTGTGCCAATACCCATGGAGTCCAGACTACCAGATGCCTTATAGCTCAAGTAAATAAATGTATACTTTAGAAACTAGTCCTTGCCCTTCTGAAACCATCTCTCTTGACCTGTGTAGGACCCTGTTTATTTGGGCTCTCGTTCTTTAGGTGACTTTACATTTTCGGATGGTATCTGTCCATTTAGCTCCCTTTCTGAGCTTTTCTTATCTATCGTCCAACTGTCCCCATACTCCAAAAACCTCCCTACGGGCAGTCTCTGCTTCCTCTAGACTACTCTGCAGTTTATAACCTTGTGAACAACACTTCACTTGGGTAAACTCACTGGTGACTATCCATACCTTAGAACAGCTTATAATATTTCCGGAGATTAGTGTAACCAGGTTTATGGGAAACGCTGATTAGTTTTTCTTCGCACAGCACACTCTGTCCCCAGAACCAAGAAACTAAGTCCCTTCAAAATCCAGATAATAAAATATTACTGCTCAAAGAGAGATACACCCTACATCTGCTCAACAAATGATGAATTCAGTGACCTCCCAGTTTCATAAACCTAAGGGCCCAAATTCTACATGGAAAGCAGAAGCCATGCAGCACTGAGCTCAACTTTGAATCAGAAAGGAATACTTCTGGAGCACAGTTTCATGAAGGCCCAACCCAGCTGAGAATAGAGCTACTTTACTGCATGCCAAGCCAGAAGGGTACCATGTTTCCCAGATGGCTGGACAGTCTTCCTGCCAGACGTGAACCAGTTGAGGCATGAGGATCTATCTCATAGCAGTGCCATACATCACTAGTTATTGAGATGCTGAATCTAGTTTTCCACAAGACTCCTATTTATCAAGCAAACCAAGTATCAGAGATGCATGTTAGGTGCCATATGCACCATGCACATTGCAGTCGTGATTGTAGTGACTAGAGTTGAACGTAGCTTCCACTAGTCTTTTAAAGGATTTTGATAATGAAAATTGAAAGTGAATGAGCCATGTGCATTTTAGATCTTCTGTGAAATTGCCACTGTTACCTTCCCCGCACCGATCTGAATGCTGAGAGTGAATACCTGACAGTAACTATTGAGCACGCTGTTCTATACCTGCTACAGTAAAACATGACAGAATGGTAGCCTGGGCAAACCTGATTCTCTTATGAGAGTACCGTCATTTGTTCCAAGATGGCTATGTTGGAAGACTATAAACGGAAATTTCTCTCTGAGCATATCTAATTTGTCGGCGGAAATGGAAGTTTCTTGGGCGATACGGTGACAGACAGACATGTTTGGTAGTTGTAGAGTATCAATACATCCTATCTTTGCCAGGACAATGCCAGCTATTCGTGGTCTGTCCTTGCAAATTTCTGTAAACATGCTAAATGTCCCTGTTTTAAAAGAGAGTCAACAAAGCACAGTGGGAATTTAGTTTTCACTTGTACCCATGCAGAGCTGGTCAGCAGAAGTTAAAATAAAACAGTTTAACTGACACAAAAGATACATTCTGTGTGTGGAAGTTGCATTTCATTGTCCCATTGTCTTATGGATTGGTTAGAGACAAGACCATCACAACTGGGGTGCTTAGGGGGCATTGTCTGCATGGACCTGTGCTTTTGTAGGGCTTGGTACACCGCTGCAAAATTCATTTATAAATTTATATAGCAAGCCAGTCATTCTTAGGTTGCAGTCTACCAGACAGCACGGCTGTCTGCGTTTGCTAAAGACATCTTGGGGACTTTCAAAAAGTTGACCTAGGAATGAATTTCGCCAGTTGCTTGCTATTGGCTTTGTGGTTTTGTAACTCACATTTTCTTGCTTTCCATTTGGTGGCTTTATTTGCTTTAGGATGCCCACGTTCGATGTGTCCCTCCCCTTGCCTAAACCTATTTACGGTATTCTCTCCACAAACTAGTTTTCTGTAAACAGGCCTTTAAATCTTGTTCTTATCTTGTCACGTTTACAGGGCATTCAAAGACGGAGGTCAAATGTCAGGCGCTGTCTTATCCTTCTGAGTGCTCCCTTTCTGTGAGAGACCTGTAAATCTTGTTCTTATCTCATCACATTTGCTGTGCATTCAAAGAGCGAGGTCATATTTCAGGTGCTGTATTCCGAGTGCGCTTGTATATGTTTCTTTCTCTGACTTCAAAGTGAGAGGATTTATGTGACAATATTGCTGGATACTGGAGGTAGGTAGAAAAGAGTTTTTTTCTAGCACACAACAACATTTAAGCAAACTGTGTAAGTATTTCAGAATATATCAAAATTAGCAAATTTTTTGTTATTTCTGAAGTGTGTTGGACACAAATACTTTAATATGATCAAAACAAATCACCACACTGAGGCGATGCAGTTTCCACACATTTTCTTCTGTGCACTGTATAGTTTTATTAGTAAAAGTGTATGTCTACTCAAATGTAATGGTCATTTCAATTGAAAATGTGTTGTCTGTAATGGTAGTGTGCTACCACACCATGCATACTCCACTCTACGCCACTCGATCTACTCTTCACCACTCCACTATACACCATGCCACTTCACTCTGCACCACTGCACTCTATTCCGCTCTGCACCACTGCACTCTATGCCACTGCACTCTACTCCACTCTGCACAACTGCAATCCACACCACTGCACTCTACTCTGCACCACTCCACTTTACACCACTCCACTCTGCACCACTCGACTTTACACCACTCCACTCCACTCTGCACCACTCCACTCTACACTACTGCACTCTACGCCACGTGAAGCTACATCTCTCTTACTACCCCGTACCACTCTACTCTATGCCAATGCACTCTTTGCCACTCTACTCTACAACACTGGACTCTTCGCCACTACACTCTTCGCCACTCCAGTCTAAGCCACACCATTCTACTCTGTACAACTCCACTCTACGCCACTGTACTCTACACCCACTGTACTCTGTGCCAATACACTTCACACCAATGCACTTTACTCTGTAACACTCAACTCTATTGCCCTGCACTCTACCCCAATCCACTGTAAACCACTCTAATCTACCCTGCACCACTGCACTCTATGCCACTACCCTCTACACCACTTTATTCTACGTCATTATACTCTAAGCCACTCTACGCAACTGCACTCTGCCTTGCACCACTCCACTCTATGCCACTTCACTCTACTCTGAAACAATCTACTCTACACCCCTGCACTCTCCCCTACTCTACTCCACTCTGCGCCACTCTATGCCACTGCAATCTACGCATCTCTACTCTTAACCACTGCACTCTGCGCCACTGCACTCAACACAACTGCACTCTATGTCACTGCACCCTACGCCACTTCACTATACTCTGCATCACGTACTCTATGCCACTGCTCTCTATGCCACTCTACACAACTACACTCTGGCACTCTACTCTGCAACACTGCGCTCTCCGCCACTGAACTCTATACCACTCTACTCTGCACTACTCCACTCTACGCTACTCCACTCTACGCCACTGCACTCTATGGCACCATACTCTACTCTGCACCTACTCTGTGCAATTCTCTCCTCCGTCCTCTTCTGTTCCTGTCGACTCCCAGCAGCACACAGGCTCCCAGACTGCCCTAAGCCAATCACGACGCTGCTGTTATGCTTGTAATAGTATTACCTGCAAAAACAACAGTTGATGGACAGAATGCAGAACAATGTCATACATTCACCCCAGTACAGAGATCTGGGCCTAAATCCATCGTTTTTTTGCTCACCATGCCATTCCAGTTTGAACCCAGCCATATGCAAATCAGTCTTGACCCTGTGCCTCATGGGAACAGTCCAGCCCGAACTGCCAAGCCAGGTCTTCCCTGGACTGGAAACAAGCATCCTAGGACCGGTTTCGGGGTTTCACCCCTCTTCAGCCAGGATAGCTTGATTCCAGTGGCATGGAGAGCACGGGACCCACGTCTGGGCATACCCGTCCCACTTGGGGTAACAAATGCAAAAACAACAGTTGATGGACAGAATGCAGAACAATGTCATACATTCACCCCAGTACAGAGATCTGGGCCTAAATCCATCGTTTTTGCTCACCATGCCATTCCAGTTTGAACCCAGCCATATGCAAATCAGTCTTGACCCTGTGCCTCATGGGAACAGTCCAGCCCGAACTGGCAAGCCAGGTCCTCCCTGGACTGGAAACAAGCATCCTAGGACCGGTTTCGGGGTTTCACCCTCTTCAGCCAGGATAGCTTGATTCCAGTGGCATGGAGAACACGGGACCCACGTCTGGGCATACCCGTCCCACTTGGGGTAACAAATGCAAAAACAACAGTTGATGGACAGAATGCAGAACAATGTCATACATTCACCCCAGTACAGAGATCTGGGCCTAAATCCATCGTTTTTTTGCTCACCATGCCATTCCAGTTTGAACCCAGCCATATGCAAATCAGTCTTGACCCTGTGCCTCATGGGAACAGTCCAGCCCGAACTGCCAAGCCAGGTCCTCACTGGACTGGAAACAAGCATCCTAGGACCGGTTTCGGGGTTTCACCCCTCTTCAGCCAGGATAGCTTGATTTCAGTGGCATGGAGAGCACGGGACCCACGTCTGGGCATACCCGTCCCACTTGGGGTAACAAATGCAAAAACAACAGTTGATGGACAGAATGCAGAACAATGTCATACATTCACCCCAGTACAGAGATCTGGGCCTAAATCCATCGTTTTTTGCTCACCATGCCATTCCAGTTTGAACCCAGCCATATGCAAATCAGTCTTGACCCTGTGCCTCATGGGAACAGTCCAGCCCGAACTGCCAAGCCAGGTCCTCCCTGGACTGGAAACAAGCATCCTAGGACCGGTTTCGGGGTTTCACCCCTCTTCAGCCAGGATAGCTTGATTGCAGTGGCATGGAGAGCACGGGACCCATGTCTGGGCATACCCGTCCCACTTGGGGTAACAAATGCAAAAACAACAGTTGATGGACAGAATGCAGAACAATGTCATACATTCACCCCAGTACAGAGAATGTGCAACATTCCGTCCATCATCTTGTGTGTTTTGCATTTCGCCCTAAGTGGGAAGGGTATGCCCAGACGTGGGTCCCGTGCTCACTACGCCACTGGAGTCAAGCTATCCTGGCTGATGAGGGCTGAAAGCCCGAAGCCGGTCCTAGGATGCTTGATTCCGGTCCAGGGAAGACATGGCTTGGCAGTTCGGTCTGGACTGTTCCCATGAGGCACAGGGTCAAGACTGATTTGCATATGGCTGTGTCTGAACTGGGGTGGCGTGGTGAAGCTAAAATAACGATGGATTAAACCCAGATCTGTGACTGGGGGTGAATGTTTGCCAATGTGCAACATTCCGTCCATCATCTTGTGTGTTTTGCATTTCGCCCTAAGTGGGAAGGGTATGCCCAGACGTGGGTCCCGTGCTCACTACGCCACTGGAGTCAAGCTATCCTGGCTGATGAGGGCTGAAAGCCCGAAACCGGTCCTAGGATGCTTGATTCCGGTCCAGGGAAGACATGGCTTGGCAGTTCGGTCTGGACTGTTCCCATGAGGCACAGGGTCAAGACTGATTTGCATATGGCTGTGTCTGAACTGGGGTGGCGTGGTGAAGCAAAATAACAATGGATTAAACCCAGATCTGTGACTGGGGGTGAATGTTTGCCAATGTGCAACATTCCGTCCATCATCTTGTGTGTTTTGCATTTCGCCCTAAGTGGGAAGGGTATGCCCATACGTGGGTCCCGTGCTCACTACGCCACTGGAGTCAAGCTATCCTGGCTGATGAGGGCTGAAAGCCCGAAACCGGTCCTAGGATGCTTGATTCCGGTCCAGGGAAGACATGGCTTGGCAGTTCGGTCTGGACTGTTCCCATGAGGCACAGGGTCAAGACTGATTTGCATATGGCTGTGTCTGAACTGGGAGTGGCGTGGTGAAGCAAAATAACGATGGATTAAACCCAGATCTGTGACTGGGGGTGAATGTTTGCCAATGTGCAACATTCCGTCCATCATCTTGTGTGTTTTGCATTTCGCCTAAGTGGGAAGGGTATGCCCTGACGTGGGTCCCGTGCTCACTACGCCACTGGAGTCAAGCTATCCTGGCTGATGAGGGCTGAAAGCCCGAAACCGGTCCTAGGATGCTTGATTCCGGTCCAGGGAAGACATGGCTTGGCAGTTCGGTCTGGACTGTTCCCATGAGGCACAGGGTCAAGACTGATTTGCATATGGCTGTGTCTGAACTGGGGTGGCGTGGTGAAGCAAAATAACAATGGATTAAACCCAGATCTGTGACTGGGGGTGAATGTTTGCCAATGTGCAACATTCCGTCCATCATCTTGTGTGTTTTGCATTTCGCCCTAAGTGGGAAGGGTATGCCCAGACGTGGGTCCCGTGCTCACTACGCCACTGGAGTCAAGCTATCCTGGCTGATGAGGGCTGAAAGCCCGAAACCGGTCCTAGGATGCTTGATTCCGGTCCAGGGAAGACATGGCTTGGCAGTTCGGTCTGGACTGTTCCCATGAGGCACAGGGTCAAGACTGATTTGCATATGGCTGTGTCTGAACTGGGGTGGCGTGGTGAAGCAAAATAACGATGGATTAAACCCAGATCTGTGACTGGGGGTGAATGTTTGCCAATGTGCAACATTCCGTCCATCATCTTGTGTGTTTTGCATTTCGCCCTAAGTGGGAAGGGTATGCCCTGACGTGGGTCCCGTGCTCACTACGCCACTGGAGTCAAGATATCCTGGCTGATGAGGGCTGAAAGCCCGAAACCGGTCCTAGGATGCTTGATTCCGGTCCAGGAAGACATGGCTTGGCAGTTCGGTCTGGACTGTTCCCATGAGGCACAGGGTCAAGACTGATTTGCATATGGCTGTGTCTGAACTGGGGTGGCGTGGTGAAGCAAAATAACAATGGATTAAACCCAGATCTGTGACTGGGGGTGAATGTTTGCCAATGTGCAACATTCCGTCCATCATCTTGTGTGTTTTGCATTTCGCCCTAAGTGGGAAGGGTATGCCCAGACGTGGGTCCCGTGCTCACTACGCCACTGGAGACAAGCTATCTTGGCTGATGAGGGCTGAAAGCCCGAAACCGGTCCTAGGATGCTTGATTCCGGTCCAGGGAAGACATGGCTTGGCAGTTCGGTCTGGACTGTTCCCATGAGGCACAGGGTCAAGACTGATTTGCATATGGCTGTGTCTGAACTGGGGTGGCGTGGTGAAGCAAAATAACGATGGATTAAACCCAGATCTGTGACTGGGGGTGAATGTTTGCCAATGTGCAACATTCCGTCCATCATCTTGTGTGTTTTGCATTTCGCCCTAAGTGGGAAGGGTATGCCCAGACGTGGGTCCCGTGCTCACTACGCCACTGGAGTCAAGCTATCCTGGCTGATGAGGGCTGAATGCCCGAAACCGGTCCTAGGATGCTTGATTCCGGTCCAGGAAGACATGGCTTGGCAGTTCGGTCTGGACTGTTCCCATGAGGCACAGGGTCAAGACTGATTTGCATATGGCTGTGTCTGAACTGGGGTGGCGTGGTGAAGCAAAATAACAATGGATTAAACCCAGATCTGTGACTGGGGGTGAATGTTTGCCAATGTGCAACATTCCGTCCATCATCTTGTGTGTTTTGCATTTTGCCCTAAGTGGGAAGGGTATGCCCAGACGTGGGTCCCGTTCTCACTACGCCACTGGAGTCAAGCTATCCTGGCTGATGAGGGCTGAAAGCCCGAAACCGGTCCTAGGATGCTTGATTCCGGTCCAGGGAAGACATGGCTTGGCAGTTCGGTCTGGACTGTTCCCATGAGGCACAGGGTCAAGACTGATTTGCATATGGCTGTGTCTGAACTGGGGTGGCGTGGTGAAGCAAAATAACAATGGATTAAACCCAGATCTGTGACTGGGGGTGAATGTTTGCCAATGTGCAACATTCCGTCCATCATCTTGTGTGTTTTGGATTTCGCCCTAAGTGCGAAGGGTATGCCCCGACGTGGGTCCCGTGCTCACTACGCCACTGGAGTCAAGCTATCCTGGCTGATGAGGGCTGAAAGCCCGAAACCGATCCTAGGATGCTTGATTCCGGTCCAGGGAAGACATGGCTTGGCAGTTCGGTCTGGACTGTTCCCATGAGGCACAGGGTCAAGACTGATTTGCATATGGCTGTGTCTGAACTGGGGTGGCATGGTGAAGCAAAATAACGATGGATTAAACCCAGATCTGTGACTGGGGGTGAATGTTTGCCAATGTGCAACATTCCGTCCATCATCTTGTGTGTTTTGCATTTCGCCCTAAGTGGGAAGGGTATGCCCTGACGTGGGTCCCGTGCTCACTACGCCACTGGAGTCAAGCTATCCTGGCTGATGAGGGCTGAAAGCCCGAAACCGGTCCTAGGATGCTTGATTCCGGTCCAGGGAAGACATGGCTTGGCAGTTCGGTCTGGACTGTTCCCATGAGGCACAGGGTCAAGACTAATTTGCATATGGCTGTGTCTGAACTGGGGTGGCGTGGTGAAGCAAAATAACAATGGATTAAACCCAGATCTGTGACTGGGGGTGAATGTTTGCCAATGTGCAACATTCCGTCCATCATCTTGTGTGTTTTGCATTTCGCCCTAAGTGGGAAGGGTATGCCCAGACGTGGGTCCCGTGCTCACTACGCCACTGGAGACAAGCTATCTTGGCTGATGAGGGCTGAAAGCCCGAGACCGGTCCCTAGGATGCTTGATTCCGGTCCAGGGAAGACATGGCTTGGCAGTTCGGTCTGGACTGTTCCCATGAGGCACAGGGTCAAGACTGATTTGCATATGGCTGTGTCTGAACTGGGGTGGCGTGGTGAAGCAAAATAACGATGGATTAAACCCAGATCTGTGACTGGGGGTGAATGTTTGCCAATGTGCAACATTCCGTCCATCATCTTGTGTGTTTTGCATTTCGCCTAAGTGGGAAGGGTATGCCCAGACGTGGGTCCCGTGCTCACTACGCCACTGGAGTCAAGCTATCCTGGCTGATGAGGGCTGAAAGCCCGAAACCGGTCCTAGGATGCTTGATTCCGATCCAGGGAAGACATGGCTTGGCAGTTCGGTCTGGACTGTTCCCATGAGGCACAGGGTCAAGACTGATTTGCATATGGCTGTGTCTGAACTGGGGTGGCATGGTGAAGCAAAATAACGATGGATTAAACCCAGATCTGTGACTGGGGGTGAATGTTTGCCAATGTGCAACATTCCGTCCATCATCTTGTGTGTTTTGCATTTCGCCCTAAGTGGGAAGGGTATGCCCAGACGTGGGTCCCGTGCTCACTACGCCACTGGGGTCAAGCTATCCTGGCTGATGAGGGCTGAAAGCCCGAAACCGGTCCTAGGATGCTTGATTCCGGTCCAGGGAAGACATGGCTTGGCAGTTCGGTCTGGACTGTTCCCATGAGGCACAGGGTCAAGACTGATTTGCATAGGGCTGTGTCTGAACTGGGGTGGCGTGGTGAAGCAAAATAACGATGGATTAAACCCAGATCTGTGACTGGGGGTGAATGTTTGCCAATGTGCAACATTCCGTCCATCATCTTGTGTGTTTTGCATTTCGCCCTAAGTGGGAAGGGTATGCCCAGACGTGGGTCCCGTGCTCACTACGCCACTGGGGTCAAGCTATCCTGGCTGATGAGGGCTGAAAGCCCGAAACCGGTCCTAGGATGCTTGATTCCGGTCCAGGGAAGACATGGCTTGGCAGTTCGGTCTGGACTGTTCCCATGAGGCACAGGGTCAAGACTGATTTGCATATGGCTGTGTCTGAACTGGGGTGGCGTCGTGAAGCAAAATAACAATGGATTAAACCCAGATCTGTGACTGGGGGTGAATGTTTGCCAATGTGCAACATTCCGTCCATCATCTTGTGTGTTTTGCATTTTGCCCTAAGTGGGAAGGGTATGCCCAGACGTGGGTCCCGTTCTCACTACGCCACTGGAGTCAAGCTATCCTGGCTGATGAGGGCTGAAAGCCCGAAACCGGTCCTAGGATGCTTGATTCCGGTCCAGGAAGACATGGCTTGGCAGTTCGGTCTGGACTGTTCCCATGAGGTACAGGGTCAAGACTGATTTGCATATGGCTGTGTCTGAACTGGGGTGGCGTGGTGAAGCAAAATAACAATGGATTAAACCCAGATCTGTGACTGGGGGTGAATGTTTGCCAATGTGCAACATTCTGTCCATCATCTTGTGTGTTTTGGATTTCGCCCTAAGTGCGAAGGGTATGCCCCGACGTGGGTCCCGTGCTCACTACGCCACTGGAGTCAAGCTATCCTGGCTGATGAGGGCTGAAAGCCCGAAACCGGTCCTAGGATGCTTGATTCCGGTCCAGGGAAGACATGGCTTGGCAGTTCGGTCTGGACTGTTCCCATGAGGCACAGGGTCAAGACTGATTTGCATATGGCTGTGTCTGAACTGGGGTGGCGTGGTGAAGCAAAATAACGATGGATTAAACCCAGATCTGTGACTGGGGGTGAATGTTTGCCAATGTGCAACATTCCGTCCATCATCTTGTGTGTTTTGCATTTCGCCCTAAGTGGGAAGGGTATGCCCAGACGTGGGTCCCGTGCTCACTCCGCCACTGGAGTCAAGCTATCCTGGCTGATGAGGGCTGAAAGCCCGAAACCGGTCCTAGGATGCTTGATTCCGGTCCAGGGAAGACATGGCTTGGCAGTTCGGTCTGGACTGTTCCCATGAGGCACAGGGTCAAGACTGATTTGCATATGGCTGTGTCTGAACTGGGGTGGCATGGTGAAGCAAAATAACGATGGATTAAACCCAGATCTGTGACTGGGGGTCAATGTTTGCCAATGTGCAACATTCCGTCCATCATCTTGTGTGTTTTGTAATAGTATTACCAGCATGACAACAGCGTCATGATTGGTCTGAGCGGTCTGGTTTGCCGCTCAGACAGTGCCTGGGAGCCTGGGACTCCTCTCCACAGCCGGGGTGGAGAAATGCTAAGTGCACATGTTGGTTTGGCCGTCCTCAGAAAGCTGGCCAAATCGTCCTGCGCATTTATGGTGCTCACCACTCCTCGTCCCTACTCCGTTACCACAGCCCCGCCCCGCCCCGCCATGCCCTAAACTGGCTTAGTATTGAGAAATAAAATGATAATAACATTGTGTTGTTATCATTTTATTTTTCCTTTTTGCATTGCTCAGAGAGCAGTTAGGCAACTCGCCTCCACCTTAACGGAGGAGCCGCCGCTGTGCAGTTTTCAACTAAATCTGATCTAGCTGTGAAACTGTTGCTTATTGAGGCAGAAGAGGGTCTTGCATAGCTTTTCAAAACTTTTTTAAACCTTTGATTACCTTTAACAATACTTGACCTTTCTTCCTTCATCTTTGCGACTTTTCCATCTTTCGAACACCTTGTCCATGTATGAGGTTGTTGCCTCTTATGCCCTTTCAACCATCAACAATCCTTAAAGTAAAGTAACTACTTTCTGTTGCTGGTATGCAGTAGCAGCTCGCACAGGTAAGAGCGGTGAGGCGGTGGGGCGAGCGCAAAGGAAGTGATTTTATTTATTTATTATTTAACATTACTTATCCTGTCGTCTGTCGACTTCCACCACCCCCATCCAGCCCCTCCCCAGCTCCACCGCCTCACCGCTCTTACTTGTGCGAGCCGCCACTGCTCGTATGTGTCCTACCACCCTGCCGATATTGTGGTAGTCGATATTTTTGCTGTGTTATTTTGCTGGACGATTTTAAAATTCTAATACTCGTGTTGACTACCCTGGAGGAAGCTGGTTATGTTTTCACACAACTATCAGTGCCTCTCCTGCCCAACCACTTGCATGAGCATGCGTAGACCACTTCTCCTCCCCCCCCAGGAAAATACAACAGTGGCCATATGTACTTTTTTGTCTCACAATTTTAACTTTTCCACCATCAGAAACCAAAACTGTGGAACAGC
Organism: Calotriton arnoldi; assembly: GCA_963921515.1. Taxonomy (NCBI): domain Eukaryota; kingdom Metazoa; phylum Chordata; class Amphibia; order Caudata; family Salamandridae; genus Calotriton; species Calotriton arnoldi. The sequence goes on along the minus strand of CAWUFW010006686.1, from coordinate 265,079 downwards.
TCCACGAAGACAGACGCATTTAAATGGAGCAGGGATTTTCCCATTACATGTAATCGCATTAGGTATGCATATTACACTGCAGACAATCCATAGTAAAAATGAATCCCACAATTGAGGTGACTTGTCTAAGACAATGGATCTGCGATAGACTCCCTTTTCTGTCATTTCCTTCTCTGAAATTCATTTAATGAGCGCTGTGTGTTCCATTCTGTCTGTGGGCCCGTGCGAGGATGCTGTCTGTGTGTGTAATTGCCTGGGCGGCCCCTGGTCATTAGCTACGGGAGATGGATTGCAGTGTACTGCATGCCCTGACAGCAATCATAAGTTACAGACCTCTAATGCAGTGCATCCTGGGACCGGAAGTCAAACACAGGCGCGGTCACTGCTCCTGGGAATGCTTCCAATATTTCCGACGGAACAGGACGTTGTTGGTCGGAGAGCGGTGAGAGAATCCTGGAACAAAACACAAGGGGGCATATTTGCAAATAAATGTGGGAGCGCTGTGCTACGCCAAATTTGGCAACGCGCATTCCAACATTTATTTAACGCAGGGATGCGCTGTACTCACAAAAATAGGGCGCACCCCTGCCGCCATGTTGCAAGGGTGTCAGTGCTGCAGAGGCGATTGTTTATGCGCAGGAAGGGACACATTCCTGCACATAAAGAATCATTCATGGTGATTTGCTTTTCCTATGTGTGCTGCAGCACACATAAAAGGAGCAAAAAATGAGGAGAAATTAATAATTTCTCCTCGTATCACCATGCTAAGACCAGGTATTCCCCGGCGTTAGTTTTTGGCGCTGCCTCAGCCTTGTAAATCTGAAGCAGCATCAAAAAGCAATGGGTGTTGCGGTGGAACGCCCACTGCAACACCCATTGCATGCCCCTTTGCCGCAGAGGACTGCTGAGGAAAGGGGTATGTTTACAAGGTGCAGTTAAGCCACGTTAAGTGGCTTAGCAGCACCTTGTAAATTTGGGAAATGGCGCTAGGCCACCGGAGCATCAACAAAAGTAATGCCCCGGTGGCGATAGGGGCTTGTACATATGCCCCAAGCAGCGTTTAAGTTTTTCGGTATCAGGCCAAACTTATCCCACTCACAGAAACCTGCTTAAAGCATGGGTGGAAGAAATCATTGTTAAGAGGTGAAGAAGATAGCTCTATGCTTCTTCTTCAGCTTATCTGACAGAACGGGGGTTCTGTCAGATGAGCTGTGCCATCCAAAAACAAGCATTTGCAATGCATTAGGTCTCGCATTTGCGAGAGTTTAAGCTATTGGCATTGTAAATGGCAATGCCTTTAAATTATGTGTTTTGCAAATCAACACATATATAAAAGGCATTGTCATTTCTAATGCCAATAGCTCAAACTCTCCCAAATGCAAGACCGCTTTAATGGTGGCCGCGCCCCTTTCTTCAGACGCTGTTCGCGGTATTCAGGTTACATCGAGCCGCGTCTAAAGAAAGGGGTGCCGCTACCATTAAAGTGAAAGCACGGCATGGAGTGCTTTTAAAAAAAAAAACATTTGTTTGTGAAGTTCACAAACAATTATTTTTTTTGTAAAAGCGCCCCTTGTCGTGCTTTCAGTTTAATGGCGGCAGCGCCCCTTTGTGGCCACTATTAAAGTGAAAGCATGGTATGGGGCGATTTCACTGAAAAAAAAAGACTGCTAAAGTTGAAGCAGACCGCGCTGACAACTACAATAAATAAAGAAGCGCGGCCGCTTTAGTTACAGCAGACCGCGCTGGCAAATTAAATAAATAAAGAAATGCAGCCGTTATACTCAAAGCGGACCACATTGCCAAAGTAAATAAATAAAGAAGCGCGGCCGCTATAGTTAAAGTTACTAATTAAAATATAAAAGCGAGTGGTGTGCTGCGTTGTAGCAAAGCACGTAATGGGTGGAATATGGGAAAATCATTAAAGAAAATAGTGCAGCACACAGACTAGATAAAGCAGACCAGACCGTGTAACAACACAAGTAAAAAGTCCAGTCCTCATGGAAGGTTACAAATGCAGAGAAGGCGGTACCAAGGAGGGACTACTAAGCCTATTCATGAATCAAATGGAAGGATTTAGAAAGGACAGTAACAGGAGCCAATTGAAAAGATGGGCAGGAAATGGGCAGAGCTTCAAGTTCCTACCTGAATACAGCATGCCTCGCAGAGCAGCGCATGCGCTGCCCAGGCTCGACCTAAAAATGAGTTCTGTCCAATAGCTTGTGGTGTTCATCAATAGTGTGGTCCGTGAATAAACTGCTAGTGACTGCTGGTTCTCTATCCCAATGCGGCCTGGGAAGTCATCTGGTGGGCTAAACTGATGAAGATACCCAGCAGGAGTTAACAAACCAGTGACGAGATCTGTGTATAACCTGCATGCCAGGGGTTCATAATCGCCCAACTCAAACTTTCTTGCTTCTCGAGACATTAAAACCAGACCCTTTGAGCAGATCACAAGCCCTAAAAACTAGTGCAGGGAATAAATAGCAAAGGAGCGGTGGAGTGACATCATATTAAGTGAGCTCACTGATGTATCATATAAGTCTCTGTAAAACGGAATTGGCCTATTTTACAGACAAAGTTTTGATGCAACCTGTGTTGTATAGGAGACATGAAAGTCAATGCATTTTTTTTATGTACTCCCATGTGAACCACAGGCACCTACACATCTATTTCACTGTAATTGCAAAGCAATGTATAGGTCGACATTTAAGAATAATGTACGCATTTATAAACATTTACTAACCCTTCCGTGCTCATGACGAGCTCAGCTCGTCATGCTGCGCGGTTGCGCTGTGCGCATGACGAGCTGAGCTCGTCACGACTCCACCCGCGATCGGAATGTCCCGCATACGAGCGGAATCCCGATCGAAGGGGTTAAATAATCGAGCTTGGCAGTTCCCTGGAAATGATCATAACAATGCATAAAGGAGGAGGTTGAAATAGTTCTACATACTCCAAAAGTAAGTAACACTGACATGCTAAAAATGAACTAAGGTGAGGCACTCCAGGACAAAGAAAAAAAATGACACCAATATATGACAATTTAGGCAAGGCCTAGTTTGACAGTTTTTCATTTGTGGCAGTGGAGTTCTTACATTTCAAATTCCTCTATATTGAAGAATTTGGCACTACAACGTTTCGAGGGAAAAGAAACTCATTTGAAAAATACCAGTCTGATGGCCTCAAATTGGCAAATCTACAAAGTGCTTTAATGCAAATGTTAAGAAAAATATTATTGCTGAAAATGTTACCACAATAGTTAAAATACATGCAAAACCTGGTATTGAATCCCACATTTGGCAAGAAAAAAGATGAGTTCTTACAATGCCTGGAGCATCTATAAGGATAAATATTTTTCTAATAGTGAAAGAAAGAGGGCTTGCCATAAAAAAAAGACATAAGTCGCATTGCCCTGCCTTTTATGTTTATTATGAACGTACAAGAATAGTAAGCAGGAAAGATCTTTTAACGTGGTGACAGACAGCACAGAGAAAAACAGGTAACGTAGGACTAGGAGTTGAAGAGAGGTGCTGGGTTGCAACAAGGAGGCGACAATGTTGAAAATATAAAAAATAGAGAAAAAGAAGAGGATGTGGTAGGATGTAAAAAGAGAGGAAAGGAGTGAAAAAAAGGAAGGAGGCTGGGGGAGAATTATCTTCCAAGAGCAATGCAAGAAACAATTAGTGTGTAGGGAGAAAAAAACAACTGTAGGTTCCAAACAAAAAGGGGCATTAAGAAACGTTTTCAAGGTGAAAGGCAGTAGCTGCATTCGATTTCACAGTCTCGTTAATACATTTTATTTTGCAAAACTAGGGGAAAACGGTTCATGGGAAATGTTTCTTTGGAATGGGTTTCCACAAATCAGTTTTTCGTCGAGATCGCACACATGCAATGATACAGGTAAACAGCGCATGCGCTATAAGGCTACAAATGACAGCAAAAGGAAAGTAGCTAATGACAAGACCAAATAGCACGACAACATGCCACGTGGGACACCTTTCTCCCTGCCCATGCTATCCCACTATTACACCTTTCCCCGGATGCTGAGCTTGAAGGGATCGCCTATCAGAATCAAAGATGACTGCATGATGTCTCTACTCAACATAATTCTCAGTACTTAGTCTAAGGGGCTTATTACGAGTCTGGCAGTTCACGGACTGCCAGCTTCACGGGGGCACGTGGTAATGGTCTTCAGACTGCCCTATTAGGACCAGGGCGATCGGGCCGCCCTGGGGCCACCGCAAGCGCCAGGGATCAGAGATCCCTTGGCAGTGACGCTGCAGTATTGAGGCCGCAATATGCCCCGCCGAGTATATTAGGAGTTTCCTCACCGCCACACTTTTCATGGGGGTGCGATTGCCAGGAAAAGTGTGGTGTGAGGAAACAAAGGAGGCCCTACAGGCCACCCAGGTGCCTCAAGCCATGTGGATGTTCACAGGGGGCCACAACCTGTGCCCCCCCTGTGTGCCTGCATACCCTGACCTGCACGGCATGGACAGCAGCAGTACATGCCGTGCAGGTACTGCCTTTGAGTTCCCATTGCGGTGCCTATTTCATAGGCACTGCCCTGAGAACGCCAAAGAACCCCACCCGCCAGACCAAGAGAAAACTCCTGATCTGGCGGGTGGTTCCTACACGGGTTTGGCGGTGCGTGCAGTCCTTCTCCCGCACCACCAAACTCATAATAAGCCCGTAAAACTGGAAGTTATTCCGCTCGTCTCTCCTGGGTAATTAAGTAAGTAAGCTAACATAATTGGATTGTGCACTTTGCAGCTAAGTTGACTCTGGGCGCTGTACTTCAAGATGCCTCCATAGTATGTGGGAAGGAGTTACAAAAGATATGATTTCAGCAGTCTTTGAAATGCCATTAAAGATTCCAGCTTTCTAAGACTCCATGCTGTCATATTACATCCACTCACACCGAGAGAAGAAAACCACAGATCACTGCTGTCAACAGTTTCTCGCTATATTGTGACCAAAGATTCTGGTTATCTGAACACACAGAACAGACCACCCATAAGCATCTATGGAGAAATCCAGGTACAAGAGATAAACTCATGACACCACTTAAATAGAAGGCAGAAGCATTTAAATGCCACTCTAGCCGTAAAATGAATCTTGCGAATATGAGCAGAAATAGGAACTCTTTTCCACATGCCGACAAGAAGTTTTTCGGGAGCACTGTAATTAGTCAAACATTTTCCTCGAGGTGTACAGGTAGCGTTTGTTTACTTAACCATGTTGCAAATATACAACTATACCAATACCACTTGCAGAAGAATTAGTAGGGGCTTTAATAATTACAAGCTTATGAGAGGACAGATGGAACAAACATTTTCATGTAATGCTTAGTAAATTGGGGAGTAAAATTTAGAGCTTTGTCAATGATGAAACCTTGACTTTATTGACCAGAGTGAGTTTTTCACCCATCAGGTTAGTAACTGAATCCAGGTAAAAACTCTTGTCCAGATTAACTGCAGTTTCAATAAAGTATTTTTTTTTCTTATGTGTATTAAGCTGCAGCCCGCTCTGTCTCATCAGTGTGGCTAGAACAAAAAATAGTTTTTTGTACTGATCACTGCCTACACTTTGGCCTAATTCAAAGGATGTGGTGTGAAGATTGAGTAACAGACAGTGTAACTTAATTGTCACTCACAATAAACATTAATGGTCTAGTTCAGCATCATTAGTTAAGTAACAGTCTTTTTAAAAAAACACCATCGAATTATGGCACTGTTACAATGAATTCTAAAGTCTCCAGTCCTAATTGTTCAAGAGATACTCAAGAAAAGCGCTTTAAAATCAGGGCAATCATCTATATTTTGAGAACTGATTCTCAAGAGATATTCAAGAAAAGCGCTTTAAAATCAGATCAATGTTCTACAGTTCGAGAACTGATTCAAGAGATATACAAGAAAAGCACTTTAAAATCAGGGCAGCATTCTACAGCTCGAGAACTGATTAAAAAGATATACAATAAAAGGGCTTTAAAATCAAGGCAATGTTCTACAGTTCGAGAACTGATTTAAGAGATTTTCAAGAAAAGCGCTTTAAAATCAGATCAATGTTCTACAGTTCGAGAACTGATTTAAGAGATATACAAGAAGAGCACTTTAAAATCAGGGCAATGTTCTACAGTTCGGGAACTGATTCAAGAGATACACAAGAAGGGCGCTTTAAAATCAGGGCAATCACCTATATTTTGAGAACTGATTCTCAAGAGATATTCAAGAAAAGCGCTTTAAAATCAGATCAATGTTCTACAGTTCTAGAACTGATTCAAGAGATATACAACAAGCATTGAAAATGCAATAGGTCTCGCCTTTCATTAAGTTAAAGCCATTTGCTTTGTTATACAATACCATTAGCAAAGCAAATGGCTTTAACTTAATCAAAGGCGAGACCTATTGCATTTTCAATGCTTGTTTTTACTGGCAACCCCGGTGTTTTAAATGTCCCAAACGGTACAAAAATAAACAAATTCACCTAAAGCTGGCATTTTTTAGCCCATATATGTACATACTTCAAACAGCTAATAAAAATAGAAAAGCACTTTTAAATGCGTTTTATAGTGCCATTAACTATCCCCGACTAATAATTAAAGTAAACAAATGGAAGAAAGCCATGCTGCACATGAATACATACAATGTTGTTTAAAGTCCTACTAAGCATCAACCCCGGACCTTTGCAGAGTTTCACAACCACAACAAATGGCTGGTATTTTTCTCTTGGAAAGGAGGCAACCCCATATGTACCCTAAATGTGAGCTGGAATCTTACTATAAATGGAGCAAATGTTTAGTTTATTAAAATCAAGCAAAAGAGTTTTGCACAGCAGAAATGCTGAATTCACATATTTGAATGTGCTCTCCTATGAGATATTGAAGAAAAAGGAATCTGTGAAATACAATATTTGCCTAAGATCACTCAAATGGAGACACATTTATGGGGCTAGCACACTACAGTTCGGTTGAGTTGATTATTCAAGTCACTAGACCTGCAGGTCTGGTAACTTTTTAAATGATTTTTCTAGGCCTGGCTTAACCTGGCAAAAGTACTCCAGGGGCGTTGCAGCAGTTTTAAGTCTGTTTCTAGACCATAGCGGTCCGCAAAAGGAGACGTGTGATATGTATATTATCATTCAGTAGGACGTGTCGTTCACAGCACCGACATGTCACTCGTAAGCAAACTGAACAACTTGGCAACTGTGTCACTTTTCTGGAATCTTCTCCCTCTCCGAGCCAAGCCCACCCCCCACATCTGAGCTTAAAGTGCAGCTGGAGGTCACGCACTTGTGCAAGAGCCATCAGACACTGAGAACGCGGCCACCTCTGACCCCATCACCACTTACACTATGTATAACAGGCACTTCTCTGTAATCATGCGTGTGACGTGATGCAACTGCTTACCTGGGTAGTGAGTCCTTGCATTACCCACCAGTCTGCATCCACCACCACAGCCCCTTTGTGTTACCCACACACTCTGACCTGCGATTAGGGAATATCACAGCAACTACGATCCTTCGACAAACACAAGACGTGAAAAAATACACGGAGGAGAGACAGCCGTACAGGAGGGGGCCACAGTAATCAGGGAGGCTTTGCTATGGATACTGTGCTCCACCTGCCAGGGGTGTCCAGCATTGCTCTAAGAGGGCAGAATACTCCCAGATTTCCAGGACAATCACCCACAAAAAAGACTCCCATTCAGAGGCTTGTATTCAAGTGTACCCCATGTGGATACCCTAAAGTAGGCATTAACTGGGCCTTCAGAAACCCCTGTGCTGAAGCTGACACCGTGCAGTGGAGACCTTCTGGCGGAGGAGGGCGCTGCACGAGGCAGGTTTTAGACACTGGAGGTGTTGCTTCAGCTGTGGTATGTAAAGCTTGCAAGGAGATTCTTAGCATCGATGTTAATTTACTGTTCCGCTGTGGTGGTGCTTGCGGCGTCTTTAGCGTTCTAGGATAGAGAAGTGTAGGATTTAAGAGCATGGAAACGAACCAGGAGGATGTCAACCTGGACACATGTAAGAGATATTCCTAAACAGGCTGCATCTCACTAACAGCGTTCAGTCCTCGTCAACTACCAGGACGGGCGTGTGGCAGAGTTCACTATCTCAAGGGGTCCAGGTGAGGTGCGATTAGGCCACCCGGCTCTCAATCTTAAACCCAGGACTACAAGTCCCAGAATGCAAAGACAAGACATTTGGTTGGCAGCTCCTGGCCTCCGAGCAGGGGTAACTTGAGCTGTATGGCCAGGTGAGTGTGGGAGCGAGCATGGGAAGCAGCTGGCACGTGAATATAGAGCTGGGATATGGAGAGAAGGGGTGGAACAACTCGCCTGCTTGGACGCTGCCCCCTTAGAGGGAAACACGTTCCCCTCATGCCCCAAGAAAGAGAAAACTACCACTCATCTAAGAAGGCTCCCACCCAGTGAGACAGATAGCCGCATCCAGAGTGAGCCCGACCCCCTGTACACAGGTGAACCTAGCACCGCTCCCTGCCTGCTCCGCGGATAACCTGCAGACAGTCTCACCTGCTGACTGCTCTGGGGTCCCTGCGGGGCTGAATCCGGGAGGAGCTGAGCGGGAGGGGCCGGGGCTGCACTGGGTGGCAGGCGCTGCGGTTCCGGCTCTGGATTTACCCCGCTGCTGCTGCTCCGGCCCCTGGTACTTGCTGTCAGGCTCTCCTCGAACAGCAGCCTCATCTACCAGCAAGAAGCACTTTCAAACAAGCGTGCCGCGAGTGGTGCGCGCGAAAGTGATCGCGTGCTGTTAGGGTGCCGCGAGCGCTGAATGAGCCATGACGGAAAGCCATCTGCAGCGTGAGAGAGGAGCGGGGGCGAGCGCGGCAGCGTGCAGAGCTGACCACACGCTCGTGCACCATGGCCTTTTGCTCGCGCGTAACCGCCCGAAAAAGGCCACGACGCACGAGCGTGTGGTCAGCTTCTGAAACCCCCTTACATAAAGTCTCGCCAGAGCAGCGCTTGCGCGCTACTCGAGGCTCGACCTAAAAAAAGCACTTTAAAATCAGGGCAGCATTCTACAGCTCGAGAACTGATTAAAGAGATGTACAATAAAAGTGCTTTAAAATCAAGACAATGTTCTACAGTTCGAGAACTGATTCAAGAGATACACAAGAAGGGCGCTTTAAAATCAGGGCAATGTTCTACAGTTCGGGAACTGATTCAAGAGATATACAAGAAAAGTGTTTTAAAATCAGGGCAATGTTCTACAGTTCGGGAACTGATTCAAGAGATATACAAGAAAAGTGTTTTAAAATCAGGGCAATGTTCTACAGTTCGGGAACTGATTCAAGAGATATACAAGAAAAGTGTTTTAAAATCAGGGCAATGTTCTACAGTTCGGGAACTGATTCAAGCGATATACAAGAAAAGTGTTTTAAAATCAGGGCAATGTTCTACAGTTCGGGAACTGATTCAAGAGATATACAAGAAAAGTGTTTTAAAATCAGGGCAATGTTCTACAGTTCTGAAACTGATTCAAGAGATACACAAGAAGGGCGCTTTAAAATCAGGGCAATGTTCTACAGTTCGGGAACTGATTCAAGAGATATACAGGAAAAGTGTTTTAAAATCAGGGCAATGTTCTACAGTTCGGGAACTGATTCAAGAGATATACAGGAAAAGTGTTTTAAAATCAGGGCAATGTTCTACAGTTTATTTCTTATTTTATTTTATTTAGAATCTTATATAGCGCACAGCTACCCCCAACGGGGGTGTCCCGGCGCTGCGAGCAGCAGAAAGTCATAAGTGACACTAAGCAACTAAAGGAAGGTAAACAGCCAGGTTTTTAAATTGCATCGAAAAATGCATTCCGATTCTGTCAAACGGAGAGACAGTGGCAGGTTATTCCAAGCTTGGGCCGTGATAACCGCAAATGCTCTTCCCCCATTCTTGAGCGACGAAAACGGGGAGTACGTATAAGGAAAAGATGGTTGGATCTAAGGGAGCGGGGCGCCTGAGCAAGCTTTAGTCTGGCTCTAAGGTAGGTCGGGCCCTGACCCTGCAAAGCTCTATATGCCAGTACCAGGGATTTAAATCGAATGCGGCTAGTCACGGGCAGCCAATGTAATTTTTAGGTGCGGTGAAATTGAGTGACGATATGGAATGTTACAAATCATTCTTGCCGCCGCATTCTGCACTATCTGTAGCTGTTTGATCAGATAGGCTGGGGCACCGGCATACATGCTGTTTGCTTAATCCAAATGAGATGTTATAAGGGCGTGGATGATGGTACGTCGAGCATCCACAGGAAGAAAAGGAAGAATTTTTCGGATCATGCGGAGTTTACCAAAACAAGCCGAGGTGACCTTATTAATTTGAGCCTTACAGGATAGCTCATTGTCGAATATGAATCCCAGGTTCCTGGCCGAAGCCACCGGAGCAGGAGGGGGATTCAATTCAGGGGGCCACCAAAGTAGGGAAGGGGGGGGGGATTTTTGATTGAAAAACAACACCTCAGTTTTCTCTGAGTTAAGCTTGAGGGTGTTGAGTGACATCCAGGCTGAGATGTCACTGAGACAGCGGCGGAAGTTCAGAAAGCTGGCGTCAGAGTGGTCTCGAAATGAGAACACAAGTTGTGTGTCATCAGCGTAAGAGATCACTCTGACCCCACAAGATTCCGCCACTGCAGCCAGTGGTGAGACATAGACATTGAAAAACAGAGGGCTCAGGGCGGAGCCCTGAGGAACCCCACAACTGAGCGGTTTCTTCTCCGAGACAAAAGGTTGGAGGAAGACCTGTTGGGTACGATCACTTAAGAAAGATCTAATCCAAGCCAGAGGGGTGCCCTGAATTCCGATGTCATGCAGTCTCTCGATCAATATTTCATGAGAGACCGTATCGAATGCCGCGGACAGGTCGAGCAGCACTAACATTGCTGCCTCGCCTGCGTCCACGGATTCGCGAATGGTCTCTGAAACTTCCAGAAGTGCAGATTCGGTGCTGTAGCCGGCTCTGAAACCGGACTGTGAGTCGTGGAGAAGTTGGCAGGACTCAATATAGCTGGAGAATTGTTGCTGCACAACTTTCTCTAGGATTTTGGCTGGTTTAGGCAGGAGGGAAATGGGTCGATAATTACTAAATATTGAAGGATCGGCTTCAGATTTTTTTAAGATGGGGATAAGCAAGGCCTGTTTCCAGGATACGGGGTAATAGCCAGTTTGTAAGGAAGTATTCCAGATCAGGTTCAGCGGGGCCATGATAAGAGGAGCAAGAGAGTTGAACAATTGTGCCGGACAGGGGTCAAGAGGAGAGCCCGATTTACATGTCAACATTAATTGAGAAAAAGTATCCGTGGAGACAGCCTTAAAGGAACTGAAAGTCTCCTTCTTGGTTGCCCTTAAGACTGGAGCTGGGGAGTCCATGAACTGATTAAACTTCAAGAAAATGTCTAGTATTTTATCATGAAAAAAATTGGATAAACCATCGCAGAGTACTTGGCTGGGGGGGATCGAACTGGATAGTACAGCTGGTTTGGAGAATTCTTTCACTATGTTAAAAAGCGTTTTGGAGGAATTATTAGCAGAACAGACTTTTTCAATATAAAATTCTTTCATTATGGACCGTTTTAATTTGTGGAAATTCTTGATGGCAGCTCTGAAGATAGCTTTTGCCTCAGGATCATAAGTAAGCCTCCAGACCCTCTCAAGTTTTTGCAGTGGCTTCTCTCAGTGCGCAGGGCAGAGGAGAACCAGGGGGCAGAGGGTTTGGATCTGGAAGAATTTATCGGTCGTAAAGGGGCAATCGCGTTTAAGGCTGAGGAAAGCCAGCCGTTAAACTTTGAGACGTCAGAGTCTAAATCGAATCGAAATTGAATCAGTTCGGGAACTGATTCAAGAGATACACAAGAAGGGCGCTTTAAAATGAGGGCAATGTTCTACAGTTCGGGAACTGATTCAAGAGATACACAAGAAGGGCGCTTTAAAATCAGGGCAATGTTCTTCAGTTCGGGAACTGATTCAAGAGATATACAAGAAAAGCGCTTTAAAATCAGGTCAATGTTCTACAGTTAGGGAAATGGTTCAAAAGATACACAAGAAAAGCGTTTAAAATCAGGTCAATGTTCTACAGTTAGGGAAATGGTTCAAAAGATACACAAGAAGGGCGCTTTAAAATCATGGCAATGTTCTACAGTTCGAGAACTGATTTGAGTTCTACATCTATTATTTGTTTTAAATGAATGCCCCGCTCTTAAGGAAACCATCAATAATGACTTCTTATCAGGGTTCGGCACCTTGGATTGTCCCAGAATTGGCTAACATTTTAGCAAGATAATCTATGGGGGCTATAAGGGTTCCTCCTTTGGTACAACCGCTTAAAATCAAACGCAGAAAAGTGTGAGTGTGTGCTTATTTTGCAAAACAAAAAGTGAAAGGAAAAAAATAATCTCAATGTTGGCTAAAACTCTAATAATTTCTGTTCCTGCTGCTCTTGGGATATTCTTGTCCCCTTGGGTAGCAACTACCCTCAGTGCTGGTAAGAGGTTATCATAAGCACAGCAATAGCTATACCAGTTTATATGAGTCATAGGCCAAAAATTCTTATTATCGATATAAGTTACCTGGCTAAAGAGGAGGGGTAATGAAGTAGGGGCTCAGCACATTGCGTCATTATCCTACGCATCTGATCACTGTGAGTTTTTAAAAAAAATATACAACAGTTGTCACCTAATCTGGAGCTGTGTGGTGTCAATTCCACCACTCTATGACGTAGTTGATCTCTGAGTAATGTACAGATTGCATAAACAAGAGTAGTAAACATGCTTAACAAGTATTAGTATAAGGGACACAATTTTGTAGCACAAAACTACGTCAAAGGCAACAGAGGTTAAATATTGTTTTTTACTTAGGACTTCATTGTCAGTGGCCAGCTTTTGAGAGGTAATACCGTACCGATAGTACCAGCACTGCAGTGAGCAATATTTACTGGGCGCAGTATTGCACCTCCTATTCTAAGTTCCTCCCCTCAGAATGAGGGATAATCTCCTAATATCACAACTTTTGTCCCGCTTTGAGCGGCAATACCATGAATATTATGATTTACACCTGCTTGACCGCTGCCAGGTTTTATATGGTGAGATATGTGCAGGGAAATTGTGGGATTTTTGCACTATTTTTAATCTCAATTCAGTCACAAACTTCTGCTTGAGGGCCATAAGGTTAAAGTTTAAAGTGGAGGGGGTCATTATCTTCGTCATCCGGGTTAGCTCCTACTTGCCATATTTGGATAGCCCTGCCTGCCTGGCAAAGATTTCGATGCTTCTGAAAGCACTGAAAGTTTGCTGAGTGACCACCATGTTCCATGCTTAGCAAACTTTTCTGTTTTACAAGAACAAACTCAGAAAACAGGCATTTGTTCTTGTAAAACAAAAAAAACTAATGAACCTGGCAATGACCTGGGGGTAAGTTTTCTTTTCAGGCTTCTACTGGAGATCCCACAGAGCAAAAAAAAGTACACCAGGCTGGCTGCTCTGAACAGGGTGGATGGTCTGATTTACTTACACCGAGGGCCCCAAGTCTATTGGACTATTGGTGTAAGGTTCCACCTGCAGAGCCAGAGGGGATATCAGCAGCGGAAACCCAATGGTCCACCTGACTCTAAATAGAAAGGGTGGACCATCAGTTTGGTGAACAGGGTATCTACCCACCCATGCATGCTTGTGGTGGAGTACACTGTCTGACAAATTCTAAATGAGGGCTTTAGTCCTTTATAATTAGGGCTCCCGGTTTTATGGTATTTATTTTTTTAACATTTCCGTCTGTATTTATCCATATTTATTTTTGGGCCATTTTATCTGTATTTATCCATATTTATTTTGTGTTTTGCGTATAAATGAAGTTGAAAAACTGTACATTTCCATATTTATTTAACTGATAGACGAGCACTCATACTTTAATGTCTGTCGTGTTTTAGCTATTTAAGCTGTCAAATATTACATAACAATACATCTACTGGTACCATAAATGTATGTTGACATATGCCGTTATTTAAATACATTTCATCCTGTGTTTTGTAATTTCCCATGCTGTCCATATGCTCAGCTGCTGGTCTATAATTCATCAAAGACAGCATGGAGAGTCACTTAAAAGGAGCACAATTTTCTGTATTTATCCATTTAAAAATAAATGCAGACAGAAAACACATTGTTTTCTGTCTCTATTTATCTGTAAAAATCAGTAAAAACGGAAAACAGGGAGCCTTATTTATAATATGCACATCTGCCTTTGCTGTGACCTTCTAGCACTGGCATCTTTCTTCAAGGAGCATTATTTATTTAGAGATGGGGACGCAGTAGACAGAAGTAAGTTCTAATGATGCTGTGTCTGTGTCTCCCATATCTGTGCTTCCTATGTCTGTGCCTCTTTTGCCTCCTGTGACAATAACTTGTCATCAGGTGACGCACTTCGTTGGTTCCTGTTACTGTCGAACTATTTTTTTCTTTTTATATTATGCACAATTTTAATTTTGTGTATTGACAAGCATCTAAACAAATCCTTGTAATTTGGAGATTTGTGCCTGTCCCGACTATCCCTATGGCCACGTGAAGAATTTGAATATTAATTTGTTGCTTTGTTGCATGGGCTAGCAAAAATCCTGGTTTAGAAATAAGTGTAACTAGGTGTTAAGTAAAGGTATAAGTGTGTGAAATGGGTGCTCCCGAGTTACAAAGAAAACTGCAAAAGTATCATTGGCGTTTTATGACTCTGAACATACTTTTTACGCTTTTTCCCAGTTTACAAAGCAGGTGTAATATCACGCCTAGAAAGCCTTGGCAGGTACAGGTTCTTAGACATACTATTGGACTGGTCATGTGAGGTTTTTTTGGGATACTTCTTCTCGCTGCGGGGTTTCTTCGCTGAGGAAAACAATGTACCCATGGAGAAAGCAGTTTCCCTACACCCCCAGCAAATCTATGGTGATCAATTCCACTACCCATGCTGGTAAGGGAGTTATTAATCTCAGAACATTTCCAGGGTGGGAAAGAGGCAAATTTCAGTCAGCGAATTCCCAGAAATGTTCGAACCCCTGGATGTTCACAAACGTATGTACCTAACTATACCTTGTACCGCTCCCTTCCCACCCACTGCAAGGGGTTTACTACGCTTGATTCCTCTGCACTCATGGCAGAGAAATCCAAGGTAGGAAAACCATTTACGCTGACCAGGATTACTCTTCTGAATTCCTGGAATGTGTAAATGTAGCCATTTTCAGACAGATATGTGTTCATATTTATTTTTCTTAAGTTGCACTTGTGGGAGTTTACACAGATGTTTCAGGAGTGGTTAGAAAAACCACATGCAATGCAGTGAATACCTATTCTTCAGAATCTTGGTAGGCATTCAAACAAGCATTGGAGAAGTCAATAGGTCTCACCTACTAGATCTATTGGCTTTTAGCCATGTTGTACGGCAGTGAGACAACAACACGGAGCTGGGGGCAAGCAATAACACAGAGCTTTTTGAGAACAACACAGAGTGGTTCAGAAAGGTGGGTGGGGGCAAGCAACAACACAGGGTGAGATGGAAGGGTAAGTAACAATATGGAGCACAACAAAAAGTGGGTGAGGGCAAGCAAGAACACTGAGCACAACGAAGGGTGGGTGGGGGCAAGCAACAACATAGAGCACAATGTAGGGTTGGGGGATCAAGCAACAGCATGGAGCACAATGGGGTGAGTGGGTGGGAGCAAGCAATAATATGGAGTTCAATGGATGGTGAGTGGAACAAGCAACAACTCTGAGTACAACGAATGGAGGGTGAGGGGCAAACAACAATATGGAGGGGAAAAGCACCAACACAGAGGGAGTGAAGGAGCAAGCAGCAACAGGTACAGTGGTGGGAGCAAGGAACAACATGGAGAGCCGGTTGGGGTAAGCAATAACAAGGACAGGGGGTCGGGCTAAGCAGGGAAACAAAAGCACATCGGTAAGGGAGAACGACAGGGAAGGGAGGGAGAAGCACATGAGGGAGACAGCCTGTAAACACATGCACTCTTATGGAGTGCTTCAAATAAATAAAAAAAAACACCTTTAAAAGCGTGACCAGTGGAAGGACACAAATACTTGCCCATGCTGCAGGGAAAAGATAATTAGACGAAGTGGGATGAAAGCTTGCATGCGCTGACCAAAGATAAGCAAGGAAAGGAGAGAGAAAATGAAGCCAACCAATGGTAAGCAATGGGCAGGCTCTGAGACCACTTTAGGCTAACAAAACGTCATGCAAGCGATAGCACATGTGCTGTCTCAGGTGAGACCTAAAAAACGTTCAAATTAAAACTTCTAGGTCTCTTGCGTACATCAGTCACATCCGAAAAATCCAGGTGTGAGTTCTGATGATAGTGTGGCACGGTGCAGCAATTTTGAAAGGTCTTGCATGGGCAATGTAAGAAACTTAGAGACACTAGGGAAAATGTTATAAACTAGCTTTTTTTTCAAGAAAAAAACAATTTGCGTCACATTCCATGATTCGGGGACTTTACCATTTATCCCGATAAGCCCTATTACCTGACTAAATGACAGCAACAAGACATCTTTAAAAATGTTATAAAATTCCAAAGGTATGGAATCTTCCCCCGCTGCCTTGCCTGATGGTAGAGCACTAATTGCCAGTTCTATCTCTTCACTTGAGATGCCCTCATCCAGAGAATCAGATGTTTCACTCCCCATGCTTATCAGAGAACTATTCTGGATATAATTAAGAATATCTTCCTGTTTTGGTTGAATCGTTGGAGTATACAACGTTTGGTAGTATAGAGCAAATTGTTCGAGTATCTGTTGTGGATGCTCATACAATATATCAGAGAACCCCTTAATAGCTTTTATATAAGCCTTGGCCCTATCATCTGCTACTTTAAAAGCAAGAATCTTGCCTATATTCTCCCCATATTCATATTGTGACAGGCGATATTTACTGAATCTTTCCATACTTTTCTCCCTAAATGTCTTCTTCAAGGCCTATCTAAGATCAATTAAAGCAAGCCCCAGCTGCTCCATATCATCAGTGCCCCTCAAAACTGCCTCTGCATGTTGATCTTCTGAAACACGTATCGCTAGAGTTGTCTCTTTAATTGCATTTCTTCGATCTTTGTTTTGCCGCCAAATATATTGTTGGGTATAGCCTCTAATGGCAGCCTTGCATGTGTCCCAGACCACTATAGGAGAAGCTAACCCTATGTTTTCCTTAAAAAAAAACTTTAAGTTGGTCCCTGGTCCTGACCACATATTCCTCGTCTGATAATAAATACCTAGGAAACGAGAAAGATCTAGGCACCTTATTCTCAACAAAGTTCTTAAATGTAAGAAGGATAGGATTGTGATCAGAGGTGACTTTCGGACAAATTTCCGTATCAGCCGACCATAGGATTTGATCTGATGCCCAAGCCATATCTATTCGGGAATATAATTTGTGTGGAGCAGAATAATATGTATAACCCGGTATATTTGGGTATAGCGTTCTCCACACATCCCTAATAGCCTGTAACCGACCCAATTCCCCGATTGCAACCCGTGTCCTTCGCATCCTATGAAATGCACACCGTCTTGCTGTGTCAATCCCATAATCCATAATACAATTAAAGTCACCCATCACCACCCGTTCCCCCTCCCAGTTCAGCATTTCGATATTTATTACGTCAATAGTAGTAGTAGGATCGTCTGTATTAGGACCATACAGTGCGCAAAATACGTATTTCTTAGCCTTTATCATCATTTGTGCTATGGCCCATCTCCCACTTTTATCAGACATTGTCTTGCAAACTACCCCCATGAACCGTTTATGCTTTAATATAGCGACCCCCCATATAGAGGCACTTTGTGCAGAGCACACTATCACTTCATACCCTAATTGTTTTAACAATCCACGATCCTTATAAGAAAGATGCGTCTCATTAACATAATTATTTGAGGATTATACATTTTTAACTCTTCTGCTACTAGTTGCCTCTTAATCCTGCTATTCAAACCGGCCACATTCCATGCTAAACATTTAAGCCAATCCATGTCGATAGTAATACTCTGCCACCTTTAATTTCTAACTTAATTAACTTAATACAGCTTTCATCTACCCTATTATCACTTTTATTCCTTGTTACCCTCACGTTGACCTTTTCCTTTTTTTGCCCCCTCCCATGACCACCCACCCCCCTTACCTCCCCTGGAGGCTTGCCCACCCCCCTGCATCTAGAAGGAGGAATCATCCTCTTCCCACAGCTGCCGCTGGATTGGCAGCTACCTGAGACCCAGGCTCCACGACAGCTCCCGAGGCTTACCCACCCCATATCAGTTACGGAATTAGAGAGCGGAAAAAAACAGTTAAAAAAAGGGCATTTTGACATAACTACAAGACAAAGCTTATATACACTTAGGATAAGACCCAAAAAAAAGAAGAAGAGCCTGCCGACCAACTTTCCCCATACGCTTTTTCCCCTCAGCATAGGATCAGGCCCAGATCCTCAACCTTTATGCCACCCCCCTTTCTGCCATCTATGGAGTGCTTCCTTCGCTTCTGATTCCGACAGAAAGAAGTGTGATTGCCCCCCCCGTACTGCCTTCAGGCATGCCGGTTCTTGCAAGTATACTTGCGCCCCAGTAACTTTTAATGGATCAATCAATTGTCTGAGCTGCCATCGCCTATCCATTGTTGCTTTGCAGAAGTCCGAGCGAAAAAAAATAGAAAAAGATTCAACAGCGACAGGTGATCTAGGACTAGCCTTCAAAGAAACGGCTTGTCACAACAAAAAATTTCCAAAATAAATCAGAAAAGGCCGCGGGTAGCGATTATCTTGTCTACGTTGCACCAATGGCAGTCTATGGGCCCTTTGTATCTGGCAGTCCCAATCCCAGTCCCCAAGATCTGGAAGGCCTTCTGTAATATCTGTACTATGAAGGCTCTGGGGTCTGACCCTTCTTGCCCTCCCGGGATACCAAACATTTTTGAGTTATGTCTCCTCTGACAATTCTCTAAATCTTCAATTTTGAGTTGCATTGCCACTAGCAAGTCATCATGCTGCTGAACCGTGCTGGTTACTTTAGAAGTCGCTTCTTCCGTGCTGTCTACTCTTTGCTGTACTTCCGTTATCTCATTTGTGAGAGTCCCAACTTTTGATGTTACTTCCTTTAAAGACTGCTGGATATCGTGATTATCTGCCCTGACTTGAGCGAAAAGCTCTCGCGTTTCCTCTCTTTGGTCTTTAAGGGTTTGAAGAATCAGTGAGAGCATCGGTGCTTCGCCTCCTTGAGCATCTTTGCCTTGAAGATCTCCTTCCACTCGTGGCATATAAGATGTTTGATGAGGACATGTTTCCTCAGGCATCCCCCTTGGGGCCGTCTCCAGACCAGATTCCATGTCGTCTACCCCGGCCACTGACAGCCTGAGTGCACCGCAGACATCATCCGCTAAGCCGACATCCGACATCCTAGATATCAGAGTTTTGACCCCACCTTTTGCTTGAACCCACCGTCGTATGGCACTAACCGCTTCTGCATTTTTTGATTGCGTCGACCTCCCATTGCCTGACACCTGGTCCGACCCGCTAAGAGCTTTTTTCACGTCCTTCATTGTTTTAGGTTTGAAATTTTTCTTTCTACCACCCACTGGGCGTGGAGTTTGCTTTTGCCTTGTCCCAATTGGGTTTTGCGGTACTGAGGGGCTCTGTCCCTTTTTTTGTACTCGCTCCATGGCGGGCCGCCCAGATTTAGAAAGCGAGATATTATGAATACCCAATGTTGAATCATTAATGGGGGTAGTAGGGGTAGTATTCTCCTCAGAGATAATGAGAGGGTTATATTCAGATAACCCGTTGTTCTGTTCTGAAGTACTACAGTCCGTGCTATTGACACTGCGCTCTACTAGCCTCGATTCTACTGCGCCATCTTCAAGAAAAACAGGCGTAGACGCTGATTCTGTTAATGCAGCAATGGACGTCAACATTTCCTTCCGGCCCAGTCCCCCTGACATAACATCTGAGAATAACACCTCTTTCTTCCCTTTATTGGCAGCATCAGATTCGGATTCAGCAAACACTGCAGATTGATCCCCATTGTTTAGAGAAGTGTCCAAACTTTCCCCGTGGTTCTCAGAACTATTAGAAACCTCCCTCACAGTGGCCTCAGGAGTCCTGACAGAATTTCCACTACTATCAGTTCTATCCGTTTCCATAGACTGAGGTTGAAACTGATGAGCCTCCTGCAAGTTATTTATTTTACTAGAGCCAGGGGAAACGAGCACTGTGTTACTTTGTTGCTCACAAATGGCATGACTCACGATTTCTGCTAATTTGTTGCCACTGCTTGCTTCAGTTACGGACTCGGAAGAAAATAGCTCCACTGACTTCCTTGACTGTAGGAAGCGTAATACTGGCTTCCCAAGCTTCCCGAGCCCTGTAGCATGGCTAGTGGAATCCACCCTCTGAGCCTCCGTGCCTCCCATACCCGGATTGCCCCCCAGGGTCACTGTGACACTCACCGGCAGACGATTAGCTGCCCGAGTATTCCTGGCTGTAGTTTTAGGCGGAGCCATGATCCGGGGTGCTTCAAAGATCGGATATAGTTGTGGCCGCAGGATGGGTCTAAAACAAAGGCTCGAAGAAGATCGCCGAGCCGCTAAACACACAGCCACACGCGTGGACGGCAAGCGCCTGGGGCCAATCCGCACGATCGCCTGCATTCAGCGTGATGGATTCAGCGCGGTAAATCTTCCAGCCCGTGAGTCTGTAATCCCGTATCACCGCTGACCGCTTAACAAAGCAAGCGTTTGATGGGTAGAATGGAAATAAGTAGTTATGTGAAAGATAGTTTTAACTCCTCCGCTCTCATAGTGTTTCTCGTAGCATTAGACAGACTCTAAATCAATAGCCTCGGGAGCTCCTCCGTGTGCTGGCTCTCAGAGACGGCGTCAATCCGCCATCTTGTCTCCTCCCTCAGAAAATGTTATAAACTAGCAATAAAAAAATTATCTTAAAGCTAAAATTAAAAAATACGTCTCACTTCCTATCCCCCTAAGAAGGCATAGTTTAGGCAAAGTGCAAAATATGCACTCAATGGATTAGGAGTGAGGAATCAATTACAAAGTAAATGTCTCTTATACAAATAGGAGTCATTTATGGCTGCATAAGTTTTACTATATTTACAAAAGTCAAAGAACTACCATTAGACAGGGAGATAAGAGAGTAACTGGCAATTTAGACCTTAACTTGTGCACTCTTCGGTTTTCTTTTAATTATTACAAGGGCCACTGGAATTATGCGATTGTGCAACTGCAGCGATGTTTGCATACTTCTAGATTTGCCACATAATCCATTATCTGCTGCATAATCTGCAGATTTTAACAAAAAACAATGGGGGTCATTACGATAGCGGGCGGATCGCCACTGCCCGTATGGCGGTGGTGATCCGCCCGCTATTTTTCACCGCCCGCCTAACATTCCCCCCGCCATATTACGATGGCAGTGGGGACCCAGGCGGACGGAAAGACCGTCCGCCAGTTTTCCGCCGGTAGGCAATCCGCCCGATTGCCTACCGGGCGGAAAAGGCCTGCAATATGGTGGCGGTGCCTTGCAGGCACCGCCATCCATATTACGATGATGGCTGTCTCATGCCTTTCCATGGCGGAGACTCCGCCATGGAAAGGCATGCGGAGAATGCCTTTTGGGGCCCGTTGCGGGCCCCCAGGTGGTTGGGGGGGTGGATGGCTGCACTTGGGGGGTACCCATGGTACCCCCCGACATTTGCATGCACAAGGTGGCAGGCACCACACAGTGCCTGTCACGTTGTGCATGCAAATGCACGACATGCCCTTTTAACATTGTGGCGGGTGCTGAATGCAGCACCGCCTGCCACAATGTTAAATGTACAGGATGCGACCGCCATGGTGGCGGTCGCATCCTAATAGGCACAGCGGGACCGCCGCACCTCTTGCGGGCGGTCCCGTTTACCGTTGCGGTGGCGGGCGGACATTGTCCGCCCGCTATCGTAATGACCCCCAATGTTTCTAGTGTAAACAGTTCAAAAGTTACTAAAAACACAGCAACATTTGTTGCCACGCAGTAGAAGGCCCTTTGTAAAAGTTGACTGGTCACTTTTCTGTTGCTTATTACTATATTTGAGTGTTAAACTGGTACTAACAAGTTGCAACCAATGCCCAGAGAGTGTTAACAAGTTTAAAAAGGACATAATAATAAAGTAATACAATAACTAATGTGGCGCATTACGCTGCATAATTTGTCTTTTCTTGACACATATTTTACTTAACCTTGTCGCATAATTTGAGCCTCCCCTGCCGCATAATTCCAATGGCCCGGATTTTTACATGTGGACGTCCCCAAGGGTATGGTAGAGGAGTGGTTGGTTAATCCCTTACAGATTTGGGGCTCACCTACTCGTAGCTGACTTCTTCAGTATTTAAGGCGAACAAAGCAAACACAAGGCGATGATGGATGGAGCGCTGAAACTTTCCAGACACTCACCCCCAGTCACAGATCTGGGTTCAATCCATCATCGTTTTTTAGCTCACTTCGCCACCCCAGTTCAGACCCAGCCATATGGAAATCAGTCTTGACCCTGTTTGTAATTTAAGAACAAACATAGTTGTAATTTGTGAAAATCGTAATTTCAAGTTTCTACTTTCATCCATTTCATTAAAACATACTTAAAATGTCTCAATTCACAAATACCAAACACTCGTGCCTTATTATTCTGCCTGTCTAAGAATACGACTGTGCAAGTAGGAACATTTAGTGAATAACTTATGAACGAATGAGTGCCAGGCATAAGTTAAACCCGCCTTCGTAAATCATAGCAACAGTGCTGTAATAGTAAACGTTACTATTAACCGACTCAGAGCGTCATTTCATGTCCGTGCGATTCACGAATCTTGCTGATGGTAAATCCGCCACGGCGCCAGTGCTTAATTGGTAAAAAAAATAAGAGCCAGGGCCCTTCTTGGGAGGGCACTGCAGCATACACCATGCATTGCCCCTGCCAGTGCTGCCAAGGACAGTACCAACATAAAAACCTAACCATCCCACTCCTACAAGTGTGATAATTCAGACTATTTCAGGCACACAATGCTATAATGGCATGAGAGGCCGGTATTCTTCATTTTCAATGCCATTTGACTTAATAAACACGGTTGTGCACATTTCAGACAGCGCCACCATGTGGTGGACTGTCACTAGAGCTGGTGCTGATAATTAAGTGCTGGTGCCGAGCACCGGAAACCACCGGTTCAAATTAAGCACCACCCTTTAGTATCAATGTATCATGGGGCAGTGTTACTGCATAAAAAAATCAGAAATTAGCCACTTAGAAGACCCCGGAAGAAAAAAAACTGAAGTGACTACATTAGACTATAAACCGGTCACTCAGACGATGCAAAAATCACAGTCAAGGGATCATTAACTCACTGAGCTATCTTGTAGCTCCTGCTCCCCGTAGGTGACTGATATAACTCCTGAGGCTCTGAAAAATTCCATCACTGCTTGTTTCCAGGCAGGTTACGTTTGCTTATTATAATGCCAAGGAAATCCCTGCATGAAATGCCAAACAAATCCACACACAGCTCCCTTCCGCTGGTACCCGTCAAGCAGAATTACCACTGGGCGCGAGAGACGCGGGGATAAAATTAGAACTTCCGCCCACGCGCGCGGGTTGACTCATGCTGCGACTGACTTCTTGTTCGCCTGTAAGTGCCGCCTCGCAGGGGGTGTGATGGGCGAGACCAACCGTGCCTGTGCTTTAAGTGCTTTTCTAGCCCAACAGCGCATCCTTATGAGAAATCCCCCTCGCTGGGGAATCCGCAGAGCACTCTGAAATCTCATTCCCTTCTAGGATGATTTTCAACCGAGCAGAAGCGCAGATAGCCGGCAGGGTTGTGGATTGGTGTAACTGTTAAATCTGGAACTTGCTTTATTCAGTCCTTGACAGTACAGGATACTGTCGGTGTCGGGCCATTACAGCAAATGTCAGAGTTAGTGTTGTATACGGGTAGGGTGACCGGATCTTGAGAACCAGAAACCGGGACATTTTGCAAAAATAGAAGAAGGACTGCAATTTTACATCAACGGACATCTCTCATCAACATAGGAACACAGAAGAGGCACTAAGAAAATAAGTAAAATGTAAATTCTAAAAACAGCATCATACCTGTTAATTAAAGTGGTTATTTATAACACCTGCTAACTAGCACAGCTTTAGAACGCATAAAATAAGTGCCTCTCACTGTTTTCAGTCGGACTCCTCTAAAAACCGGGACATGAGCCCAAGTGCTTTAAATGGGCCGGTACTAGCCGGTACGGAGTACCGGCACTTTTTTATTTTGAAAGGGAGAGTACCAGCACTTCTCAGAAACAAGCAGGTACACTGGTACGGAGTACCTGCACTTTTATTTTTCCATTTCAAGCACTGATGAGCCCCCAAAAAATTGCGGAAATCTGCGGGGACAGCTGGTGGAAAACTGGGACTGTCCCGGCAAACCCGGGACGGCTGGCCACCCTATGTACAGGGCTTGCGCTACATTAAAGGGACCATCCATTGTAGATCAGAAAAACAGTTCTCTTTACCCAGTCCTGCATGTCTGTCAATAATCACCGGCAAACAGCGTGCCAAAATGTTCCTTTGTTTGATGATGTCAGCGGGGGTTTTGAAATTAATGGTGACACCAATCACTGGATGGCCTCTTCAAGACCAATGAAAGCAACCACCTTACATTGACAACACAAGTGGTCACAAGAGGGTCCCAGATTGCAACAAATAGCCTTAAAAAAGGTCCTTGTTGCTAAAGGAGAGGGAGCTCCTGAACAGCAACATTTCTTTGTGCTTGAGGCTCAGAAAATCTATGGGCCTCATTTATGAAAAGTGACTCATCGCTGCGTGAAAACAGCGATGCGTCACTTTTCATTGCGCCCTCCTTGCGACCTGCTGGATGCGTCATATTTACAGTATGACGCATCATGTCGCAAGGAGTTACAGATACGTCAGTATTTCTGACGTATCTGTAGGCGCAAAAATGACGCATTGCTGGAGTGTGTAACAAAAGTAATGCAACTCCAGCAATGGCTCATTTCACAAGGGCAAGTCCCATTTCAACTGTGCCTGCGTCAGTCTTACGCCTGCTGTGAGGCAGGCGTAAGAAATTGACGCATTTGCGTCCTAGAAGTGGCGCAGTGAAATCTCATAGATTTCACTGCGTCACTTCTACGAGGCTTACTTGCGTCAGAACGCCCACCCTGCATACATTACACCCGGCGCAGGTATAATGTGGCGCAGGGGTTTGCAAAGTGACGCATCTACCTAGATGCGTCACTTTGTAAATATGACGCTACATGGTGCATTTTTTATGCCGCTGGTGCGTCACAAAAAGTGATGCACCAGCGGCGCAAAAGTGACGCAAGGGCTCACAAATAAGCCCCTATGTTTTTAAACTGGCAGGATAAGCCTTCTGAATCGTGTCAAAGCCTTTGTAACAAACCACCACGTCAATCTTCTTCGACACAATCCTTCTCCATGTGAGAAGCTCCCACCATGTAGATGCGGCCATCATAGTTGTTCCCTTAAATAAGGTTAGGAAATATTCCATTTAAAAAGAATGTGGCTGGTTAGAGTATAGATATTTAATACTTTTCTTACCCCCTGCCTTCCCTACTACATGTAATTGTAAATGTCCTGTCTTAAAAGTAATAAGTGTTTTCATTGTCTTTGGTAGCGTGGAGAGATGTTGCACTTTTGGTCAGGTAAGGTGTACTATGGGTACAGCATGGGCTTTTCATTCGTTGTTTGAGATTTCTGGTAACGAAAACATGGCGACTCCTCTACACCTCCCTACTTTGTACAGTCACGTAGATAAGGACTGAGACAGGAAAGGTAGACGAGGTGCTAATACTAGTCATCTTTCTTGAACAGAATTCTAGGCTCCTTGATCCAATTCATTATCCGTCCCCTTTTCCCGGTCTCATGGAAGTCCTGACTATAAAAGAGGCATTCCCGTCAAGGGAGGGAACTTTATGGTCAAATGAGGAGAATTGATAAACAAGCTTTGGCAAAGCCAATAAGTTTCACTTTCTATAAAGAAAAAATACCCTTGAAAATGTGCAATCAGCACTTTCCCAGTGCAGTCTCCATAGAGTACCTTAGACTGTAACTAGAGGTTCATCGATTTAAACTCAAGTGTTTTCTAGGCTGAAGTAATGTTACCAGAGCCCCATTTTTACACACTCCCACTTCGAGCAGATGTAAGATGTGTACACAGCAGAGGTGGAGGCAAGGCAGGATAGGGTATGTTAGGTGTGGTAGATGGGTTAGGTACAGTAGATTAGGTTTGGTAGGGTAAATATATTTGGTTAGGTTTGGTAGATAAGTAGGTATAGTAGCTTAGGCTAGGTATAGAAGGTAGGTTAGGCATGGTAGGTTAGGTATGGTAGGTTAGGTATGGTAGGTTAGGTATGGTAGGTTAGGCATGGTTGGTTAGGTATGGCAGGTTAGGTATGGTAGGTTAGGTATGGTAGGTTAGGCATGGTCGGTTAGGTATGGCAGGTTAGGTATGGTAGGTTAGGTATGGTAGCTTAGGTATGGTAGATAAGTATGATAGGTATGGAATATACAGTACTGTATGTGAGTTATGATGGGTACAGTAGGATAGGCAGAGTCAGTTTAGTATGGTAGGTATCATAGTTAGTTAAGGTAAGTAGTTAGTGTACGTAGGTTGAGATAATAGGTTAGGTAAGGTAGGTAGGTTAGGTATGGGAGTTTAGGTATGGTAAGTAGATCTGATAGGTTTGGCAAGTTTAATATAGTAGGTAGGTATAATAAGTTAGGTATAGTAGATAAGTTATGTTAGGAAGGTATGGTTTAGGTACATTAGGTTAGGTATAGAAGGTAGGTTAGGCATGGTAGCTTAGATATGGTAGACAAGTATGATAGGTATGGAATATACAGTACTTTAGGTGAGTTATGATGGGTACAGTAAGATAGGCAGAGGCAGTTTAGTATGGTAGGTATAGGTATAGGTAGTTAAGGTAAGTAGTTAGTGTACATAGGTTGATATAATAGGTTATGTGTGGTAGGTTAGGTAAGGGAGTTTAGGTATGGTAAGTAGATCTGATATGTTTGGCAAGTTTAATATAGTAGGTAGCTTGGTAAGTTAGGTGTAGTTTGGTAGGTTGGGCGTTTGTGCTAATAAAACATTTTCTAGATTTCTTGATTACAATTCAACCACTCTTAATTAAAAGCACAAGTATTAACTGTTGTTAGCACGTCACACTTTTTTGCTTATAGATGATGTGTTTATTGTATTGGATGCTATGAATTGTTTATACTCATTACTTGCAATTCATAGCTTGAAATATAAAAAAAATACACAATTTCATAGAAGACAAATAATGGTTAATTTATATTAGCATGTTTGTAGCATCTATAAGGAAGCCTGCCTATGCATCTATACTTTGTGAACAGAAAAAACTGTACATTTAAGATGTTTTCATGACGACTAAGTAAAATAAATGAACTTGCAAGGCTGATTAGTGAACACCACTGTGCCAGTACAGGCTTAGACATCCACGCAGCAATCAGCAAAACCATGTACTAACAATTAAAATGCTATTGTGTCAGCAAAATAAAAACAGCAAAGGGGGTCTCATTTTCAATCTACCTGTCAGGTTACATGTTACATCTGTCTTTTAGCAAAAGGACTACTTGATCTCATCACCAAAATCTAATAGGACAATGTAGCCATCCTCAAAATGTCATGGTTTTGAAGGACAGCCCACCCAGGCAACAGCAAATCAAGAAAACAGGTGAAAGCCAATGGCAGAAGAAGGCTGACCCAAAGCTCTCTCTCTATATATACTTTATACTTCTTTTTAATGTATTTGGGACAACCACTCTCACAAAAGACAGCAAAAGTTGTGTGTAGTAACACCTAAAAAGGAGAGAATATTTGGTAATGTATTTTGAGGCAAACTATATTAGTCCGTCTTGAGGGGTGAGACTCACTCGCTAGACACGGGCTGTGAAAAGAAAGCGTAGGACTTGGAGTAATGAAGATTGCCAGCAAGGAATCGATCACTGACCTCCAATAATGGGATCAAACCACTAGCAAATATAGATAAGAGTGTTCTGACATAAGGTTCTACAGTTATGTGTTTGTGTATGACCTCTCTCATGCACACCTGTGATTTCAGTATTATGCTTCTGCAGACATATACATGAGCGGACAGGCTTTTAGAAAAACTGTCCAATGCGCCTTGATATGTGGCGGACTACTCCCCAGCATGTCATGCCTCTTGTCAAGTCTTATGATTCCTTGATCGACCCTTTCTTCAATGCCCACACAATTTCCTCTCTTAACTGGTTTAGGGCTATCTCAGTCTGAACGAGGCTTAAGGCCTGTCCCGGAACTAAAAAACACCACCACATCCACCAGGACCACCCCAAAGATGATCACATTTGGGAAAGAGTTGAAGGGGAACTTCTTTAAAGAACACTACATAACAATGCATTCTTAGTTCGTAAACCTGCTACCTCTTCTATCTACTCATTGATTATATGCTTGTCTTTGAACCTGTACAGCGGTCTGCTGCCTTTGGCCGAATTTGTTCTGAAGAAATGCCACATAAATAAATACATTCATACATTAACAAAACTACTATTCTTTACCCAGAAGTTGTGATGCAGTGCATTTAAATCGTACAAACCTTTATTTTTAATTATAGGACCAATCCTTTGGTAGCTGGGAGACATTTGTTACTGGTGCCACCTTTGTTCCATGCCTTCCTCGTATGTGGCACAATTTGAGACATTTTACATCTATAGTGACACTAATCCTGTTAAGAACTGTGTGTACATGTTATATAGATGTCATCCTGTTTATAGGGACTGGTCCCAAGGAGTCCCTACAAGAATTCCTCTGTGATGGGCTGCAGATCTGGCTTGCTGGGTTTAGTGCTATCCATAAAGGGGAAACTGGGAGTGAACTCAATACTCGGAGGGAAAATAATCTCAAACAAGAATCAAAAAACCTCTGGGAGTAGTCAGATTCAGTCACTCAGCGCAGGATAGCAAACTGGAGTGAAAAAGTGAAGAGAAGAAAACAGCACAGGCTGGGTCCAAGCAAGCAACTAGAATCAATGTAAAGCATGGAGCCATCCTCTGTGTCCGGTTTAAATAATAAATGTTGACCTTTGAACCAGGATTCTATTATCTGCCATTATGGATGGGGCTATGGCCTGGAATTGAAAAGGAAAGACAGAAAGTTAACCAAAGACCAAAACATGGACTGGAAACCCAACCGCTGACTGCCAAGGACCCTATCACGCTGCAGCTCGGAAACACGAACAGCGCTAGGCAGAAGATCCTTCTGCCACAGTACCTGAGAGCCAGTCAAGAGGCTAAGAAAACAAAAAGGCCAAACCCCCAAGAGCACAAGTGCAAACAAGAATAAGAAAAACAAACCGCACCAAATCCAACGTAAAGCTTGGTAAGGAATACCCAGTGAGTTCCGCAACCTAACATCCTCAGTTGGATCTATAGTTGTAATCATGATCTAAAGTTCAACTGGATGACAAGCTGGAAAGAAATGTTTAAACTTTACCAACTATACAGAGAATGACAAATTGCAAGGTGTAGCATTCCAGTCTTTCTATCCTCCCACACTATGGGAAAACCTAACTGTTGGTCAACTTCTCCAATGCGATACCAAAGGGGATGATGGACGGAGCGCTTGAGCAAATCAAACACTCACCCCCAGTTAACTGATCTGGGTTTAATCCATCATCATTCTTTAGCTCACTCCACCACCCCAGTTCAGACATGGCCATATGCAAATCAGTCTGACCCTGTGCCTCATGGGAACAGTCCAGCCCGAACTGCCAAGCCATGTCTTCCCTGGACCGGAAACAAGCATCCTGGGACCGGTTTCTGGCTATTCAGCCATCATCAGCCAGGCTAGCTTGAATCCAGTGGCAAAGTGTGCAAGGGTCCCACGTCTGGGCATACCCTGCCAACTTAGGGCGAACAAAGCGATACCAAAGGGGATGATGGACGGAGCGCTTGAGCAAATCAAACACTCACCCCCAGTCAACTGATCTGGGTTTAATCCATCATCATTCTTTAGCTCACTCCACCACCCCAGTTCAGACATGGCCATATGCAAATCAGTCTGACCCTGTGCCTCATGGGAACAGTCCAGCCCGAACTGCCAAGCCATGTCTTCCCTGGACCGGAAACAAGCATCCTGGGACCGGTTTCTGGCTATTCAGCCGTCATCAGCCAGGCTAGCTTGAATCCAGTGGCAAAGTGAGCAAGGGATATTATTGACAAAAAGAGAGACATAGGGAAAATGGGCGTTTATCAGAAGGTCCAGCATACATGCCCAACTACCATAAACCAAAGAAGTAGTATGCAGTTCCTGAAAAGTTAGTGTAAGTAACCGGCAGAGAGAGGCTACGGAAAGTTTAATTAGCCAGAAAGGGGACGGGGAATTCCTCCTTTCGGATAAAGTGCCCTCACACACCCAGCCTGCTGGGTGTCATGCTTCATCATTGGGCATGCTCCTCGTCGGGTCGGCGGTGCAATACCCGACGGGCACCCTCACTGGGGGCTCTTTGGCGGAGATCTTTTTATCCTTGCCGTATGGTGCGTGTGTGTGAGGGGCTCTAAGGTGTAGAGGTGTAACAAGTGAAAAGGTGCATTAAAACAGGGGTCGGTGGTCAGGGCCACTTCTTTAATAATCCTGCCTCCTACCCTGATTAAAAAGGTGTATCGCGGCTAGCTACAGTAATGTTGCAGCCAGTGGCAATAATCAGGTCAACATGTTTCTTGCCTATCAGTCCCGTAATGGGATCAAGCGGCAATTCTTCAGGACCAAGGGATAAATAGAAAATTTTAAAAAAACACAGTGGTACAAGATCTACACTAGTGTTAGGTATGGTGGTATAATAACCTCAAGATTACCAGTTCACAAGCACCATCGGCTGGAGGTCCGTAGGTGCTGTAGCCAATCTAGAAAAGAAAACATTGGTGAAAACAACCGGTCACTTATTTAATAAAACAAGAGCACAGATGGGCTCAATTCCAGTGCTGTTGATTATGATAGGCTATGACCACATGCGATCTAATTAGCCCCAAGGTCGTGTGAGTCATATATTGGACTCGAATCATTCCAGGTAAAAACAATTGAAAACTAAAAATAGCAGCAGAGATAAAATAATCATACAGGGATAGCTGTCGAGGAGAATGGCGCATGGACTTCCATTCTGGCCACTCACCTAATTAATAAGTGGAAATGGCCACATCGGTCATCGGCAGTGTAGTGAACGCGTTTAATCAACGCGTGGTTTCCTAGATGCAGGAATGTAAAGAAGCTCAGTGTGATTGAGACATTCTTAACGAGTGAGAAAAAACAAGCATGGTAGACCCTGAAGGACCCAGCGTTCAATAATCACACAAGCGGTATATCGCCCCACAATTTCTTCAGAGTCAAGGTGAATTACCTTCAAGTACTCATTATGCACCCAGTCAGAAAAGAGAGCAGGCGCGGCAGTGGCGGAGGGGTATCCTCCACTGATGGAGGTATCCCGTTTTACCCAAACTCACCACCGCGTCCCTCTCAGTGTATTAGCAGGTGAAAGCCAAATGGTGCAAAGAGACTAGGTAATCACTGGTACCTTAACAGTATAGACCTGTTGGGGTTGGCGAGATGACCACAAGTATGCTTGCTATCGGGCGTTGATGGGTCTTACCTTGGTCAACGATTCCGTAACAACAAGGAATGGTTACTTACAGAGACTCGCGCCCACTCGGCGGAAAACCTGACCCAGACTGCCGAACCCGGAAGGATACTGCCAGCACGGTTCTTGCTGCAGATAACTTGACTGAAAAGGTGCGTCTGGGCGGCGTCACGCTCGTGGCGCGGTAACTAGAATGTAAGACACCCTCGTGTGAAAGGTAAAAAAATTGTTTTTTTGGCGGCCATCTTGGGTGAATAGAAATTCTTAACTCAAAGTTCTGCGCCATATTGGAAAGGTGCAAAAAATGAAGGAACGCTACAGTATGGAATATGGGACATACCGGCTGGCTTGAGGGAATGGTGGTCTTAACGGAACTAGAAACGCCATCAAAGGGTGATGTTGAGGAGTGGTAAATCACTCCCTACTAGTAATGGCGAAATGGTGCGATGACAAAGTATCGTAACAGTGGTGACAGTCACATTTAAGAGTTATTAATGGTGCTCCATGGAATGTCTTCGTTCAGGCCATTTTTGTCAGAACATAATCGATGTACCCAGCGTTGTTCAATTTTGAACAGGGTCGAGGGTTGATAAAAATGTGAGCCTCCAACACCACCCACCTAAGGGTTTCGCATGAGTGGTTGGCGTTAAGGAAATGAGTGTACAGTCGTGTAGTGGTTTTGCGGCACCTGATGTTACTTTTATGCTCAGTAATCCGGGTTTTGACAGGTCTAGTTGTCATTCCCACGTATCGAAGGCCACATGGGCATGACAACAGATAAATGCAGTTCGCTGTATTACAGTTAGTGTGTCTCCTCATGTGCCAAGTGAAATTATCATTCAAGAATATCTCTTTAGTCTGTTTTGTCTGGGGGCACACTGAACAGGACCCACAGGGGTAATGACCCACGACAGGTGGTAGATCCCATAGGTTTCTCTGAGTTTGATAAGTCTTGGGCTTGGGTCTTGTATGTACTAGTAGGTCTTTCAAATTGCTCGTTCTTTTAAATGCAAATCTCGGGGCTGATAGTGTGAGATTACCTGTATTCAAAATCCCCCAATGTTTGCGTATGGCATTTCTAATCTGTGTGGATGCTGGGGTGTAGGACGTAACACATGTTATAACATCTGTTGGAATTTTTTCTTTCTTTTCCAACAAGGCCTCTCTATTATTATTTTTGCTCTTTTCATGGCCACAGACACAGAGCGTTGTGGGTACTCTCTTTGCGTAAGTCTGACGCTAATTTAGCAGCCTCTGATTTATAGTCATCAACTGACGTACAATTCCTCCTAATCCGAAGAAATTGGCCAAATGGGAGGTTGTTCTTTAAAGCCCTTGGGTGGTGACTACTAAAAGTAAAAGGCTATTACAGTCAGTAGGTTTCTTGTGTAATGTAGTAGTTAAGGTGCCTGAAGAAAGATTTATATTCAGGTCTAAGAAGGGCACTGTTGAATTGGAGATGTTATGTGTGAATTTCAAATAAGGGTTCAAAGTATTGATCCATTGACAGAATTGCTCACAGCTATTCTTATCCCCTTTCCAAAAACCAAAACATCGTCGATGTATCTTTTCCACACAACCAAGTTGTTAACATAGGGGTTGCTGTGGTGCAAAATAAATCTAGATTCAAAGGCTGCCACATAGAGACAGGCCACACTAGGAGCGAATGTGCTACCCATGGAAGTGCCTTGTATTTGGTGGTACAGGCTTTGGTTATATTCAAAGAAATTTTCTGTCAATGCCAGGGTAGCACATTCTATCACAAATGGTATTGGTGTGGGCGATGTCCAATCAGATGAACTCAGTACATCCTCAATGACCTCTAGAGTGGCGCGTTGGGGTATGTTGGTATATAGTGCTTCCACATCTAGGGTCATTATGAAGTCAATTTCATTTTGGTTGGGGCAGTCACTGATAAGTTGCAGTACCGATGTGGTGTCCAGTAAAAAGGCTGGAGTCTGTTTCACTAGTGGTTGCAGGAAATAGTCGCAAAATTTAGACAGTGGTTCCAGCAGAGATCCTATTCCTGATACAATAGGTCTACCAGGTACCGGGGTGATGCCCTTGTGCACCTTGGGTAGGATGTAAAAGTACGGTGTTTTCGGATTTTTTGTTATCAAAAATTCAGACTCATTTTTTGAAATCCACCCCTTTGTTTCTGCAGTGAAAACCATCGTCGATATTATGGTAGATAGTCTTTTAGTAGGATTCTCAGTGATAGGGGTGTAGTACCGTTCATTGTTAAGTGTAGATCTTGTACCACTGTGTTTTTTTAAAATTTTCTATTTATCCCTTGGTCCTGAAGAATTGCCGCTTGATCCCATTACGGGACTGATAGGCAAGAAACATGTTGACCTGATTATTGCCACTGGCTGCAACATTACTGTAGCTAGCCGCGATACACCTTTTTAATCAGGGTAGGAGGCAGGATTATTAAAGAAGTGGCCCTGACCACCGTCCCCTGTTTTAATGCACCTTTTCACTTGTTACACCTCTACACCTTAGAGCCCCTCACACACACGCACCATACGGCAAGGATAAAAAGATCTCCGCCAAAGAGCCCCCAGTGAGGGTGCCCGTCGGGTATTGCACCGCCGACCCGACGAGGAGCATGCCCAATGATGAAGCATGACACCCAGCAGGCTGGGTGTGTGAGGGCACTTTATCCGAAAGGAGGAATTCCCCGTCCCCTTTCTGGCTAATTAAACTTTCCGTAGCCTCTCTCTGCCGGTTACTTACACTAACTTTTCAGGAACTGCATACTACTTCTTTGGTTTATGGTAGTTGGGCATGTATGCTGGACCTTCTGATAAACGCCCATTTTCCCTATGTCTCTCTTTTTGTCAATAGTATTAGCACGGTTTTCCGACCGCGAGACTTCAGGATACCGGGCGCACTAACTGTGTGACCTGGACCGATATATCTAATTTTTGTTTACCATGGAGGAAACTCAGGGCTTGAGTTTCGGCGAGGAGATAGCAGCAGAAATTTTGAAAACACCTTCAATCTTGGGAACTGAAGGCAAGTCAGCATCAGGAAGCCAATCGGAGGATTGGGCTTCCCTTAGTGCACTCAAAAAAGAATGGCTCAAAACCACTCTCCACGGAGCTATAATGACAGAGTACCTTAGGGCCAATATTGCCCCCAACGGCCTGATTGTGAATAATTTTCCTCGTCTCTTTCTTGACGATCCTGTGTTTAAGAAGGAATGGTCCCTGGTCTCTTGGAAGTGCACCAGGGATCTTCTTATCTTGATCATTAATACAGCAATGAGAATAGCTGACGCTTTGTTAGCTCGTATCCAAATAGCTGAAGGTAGTCTAAAATCGGCTATCCAAAACACTGCGTTTAAATGCAAGCTATTAGAAATAAATCAAGAAATAAGTGACAACAGAGAGTTTCTGATGAAACAAAAGATCAGCAAACTACAGAAGGATATTAACCGGTTTGATAAAGAAAAAGTTTACCCCTATTTAAAGGTGGATTTTACTCCTAACAAAACTGGTTACTCCTCAGATGAAAGTGGTACTGAAACAAGGAGGGGTTCCTCATCGTCCAATAGTGATTCCAGTACAGGGAGCTGGGGCGGCACACCTAACAGACGTACACGCCCCAACTATTTTGGCTATCCATTGCCACCCTATCAAGGCCATCCTGTATGGAATTACCCGTGGTTTCACGTAGGTCCACAAGGATACCCCCAAGGCCCGCCACCGTTCTTCCCTGTTGACAACCAGTCTTTTTTAGGAAGAGGCTGGGGCAGAGGAAGAGGGCGGCGAAGAAGCAACAACAAACAGGTACATTGGCAGGACCAGCCCCCGAAGAATCCAGAGACAAGGAGTGCGTCGAGAGGGAGAAGGACTTAATCATTAACCTCTCACACAGACAATTGACTACAACAGAACACGAGGTCCTATGGAAAGGCCTCGGTTTTGTCCCCACACCTAGAATAGATTATTTTAGGGACCATTGCGAAATCCACAATCTTTTTCGCAAAGTCAGACTAAATGCCTTCTTTCTTGATAAACCTAGACCAGAAAACAAGGACACAGGACTGCAGAATCCATCTACCTTTACCCCTAATAGTAGTATGGTACCCAACGAGGTCCTCACCTTTGAGCAGGCTGTGCTCAAGGAACTTAAAGACATCAATCTAACTGTGCCCTTTAACAACCTATCCAAGGTAGAATGGGCAGCCGTCAAGTCTCTAGCTGACGACTCTACTGTTACCATAAAACAGGCAGATAAGGGGGGTGCAACTGTAATAATGTCTACTGTTGACTATAACACTGAGTGCTTACGTCAACTTAACAATGAACGGTACTACACCCCTATCACTGAGAATCCTACTAAAAGACTATCTACCATAATATCGACGATGGTTTTCACTGCAGAAACAGAGGGGTGGATTTCAAAAAATGAGTCTGAATTTTTGATAACAAAAATCCGAAAACACCGTACTTTTACATCCTACCCAAGGTGCACAAGGGCATCACCCCGGTACCTGGTAGACCTATTGTATCAGGAATAGGATCTCTGCTGGAACCACTGTCTAAATTTTGCGACTATTTCCTGCAACCACTAGTGAAACAGACTCCAGCCTTTTTACTGGACACCACATCGGTACTGCAACTTATCAGTGACTGCCCCAACCAAAATGAAATTGACTTCATAATGACCCTAGATGTGGAAGCACTATATACCAACATACCCCAACGCGCCACTCTAGAGGTCATTGAGGATGTACTGAGTTCATCTGATTGGACATCGCCCACACCAATACCATTTGTGATAGAATGTGCTACCCTGGCATTGACAGAAAATTTCTTTGAATATAACCAAAGCCTGTACCACCAAATACAAGGCACTTCCATGGGTAGCACATTCGCTCCTAGTGTGGCCTGTCTCTATGTGGCAGCCTTTGAATCTAGATTTATTTTGCACCACAGCAACCCCTATGTTAACAACTTGGTTGTGTGGAAAAGATACATCGACGATGTTTTGGTTTTTTGGAAAGGGGATAAGAATAGCTGTGAGCAATTCTGTCAATGGATCAATACTTTGAACCCTTATTTGAAATTCACACATAACATCTCCAATTCAACAGTGCCCTTCTTAGACCTGAATATAAATCTTTCTTCAGGCACCTTAACTACTACATTACACAAGAAACCTACTGACTGTAATAGCCTTTTACTTTTTAGTAGTCACCACCCAAGGGCTTTAAAGAACAACCTCCCATTTGGCCAATTTCTTCGGATTAGGAGGAATTGTACGTCAGTTGATGACTATAAATCAGAGGCTGCTAAATTAGCGTCAGACTTACGCAAAAGAGAGTACCCACAACGCTCTGTGTCTGTGGCCATGAAAAGAGCAAGAAATAATAATAGAGAGGCCTTGTTGGAAAAGAAAGAAAAAATTCCAACAGATGTTATAACATGTGTTACGTCCTACACCCCAGCATCCACACAGATTAGAAATGCCATACGCAAACATTGGGGGATTTTGAATACAGGTAATCTCACACTACCAGCCCCGAGATTTGCATTTAAAAGAACGAGCAATTTGAAAGACCTACTAGTACATACAAGACCCAAGCCCAAGACTTATCAAACTCAGAGAAACCTATGGGATCTACCACCTGTCGTGGGTCATTACCCCTGTGGGTCCTGTTCAGTGTGCCCCCAGACAAAACAGACTAAAGAGATATTCTTGAATGATAATTTCACTTGGCACATGAGGAGACACACTAACTGTAATACAGCGAACTGCATTTATCTGTTGTCATGCCCATGTGGCCTTCGATACGTGGGAATGACAACTAGACCTGTCAAAACCCGGATTACTGAGCATAAAAGTAACATCAGGTGCCGCAAAACCACTACACGACTGTACACTCATTTCCTTAACGCCAACCACTCATGCGAAACCCTTAGGTGGGTGGTGTTGGAGGCTCACATTTTTATCAACACCTCGACCCTGTTCAAAATTGAACAACGCTGGGTACATCGATTATGTTCTGACAAAAATGGCCTGAACGAAGACATTCCATGGAGCACCATTAATAACTCTTAAATGTGACTGTCACCACTGTTACGATACTTTGTCATCGCACCATTTCGCCATTACTAGTAGGGAGTGATTTACCACTCCTCAACGTCACCCTTTGATGGCGTTTCTAGTTCCGTTAAGACCACCATTCCCTCAAGCCAGCCGGTATGTCCCATATTCCATACTGTAGCGTTCCTTCATTTTTTGCACCTTTCCAATATGGCGCAGAACTTTGAGTTAAGAATTTCTATTCACCCAAGATGGCCGCCAAAAAACAATTTTTACCTTTCACACGAGGGTGTCTTACATTCTAGTTACCGCGCCACGAGCGTGACGCCGCCCAGACGCACCTTTTCAGTCAAGTTATCTGCAGCAAGAACCGTGCTGGCAGTATCCTTCCGGGTTCGGCAGTCTGGGTCAGGTTTTCCGCCGAGTGGGCGCGAGTCTCTGTAAGTAACCATTCCTTGTTGTTACGGAATCGTTGACCAAGGTAAGACCCATCAACGCCCGATAGCAAGCATACTTGTGGTCATCTCGCCAACCCCAACAGGTCTATACTGTTAAGGTACCAGTGATTACCTAGTCTCTTTGCACCATTTGGCTTTCACCTGCTAATACACTGGGAGGGACGCGGTGGTGAGTTTGGGTAAAACGGGATACCTCCATCAGTGGAGGATACCCCTCCGCCACTGCCGCGCCTGCTCTCATACCTGACTGGGTGCATAATGAGTTCTTGAAGGTAATTCACCTTGACTCTGAAGAAATTGTGGGGCGATATACCGCTTGTGTGATTATTGAACGCTGGGTCCTTCAGGGTCTACCATGCTTGTTTTTTCTCACTCGTTAAGAATGTCTCAATCACACTGAGCTTCTTTACATTCCTGCATCTAGGAAACCACGCGTTGATTAAACGCGTTCACTACACTGCCGATGACCGATGTGGCCATTTCCACTTATTAATTAGGTGAGTGGCCAGAATGGAAGTCCATGCGCCATTCTCCTCGACAGCTATCCCTGTATGATTATTTTATCTCTGCTGCTATTTTTAGTTTTCAATTGTTTTTACCTGGAATGATTCGAGTCCAATATATGACTCACACGACCTTGGGGCTAATTAGATCGCATGTGGTCATAGCCTATCATAATCAACAGCACTGGAATTGAGCCCATCTGTGCTCTTGTTTTGTTAAATAAGTGACCGGTTGTTTTCACCAATGTTTTCTTTTCTAGATTGGCTACAGCACCTACGGACCTCCAGCCGATGGTGCTTGTGAACTGGTAATCTTGAGGTTATTATACCACCATACCTAACACTAGTGTAGATCTTGTACCACTGTGTTTTTTAAAATTTTCTATTTATCCCTTGGTCCTGAAGAATTGCCGCTTGATCCCATTACGGGACTGATAGGCAAGAAACATGTTGACCTGATTATTGCCACTGGCTGCAACATTACTGTAGCTAGCCGCGATACACCTTTTTAATCAGGGTAGGAGGCAGGATTATTAAAGAAGTGGCCCTGACCACCGTCCCCTGTTTTAATGCACCTTTTCACTTGTTACACCTCTACACCTTAGAGCCCCTCACACACACGCACCATACGGCAAGGATAAAAAGATCTCCGCCAAAGAGCCCCCACTGAGGGTGCCCGTCGGGTATTGCACCGCCGACCCGACGAGGAGCATGCCCAATGATGAAGCATGACACCCAGCAGGCTGGGTGTGTGAGGGCACTTTATCCGAAAGGAGGAATTCCCGGTCCCCTTTCTGGCTAATTAAACTTTCCGTAGCCTCTCTCTGCCGGTTACTTACACTAACTTTTCAGGAACTGCATACTACTTCTTTGGTTTATGGTAGTTGGGCATGTATGCTGGACCTTCTGATAAACGCCCATTTTCCCTATGTCTCTCTTTTTGTCAATAGTATTAGCACGGTTTTCCGACCGTGAGACTTCAGGATACCGGGCGCACTAACTGTGTGACCTGGACCGATATATCTAATTTTTGTTTACCATGGAGGAAACTCAGGGCTTGAGTTTCGGCGAGGAGATAGCAGCAGAAATTTTGAAAACACCTTCAATATTGGGAACTGAAGGCAATTCAGCATCAGGAAGCCAATCGGAGGATTGGGCTTCCCTTAGTGCACTCAAAAGAATGGCTCAAAACCACTCTCCACGGAGCTATAATGACAGAGTACCTTAGGGCCAATATTGCCCCCAACGGCCTGATTGTGAATAATTTTCCTCGTCTCTTTCTTGACGATCCTGTGTTTAAGAAGGAATGGTCCCTGGTCTCTTGGAAGTGCACCAGGGATCTTCTTATCTTGATCATTAATACAGCAAAGAGAATAGCTGACGCTTTGTTAGCGCGTATCCAAATAGCTGAAGGTAGTCTAAAATCGGCTATCCAAAACACTGCGTTTAAATGCAAGCTATTAGAAATAAATCAAGAAATAAGTGACAACAGAGAGTTTCTGATGAAACAAAAGATCAGCAAACTACAGAAGGATATTAACCGGTTTGATAAAGAAAAAGTTTACCCCTATTTAAAGGTGGATTTCACTCCTAACAAAACTGGTTACTCCTCAGATGAAAGTGGTACTGAAACAAGGAGGGGTTCCTCATCGTCCAATAGTGATTCCAGTACAGGGAGCTGGGGCGGCACACCTAACA
Source organism: Calotriton arnoldi (assembly GCA_963921515.1). Classification (NCBI taxonomy): domain Eukaryota; kingdom Metazoa; phylum Chordata; class Amphibia; order Caudata; family Salamandridae; genus Calotriton; species Calotriton arnoldi. The sequence continues at coordinate 224,624 of CAWUFW010006686.1, read as the reverse complement.
GACGTACACGCCCCAACTATTTTGGCTATCCATTGCCACCCTATCAAGGCCATCCTGTCTGGAATTACCCGGGGTTTCACGTAGGTCCACAAGGATACCCCCAAGGCCCGCCACCGTTCTTCCCTGTTGACAACCAGTCTTTTTTAGGAAGAGGCTGGGGCAGAGGAAGAGGGCGGCGAAGAAGCAACAACAAACAGGTACATTGGCAGGACCAGCCCCCGAAGAATCCAGAGACAAGGAGTGCGTCGAGAGGGAGAAGGACTTAATCATTAACCTCTCACACAGACAATTGACTACAACAGAACACGAGGTCCTATGGAAAGGCCTCGGTTTTGTCCCCACACCTAGAATAGATTATTTTAGGGACCATTGCGAAATCCACAATCTTTTTCGCAAAGTCAGACTAAATGCCTTCTTTCTTGATAAACCTAGACCAGAAAACAAGGACACAGGACTGCGGAATCCATCTACCTTTACCCCTAATAGTAGTATGGTACCCAACGAGGTCCTCACCTTTGAGCAGGCTGTGCTCAAGGAACTTAAAGACATCAATCTAAAGGTGCCCTTTAACAACCTATCCAAGGTAGAATGGGCAGCCGTCAAGTCTCTAGCTGACGACTCTACTGTTACCATAAAACAGGCAGATAAGGGGGGTGCAACTGTAATAATGTCTACTGTTGACTATAACACTGAGTGCTTACGTCAACTTAACAATGAACGGTACTACACCCCTATCACTGAGAATCCTACTAAAAGACTATCTACCATAATATCGACGATGGTTTTCACTGCAGAAACAGAGGGGTGGATTTCAAAAAATGAGTCTGAATTTTTGATAACAAAAAATCCGAAAACACCGTACTTTTACATCCTACCCAAGGTGCACAAGGGCATCACCCCGGTACCTGGTAGACCTATTGTATCAGGAATAGGATCTCTGCTGGAACCACTGTCTAAATTTTGCGACTATTTCCTGCAACCACTAGTGAAACAGACTCCAGCCTTTTTACTGGACACCACATCGGTACTGCAACTTATCAGTGACTGCCCCAACCAAAATGAAATTGACTTCATAATGACCCTAGATGTGGAAGCACTATATACCAACATACCCCAACGCGCCACTCTAGAGGTCATTGAGGATGTACTGAGTTCATCTGATTGGACATCGCCCACACCAATACCATTTGTGATAGAATGTGCTACCCTGGCATTGACAGAAAATTTCTTTGAATATAACCAAAGCCTGTACCACCAAATACAAGGCACTTCCATGGGTAGCACATTCGCTCCTAGTGTGGCCTGTCTCTATGTGGCAGCCTTTGAATCTAGATTTATTTTGCACCACAGCAACCCCTATGTTAACAACTTGGTTGTGTGGAAAAGATACATCGACGATGTTTTGGTTTTTTGGAAAGGGGATAAGAATAGCTGTGAGCAATTCTGTCAATGGATCAATACTTTGAACCCTTATTTGAAATTCACACATAACATCTCCAATTCAACAGTGCCCTTCTTAGACCTGAATATAAATCTTTCTTCAGGCACCTTAACTACTACATTACACAAGAAACCTACTGACTGTAATAGCCTTTTACTTTTTAGTAGTCACCACCCAAGAGCTTTAAAGAACAACCTCCCATTTGGCCAATTTCTTCGGATTAGGAGGATTTGTACGTCAGTTGATGACTATAAATCAGAGGCTGCTAAATTAGCGTCAGACTTACGCAAAAGAGAGTACCCACAACGCTCTGTGTCTGTGGCCATGAAAAGAGCAAGAAATAATAATAGAGAGGCCTTGTTGGAAAAGAAAGAAAAATTCCAACAGATGTTATAACATGTGTTACGTCCTACACCCCAGCATCCACACAGATTAGAAATGCCATACGCAAACATTGGGGGATTTTGAATACAGGTAATCTCACACTACCAGCCCCGAGATTTGCATTTAAAAGAACGAGCAATTTGAAAGACCTACTAGTACATACAAGACCCAAGCCCAAGATTTATCAAACTCAGAGAAACCTATGGGATCTACCACCTGTCGTGGGTCATTACCCCTGTGGGTCCTGTTCAGTGTGCCCCCAGACAAAACAGACTAAAGAGATATTCTTGAATGATAATTTCACTTGGCACATGAGGAGACACACTAACTGTAATACAGCGAACTGCATTTATCTGTTGTCATGCCCATGTGGCCTTCGATACGTGGGAATGACAACTAGACCTGTCAAAACCCGGATTACTGAGCATAAAAGTAACATCAGGTGCCGCAAAACCACTACACGACTGTACACTTATTTCCTTAACGCCAACCACTCATGCGAAACCCTTAGGTGGGTGGTGTTGGAGGCTCACATTTTTATCAACACCTCGACCCTGTTCAAAATTGAACAACGCTGGGTACATCGATTATGTTCTGACAAAAATGGCCTGAACGAAGACATTCCATGGAGCACCATTAATAACTCTTAAATGTGACTGTCACCACTGTTACGATACTTTGTCATCGCACCATTTCGTCATTACTAGTAGGGAGTGATTTACCACTCCTCAACGTCACCCTTTGATGGCGTTTCTAGTTCCGTTAAGACCACCATTCCCTCAAGCCAGCCGGTATGTCCCATATTCCATACTGTAGCGTTCCTTCATTTTTTGCACCTTTCCAATATGGCGCAGAACTTTGAGTTAAGAATTTCTATTCACCCAAGATGGCCGCCAAAAACAATTTTTTTACCTTTCACACGAGGGTGTCTTACATTCTAGTTACCGCGCCACGAGCGTGACGCCGCGCAGACGCACCTTTTCAGTCAAGTTATCTGCAGCAAGAACCGTGCTGGCAGTATCCTTCCGGGTTCGGCAGTCTGGGTCAGGTTTTCCGCCGAGTGGGCGCGAGTCTCTGTAAGTAACCATTCCTTGTTGTTACGGAATCGTTGACCAAGGTAAGACCCATCAACGCCCGATAGCAAGCATACTTGTGGTCATCTCGCCAACCCCAACAGGTCTATACTGTTAAGGTACCAGTGATTACCTAGTCTCTTTGCACCATTTGGCTTTCAGCTGCTAATACACTGGGAGGGACGCAGTGGTGAGTTTGGGTAAAACGGGATACCTCCATCAGTGGAGGATACCCCTCTGCCACTGCCGCGCCTGCTCTCATACCTGACTGGGTGCATAATGAGTTCTTGAAGGTAATTCACCTTGACTCTGAAGAAATTGTGGGGCGATATACCGCTTGTGTGATTATTGAACGCTGGGTCCTTCAGGGTCTACCATGCTTGTTTTTTCTCACTCGTTAAGAATGTCTCAATCACACTGAGCTTCTTTACATTCCTGCATCTAGGAAACCACGCGTTGATTAAACGCGTTCACTACACTGCCGATGACCGATGTGGCCATTTCCACTTATTAATTAGGTGAGTGGCCAGAATGGAAGTCCATGCGCCATTCTCCTTCGACAGCTATCCCTGTATGATTATTTTATCTCTGCTGCTATTTTTAGTTTTCAATTGTTTTTACCTGGAATGATTCGAGTCCAATATATGACTCACACGACCTTGGGGCTAATTAGATCGCATGTGGTCATAGCCTATCATAATCAACAGCACTGGAATTGAGCCCATCTGTGCTCTTGTTTTGTTAAATAAGTGACCGGTTGTTTTCACCAATGTTTTCTTTTCTAGATTGGCTACAGCACCTACGGACCTCCAGCCGATGGTGCTTGTGAACTGGTAATCTTGAGGTTATTATACCACCATACCTAACACTAGTGTAGATCTTGTACCACTGTGTTTTTTTAAATTTTCTATTTATCCCTTGGTCCTGAAGAATTGCCGCTTGATCCCATTACGGGACTGATAGGCAAGAAACATGTTGACCTGATTATTGCCACTGGCTGCAACATTACTGTAGCTAGCCGCGATACACCTTTTAATCAGGGTAGGAGGCAGGATTATTAAAGAAGTGGCCCTGACCACCGTCCCCTGTTTTAATGCACCTTTTCACTTGTTACACCTCTACACCTTAGAGCCCCTCACACACACGCACCATACGGCAAGGATAAAAAGATCTCCGCCAAAGAGTCCCCACTGAGGGTGCCCGTCGGGTATTGCACCGCCGACCCGACGAGGAGCATGCCCAATGATGAAGCATGACACCCAGCAGGCTGGGTGTGTGAGGGCACTTTATCCGAAAGGAGGAATTCCCCGTCCCCTTTCTGGCTAATTAAACTTTCCGTAGCCTCTCTCTGCCGGTTACTTACACTAACTTTTCAGGAACTGCATACTACTTCTTTGGTTTAAAGTGAGCAAGGGACCCACGTCTGGGCATACCCTGCCAACTTAGGGCGAACAAAGCGATACCAAAGGGGATGATGGACGGAGCGCTTGAGCAAATCAAACACTCACCCCAACTTCTCCAATGCACAATAATTTGTAGTACTGCTGCAGAGTATATCACTGAAGTCTTTACTTTAAAATCTAAGCTCGAAGACGGTGCCTATCCAAAACAAATTACCAGACGTGCGTGTAAACAAGCTTTATAAAACAATATAGAAACTCTTGAGGAAATCAACTCAAAGACACCTGATGATAACAAGACTCTGATCACCACTTTCACAACACTAGCTAACAGAGTGAAAAATTTCCTAGCTAACGTAACGGAAACTTTCAATTATATTAAGGACTCGGAGGCGAGGATTATGCCTTCTCTCTTCACTTTATTCAACAGCAGCCAATATTAACAAGAACACAACTACGTTTCCCATGAACCCTTGGGAAAACTGTAGTATAAAGAAAATGTCCAATCAGGAAACAGTCCTGTGGCCTCCAATCAGGGACATTCCAGCCCAACATAGTCCGTCCTCACTGGCCCTTCATCCTTTTTCTTTGCGCAAATTCAGCCGTTGGATCACTTTCATGAGTCCTGTTTATTTGCATCAGATCCTACAAGGACAAAGGGACATTGTCATTCACCGAGCAAGTACTCATTGAAGCCTGTGGACAAATAGCAGTGAGAGCAGACATTAAGCAATCACATCGAAACACTGCCCAAACAATTCAGAAGTCAAATTGCATTACTTACTCTGATACGGGGAGGGCAATCTTCTTATGAAATCCCTAGGGTGGGATAATCCTTGCCTCCGAGTCCTTAATAGAATTTAAATTTTCTGTTACGTTAGCTAGGAAATCTTTCATTCTATGTCAGGACTGGAGGCGAGGATTATGCTAGTTTATAGCTTGCTCACCACGAGGTGAGCCATATCCAGCACTGCCTTGAAGTAAAACCTTTTAAAGGTGGAATCCGAGGACCAGTCTGCCACGTTGAGGATATCTTCCAAACGGGCACCCAAGCCAAAAGCCTTAGAGGCCATTGCACCTCGTGCAGAGTGGGCCCCAAAATTCTTAAGGCTAATACCCGCCTCCTGCATGACCCACCTAACCCACCTGGCTATGGTGGGGGAAGAAACCACCCTAAAGGGCTTACGCAATGCAATAAGGAGCTGTTGGGGGTCGGAACTCCTCGGTCATTTCCTCATATGCCTTCAGACAACGGACAACACACAGCTTAGCGGAGTCCGGGAACTCTGGGCAAGTGATTACTCTTGTGTGGCACTTCGTCCTTCTGTGTAGAGTGAACGTTACTCCATTAGGGGTAAATATCCTGCCCATGATGTTTAGAGCCCTCATGTCGGAGACGCGGCGGCAAGATATGAGACAGAGCAACAAAGCCAGCGTAGCTGACAGCTCCTTCTGTGAAAGAAAACGATTAGGTTGCCAGGATAGGAACAAGTTAAGAACCTGAGTCACATCCCAAAGAGCTGAATAAAGGGGCTCCGGGGCTAGAGACAGTCTGATACCCCACAAAAGTCTGCATACGAAGGGATGCTCCCCAACCGCCACGTTATTAAGCAGCACATGGCCAGCAGAAATGGTGGAACGGAAGGTATTTATTGACCTGTAAGCTAGGCCACTAGAGGCCAAATGAGCCAGGAAATTCAAAATGTGAACTACATCTGCTTCCAGGGGATTAATACTCCGTCACATACACCAACGGGACCATCTGCCCCAAGCGGACCTGTATCGTTTGACAGTGCTGTCCGCCCAAGCCTTGGACATGAACGCTTCAGCCTTTTCCAAAAGACCTGGGACCTCCCATCGTCTCCTGTAATCCGCCACGCCATGAGCCACGAGTTCCCCTAAATCAGTGGATGGGGAGCTTGATCGGGGCTCAGGAGGAGAGGCGGAAAGCGGGGGAGTAGGATTGGAGAATCACAGGAAAGTTCCAGCAGAACTGGAAACCAAACTTGCGATCTCCAAAGAGGGGTGACCATTACTACCTCCGCTCGTTGTCTCCTGACCTGTGCTGTCTCCCTTGTGATCATTGCGAAGGGGGGAAAAGCGTACCCTTCTCCTGACTCCAGTCCTGGAGGAAGGCATCCGTGGCTACTGCCACCGGGTCCGGCCTCCAGCCGAAAAAATGTGGAAGTTGACGGTCCAGTCTCGAGGCAAACAGGTCCACCGAGAAAGGACCCCAACGGTCGTTCAACATCGCAAAGACCTCCGGGTTGAGCTTCCAGAGACTGGAGCCCCTGAAGGTGCGAGACTGGAAATCCGCCACTTGGTTCTCCCATCCGGGTAGGTACTCCGCTGTGACCGACACCTGGTGGTCCAGGCAGTATTGCCAAAAGCCGGCGGCTAAGTCCGAAAGGGAATTGGATCTCGTGCCCCCTAAATGGTTGATATAACGGACCGCCGAGATGTTGTCCATCTTTAGGAGGACGGAGGATTGAATAGAGTCTCTCATCCAACAATGGACAGCGAAGTAGCCTGCCAGGAGTTCTAAGCAGTTGATAAGTAATCTTTGTTCTTCTAGAGACCACAACCCTCCTGTCGAAAACTCGCCACATCTGGCCCCCCAGCCTACTCTGTTGGCATCGGATTCTATCACCAAGTTTGGGGCCGAACCAAAGATTGCCCGGCCGTTCCAGGCCTCCATGTGCTCCAACCACCACTGGATCTTCTCCCGGGCCTCCTCGGACAGAACCACATTGTGGGAATAAGGGGAGCCTCTGTGAAGTACACTGCTTTGAGGCACTGTAGCGCTCAATAGTAGAGAGGACCCGGGAAAATGGCCTGGATCGAGGCGAAGAGGAGACCCACTATCCCGGCCAATTGCCTGAGTGACACCTGATGCTTTGCGAGGGAACACCTCAGTTCCTACCGAATCTTTGAGGCCTTCCTGGACGGAAAACTGAGAGTGGAGGAAGTGGAGTCTATTACAAAGCCTAGAAATGTAAGGGTCTGGGAAGGCATGAGGAGCGATTTAGTCTCATTCACCACAAAACCCAAGCTCTGGAGAAGATCCTCCGCCGTCCGGAGGTGGTACAGAAGTTGGTGAGGGCATGCGTCCATCAGGAGCAGGTTGTCCAGGTATACTATCATTCGTATACCCCGAGCTCTCAGGAACTCCACCGCTGGCCTGAGGACCTTGGTGATGCACCAAGGGACCGAGGATAGGCCGAAGGGAAGAGCAGTAAACTTGTACGTCTGATGCCGCCAAATGAACTGGAGAAACCACCGGTGAGGAGGAAAGACCGGAATAACTAGGTAGGCATCTTTTAGGTCTAGTCGTACCATCCAGTTCAAAGGACGAAAGACATCCCTGAGGAGGTGAATCCCCTCCATTTTGAAGTGGCGGTAGACCAGCCACTCGTTGAATTCACTGAGATTGATCACAGGTCTTTTTCCCCCATCCGTCTTGTCTACTAGAAAGATGTTGCTGATGAACCCCCGGGGGTGAGGGGTCAAGGGAGCAATAGCGCCTTTGGCCAGGAGGGATGCGACTTCCCCGTCCACCAAGGCGGCCTCTTGTTGAGAGAACTGGATGGGACGGGGTCTGCACTCCTGTGAGGGTTCGCCGACATAATCTATGTGGAACCCCTGAACCGTTTGAAGCACCCATAAGTCCCCTGTGATGGAAGTCCAGGCCTGGAAAAAATTCCCCAGCCTCCCCCCTACCCTTAAGCGGAAAGAAGGGAAAACACTCACCAGGGCTGGAGGAGGATGCTGCTCCTCGATATCCTCTGACCTTGCCACGCCGGCCTCTTGTGGGGTAGAAGTTCCCGAACCGGTACAGGTCCTGGTAGTGGCCTTGTCTGGAGCCTTGTCCTCTTGGAGGGAGTTGGTTGGAAGGGTGGCCGGTCGAGCGGCCCCTACTTCGACCGGCCCGCGGAAAACCCAGGGAAATACCTTCTTAATAGATGACTGGGCTTCATCAAGGGAGGTAAAGGTGTTAACGAACTTACCTAACTCCTTGACAAACGGCTCTCCAAAGAGCCCTTCCTGTGCAATGGCCCCCGCTTCTGTATCTGCCAGATCCCCTAACTTGGGGTCTACCTTAATGAGGAGGGAGCGACGATGCTCTGTAGAAAGGGCACAGTTGGCATTGGCCAAAAATACAATGGCCCTTTGTGCCCACCCCGAAAGAGACTCTGGGGAAATCAGGGAGCCTGTTAGCTTGGCCTCCTCAGCCATGTCCAGGATTTTTGTGAGGGGCCCTAATGTGTCAAGGAGCTTGTCCTGGCATGCCCGCCAGGACCTATCAATTCCTTTTTTGGGTCTTTCATGAACTTCTGCAGAAACGTGGCCATCCATGTATCGATCTCTGGGATGAGGGCCACCATACCCTCCAGGGAAGGCTGGGGACACTCCGCTCTAAGACAGTTGCGGGCCTCTTTTTCTAAAGGTTTGTGAATACGCCCCGCCACATAACTGGCTACCTTGTCAGCTGGGGCCCATTCCGAGGACCGAGGGTGGATGATCTCATCGGGATCGAGCATTTCTGAGACGTCTTGGGAGGGCTGGGCAGGAAGCCACGGTCTGGACGGAGCGGGTTCTGTGTCATCGTCCCCTGTGCCGTTGGGAGGGGTAGCGTTGTCTGGGGTTGGAAAAAACCCATCTGTAGGTGGCAAGGCTGGTTGGGTGGCTAGAAAGGCCTGTTTGAGCCAATCAAAGGCGCTCAAATCCACTCCCGAATCGCAGGCGCGCTTGGCCGGGGGATGGGCAGTGTCTGATGGCGGGGGAATCCCTGGGGCCCCAGGCAGGGGAGCAGGCAGACAACCTTGCCAAGGCCTGATCGATCTTGTGGGATAATCTCTCCTCCAGGGGAGTCATGGCCTCCCCCACAGCTCTGTATATGGATGCATCCACCGTATCGTAGAACTCGTGGTCCCAAGGGAGGTCGGCCAGGGTATTTCCCCCCCTTGGGAGTCGTACTCATAGTCCATTTCCATTGTACACTCGGACTGAATGAGGTGTGCTAGCACAGGGTCTGGGTGGCAGACCGGGAAGCCTTTCTAAAAGGCACTATTTTAAGGGGCTGGGTGGCAGCCTAAGCTTTTGTGCGAGAGTCTCGCTGTTGCACCGGTCTAAGCCCTGGGACACGTAACCTGGTGCTAATAGGAATATTAGTGGGAAGCCAGCCTGGGTAGTGTCCCCAACAGGCATCAGAAGTCTGATTAGTACAGACCCAACAGGGCGTTAGAGCCCACACAATACAGACTCTGCTGTTGGTTTCTTATTTTTGTCAATTACAGGTAGCAGAGCGTAGAATTGAGCTCGATCGGCCAAAAGTAAATGAGGCGGCGCGATCAGCTTACAGACCCACACAGGCTCACAGGACTGCGGCGCGCCGAACAATCTCCTCAGTAAGGGATTCAAACACGCATGCCGAGTCCCACGCTGCCTCCAGCGCCCCCTGGCGGCGGGAGGTCAGCATCGAGAGCCGCACCAGGTAAAGGCCGCGTAGGAGTGGAAAAACGCTTCTGCGGACGCGATAAACTGACAAGGGAAATCAGAAATTCACACAAATGGAGAAAAACACGCGGTGGAGCCGCACTATCAAAATATATACATTACGAAAAACAATCTTAAACAGACCAATCAAAACCATCGGAGGAACGCTGCAGAGCCGCAATAAAGACATGCATTTCCAAATACAAAAAGCGCACATAAAGCAACATAAGCAAACCGCTCAAGAATTTCAAAGGTACTTATCTCGGCTGCGCAGCAGTGAAGAAAGAGGATGACGGGCTAGTGAGGACGGACTATGTTGGGCTGGAATGTCCCTGATTGCAGGCCACAGGACTGTTTCCTGATTGGACATTTTCTTTATACTACAGTTTTCCCAAGGGTTCATGGGAAACGTGGTTGTGTTCTTGTTAATATTGGCTGCTGTTGAATAAAGTGAAGAGAGAAGGCATAATCCTCGCCTCCAGTACTGACATAGAATTAAGAAAATCATTAAAAAAGAGCTGGAGAATTCTGTTACACTGGTGAAATACAATCTTGATCACAAGGTTGTTTTGTGCATAGTCAAATGCAAAGCAAACTTCTGATACCACGGGATGGGAGCTGCCGTCTGTTAAAAAACATTTCCCTTACAATGCTGTCCATTTACTGGAAGCACTAATGAAATAATTCTGTGAGGAAACAGAAAATGGGAACTAAGGGAGTATAGTAATTGTGGTTCATGCAATGCCATCTACATGCTTCAATGCCCTTGCCAATTATGGGCTATACGATGCCATTAAGAATGATTAAAATGAGGTCCCCAGAACACCATTTCAGTATATGACAAGGCAAGCTCAACACAAAGTTAATACATCATTACAAGCAAAAACACTCCTGCTCTGTTCAGATGGTTAGTGTTGGAAAATATGTCATTTTCTGATGAAATAAGGGTGACAACATACTATTCAGGAAAGAAGAACAATGGATATTTTCTTTAAAAACCCATGTTATTATTTTATTTATTTGAAAGTTTTATATAGCGTGAACTTGACCCAAGCGGGTATCAGAGCGCTTTACAATTTGGATAGGTATTACAAGAGTATACATAGTACAACAAGATAGTCGTGCAACATATTTAAGGTATGTGGGATACAGACCATGGAGAAGAATATTCGATAATCTTCGCTACATAAATGAGCATGGTAGGCGAATGCTGGGATTCAAAGGTGTCCAGCAATCTCATTGTCAATCAGGTGGCAATCAATGAACAGTGGGCCAGAGCTGTTTTAAGGCAGGAACTTAGCCATTAGGAATTTTTTTACTTCCTTTTTTAAGGTAGTCGTGGAGGAAATTCGTCGGACTTCCGGAGGAAGAGAGTTCCAGATCTTTGGGACAGCGCCTGAGAAGGCTCTGTGACTGGTTCTCTTTTTGTGGAAGATCTGTGGTTTTAAGAGCCATGAACTTGCACTTCTTGACTGTCTGCAACCTCCAGATAGTTCTAGTTTTTGAGCCAGATACGTGGGAGTCTTGAGATGTAGGGCTTTGTGAGTCATGAAAGGCTATCTTTAGCTGTATTCTAGCCTCATAGGGCAGCCAGTTTAGGGATTTGAGGGCTGGGGAGATGTGCTCGTTTCTTTTTGAACCAGTGAGCAGTCTAGCTGCTGCATTAATGAACGCTTTTAGTGGGGCCAAGCTATATTTGGGAAGTCCACAGAGTGTGGAACTACCATAGTCTAGCCTAGGCAGCACCAGAGCTTGCACAGCCATCTTGAAGTCCACTTGTGGATAGAAAGGTTTTAGATTACTTAGCGTGTTCATCTGGTGTTTAGCCCCCTTGCTTAAATTGCTAATATGATTCTGCATGCTCAGGTGCTTATCCAGTGTGATTACGAGGGATTTTGCAGAGTCGATAATGCGGGGAGTGCAGTTGAAAGCCGTAAGATGTTTCAGCCAGTGGTCGATCTTGGGAGTGTGATTGGGCGGAGCAATGAGAAGGAATTCCGTTTTGGAGGTGATGAGCATGAGGTGGTTGTCAGTTAGCCAGTTTTGAGTATCCAAAAGGGTGGAGTTGAGTGATGTGAAGTCTTCAGGGAATTGATTTTCTGATAAAGTTGAGTGTCATTCGCATACATATGGAAGAGGATGTTCGCCAAGGGTTCTAGGAATAAATTGAAGAGTATCGGTGATAGTGCCGACCCCTGTGCAACCCCCATAGAGGCGCAGGAGGGCTAGGATAGGGATTGCTTTATCTTGACTTTTTGTTATCTATTATGGAGGAAGGAAGTAAACCATCGCAATACCTACCCAGAAAGGCCCATCCTATGTTTAAGGCTAAATAAGAGATTGTCGTGGTTAACAGTGTCGAAGGCTGAAGAAAGGTCAAGGAGAATCAGTAGGCATGCTTCGCTGTGGTCTAGCATTATCAAGATGTCATCCATAATGTGAGTGAGAGCAGATCCCGTGCTGTGGCCTCTTCGAAATCCGGATTGATGTTGATCCAGAAGTTGGAAATACTCCATGTGCGCACAAAGTTGCATCTGCACACATTTTTGAAGCAGTTTAGCCAGCGTGGGGATGGTGGAGATGGGCCGGAGGTTATTGAGATCAGCTCTTTCTGCATTAGGTTTTTTTAGAATGGGGGAGATCTGCGCTACTTTTAGGCAGTCGGGGATCGTGCCTTGTGATAGCGAGGCATTGATATTTTTTGTCCAAAGGGGGAAGATGGTATCCTTGATGTCTTTGAAGATGGGTGGTGGTAGCGGGTCGGTGAAATGATTAGATGGGTTGATAACCCGCAGAGTGCTGTAAATATCTCTTTCGCTGAGGGGGGTAAAGGAGAACCTAGAGACATCGTTCTTCGTGCCAGTATTGGAGGGCTGTGCCTCTCATGGTGAGCTGGATCAGCCCTCCCTGCTGATGGTAGAATAGCCCTCTTTGCTTCTAGGTCGATACTGATGCTCTTCGTTTTCTCAGTGAAGAAGGCCGCCAACTCGTCGCAAGATGGAAGGCCATCTTCAAGGTCACAGCTGCTGGGTGACTTGCTCGATTGTTATTTAACAATTTCAAACAGTTTTTTGGGGCGGTTTTTGGCTTGATTGAGTTGTGTTCTGAAGAAGTCAGCCTTTTCAGTTCTGATTTTTTTGTTATAGGTGTTCCTGATCGATCTAAGGTGAATTAGATGTTCAGTGGAGGGTACTGATCTCCAGGTTCTTTCAGCTGACCTTAGGTTGCAGCGTTCAGAGTTTAGGTTGTTGTTGAACCAAGGTTTGGAGATTTTGACAGAGGCACTTTTTAGTTGTAGAGGAGCTATTTTGTCCAGGATGCCAGCGATGGTGGTGTTATAGAAGTCCGTGAGGACATGCACATCCGACATGTCCGATTGGGGAGTCAAGACCTTTCTACAGCGGGTTGCAAGATCCCTAGAGTTAATATTCCTAAGGTTCCTTTTCCATTGTTTCGTTTTCTTGGGTTGGACCCTCTTTAGTGATACCTCTTTCTTAATTAGGAAAAAGATGCAGTAATGGTCAGGCCAATCACAAGGGATAATGGCATCTATTGCTATGGTTTTTCCTTTGGAGATGATGAGGTCTAGAGTTTCACCCTTGTTATGGGTTGGACTTTCGCAATATTGTGTCAGCTCATGCTCCAATAGGAAGGTTTTTAGACAGTTTACAGCTTGATCATTTGGGTTAGACCAGTGAAGGTTGAAATCTCCCAGGAATATTTGGGATACAAAGGTGGTATCATTGGAGGAGATTATTTCCATTAATTGATCAATGAAGGAAAGATTGTCTCCAAGGGGGTGGTAGAATGTGTGTAGTTTGCATATTGGGTGGTGTTATGTTATGTTATGTTAAGTAAACTTGTATAGCGCGCAGCTGCCCCAGCGAAGGGGCGTCCCGGCGCTGATAGCAGTGTCGGTAGAGAGTGGGGGCTAGACTGTAGGAAACAGGTGAGTTTTGATGGCCTTACGGAAGGATAACAGGCAATCTAAGCGGCGAGTCTGCACAGGAGAGAGTTCCACAATTTAGCGGCCAGACAGCGAAAGGACCTGCCCCCCGCTCTAATGCATTTCACCCGGGGGACAGTGGCCAGAAATTGCTCAGCGGAGCGTAGCTGGCGTACGGGAACATATGGAACCAGCAAATTAGATAGAATCTCAGGGGATGAGAGTTTTAGTATTTTGAAGGCCAGACAAAGTGCCTTGAATTCGATCCTCTTGGGGATCGGTAGCCAGTGAAGGCGACGCAAAGCACCCGACGTAGAACAGGTTCTTGGGAGCCTAAGCAGAACTCGAGCGGCTGCATTCTGGACTCATTGAAGGCGATTCACTTCCGCCTTGTTGGCACCTAACAACAAAGAGTTAGCATAGTCCAGTCTTGACAAAATAGTTGCCTGTACTATCAGCTATCATGTGGATGGGTCAAAGAAACCCAATAAAGGCCTCAGACCCCGTAAGAGTCCAAAGTAGGTGCCAGCGATCTTTTTGGTGTGCTCCTGAAATCCAAGAGTGGAGTCGAGCCAGATCCCTAGATTCTTTACCACCAACTTAGGGGTGGGGGCGCAGCCCAAGGACGCCAGCCACCACTGCGTACTCCAGCGCCCCTTGTCGTTCCCCACCAACAACACTTCTGACTTGTTGGCGTTAAGCTGAAGGCGGTTCGTGGTCATCCAGTGTGCGACTGCCTCTAGCCCGTTCCGGAACTGCGTGGCGGCCCGAGACTGGTCATCGGAGAGGGCCACCACCAGCTGCGTGTCATCAGCATAGGAAACCATGGTCCCGCGCCACTCCCGCCAGGGGTTGGACGTAGAGGTTAAATAGAACAGGGCTTAGCGCCGAGCCCTGGGGGACCCCCTGCTTGATGGAATGGGTGTGAGAGAGGAAGGGGGGGGCGGAGACCTAAAAAGCTCTGTCAGACAGAAAGGACCGGAACCACTCCAGTGCCAAACCGACTACCCCTGCTTCCTCTAGGCGACACAGGAGGATCTGATGGGAAACCTTGTCAAACGCGGCACTGAGATCGAGCAGTATCAGAGCCGCAGTTTGACCCTCATCCAAAATGGTCCGCAGATGTTCACTCACTGCTAAAAGCGCCGTCTCGGTACTGTGACCGGGGCGGAAACCATTCTGGGAGCGGTCTAAGGTACCGCTGTTGTTCAAGAAGCCCGAAAGGACTTTATTAATGTGGGCCTCAGCGATTTTAGCAACCCAAGGCAGGAGGGAAATAGGTCGAAAATTTTCCGGCTTGGTGGGGTCTAATGAGGGTTTTTTCAGCAGGGGGATCACCCTTGCTTGCTTCCATGCCGAGGGAACCACCGCCGTGGTGAAAGAAGAGTTAATCATCTGACATAAGGGCGTGAGAAGTATTGGTAAGCAGTCTTTAAATTGGGCAGGCCTCATGGGATCCAGAGGGGAACCTGATTTGACCTTCGTGCTCAATGTAAGAAGCTCGTCCTGAGATATAGGGGGTATTACTGCCAAGATAGCAGTAGGCAGAGAAGCTAATGGAGTCACGGGGTCCATGGGGCATATGGGGAAGGATTTATAGATGGCTCCTACCTTCTGAACAAAGAAGGTGGCCAGATCCTCGCATTGCTGCCCAGACGTAATCGTCGAGGTAGGGGGATCTTTCCTATTTTTAAAGTCGTTGAGTATTTTAAAGATGCTTTTCACAGGATTTTTGCTGGACTTGATCTTGTTAGTGAGGTAGGCCGCTCGTGCCAGGTGTATGGCCTTGTGGTATTGTTTGATCTCGTCCTGGTACAGCTTTTTAGCCGCAAGGTCGTATTCCTTTCTCCAGGCCCGTTCTAGCTGTTTGCATAAGGTACGCAAGGCGGCTAGAGAGTCATTGTACCAGGGATTGGAGCTAGAACAGCGGCCTTTGGACCATTTAGCAGGAATAAGAGTATCTAATGCCTGTAATATCCAGTCGCAGAGTGCTTTATACGATTGCTCTGGGTCAGTGTCTAAGATAGGGGGACAGGACGCCAGGCAAGCAAGTAGGTCCTCTAGTTTAAGTTTATGCCAGCAACGTCTAAAGGTGGCCTTGAGGTCAGCTCTGGGCACTCCAAGGGAAAGAGGGAGGGAGATGGAGATTAGGAGGTGATCGGACCAGCACACCGGGCTAGGGGTTTTGACCGTAAGGGAAGAAATGTTGGAGAAAACAGGATCAAGTAAGTGCCCAGCAGTGTGGGTAGGTCCTACCACCAGCTGTCTTAATTGACAGGCAGCAAAGTCCGCGAGCAAGCTGCTGATTTCTGGGTCGGAAGGACGGTCGAAGTGTACATTTAGATCACCAATAAGACTAAAGTTCGCAGCTGTCAGTGCCAGGGAATTCACAGCCTCGATGATGGCTGATTTGAATTCTGAGATTGGTCCAGGGGGGTGGTAAACTAATAGGCCGGTGATAGAAGAGTGTGCACTAAAGGAGATGAAAAAGCGAGCGCATTCGCACCCTGCTACGTCCTCCTTAACAAATGTACAGTGAAAGTGAGATTTCAAAATAACAGCTATACCCCCGCCTCTAGTCTCCCTGTTGAGAGTCCGAATGCTGAACCCCGGGGGGAGTGCGAGGCCTGGTTCAGCCACTGTAGCATCCGTTAACCAAGTTTCGGTTATGAAGAACACGTCGGGAGATTCATCCTCTATAAGGTCATAAATCTCCATATAGTGTTTAACCAAGGAACGGACATTGAGGTGTAAGATTTTCATAGTGGGTCTGGATGGAGCAGGGGGTAGTGAGGGGCAGGAGTTATAGCCACACTTGCAACAGCAAAAAGGCCCTTCCACTGCAACCCCTAGGCGCAAGATGCAAGGGTTTAACCGCTGGCCGATGGACATCAGAAGCTCCCTGGTATATTTTGACACCCCTGAATTGAAACCGCCAGCATGTCTGGCGTCTGGCGTCGTCCAGCCGCGGACGGGCGCAGATGGGCTTGCCTTTGGCGCGCCCGCTGCGCACGTCCGCTGCGCTCCCGTGCCATGGGCAGCATAAATAGTGTGTCCTGGAGCAGGGGGATGTAAAGACTAGCCCGCCTCCCCTTCCAGAATGGCGGCAGTGAGACGGCAACCGGAAGTGGGTGAAAAAAAACCACACCGGCCGGGTCAGAGCAGTACTCCCTCCACATCAATCAGCCCTAATGGCTGCGGTGGACCGGGGAGGTGCAGAGACCACGAACACACCGTCACAACAGGTAGGCAAAATAGTAAAAACAGTTAAGTAACAGCTATGAAAATCATTGATTTGCTAGTACCTTTTTAAAAGTTCACAAAAGAACACGTCTAACAATTAAAAAGATTTACGTTGAGAAAGCCTCAAAAGTAGAGATTGCTAGAGATGTTGATGCATAGGTACTCACTGGAGGTCAGATCGGAGGGATCAGAATGTGAGACCGAGAGTGTATTTCGATGTATGCAGGCTAACCCTCCACCCTGTTTTATGGATCTGTCTAATCGAATTATGTCATGGCTAGGTGGGACTAGAAGGTCAAGGATAGGGGTGGATGAGCCTTTTAGCCAGGTTTCCATGAGGATGATGATATCAAGCTCGTTGTTATGGATGAGGTCAAAGATGTCGGCTGTGTGTTTACTCGCAGATCTGCAATTGAGTAGTACGGATTTCAATTGGAGAGGAGTGTGGGCGGTCGGGGTCTGCATGATGTTCACTCGTTTGAGGTTGTCATTGTTTATAACTCTGAGGTTGTGGGAGGGTTCCCTGTTCGGGTTGGCATGGATTAAGCTCATAGGGGGCTTGCATGAGTCCAGAGGTGTCTTGTCGGTGTTTAGTGGGAGGGCATAAGAGAGGAGAAGAACATCAATGTCATTGTTTGACAGCTCAGACTTTATTCTTCTGGGGCGGGAGGGGGCATTAGGGAGGGGTATAGTTTTCGAGGTAAGGTGAGAGGGACACATGTCTGAGATAGGGATTGCGCTCGTGCGCTCAGGGGTGGGTTCCCTAGAGCGCATAGCCTTCTGAGCGGAGGGAGATGTTCGATAGAGAGGGCTTTCAGATCAAGAAATTCATCCGTGAGTGGGCGCAGGTGGAGGGAGATCTCTTCCAGGCGTGCAACCAAGTCTGAATGCTGGCTAGAAGATAGTGATTGCGTGGATGGTTCCACCTGAGATGTGGTATCTCTCGGGGGAACTGGTGGGTCAAAGGTGGTCATGGAGAGGTCAGGGGGAGCCAATGATTCAATGATGTCTTGTGTAGTATCAGTTCACGTGGTGAGAGGATAGGGGGATGGGGGTGGTGGGGTGAGCTAGAAGTAAAGGATAGGAGGTGGGTGAAGGGTGGTGGGATGGAGTGGATTGGGTAGAATCCATGTAGGGCAAGAGCCTAGATTCCGGTTGAGATGGTGGTGTGTTTGGTGGTATCGTGCATGGGAGATCACCAGGATAGAGTAAGGACGGTGGCGTGATAGGATGACCCGCCACTAGGATCGAGGTGTGACCGCCTAGTGATCAGGGAAGTATATGTCGATGTAGAGCCAATAGTCATTGGAATCGATGGTCTAGTGGAGTGTGAGGGGTCTAGTGAGACTAAATTAGGGGATTGAGAGGATCTGATATCACATAGGGGGAGAGGAGGGTTATGAGGGGTTGAGGACTTCCCAAGAGTAGCGGTGGGTGTGAGAGTGAGATCATGTGTTGTGGGATGGATTAGGCTGGGAAGATTGTCCTTAGAGGTCGCCTCTTTTTTGAGAGCAGGGAAGATATTATCCATCCTAGCTAAATTGTTATTGGAGGCTTGGATTAGGATAATACTGTTATTGTAGAGGGGGATGGTGGCATTGTCATTGAAAAAGAGGAAGGGCGAGGCTGAGAGTTTGAGGCCATGAGGGTTTTCCTGGAGCCCGATATACGAAGCATGGAGTAGAAGATCGACCGCCAACGAGCTCGTTGATGAGGTCATTAGATAGTGTACCCTTGTTGACACAAACATAAACATCTGAGATTAATGTTTCGGGTCGGGTTTTGAGAAACCAGTGTTTGAGTTTTTTGGCCGCATTTTTGGAGAGGTTAGTTGGGTAAATAATAGTGAAGGAGTTGGGTCCTGCGGGGACAAGACTTATGTCCATTATGAGAGAGGCCAAGATTAAACCTTGTAAGGGCGGGAGCGAAAATACGGGATCCTAGTTTTTGTTGTTGCTTTTTTTGTTAAAGAAAAGAGCGATTGGCGATGGACCTAGTTGACCTATTGGGGATGGGCCTAGTTGCCAGACTAAACTGTTGATGGTATGTAAGGGGTCAAAGCGAGACAGTCGAGTCGATAAGAGCATAGGGTGAGCAACATTATAATAAGGCTGGTCGTTAGGATGAGCCAGATGAAAGGGCCTACACGTTTTCCATTTAGAAGTGTTAGAATGCACTTAGTATACAGACAGAGCTCCTTTATCGTATGGCCGATCCTTGGGATGAGTGAGTCAGGGGCTAATAACTACAGGTTTTTTCCCATAGCAGTATAAGAATGCATAGAGAATAGTCCTACCTTCCTTTTAATGCAATTAATGTTATTAGGTTAAATGATGATGTAGAGTGAAGTTTAATGAAAACTGGTTGGGATTAAGGGCCTGATTTAGATCTTGGCGGATGGGTTACTCCGTCACAACGGTGATGGATATCCCGTCCGCCGAAATAGAAATCCTATAGGGTATAATGGGATTTATATTTCTGCAGACGGGATATCTGTCACCGTTGTGACAGAGTAAACCGTCCACCGAGATCTGAATCAGGCCCTAAGTACTGCCTTAATATTAGAGTAGTTCTTCCATTTGATATTTTGATGCTATATTTACTGGTCCATGTTTTTGTCATCTCAGTATCGGGACAGTTATTGAGCTATGCAAGGGGAGAGAGTTTGCAACACTTTCTTTGAGACACTTTTCATTCTGACTGGATTTGTTTATAAATAATCAGTTAAGCAACTTCAAACTCCTGAAAACTGGCTATGTGAGGCAAAGTGGACCATACAATGTAGAACATTAGGCACAGGTGCATGTCTTATTACCATCCTAAGATGGTGCCCAAGCTCGAACACATACAAGAATATGGGCTGATGTTACTAAATGCATACACACCGACTGGCCTATGATTAAAAAGATTGTGACAGTGGTGTGTATATTTATCTGAGACGATTGCCAATTTTCATAGAGGTACACTGGCTTACTATACATGCAGATTCACTAGATTTCCACCACTATTTGCTGATGAAGGACGAGCAATGATTTTAGTTCTGGTTTTTTATATATTTTTTATGCAGAGTCTAATTCCCATAGTTCTGCTTGACACTCTTGTGGGGATAAGAGTTGCTACCACAGTTTGAGGTAATATCTGAAAAAATGACTAGGAGTGCATACAATTTACATAAGGCGTTGAGCTAAGACAACTTCTGGTCAAGGGAAGAAGGGAATATAACATACTTAATGGAGATGTGAGTTTACAATCAATATACAGTTCTCACAATTTTAAATGTAACTTATTTGAAGCGTAAGAAAAGTTGACAAATGTACTTATTACACTGAATGGAACATTTGTTCAGTATCATTTCATATGCTCTTGATTTCCGTTGTGAGAAGTCCTGTGAAACGAAAATAAGACAGGTATATCTCTCAATGGGTTACCTATAATGTTTTTGTCTTGTTTACATATGATTTCCTAACACGAGAGAGAATATAGAGGTGATCTTGTGTGCCCTGATGAATGCACCAAATGAGAGCTAACATGGTGCAGAAACTTGTCAACCCCTTATAGTAAAGGTGTGCCACCCTTTTTTCTTTACTTTATGTGGAAACAACTTTATAAAAGGAGCATGCATCTTAAAAACAAGTTTAATTCACAATTCTCACTTTGGCCTCCCTATGAAACAAATTAAAACAGACAAAGTACTCGCACTAGAGTCTTTCTTACCCTGGAGATAGCCCGGTGAGAGCCTCCTAGTATAAGGCAGCACCATCAGGCCATCACTCTCCAGGGGCAGTGGGGTAGGAGTTAGTGATAGAGATAGTATTACATGAATTAAGTATGTGCATGATTCAGGTCTGGTGCCTCTGATGACATCAAAATGCATGCGACCACAGTTTGGGGGCACTTGTTCCATTTGTGGCTCTTGGGGTAATATTTCAATTTGTGTACATATGTGTGGTATATTAAGTAAAATATTGCATTACTGAATGTATTATAAATGTGTGTGGTGAAAGGAGGTGTGGGGTTAGCTAGATACCTTCACAGGGTGTGCCAACGATAGAGTAATATTGAGCAGGATTTGGAAAAATGTAACATTGAACGTTCTCTGTGAAAGTTCGTGCCATCTCTTAGACATTTGTATTGCTTTTTCATCAAACAAGAAATAATTGTGGAATCCAAATATCCCGTCTACCTCCACCAGACGTATATTATGTGTGTTTTACACTCACAATCATAACTTCTGACGGTTATTAATGCATGACTCCTCTGGCAGCAAAAAGCTGCTGGTGACAGTTCCAAAAATTAACAGGAATGCTTTTACATCACAACTCGCTATAAATTTAATAAAGGCAGGGAATGTTCTAGAGGAGAAGTGCCTAGTAACCCGAATACCAGACCTTTTTTCATGTGTTTGACTCACACATAATAACAAGCATTTGCAATGCAATAGGTCTCGCATTTGCGAGAGTTTAAGCTATTGGCATTGTAAATGACAATGCCTTTTATTTATCTGTTTTGATAATGAACACCTAAATAAAAGGCATTGTCATTTACAATGCCAATAGCTCAAACTCTTGTAAATGCGAGACCTATTTCATTTTAAACAGGTGACCGCCATTGTCCCGGGCTGCTTGGAAAGTAAACGTGTGCATGGCGCGATGAATGTTGCAGGAAAGCATGACGTGCCTGCAGTAGGAGAAACTCATTAAAGAAAATAGTGCTTGCAAACTAAACAAGACATACCGTGTAACAACCGAAGTGAAAGGGCCAGTCCTCATGGGAGGTTACAAATGAAGACAAGGCGGTACTAAGGAAGGATTAACAAGCCTATTAACGAATCGGAAGCCAGCATTTACAAAGGACAATGACACAAGCCAATGAAAAATATGGGCGGAGAGTGGGCGGAGCTTCAAGTCCATACTCGAATACAGCATGCCTCGCAGAGCAGCGCATGCGCTGCCCAGGCTCGACCTAAAAATTCCTAATCACTCTTGGGTCCTGCTCTCTTCTGCACATAAAAGGGGTATTGCATTTCCTGGGCATCTTTCCTACACTCATCTAGTTTGTGCCCTCTTCTGACCAGATAAACATATTTTATGTATGCTATGAAAAAGCTTCTTGCAGATGCCCTTCTTGGAGCCTGTGTGACTGTGTGTGTAATACTTGGACAGATAGGTTCTTAGAGAGATCCGATAAGGACGGGGTCAGGATTTTGCGGCACAGAAAGTAATGATTCTGTCTTCTTTGAGTAAGGTAGAAGAATTACTGTCTCCCTGCAGGATTTACCAGTAGCGGTGAAGCGGCTATTGCTAGGGTTTATTTTGTAAGAAAATAAATGCCGGTGCCCAAAGATTTCTCAGAATCCCACAGCCGGGGCTATCGAAGGACAGGGTGCTGAATATCAAGGCTGCGTAGTCGTGATTCCACCTCATGTCTCTTTCACCAACCACCAGACACTTCCTGCCTCTTTATCTCACTGTTGCAGGTTGTTTCTCTTCCCTGAGCTGTTTTTCCATCTTTCTTTTTCTACTTCTTTCTCGTTTTGTGTTTTTCTCCCACATGCTATGGGTCAAAGTCTGTTGGCCAAAAATAAATGAGTGTTGGACGACCCCACCAACAACCTCCAGCTCAAATTAAGTGCAGTTTATCGCCCTGCGAGCTCTGTCATCACTATTTCTCGCCACATTTCCTCACCAGTGAGTTGTAGCTCCAGGCGGTACGAAATTTGTTGTCTCCTTTTTCCCACTTCAGGTCCTTCCCACGCCAAAGTAGGAAGTGCTAACTGAGAGACAAAGCTACAAAGCTTTTGTCGGTCTCCCCAAGACTGATAGGTAAGACAGCTGAAAGGCCACATGAGCTGGGGCTGCCGGCACTTACCATTCTCGGTCTTAGACTACTCATTTCAGCAGTCAAGATAGGGAGGCCCAGGAAGGGAGTCAGAAGGGGAAGCTCCACCCTCAGGGGACACGGCTCCAGTTCCACACGCTATTGTTCCTAGCAAGAAAGAGGGCATTGGTTAATGTCTCTCCAATGTTCAAAACCTCCCTGGCCAATGTGCTGACTAGGAGGCAGCGCCTCCGTCACCTTTCTAGATCCCAGGTACTTCAAGAGGTAACCACTAGGCCAGTCACCAGCCAAAGGACAGCAAACAAGACTCCAATGTTATATAGATAGCATCAAGCACCTACCTCATTTGTGGGTTGTGAGATTAACTAAAATTATAATGGGTTATTATTTTTAATTTCTTTGGCCTCACCAATATGAAATTATAAGAATGTCCCAATACATATAGCCAAGTCAAATGCTCACATTTCATGAAGATAACTTTGAATGAGGATTACCCAACAATGCATTGCATGATCGGACTTTTACGTGCATTCCCTTATTGGAAAAAGGGAAACTGGTGAAACTCTGCGAAACAACGAAGAGAATTAAATGCATTTTGATCCACATAAGGTACTGTGGTTATTTCACTAAAGTACTACTCTTAGAATCACTGGTATAGCAGGCATTCTGCCACTAATATAACTAACAGAATCATAGTATCTTCCAACCCGGGCTTTCAGGATTCCCTTGTAGACCAGAGTCTGACTTGGCTTGTGAAGCTGAAGCTATATGATCAATGCTAGTATTTGTGGTTCATTTAGTTGACATGTTTAATCATTGATTTGCCAGTGAGCTATGATATTTGATTGGTGTGGCCTGAGGTCTTGCTAAATCGATTGGATGACATCTGGGTTATTTGGTATGCACATTACCGGGGTGTCATTGTGTGATTGAGGTAGTTGAATGTAGAAGGTGCTGGTGAGGACCACTGATCACCATCTACTGCCGTATCTAGACTGTGTCACCACCTCGTTGCTGCCGTCAGGGGGCTCCATTCCCCATAATACTAAGCGCCAGGAGGTGCTTAAAAGCGGGCAGGGGCTTCCGCAGCGTGGGAGCCCACTTTGTGTACTTACTTGCGGCAGCCGCCACCACCTCGTTGCTGCCATCAGGGGACTCCATTCCCCATAATCCTAAGCGCTGGGGAGGCGCCAACGCATTCCATCGTGCCAGGAGGCGCTTAAAAGCGGGCAGGGGCTCCCGCAGCACGGGACGCACGCGGGCAAAGCCCGGGCACAGCCCGGGCCAAGGGCAGGCCCATCTGCGCCCGTCCGAGACCAGAAGAGGCCGGGCTGGGCCAGGTCTCTTGGCTCATCTTTCTAGGATCCATTCTTTCTAGGATCCTTGCCTTTCCCAGTACAAGGTTCGCTGGACTAAAGCCCCCAAGGGCAGGAACAAGGTACATGCATGACCCTTATTCTATGGTATTTGTTGACTGTGTCCCTTTTTAATGTCATTTTTAGCCCCTAGGACCTAAGATCAAGTCAAAGAAGTCCCTCCTGTTTTCCCTATTTTTGAAGTTGAGTGTGCCAATCTTGCTTTGCGGGTTTATTGCGGGTTTACTTAAGTCAAAGCGACTTTTGACTAGCCAGCGATGGGCAAAAGGAAATTAGCTGCTGGGGGCCCTTCAGGGACAAACGTCGTAGGGCCAGTTGGGACAATAGACTCCTTTTTAACCAAAGCGGCTAACGTTATAACGAAGGAGATAGCCCTGACTGAAAAAAGGCTATCCATGGAGACCGAGAAACTAGCACTGGGCACTATTGGACATGGTCTAACACAGGAGGAAATCGGGGTCTCCTCAAGAGAAATGTGTTCCACTATACCTCCACCCACATTGATGGACGCCCCAATGGGTGATATGGACTCACCTATCTGTACTGCCACAGCTATCTTAACAGCAGTGGATGATCTGGATGGCCCCCCAACCAAGAGAAAACTAGCCAGTGGAAGCAGAGCCCTGAGAAAGTCACCGCGGAAAAAAGCAACCCCGCCACCAGCTGAATTTAATCTGGATCTGCCGCTGGACAGCCTCTTTGAAAGGCTAGAGACTATGATCAAAGCCTTGTTAGCACCTGCAATTTCTAAGTTGGAAGGCATTGAGTTACAATTTAACTCTCTTGCCTCCATATATAATAACTGTCCTCCAGGGCATGATACAGCAGTTGGAGGGAGGGGGGGCTCTTGTCAGTCACCTAGCGGCTCGGCCCATGTCCCCCAGGCGAATAGCTCCCAAGTTCACCGGGCAATCAGTAGTCAGGCCTCAGTGGGTGTGTTTCACCTTAGTAATTCTGATACCAACCACAATTCAGGGGGGGTGGTCACTTTATCTCAGATGGCACATCGGGAAGTGCAGGTTCCCCAGGCGGCCCTTAGGGATGGGCAGAATACTGTTAATGATGGTCCACTCCCTACACACACCCCATCCCACCACAAAATGGTCATGATTGAAAATAAATGTATACTGGATCTCCCTCCCCAATCAGCGCCCCTAGTAGCTGTGCTACTGGGGGTTCCACCGCTCACACTGGGAACCAAGGAAACTTCGCTGGACCTTATCCATAAGACCACTCACTGGTGCAACAATAATGTGATCAACGGCCCTAATATCTCTTCTGATATCATCATGGCCAGAAGAGTGGGCTGGATTGGCCATGGGAATAGGAAAAACGTTGAGGGGGATTGTATAATTATTAATTTTAGTCACCCCGCGCAAGCTAAAGCTTTAGCAGGTTGCCAATATAAGAATGGCACCAAAACTAAAATTAGAACAGTCTCCCTACAGTCTTTTTATCCTCCTAAACAACCCCTAGTGAACCATGATTGGCAGTTGCCATTTAAGCCGGTTAAGCCCCCCCAAGTTAGAAACGTGAACACTATATTACCTTTAACAAATCGATACCTAGCGCTAGCCAACCCCCAGCGTCTTGATGAAATTGACTGACTGACAGCAGGGACAATACAGGCTAAGAAGGTGCCAACTAAGGCTCCCATTGAGCCAACTGTATCCGCTCCCATACCCCATCTCCCGCTGGTTAATTCTCCAAATCCCTCCCCTACCTCAACTATCACTGACGACGTTACGACGAAGGTATTGTCCTGGAACATAGCTGGCCTTAGGTCAAAGAAGGGCGATATCTCTTGGGTACACTTCCTCGCTACACACCACATTATTGCCTTACAAGAAACGTGGGAGCCAAACGATTGTTTTTATCTGGACGGTTTCATTTCATTCTGTAAATTTGCAATCCCGTCAAACATGGGTAGAGCCAGGGGGGGTCTTCTTTTAATGTTTAGCCATAAATTGTCCTGCCAAGCTGATTGACTCTCATTCACCCCACGTGTTAGCTGTGGAACTGTCAGGAAAGAATCTCCCCACCCTGCTAGTGGTAAACTTTTATAACTCCTTCTCTAGAACTCATGAGACTGAACATCTCCTGGCACTAGAGGATCTTCTGGAAAGTTATGGGGAAGGAAGACAAGCCTATTATGACACGTTAATCTTAGGGGATTTTAACACCCGCAAATGCTCCCTCAATTGCTTCTCAATGCTGGAGGAGGAAGATGGCTCGCAGGAGCAAAACCACTTTGAACACACACCGTCAGGCACCTTTTTAGAAGGCCTTCTATCAGCCCATAACCTGAATTGTTTACAGCAATTAGATACGTCAGCCCTGGTTCCTACCTATGCAGGCCATGGTTGCCCAAGTATAATTGACTACATCTTGCTATCCGCTCTATTAACTCCGGCTGTAAAGAATTTAAGGGGGATATTCTCAAGAACGTGCGATAAACATCGCCAAAACAGGTTAACGCAAGTTTACATATCGCCGAATATCGCGGGAAAATAACCCCGTGTTAATGTGGCATTCACAACACGGCGGTAACATGCGATAGTACCCCGATAACGCGGCAAATTTCCGCGATAACACTACCGGGACGGCGATGAAAATCCAAACCTGAACGCGAAAAAAGTTGCGATGGGCCCAACCGCGATAAGACAATCAGCGAAAAGCAGCGCCAGGCCTGCAAATCACACACGTCAGGCAGGAAAAATCACTAATAAAAGCAGAAAGAAAAAATAAACAAACAAAAATCGAACTACAGCGAGGCACAATGGAGGCAGCCGGAGCACGTACAGAGGACAGCCAGAACCCCACAATCCCCATGGAGGACCAGCCTGGGACCTCGGGGACAGGGAAGGGCAAGGACAAGAAGAAGAGGAAGACGAGGTTCAGTCCGCAGGAAAACAGGATCCTGATCACGGAGGTGATAGAACACCATGAACAACTGTTCGTCACCTCCACTGTGTCATTGGCAACAAAAAATTGAATATGGCAGTCCATCCTGGACAAGGTGAATGCAGTTGGAGTGCTGAGGAGGACAATGGAAGAGCTCAAGAGGCGCTGGAATGATGTGAAGCGCAAAACCAAGCTGAAACTCGGCACCAACCAGAAGGCAGCAATGCAGACTGGAGGTGGGAGTCCAGCGCCACAGGAGGAGCTGGATGAGATGGAGGAAATGGTGTCCACAGTCATCAGTGTGGAGAAGGTGGCAGGAGTTGGGGCACCGGACACTGCTCAACATGACCTGACACAACAGCAACAGGGTGAGTAACCACCAGGGACCGGGGGGACGGGGGGAGATGGGCACAATGGCACACATGCATAATCAAGTATAGCACAGTGCACACCCACAATGACTCTGGATCATGTCCCTGATCTCCTTGGCATACTGCAGCATACATAGAAACAGCAAGTAGGCCCCCGTCGACAATGTGCACAGAGGGGATGCACATGTGCTGAACCCAGCAAAGCGGCGTGTCTGTGAGCCACACTGACAATGCAAGTGACACTGCATGAAAGATATTATTAGGCATAGTGAAGATTTGGGTAGAGCAGTATAACTTGATACCAATAGAGCAAGGTGGGTTCAAGGAGGGCCATTCAACCATCGACCATTGCCTTAGTCTATGGGCAATGGCAAAAAGGCAATTGAAGTGCGAGGTAACCTGTTCTGCTGCTTTGTGGACTTCCGAGCTGCCTTCGATTCAGTAGATCGTAGTCTACTGTGGAGTATGCTGGCAGAGCTCGGAATCAACAAGGCAGTACTTGCCTTAATTCAGGAAATGCATTCAAGGAATTGGGCCAGGGTTATCTTGGATTCCCATGGCACCCTATCTAATAAAATTCAGATAATGAATGGTTTGCGGCAGGGCTGTGTTCTTGCCCCATTGTTATTTTCCCTATTTTTATCTAATTTGCCTAATATATTGAGTAGGGCAGGTGGTGTAAGCCCCAAGATGGGGGGACCCATATATCTTGTCTGCTATATGCAGATGATTTAGTGATAATGGATATGACAGAGTTGGGCTTGCAAAAAAAATTGGATGCCTTTTATGAATATTGCCTAAAAAAATGCCTCACGGTCAACCTAGAAAAGACCAAAATAATGGTATTGGGGAAAAAGAAGAGCTCCCTGTACTGGAAATTGGGAGAGGTTAGAGTCGAAGAAGTGGATAGATATAAATATTTGGGTATGTGGTTCGATAATAAGCTAAACTGGAGGGATCACATACAGTCACTTAAAGCAAAGGCCCTCTCTTCAGTATGGGGCCTTAAACAATTCAAGCAAAAGTATGGGGGCCCCTCTCTGCGGCCAATTCTATCGGCTTTTAATGCATTGGTACGCCCACAGTTCCAATATGGCGTAGAGGTCTTATACATGGGAGGAAAATCGGATTGGAACTTAGAAGAGGGTAAATGCGTTAAACAGCTCCTTGCACTCCCTCGTCAACTATGATACAGGCTGTACGAGTGGAATGTCATCTTACAGCCTGGAATTTTCGGGGTATGCAAGCAGTATTGAATTTTGGCAGAGAATGAATGGTGAGGGGCCCCTAAAATAGCAAACCTCTGTAAAAAGAAATAGAGGATAGCGAACTAAATTGGGCGTCCCAAGCTAGAATTAAGCTAGATAAGTTGTGTGTTAAACTTTCCCTAGAACCAGACCAATGGAGTTTGGGGCAGCAGATTCCCAAGTCGGTGTTGCGTGCTATTATTAATTCGAAGGCCCGAGAGGAAGATTTGGGTTACTTGAGGAGTAAATCGTCCTCCAGGTTTTTGATAAATGGGTGGACCAATGATCAAACATTCCCCTATATAGAGGCCATGCCTAACCCAAAGTTTAGAAATATAATCCTGAAATTTAGAGTTGGCTTGAATCCATGCAACACTGATTGGAAGATAAAATCTGCTATGATGAATGAACAAGGTCTGTGCACATGTGGATTAAAAGTAAAATGCAACGGCCCACATATTCTGTTGGACTGCTTGTGGTTCTTAGAAGAACGGAAAACATTTTTAAAACCCCTTTTTATTGCTTATGAAATTATTAGTAGGGATCAAGCTCTTAGTTTATTGGTCAATATGAGATTTTTAAATGTGACATGTGCAATGGGAAGATTCTTAATTGTAATACAGGAGTCGTTGAAGGAATTGGTAATATAATTTAAAATGGGCGGGGTAGAAATGCGATCTTACCCATGCTTGGGCATACCCCCCGGCTCTTGTTATTTATGGTGGATGTACAAATGTATACCCAACGTATAAGTGATCTCTTCCCCTTGTTGATGATGAATTAGGCACTCCTTATGGTTTGGTAGATTTCCCTTTGTTTATTTTATCAGGATTTTATTGTGTTTTATACTGTTTTATGGTTACAGTGTTTGTATAATTCATATTTTAATTGTATGTATTGTGGTACTTTCTTTTTTTATGGCTATATATGCCAAATAAAAATATAATAAACGAACGAACGACACTGCATGACGAATAGCATTGTTGTATACTTTATAGGGTGTCCATAAACGGGCTTTCTAGAATCATGACCATATATAGGCACAATCCAACCTGCCCTTATATAGGCATAAGATCCCAGACCTTATTTAGGCATAAACCATGCATACCAAATACAGGCATTGCTTCCGACATCCGTCCACCCTAGCGTCTCAACGAGTCCATGAAAAAACAGACCCTCAGGCTGCGGGAGTTTCCCTTGCCCAGGACTATTGATTTCTTCAAGGACTCATACATTATGCATGAACCTCTATTCCTTAAGGGATTCATTCATGACGTCTTTCGCTACCCAACTCACGTCAATGCTACCATTTTCAGGTATAAATATACCTTCCTAAACCCCTGTAAATCAGAGGAGACCTCGACTTCAGAGGAGCCCGATTCCCGGCCAGACGCACTGAGAAGACACTGTCATTCCTGCACGCAGAGAGTCCAGCTTCCAGTGATCTAACTTCCCTTGCGGGGTGTTGGAGTTCGAGTCCGGAAAAGAGATTCCTACCTCTCTCATTCTTCAGGTATGGAGCAGACTAGAACCTAGAGGGACTCTTGGCATACTAGACTCTTGGCATACTAGACTCTTGGCATACTAGGCGTAACTTACTCTTAGTATACTCTAGTCAGGAATACAGCACCTACTTCTACTTTTCCCTACACCTAGGAAAGGTTAGGCACACTGGGTAGAACTAGGATAGAAACGCATCGTATGAGTACTCGCATTTTTAGGCTGTGTCATTTTATGTAAATGCATCTATGCTGAAAAGATAATGCTAAACGCAGTATTATTTATTCTTACTGCTCACCTTGTACATCATTTATCTCGCATACTGTCTTGTGATCGTAACAGCACATCTAACTTACAACAGAAACAAGACTGTTCAATAAACCTTTTATTGAAACGCCCGTCTGTTATTTCTGTGTAACTCTGAGAATAACTAAATCATGCACGACTGAGCTGAGTGAAATAATTATCTATTGTTTCTACGACTCTGGGACACGTCCTGATTCTGTAAGGGAAACACAGTGGTCATGTTTTGCGGCTGCCAGAAACTAATCCCTTCTTGTCGTCAAGAAGTTTCTAGTGGCCTCTGAGCTAGCTGGCACAAGTAATTAAGTTTAATATACTCGATAGGGACATACCGACCTTAGTCCTATGTCAAACCTATAGGATATATTATTCCAATGCGCAGAGCCTATAAGGGAAATAGGAGTTACACTACATGGCGCTCAACGTTTGGTAAGGCTGTAATTCAACGTTAGATACTGAGTAACTCAGCCGTGCTTCTTTTTTTCTCTCTCAGAGACCCCTACCCATATACTCCAAAAGACGTCTGGAGTGGGCAGGGATAGTATCCGCCACGGCTACATAGGGCAGTACCCTATATACTAGCTGTTTGGTTTACTCAACGTTGAAGGATACAGTGTTCCACAATATTGTGCACCTTATCTTTGTTTCCTTGAAACTTGTTCTACATTTTTCATAAAACAAAATGTCCTTAAACGGGAACAATCCCGCCGGAAACGGTGTAGCTGCGGCTGATCCAGCCCAACCAGCATTTTTTAACAACACCGGTTTAAATGAAACCGAGGAGGGTGTCATTGACATCGCTCCAAACTTAAGAAGAGCCATTAATCTAAAACTTATAAAACATGGCCTACCACCGAGAGGAGGTAGAACAGTTTTTGTGATTGAGGCACATGAATCCTTTCAGACAGAGGTATTCTATTCATGGGTAATTCTTCCTGAATCTAATCCAGTAACACACTTGTTTCACTTCTACAAAGAAGATGAACCACCAGAGGAATACATTCCTTTCGAGGATATCGAGATTCCATTAACATACCAGGAGCATCAGCTCTGGTTTAAAGGCGCCCTAAAACATAACAAAAATATAACCAGGCTCGGTCCACTAGGTAGACCAGGAGCAACATGGCCGATTCTAGCCGGCTACACACCTCATCCAGACATCGAAATAATGTCAGACGAGGAAATACTTAATCAACTCACAGAGTTAATAAAAATCTACAGACAATTGGTTCAATATGTCATGCGGACTTTCACAGTCCAACCACCATTAACAATTCCAAATCATACTCCTCCACAGGGAGTACACTAAAAATTACACCACAGACTCTATACGCAGTCTTGGGTAAAATGCCCACTAAGCGGGAGCAAATTCCATTCTGGATAGCTCAAAAAATTACTCAAATCGAAGCAGTATTTCCAAATACTAGCCCACATGAGAAACACAGAATCCTAACCATTAGTTTACCAATGGGGATCACACCACAACTGGAAGACTGCACCACTTGGGGCTCAGTCTTTGCTGCCATCTACACTAAAACACACGGCATTCCGTCAATTGCGGTAATACCAGATGTCCTAAAACAAATTCAAAACGAATACGGGGCAGAGCCTGCTTTAAATTTAGGTATGAAATTACTGAAAAATTTCGACCAGGTCTCAACAATAATATTATCAAATATTAAAGGGGAAGCAGCAGCAGTGGCGATCCGACAAAAATTAAGGGAATTTGATGTTACAGAACATCAAACAGAGCTACCCAGAATTATAGAACAATCTTATGCAGAATTAAGCAGAGATAGTTTGGGTGGGAGACCAGTTAAACCAAAACTATCTGAAAGTCCTGAGAAGGACTCAATTAAACAAACTCCTACATCTTCTAAAAAGAAGTGGGAGTCTACTAAACAAAATTCAAATGAGAAAAGATCTCAATCCCGAGGTAGGTCTCCTCATAAGGAGCCCTCTGAAAGGAGGTACAACCTCAGGAATAGGGATAATTTGAGAAAACCTGATAGGTATCAAGATAATGATACACGTTCCTCTCGTCCCTTTCAGGTCTCATCACAGACTTCGGAAAGAAGAGGACGAACAGAACATAGAGAAGAACGCGTGAAATCAAAAGACGACAAACACGCTCCAAAAATTAAAGTTAAACCTCAATTCTCCAAAAAGAAAGTAGCAGGTCTAATAATAAGACATGCCGAGAATACTGAGATCGCAACTCAAGAACGGAGAATGGGCTCAGACAATGCTGGACAGTGCAGCAGAAGTCACAATAGCTCGCCAGAACCTGATGGAACTTCTGGAGATAGTGGACTTGAATGAGTACATTACAGTAGAGACTGTAGACACCAGAGTTAGTACTCCACAAAAGTTATATGACATAACACTCCGGATGGAGGGAGACAAACCTAGACAGGTTAAAGCACTTTTTGGGGAAAAAGTATCAAAGGGTTATGACATACTTCTAGCAGAAAAAGACTGGCCACCACAATTTGTCAGAGAGTGCCCACACGGCGAGGACATCATTATGCCTGCCTTCTCCAATCACATACCAATTCACTTAAAATACACATATGCCAGAAAATGGGCAGTGGCCCAGGCTCCAGCATTATATAAAAATCATGTAGGATGGGATGAGGACTCACCTCACCATAAAATAAATCTGAAACATGAACCTACTGCACAGAGGCAGTATCCTATTAAGCAAGAAGCTAAAAAACAGGTCAGGGAGATTTTAAATCAACTTGAATACCAAGGGGTGATTGAAACATGCACCTCATCCATGAACAATCCTTTGTTTCCTGTCTCCAAACCAGACAATACATATCGTCTAGTTTTGGACTACAGACATTTAAACACTTGTTCTAAAACTTTTGCAGTGCAAAATGCACACAGCACAGCATTAATGAATAACATTGTGCGTAAAAAATACAAAACAACATTAGACATCTCAAACGGTTTCTTTTGTCAAAACATAGCACCTGAAAGTAGGTACTTAACGGCATTCTCCATAATGGGGACCCAGCGTCACTTTTGTCGACTCCCACAAGGGTTCAAGAATAGCCCAGGTTTATTCTCAGCGAGAGTAACGGAGTTACTACAAATTTATGACAACGAGGCATTGTCCTATGTCGATGACATCTATCTGACGGATGATGACTTGGAAAAACACTTGAACAGGGTGAGCACCATTATATTGGGATTCGCCTCTGAGGGCTACAAGTTCAACTTTAAAAAGTCTCGAATTGCTCATCTCAATGTCCTATTTTTGGGATATGAGCTTTCAAGTGAAGGCAAGAGCTTGGCAGCTAACTTTCTAGAGAAATGTGCGCTGCTCCAACCTCCAAAAACGCTAAAAACTTACAATCCATACTGGGATTCCTAAATTTTGGAAGAACATACATTCTAAACTACGCAGAAAGGGTTAAACCTCTCTACGCATTAATCAAACCTGATTTTTCAAATAAAAATTGGACACAGGAACACACAGAAATTTTGCGTTCACTCCAGGCTAACATGTTAGCGACAAATCACTTACAAACACGCGTAAGTCAAAGAAATTTGGTGATTCGAATAATTTCGGGTCAATGTGGATTCACTTACTTAACCTTTAATGAGGGTGAGAAAGTACCAATCGCATACAAATCACATTTGTATACACAAGCGGAAATGCGCTTCAGTTCAACTGAAAAAATCCTGACAGCAGTTCAAACAGCTGTAGCAAAAGAAAGAGCCTTAGCCCAAGGGAAACGCATAATTGTCGTAACCCCAGTACCGGCTTTAGAAGCGGTCACAAAAGCGAGCATTCCAAATGCTAAAGCTTTACATCCGAGATGGATACAGTGGGTTAATTCTCTTGCTGCAACTGATGTTGAATATGTTTTTGATCCAGATTTAAAAACACAGGCATTTCTCCAATATGAACAAGAATGTCCTCTGCCCACTAAGATTCTGCCTCTCGATCAGTATGAATTCGTAATTTACACTGACGGATCCGCACAGCCCGCAACAGGGAGTAAGCAAGCTTACAGTGCAGCGTGTGCTATCGTTAAAGGTCGCATGCGAAATGGCATCTTCAGACCTATGGTCACAAAAACTCAGTCACTAGGTGATTGTACAGCTCAGCGAGCTGAACTACAGGCATTCAAACTGGCACTTGAGAGTACGGATCGAGAATTCCTCACACTGATAGTGTGCGATTCCTATTACTGTGTTCAGTCGTATAATGATTATATACGAACCTGGCTTGAAAATGGTTTTAAAGATGCGAAAGGTGGCACAATTAAGCACAAATTGCTTTGGGAACAAGTAGTTCAGTTGAAAAACGAACTACCAAAGGCTCACGTGATTCACACACTGAGTCATCAGCGTGATGGCGTTCACGTTGCAGGGAATTCATTGGCTGACGAAGCCGCAAGGGGGCTGTTCAGACGGCTTCCGTAGCTGCGATCACTCGTTCGAAAACAAAAATAGACGGTGAGATAATGTTAGCTGTCAATGCTTCAAGCAAAGGCAGCAGTGCAGCGTTACCAAAAAGTTTCCACTCAAGTACTCTTATGTAATTGATGCGAATAACGTTCCTTTTGCTCGAATCCCTGGAGTGGGGGATAGGGTAATTCCAAACATGGAACGAAGAGCAGCCTTGATTTATGAAACACATTTGGGGGAGGGCTCTGTCACATCAAGGGATCTCAAAAGCAATTTTGAAGTTAAAAGAGATGTACTGGTGGCCTGGAATGAATACACACATTCACATATTCATCAACAACTGCTTTAGACTGTAAATTTACAGCAGAGAAAGCCACCAGACACCATGCTGCGAATGCGGCAGCCCAGCACAGACACCACTGTTAGACAGCATTAGGCTATCTAATCGGCCATGCGGTCCCTACTGGACAAAAGGCATTCCCGCAAATACTAAATCTAGGTTCCTATGGTTATGGCCTCAGCGCTCGGCTGACGCTCGAACTGTTATAAAAGATTTGCGAGTCTATATCGGCACATACGCAATAGGCACGTTTCATTCTGACCAGGGTCCTGCGTTTAGCTCTAGGGCTTACAAGGAGGCCATGGCCAGTCTGGGCGTTGCATTGCGGTACTCCTCTCCATTCCATCCTGAGGGAAATTCTGTTGTGGAAAGGAAAAACCGGGACATAAAGCAGTCTATAACAGCTAGGGTATTAGGCTCGGGTGATGGGTGGGTCAAACACCTCATTAGCGTTCAGCGCGCTCTCAATAATTTGCCAAGAAGTTCTCTAGGGGGGTCACTCCATATGAGGTCCTATTTGGGACAAGAATGTGGGTTCCAGACTTAGAACACGTAGGCACAGTGGTGGACATGAAACCATTTGATATCAAAGATCGTTTGGCTGTTTTACAGGATCTTAACAAATTAAGAACGAAACAAAGCAACATATCCCTGCAGCCAACCACCACTGGGGAAAAATCGGCGGTCCCAGCAAGGCCTGTCTGGATTCCAAAAGTTGGGGATCTAGTCAGAGAAAAAATAGCGGACAAGAAGGAATTTGGACCTTCTTACAGACAACCGGTACCTGTTCTAGCTGTTCAAGGAACAAGGACAGTAATTCTGCCGCCCCTTGCTGGAAGAAAGGAGAAAAGATTTGTGTCAATCGACCTGATCAAACCACAGTATGTGGCCAATACTAAGCAGTAGGCCTCGTGGACTCCGACCTAGTAGCAGACGCACTCCTCTCGCTACTATTCAAGAGGTTCAGACTGAAAGACTGATCACGATCGAGAATTCAGCTGTAACAAATGAAGGACTAAGCAACCAGGCTATGGAACTCATCCCTCTTGACAACCAAATAACAGTTCGTCCAAATACACCTGTCTACACCAACGTGACTCGTGAAGAACTGGTTCCTGTGATTTCAACGAATCCTGATGCAATTCCAACAATTGACAGAACTGCTTCTGGCTATTTCATTGACTTTGATACGTTCTCAGAAGATCCAAGTGAACCTGAAACGACGCCAGCATCATCAAAATTCAAGCAGCAAGTACAAGACTTTATTCACTTTCTGAAAAAGACTTATCTGGTTTCTCCATGGATTGAACTCTGGATTACATCTGGACTTTTTGTTTTCCTGCTCTGGCTAGCTTTGGTAACAACAGTAAGCATGCTTATAGGTGGAAGATACATCCATGTGAACATTGAAGGAAAAGACGTGAATGTACTTTTGAAACCACATAAATCTTCCCATCGTGAAGCAAGAGACTTGTCATCAGTGAACATCACAGCTGTTCCTATACAGGATGGTATAGTGTGGGACAAAACAGATTATGAAATCTTCGGTCCAAGTGAACAATTGAACATTCCACATTTATTTAAAATTTCACTAAGTGATTTAATAACGTCCAGTACCTATTCAGATGATTGGGACTTAGAGACTGTTCAAGATATAATGTTTGATCTAGAAAAATCTGCTGCATTTTCTAAAAATGAATTTTTAGAGGGTTCATCCGATTATGAAAAACTGTATTGTTATAACCACTATGGTCATCATTATTTGCACAAAACTGCATATCCAAGAAATGTGTTTATGTTTAATCAATGGGAACACTGTCCTACACCACCACAAGGTAGTTCGAAAACTTTTGCTAGTAAATTTCCATATTTTTCAGGTTATAATACATCTGATCCAGAAACGTTTTACTATAAAAATGTAAACAAAACAGGTCTGAAAATTATGTTAACAAATACCAAACAGATTTACTCTGAAGCATTTATTGCCCAACTGTCTACACAGGGTTTCGACTTATGGAAGGACACAATTGAGACAAAAACTGTCTGGGGTAGTAAAGATTGGCAAGTACAGGGTATAGAAGCTTTATTTAGAACCTGTATTATCCCTGAACAAATACTGTTTTTGAATGACACCGTCCAACAGACATCTTGTCTTGGATTAGCCAAAATAAAAGAGATGAAAACACCTTCTGTGCCAACACCTGCCAGTGATAATAATACAAAGGCAGTGGTGACAGTTGACAATATACTACAACTAAACAGAACTCATCCGAATTGGAAGAAATGGTTGATCTGGCCCACAGACACAAACAACTGTCAGGAAAGGTTCTTGAACAAAACTCAGGGCTTTACTATTCATAGGCCAGACCCAAGATATGTCCAAAGACAACATCCGGGGGTAGTTACAACATACAGTGTAGGAAAATTATGCCTCGATTGGTTGCATAAATCTACACTACAGGATGTGAAGCAACACTTAACCTTACTTGCACACGACGCAGATCTTAGGGAATTCTTGCTTGGACCAAGAAAACCGCGTCAAAAACGTTTCTTATATGCCGGCATCTATGCTGCTTATAATGAAGCATGGAAAGTGTCACAGATAGAAGCTGCAGAACGAATACGTGAACTTGATCGTATTAATTTAGAGGAAACACTCTCTGTAGTCGACAATGGGTTAACAACTTTGTCCTCCAGAATTTATTCATTGGATGGCATTGTATCCTCTGCTATCGACATTCTAGAACAAGATTTGGCTATGTTACAACAAGGTCAATCTCAATTACGTTCTATAGTGTTATTGACATGGACGCTGCAATCTTTGCGAGCGGGCTATGTGCCTTGGCGTTTCATCAACACGTCGTCTCTGTTTGCAGAATACAATCTAACTGATAAACAGATCGAATTGGCACAAAGAGGAGCAAGGTATACAGTGCTGAGCATTGAAAAATTGGAGAAATTACCATTTACAGTGGCAGAAAAACCAGCTACAGAATGGGTTATTCATGGCAAAATAACGTTGCCTGTGACAACTTTTCAGTTTCAGTATTGCCTCAGACAGATGCAAGCAGGCAAATATGAAAGGTTGGGTAAGGAATACATTAAGATATCTTGGAAGTTACCATACACACATAGATGTTGGAGTGGGGATCGTGAAGTGTTTCTTAGCGGTACTAACTGTAAACATGCACTGACCGGTTCACTCATATGTCAGGACATTATTTTACACGAAGCTTGTAATGGTTCTGTGGCAAACTTGTCTTGCCATCAGCACGGTTCACCAGCTGCTGTGATTAATCCAACGTTTGGACAACTTTCGAATGGGAGTTACCTCATGTTGAATGATCAGAGCTGCTGTGGAATGTTGCCAGGCATCCCATATCTAGTAACGGTCAACTCCAGGGTCACTTGCTGTATGCAAGTATTGTTTCCCCCAATAGACACAGTCAGGGAGTCGCCTTTATGGCCTTCACTGAGCGTCTCTTTTATAAGATTTGATACTTTGAGCAGAATGAAAGCCATGCTTTTACAGCAAACAGTGCCTTTGACCTCGGCCAAAGAAACCTATGATCTACAAGTTGCAAGGACTTCGGCTGAGATACAGACTTTAATACGTACAAACTGCCCTATACATTTCGTAGAAATGATATCACGTATCTTTAACATGACAGATACAACAGGAATTGTACATGTATTTAAGAGCATTTGCACCGGTCTCTTAGCACCGTTCCAGGCAATACTTGGAATCATTCCGAACTTTGCACATTCGGTGTTTGGTGGCATACCATTAATTCTAGCACTTGTTGCGGGAATTTTATTAATCTGTCTGCTATTGCGCTATGGCCAGCCTCTTCGCCGAAATCACTCCGAGCGAAATGGAGAAGGCTCTCCTTGAAAGAAAGTGCCGTGAGCGAATAGTACAGCTACTAGGCATGACTCGTCTACGGGACCTTAATTCCTGTCATTACGACCAATCTGGCAAGATTGCATCTTACCTGTTCTACGATGCCTGCTATGCGGTGAAGAATGCGTGTTGGACGCTTGTCTAACATATCCATCAGCTGCGCCAAAGGATGTCGATACTTTGCTGGACCCGATAACGGCCCATGCTCTGTGTTGTCCCCAGAGGCTTCCAATACTGATGTCAGCATTCATTGAGATCTCACAGTCGCCTCCTGCTGCTGCTGAGGTACGAGAAACAACTCCAGGCTCACAGGTAACAACGAACGCGAACATTGCTGAGAGCGATGTTTCCCATCTTTGTGCGGTCAATCTTTTATACGAGGTGTTCCAGCTTACACCAACAACAGTGGAAGATGTTTTGTCTATTGAAATAGATGATCTAATGTTTACACCAGACCCGTGAACTGACTCTGATTCGGCATACTGTGTTCCAGTGCGACAGCAACAATTTGGCCTTCATTTTTCAAAACCTTGGAACTTTACCAAATTTGAACTTTTTTCCCATTTTTTGATCGAAAAATGGCACTTCAATCTGCTTAAAGTAGAACTAGCCTTATAATACAGACTTGGCAGTTCTTCCAGGGACACTTAGTCATCTTGTGTGTCTAAATCAGTTCATTTAAGTTTCATGATAGAAATTGACTTTTGATTTTGAACAAACTTATCGGTCAATTTAGTCATATGTAAATATTGCTTTTATATTACTGTCTGCATTTATTTCATACTTTATGCTGGAAATATGAGGCATTGCTTAAATGATGTACAGCAACCTTTGCATTTTTAATATGTCTTTTAAAAAAAAATTTAGGATATGTTTTAATATGCGGTACTCCATTTTAATGTTTAGCATTTTAAATGTTTAGCATTTTAGTATTGTTGTATACACGAAAGAGGAGTGGGTGTTGTATACTTTATAGGGTGTCCATAAACGGGCTTTTTAGAATCATGACCATATATAGGCACAATCCAACCTGCCCTTATATAGGCATAAGATCCCAGACCTTATTTAGGCATAAACCATGCATACCAAATACAGGCATTGCTTCCAACATCCGTCCACCCTAGCGTCTCAACGAGTCCATGAAAAAACAGATCCTCAGGCTGCGGGAGTTTCCCTTGCCCAGGACTATTGATTTCTTCAAGGACTCATACATTATGCATGAACCTGTATTCCTTAAGGGATTCATTCATGACGTCTTTCGCTACCCAACTCACGTCAATGCTACCATTTTCAGGTATAAATATACCTTCCCAAACCCCTGTAAATCAGAGGAGACCTCGACTTCAGAGGAGCCCGATTCCCGGCCAGACGCACTGAGAAGACACTGTCATTCCTGCACGCAGAGAGTCCAGCTTCCAGTGATCTAACTTCCCTTGCGGGGTGTTGGAGTTCGAGTCCGGAAAAGAGATTCCTACCTCTCTCATTCTTCAGGTATGGAGCAGACTAGAACCTAGAGGGACTCTTGGCATACTAGACTCTTGGCATACTAGACTCTTGGCATACTAGGCGTAACTTACTCTTAGTATACTCTAGTCAGGAATACAGCACCTACTTCTACTTTTCCCTACACCTAGGAAAGGTTAGGCACACTGGGTAGAACTAGGATAGAAACGCATCGTATGAGTACTCGCATGTTTAGGCTGTGTCATTTTATGTAAATGCATCTATGCTGAAAAGATAATGCTAAACGCAGTATTATTTATTCTTACTGCTCACCTTGTACATCATTTATCTCGCATACTGTCTTGTGATCGTAACAGCACATCTAACTTACAACAGAAACAAGACTGTTCAATAAACCTTTTTATTGAAACGCCCGTCTGTTATTTCTGTGTAACTCTGAGAATAACTAAATCATGCACGACTGAGCTGAGTGAAATAATTATCTATTGTTTCTACGACTCTGGGACACGTCCTGATTCTGTAAGGGAAACACAGTGGTCATGTTTTGCGGCTGCCAGAAACTAATCCCTTCTTGTCGTCAAGAAGTTTCTAGTGGCCTCTGAGCTAGCTGGCACAAGTAATTAAGTTTAATATACTCGATAGGGACATACCGACCTTAGTCCTATGTCAAA
Source organism: Calotriton arnoldi (assembly GCA_963921515.1). Taxonomy (NCBI): domain Eukaryota; kingdom Metazoa; phylum Chordata; class Amphibia; order Caudata; family Salamandridae; genus Calotriton; species Calotriton arnoldi. Next base: position 183,295 of record CAWUFW010006686.1, on the reverse strand, counting down.
CCTATAGGATATATTATTCCAATGCGCAGAGCCTATAAGGGAAATAGGAGCTACACTACAGCATGGCTGCAGTCAATATATCATGACATGTTGCACGCCACGACACTGAGGTGGCTGAGTGTGGACCACATCCGTAAAGGAGCAGGTCACACTCTGACACATCCACGTGCACAAACAACCCCTGACCTCAACAACACAACTGCAGACAAACCATGCCCCAGAGTCCCAAGTCCCATCAAGAGCCCAATTTCCCTAAGAATGCAACATCTCAGCACTGTAGAAGCACAGAAGTCAAAGGCACACCGCCTGAAAGGGATAAGGGCCAGCCAAATCAGAGCTGCAGGGGCGACTCTCCCAAAATGCAGCACACACACATAACATTCAGAGCACATCAACATTGACAACAATGTGGTATAAACTGCAACACGTTCACAACAGAACAGAGGACACAACTGGTGCCGCTTGTGTGTAGAAACTGGTCAATCACATTTGGCATAGCAGGGAAATGTGAGATGATAATGTACAAGTACAAACACACATCCGTGATGTCGTCGAAATGTCCACTGTCACGCATTAAATAGGCAGCTCCTCCCAAATAGTCACAATGTACATTGTCATGCAGTTTGTATGTAAACCTGTACAATGCATCAACATACATGTGAACACAATGTTAAACTGCATCTCCCCATCACATTGCAGAGGGAGAACCAACACCTCCTGCAGAGCAGACCCAACAGCTCTTCATTGATGACGAAGAGGACCTCCACACCTTCGACACCGACGCCCTCCAAGAGTTCATGGACAGCTATGGCACCTCACCTCCAGGAGCAGGGCAGCCCAGCTGCATCGAGGAGACCCCACCCCCTGCACAGACCACACAGCAGGAAGAACCCACCACCACGGCTGTCTCCCAGGACACCCACGACCAACACATGGCCTTTCAACGCCGTGTGTTAGAGGTCCAGGAGAAGATGGCTGATCAGGTGCGGGTGGGGTTCGACCTCATGGCAGCCAAACGTGATGCCATACATGGGTGTCTGAGTACCATCAGGGACCACTTACAGTCCCTAACGGACACCCACAGTCCGCTCCATGCTCTCCAATGATCCATGGCTGACATCGCTGGAGTCATGATACTGAGACAAGAACAACTGTCCAGTCAGAGTGGCTCCAGCGATGTCAGCCGGGAGTTGGGACAGATGCGACGGGCTCATGGAGAACATGGAGCGGATGACTGCGGAAAGAATGGCTGCCACGGCTGCACACCAGCGAGATGTGGCTGGGACCTTCCATGCCCTGCACCACATTGTCATGGCATTGCTGCCTCTAGGCCTTGCGCAGATGAATGCTGCTGCTGCTTCTACATCCACATCTCTGCCCCCTGATGTGTCAGTGCCTCACAGTGCAGCAGGCAATCCACCACCACCCACGTTTGAGGCACATGTGACATCAGAGGACGAAGATGCGGGTGAATCAACCAGACTGGTAAGGAGGAGGCAGTAGCATTCATCTCCGCCATATGGCCTGTTTCTGCTTGGTTCTGTCCTTTGCAACATCACCTTCCACTCTCCCCAGATTCACTCTACGACACTCACCTTGGACCTGGACATGGACTGCCATTTTCTGTTTGGTTACCAATGACACAGCGATCAGACTGCGGACTGAACTCTTCCCCTTCCGATGTACTTGTCATTCCCTGAAGGACTCTGGCTGGCCCGCCACGGGCCAATAATGTGAAGTGGGGTTTGCATGGCCCTGTACTGCTCCAGCTGCAACACTCCACTGGATGTGAATTAAACATTCAGAATCGCAGAGATGTGTCATGCCTTTGATCATTCAAGTATGAGAGTATGGATGAATGTAGGGTCAGTGATTCCCCCTTACGTCCATGTTGCTAATGTCGTGGGACTTGAGTCACAGGGTGCAATAGTGCCGATTGCGATCCGGGTGGCGTAGACACTACAACAGAGACACAAGCATCAGTTACTTCCATGTCCAGCCCAGAACTGAAGCACGCCCAGAGCCCCGGGCTCATTGTTCCCACCCCTACGCTGGCCTGCCATACGCCAGGCCAGTCCACTCCGCTTACGCTCAGGGGGGGACGACAAAGCTACATGTCCCAGGTCTTCCCTGTAGTGATCTGCTGATCACTGGTCTAGTCGTCAGCATGCCACAGCCACTCCCTGAGGGCTGGTTCACACCCACTCCACACCCATCCAGCACAGGCATCACAGGACATGTGACCCTGCCAATAAAAGGGGCCTAGCACGTCACATACCCCACTGCCGGAGATGACATGATGGCGTCCGCACCACGCGACCCAATCATGAAGGGTCCATGACTTGTGGCGCACTGAGTTGGTGGCACCCGCTGCACTGCGGCCCACAAGGGCCTACCGTCACGGGACGATGACTTGCGGTGCACTGAGTTGGTGGCACCCGCTGCACTGCGGCCCGCACGGGCCTACCACCACGGGATGATGACTTGCGGTGCACTGAGTTGGTGGCACCCGCTGCACTGCGTCCCGCTCGGGCCTACCACCACGGGACGATGACTTGCGGTGCACTGAGTTGGTGGCACCCACTGCACTGCGGCTGGCAGGGGCCTACCGTCACGTGACAATGACTTGCGTTGCACAGGGTTAGTGGCACCTGAAGAGCTGAGCGGGTGTGCAGCCTGCGATGATGAGTTGGCCTCGATACGGCGTCCAGCGAATCAAGACTCAAATTGAACAGTGTGCCCTGCTGGACCGCAGTGTATGCGCAGGCAGCAGTCAGCACACACATGACTCCGCGGTGCCGCAGGGTGCGCTGGGGGCCTGTGGCGCGGAATCCAGCGATCGGCTGAGGAGGATGCACCGGCACGTGGTGGGCCCTCTTGGAGACATGCCGGTGGCGGCAGGTGAGCATTGAGGCCTGGGTGCGCAGGGGCGGCCAGTCATCGCTGGGCGGAGGACCGGTCTGGGGACCTGGGCTGGGGTGCTTCAGGCGCACAGGATCACGCAGGCACCACCGGTCACAGCGGCGGACTCGTGGCTGGGTGGGGGGCGCCGCCCTTGCTGACACGGCCCTGCATGCGGTGTTCGTGATGTGTGCGGGTTGGTTTGTGACGTAGCCACCTCGTCTCCAGTGTGAATGTGCCCGTTGAAGGTGGTCGGCCACGTGTGTGTAGGCCTATGGGCAGGTTGTAGCGGAGACTGAGACACACGCAGTAGTCACTTTGGTGGTGGATTCGTGACGTGTGCATTCCCACAGTTGTGAGTTGGGGGATTGTGGAGTTGAGGTGTGTGGTGTGTTCAGTTGGTACTTGCCGATGGGCAGTGCATTTCCATGTGAGCCATCCTCAAAGCGCTGGTTGGTGGCGGACTTGCGGACATGTGGGGATCATGCACACTGCCTGGGGTATTTGCGACGACATTGGTGGACAGGCCACGGTGGTCCACTTTTGTATGCACAGTGATGGCATGCGTGTGGTTGCTGTTGCGGTGATTGTGTGCAGTGTCGGCAGGGGGCACAAGTCATACATGTGTGCTGTGAATTGCCCCCAACACGTGCGTGACGCCAGCTATGGCGTAGTTCCCTTGCGTGGTCTCAAGATGTTCCTGCGCAGTGTGGGGGGTGTGAGGGGCAGGGGTATCGAGCTGACACACACCGTGATGCTGTCAGGTGTGATGAGTCCTGCATGATGTGACCGTAGCAGCAGTTCGTGTGGTCGTTACCTTCCTCTTCATTCCTACGACGGTTACGGCCACACGTAGTTCTGTTACGGTCTTCTCATGCATGGTTTATCTGGCCTGTGAGCATTCCGGTTTGTCCAAGTGCAGTACACTGTACCAGATTAGGCATGTGACTATACAGACGTTTGACCATTGTCACCATTTCTCCCACAGGTTTCTGAAGACACGTTGCCCTGTTGGAGTTCCCCGTTGGGAATGGAACGCGTTGGCTGAGCTTTTCGTTTTGTTGATTTATGTATTTGTAATAAAGTTCTGTTTTTCCACTACCGTTGACTACTGGACTTCATGACCTTGGGGGGAGGGTCCGGGGGGGGGAGGAGTGCCTGGGGTGGTGGCGGTGGGTGTTGTGGCCCTCTTGGGTCTTTGAGCTGCATGATCAGTGTCTCCATGGCATTTGTTGGTCTTCAGATGTGGCTCTGGGCTGGGCTCCCTTTCTACTGCAGTTGGTCGTCCTGCTTAACACCAGTAGAAGGCAGGTGTTAAATCCCTGCTGCTAACGCGCCTTATCGCCTGTTCTTGGTTCGCATCGCAGATCTGACTGGTCGTTGTGAATCTCGCGAAGTGGTGTTTTCGTGTGTTTTTGCACGGGAACACCTACTCTGCATATCATTAGTGTTAGTTGTCGCACTCATCCGTGGCGATATTTTTTGCGCCAGCTATCGCTGGAAAACTGGCGATATCGGCAGTTTGCACCAGCTTGAGAATAGGGCGATAAATCTATCACCACTTTTGCGGCGCTAAAGTGCCGATAAATCGGCAATGAGTCCTTGAGAATATGCCCCATAGGGTTATCTGGAACTGCCTTAGTGACCACAATCCTTTAATATTGGTTCTCCTCCTCCTGGCTGCCCTTAAAGGGGGGGTCGCGTGCCAAGTTACTAATACAAACATCAGCACTATAGACCAAGCACGTAGATTGAGGTGGGAAAGGATTACCCCAGAGAGTTTTCTAGAGAACTTGTATACTACCTGCGCCTCGGAGTTTCAAGTTTGTATGGACCAGGCACCTCATGATAGAGCCATTCTAGATGCCTTTGATACAATCACTAAGCAGGTTGCCTCTAACTTATCCATCACAGCCAGAGTGAAGTGTCCAAAACTTAAAAGGTGGTTTGACGACACCTGTTCGGCTGCCCATAAGGAGCTACTGCAGGCCCTTAAGCAAAAACCGAGGGACGCAACGTCAAGAGCAGCAGGAAGGCCTATAAATTTGCAGTTCAGGAGATAAAAAAACAGTTAAGGGAGCAGGCCTGGGAGGAGCTTAGCCAGCCCAGTGTGCTGACTAATAGCTCTAAATAGCTCTAAATTTTGGTCTGTGGTCAATAGTCCTCTCTTTTCTGACACGCCAAACTCCAACAGAGATTGCATAGTCCCTGCAGAGAAATGGGTCCAGCACTTTGGTAACATCTACAGTGATGCCAACTTGGCCGAAGCCATGGGACAAACAGTTCCCGGATTAGTAAGTTCCTCCCTCCATTTTAATACAGATGAGGTTTACAAAGCCATCACTTCAACATCAGGTGGAAAGGCTTCTGGCCCTGACGGGGTACCAGCTGACCTCTACAAGGCAGACCATAAAGTCTGGGCCAAGATTTTAACACATGTCTTTAATGCAGCATGTGCCTGTGGTTTTTCCCCGTCATGGGCAAAGGCGGTCATTATCCCCATTTTTAAAAAGGGTACCCGGGATGACCCGGCATGCTACAGACCGATTTCGCTCCTAGACTCCGCTGCAAAAATCATGGGGAAAGTAGTACTGGATCGCCTAAAAGCCTGGCTTGATCACGCTAACATCATTTCTGATCTCCAATATGGATTCAGGCAGGGGAAAGGGACACTGGATCAATGCCTCAATCTCCATTTGGTGATAGGGAAGTATACTGTTGCCAAGGGGGAGGTCTTACACCTGGCTTTTATGGACCTAACCTCAGCTGTTGACCTTGTCAACAGGTCCAAGCTGTGGTTGATCCTGCGTGATATGGGGCTAGATGCTGAACTGATCTCTTTCCTGCACACTGCCCATGTCAATACAACGGCTGCGGTACGGTTTAATGAAGACAGGAGTATGACAGACCCCTGGGTAGTAGGAAGGGGGATCCGGCAGGGGTGCATTTTGGCTCCCCTGCTGTTTACGCTATATATCAACAAACTGGGGGATTCTTTAATATCTTGCTGCAAAGATATACCCAGGGCTGGCACCAAGATGATCCCCGCACTTCTGTACGCCGATGATGCGGTTTTATTGTCCAGAACTGCAAGGAGTTTGCAACAACTTTTAAATTGTTTTATAGATTTTATGGATTCTTTAGATTTAATTACAAATCTTAATAAGTCACATGCCATGACCATAGGTTCACGAAAGGCGGCCAAGGCCAAATTTTATTGTAATGGGGCCGAGCTAACTAAAGTGTCCACGTTCCCATACCTAGGGGTACTTTTTGATGACCAAGGCACATGGTGCGCGCAACGCACACTAAAAAAGAATGTTTTAGCCAGAGCCACGGGGGCTACCATGGACTTTGCAAAGAGATTAGGGTCAAAGCCCCTTCCCGCACTTTTGAAGATTTATAATGCGAAATGTATCCCCATGGCCACTTATGGTAGCGACATCTGGGGCTACAAGGATGCGAAGGGAATCCAAGGGGCCGAGAACAATTTTATGCGTAAACTCTTTGCGGTCCCTGTTGCTACCCCCATTTTTAATCTACATGAGGAACTGTGGGTGGGCTACATCACGGACCAGATTGCGGTCGCCCCGCTGGTTGAGAATCTGGGCTCAACCGACCCCAAATTTAAATCAACTCATAATTTTGGATTGTATTGCACTGGAGGGGGCCTTACACATTCCCTGTCCCGAGTTGTTCCTGACCCCCACGCCCCTGGGCAAGATAGCCATTAGAGTTTTTAAACAGCAGTTCATAGACAGGCGGCAAGGCCTTAGGGAGGAGACTGAATTAGCCAAACCCCCAGTGAGAAGGTTTGTTACACTGAGCTTGGGCCAGCAGCTGCAACCATACTTATCTTATGTTAACAAAGCATATAATCGTTTTGTTTTAACGAGATTTCGTTTGAACATGGTTCCCTGGTTACTGACATTCCCCAAAGGTTATTCGAAACCTGATTTATTAAAACCCTGCCCTTGTGACAATTTCTCGGAGCAGGATACTCTCCACCTAATGTTCTTCTGCGCTTATTACGATCCTTTGCGCAGGAAGTACATTCTTCCCCTACTCAGAGATTGTCAATTCGTTCAAGTGAGGCCGGCCTTGCTCTATGAATGCTAGCCTCACCCAGAGTTTCCTTCGGGTGGCAAGTATTTTAATTGGGGCCATTAGACACAGGACTAAGCTGCCGCTGCAATAGCCATCCTGGGCTCTGAGTCAGTGTAAACATGTTCTCCGGAACTATGCAATGTCATTTTAACAAGAAAACACTTATGGCCTTGGCGTACCGTTTTAGCATTGCTGTACTTTATATGATTTACCTTTTGCGGGTTTTTAACGTGATCATTGTAATAGTAATGCTGGATGCTTTTTAACATATAATTTATTTTGATGAAATGTGTATTTTTATAAAAAACTGTTTGCTTTTATGGCTCTTGGCTGCCGAATAAAGTACTTTTGACTTTTGACTTGACTAGACTGTGTTGGATAGATTCTGGGAGTTCTATCTAATGTGTTTCGTTGTTAATATCTATGCTGCATGTCAGGAAGAATGCCTGATCAAATAGTACTCCCTTTCTTAGATTTGTAACCACAAAAGCACCTTGTGGACAAAATAGCCACTACTCACAGTAGAAAGTACGTGCACGGTGTATTTTGCATGAAACTGATACATATCACCGTTGCATGTCTGTTCGATTGAGATACATATGGGAAGAGATTGGTTGCCCATTGTGGCACCACACAACATATGTTTTTATGATGACTACATGTGACTTATATGTTTGTCTTCCAGATACATTGTACCTTTCACAGAAGGCTGAAAGGCATTACCGTGAGTACGCGGTACGTTATATGTGTGACTCAGAGACGGGTGCACCTTAGCGTGTGCATACCCCTCGTGTCACGTTGTTGGTCCTGAAGAAAGCCTAGCACTGTCACCTAAAGGCTGAAACATGTAGATCGTGTCTTGTCTCACTACTTTCACTGTCTGGATACCTTAGGTCAATTTAACCTATTCAGGTATCTCATTTTGCTTTTTAACCTTGTCTTATTGCTCCATATTAAATTTTAGGGAACAATAAAGACAATTTTAACCCACTTTTTTGATTCACTCACTTGCACATTTTTGCTACCAAACAACCTGCTCCGCTGTAATCAGGCGTTGAAGCACACCCGAGTGGCATTCGGCTGCTCGGGTGGGGACCCAATGATGAAGCATGTCACCAACTAGGTTGGTGAGTGAGGGTCCTTCTAAATAAAGAAGTATTTCTTTCCTTCTCGTATCCCATCTATCTCTTGTATTGGGATTACTCCTTTATTTGATTATTGATTTATCTCGCAGGGGACTGGGAGTGTTCCTCTATATATATAAAAAAAACCTTGCTCTCTTGTTGTTGATTGAGGAAGAATGCCTGACCATCTGACATAGCTGTCAAGTATTCTGAACAGTGTGTTCAATTGAATTGTGATTGTGTTGTTTCTTAGTGTTTAGTGCTGTTGTAAACAAAGTAATATGCAACTACATTTGCGTTGTTTGGGATGCATATGTGCTGCTCTTTCAGAATATAACAACAGAACTCATTCCCTAACGAGAGACTAATGGTCCAATTCACAAATCCATTTGCATGTGTAAATCAGATTTATCTGTGTAGATAGTAGGATTTATGAGCAGGGCCGGACTGGCCGTAGCGGGCACCGGGCGTTTCTCCGGTGGGCCGCTAGGGTGGGGGCCGGTTTTGGGCCCCTGGGGGGCCGGTTTTGTTACCGGGGGTCGGCAATATCGGCCCCCTGTAACAAAATCGGCCGAAACCGGCCCTCGCAAACTGCTCGGCTGCACTCCCCTTCACCCCAGGGGGGGGGGGGCGACTGAGCAGTTTGCCAGGGCCGGTTTCTGTTCCCAGTCCGGCCCTGTTTATGAGTGACTATTAACTCTTTATTTGCTGGTGGAACCTCAAAGGGTGGCGAGTGAATGTTCCACTGCAAGGTTTCCCAGGAAAGTATTTGAACCCCCAAACTCTTCAAAGCTTCTGGGTATTGGTAAAACTCATTTTCAACCCATTCACACGTGAATGGGTTGAAATGTACTGCTTCTAAGAGCAAATGTGCCATTGAAAAAAAGCAGTCGCAATTAAGCAGGTGTAAATGTACAATCTGTACAACTGCACTGGCAGAAACGACAATGCACAGTAGAATGCAAGACTTCTTAAAAGTTTAACTACACCTGGAAACCTGAGGCTGGTGCAGCATTCCAGGGCCCATATCATACATTAACCCCCAGGGGTGTAACGGGCATGTGCGTCCGCTTTGTGCACCACTGGGGCACAATGGTATTACATAAGGGTCAGCAGATGATTGTGCGGTTCCTTCTGTAATACAAATAGGGCTGGCGCACATGTAGCAACAGCGCTGTCATGAGAGGGCACTCCCTCATTTGCTTGGCAGCATGGCCCCATGCAAATGAGGGAATCACTTTGCCTCTATGCCCGCGCCATATTACGGATATGGACGCAGAGGCAAACACACTTCTAAGAGGCAAGCTGAAAGTGTGCCTCAAAAATGTGACATCTCACTCACTGCACCGGCTTGCAAGGGGATCTTTCTCCCCTCTGTCAGCACTGTGAAACCCGTAGCAGCTTTTAAACAGCTGCCTGGGGGCATCACTTTCTTTGTAATGCGGTGCAATGCCCCTGTTTGTGCCCCGCGCAGCTTTTGAAAGGTGCTCCATGGCGCAAACAGGTAAAGTGAGCTGTATTCGTAATACAGCCCCAGATGTACTTCAGGAAAGTTACGTGAATTGCCAAAGTGCCCACATATAGTGCAGATTTACAACTTTTTTTTTAAGAACCCGCCAATAACACTTTAATGCTGAAACCAGTTCTGGGTGAGTGGCGTAATGGAAAATGATGCGGCTCCCTACAGGATATGCAGAGGGGTCACTGAGTCTCCCATATCTCACCTATATTCATTGGTCTTGGGCTGAATGGGGCCCCCTTGAAGAGTTGGGGAGACTCTGAATGGTTGGGCCCTCACTGCGTTACAGGGGCCGCAGAGGCCTGTGTTACGCCCCTTTTCTGGGTGGTGTCCATCTTCTGAAAAATGGGATTTCCTTTAAGGGTCCCAGTAGTCATTATATCTGCAAGAAGACGCCAATTGAGTATGCATATGCAGTAACAAGGAAACAATTAACTCTTTCATGCCTGCCACCTCCTTTGAATTACTTCTCCGCTCGGCCAACCAATCCCGTGAGAACGTCCTAAAAATAAGTGAAGAGTAAAAGAAAAAGTGAAAGAGACGGCGGCGGTCCGCGCTGATTTGCCTAAAAGCTTTGGTGGCAGCCGCATACCTTGTCTTGGAACAAAACCCATCACAGCAAGCGGCTTCTTCTTCCGCAAGAGGAACATCCAAAGTGGGCATAAATCTTTTAAGAGCCGATCCATCAATTTCACACACGGTTTGGAGGGCCCCTCGTGAGACAAGCACGGACGTCAAATCGCTTCAATTATGAATGGGAATTGGGAAGATGAAAAAGCGAAGCCCTCGCAAAAGAAGGGGACGGGCTGATAGAGTTATTGAGCAGCTGCTAAGGGAAAGATAAACGAGCCTCGCGCCCCGGGGAAGGGCTCGCGGCGGAGTGGTATCAATTATAAAGAGCAGCGCACAAAGGAAAACGGCCTATTACCGTTTCCCGCCCTTTTTTGTAAACGCCGTCTAATGAAAGGAGTGTCCGCTCGTACACAAGGGCGTGATATTGCTTCCTTCCTTAAATAATGGCCCATAAATCTTACTTTTCGGGGGGGGGCGGAATATGGTTTTGGTACATTATGTCACCAGTGCTCTACAGGGATGCCGTGGCGGCTCAATTATGTCCTGTAGCCCTTGATGCGCGTGGAAGCGGCCGAGTCAAGAGACGCTTGCATAGAAAGAATTGCACTTCAATTAATAATAAGTGTCATAAAATATGTTACGTCTGGTCACCAAGATTTGGATAGTATCTTGGTCAGTAATACTGGGCACCTGTGAGCCTGATATTTCCGCCACGGCACTTCCAACTAAAAAATATAACAATGAACTGAAGGGAAGGGGTCTGCAGATCAAATACTCAAGTATTGCCGTATTCGATTTATATTTACAGATAGAGGGGCAGATTTACAAGAAAGGGACGCATCTGTAGAGATGCATCACTTTCCCTGCGCCACCCTGAGAAACCCTTCCGCCATATTTACAATATGGCGCACCATGGCGCAAAGATTGACAGATGCGTCAGAAATTCTGACGCATCTGTTGGGGCAAAAGTCACGCATTGCTAGAGTCATGTCGCAAGCACGACGCAACTCCAGCAATGCATTTTGAGGCCTATTCCCACTACACTGCGTCACTCCATATGTTTGCTTCAAGCAGGCGTAAGGTTTTGACGCAATGGCGGCCTAGAAGTGGCGCAGTGAAATCTTGTAGATTGCACTGCGTCACTTTTATGAGGCTTTCCTGCTTGGGAACGCCCACACTGCATACATTATACCTGACGCAGGTATAATGTGACGCAGGGCATGCGAAGTTCAGTCTCCATATCCAAGGGCACGTGTCTCTCACAAGGTCTGTGTCACGTACGAGTAAGCAGCATTATGCAGAGCAGCAGGAACGGGAGGGTTCTAGGTAAGAGTGTGCGATATTGCATACCTTTTCCACTGAAATTACCTAAAACGTCAGGAAAATTATTCTGAAACACTCATAGTTACTTGAAATGCATATTTTTGGTACCTGGCATGAAAGCTGAACACTGGGGTGTACCCCATCTTCAAAAGACACTCAAGACACCATCAAGGGCACTGGTTCACGGAGAAAATGCCTCTCATTAAACATTTTCTGCTCAAACCTGTTTCACACAGGTCATTTCTGCTTGAACCACCAGTCTTCTGCAGCAAAAAAATGTGCACAACTTTTTGCTGCTATAATTGCTGACATCTCAAATAATTTGCGTAACGTAAAATTGAGCGAATTACTCTAGCATAGTGGAACATTTTGCACATGGCTAGTTCTAAGAGGGATTAAAGGAGAAATTGCCCATGAGCTATTTTTATTGCACAAGCATAACCTTGCGTAGATCCTGATTATTGAGCCTCCCTTCGTGTGCATAATTTATTTGAGTTCCTTACTACTACACCAAACTCGTAGCTTTCGTTCATGGGAGAGCTGGATCAAGCATAAATATCTTGCGGAAACTGATAAGCCAGATGTGTGTCGCATGTGCTACTTTAGGAACCCTAACCCTCCAACCAAGCAAAACTGGACAGGTGTGAGGGAAAGGCATGCAAGAACATTTATTCTCATAAACAGATGGTGAAAATAAGGTCTCGCAATGAAAGGGATTGCAGAAGTCACAATATTCATTCATGCTGCTAACTCGCCTAACATGGAAAATAAATAGGTATTTTGAGAATTATGTGTGCCACACAGAAGTGGGCGGGAGCTGAGGGCGACGACATGCCTATACTTTTTTTAATTTGACACTAACAATTCCCCTACTTTATGTTAAAAGTCAGCCATCCGGGGATAGTAAATTCCAACATTTGAGAAGCCTCAGTTGAAGTGAGGGGAGAGTCTCCTCTGCTGTAAAGCCAATGGAGGGGCAGAGAGCTGAACAAGAAATATGCCTTCTTTCCAGGGTGTTTGCTGCCTGACAGAAATGTAAATGTGCACATTTGGTTAATCTGCAGATGGAAAGCTGCTTGGAAGTCGGTATTTGCTTTAATTGATGGAGTCATTTGAAGAGTATACCTTTTGAGAGGTATTGTAAGATAACCTGATGAGCTGTGGAATGCGTGCTTTTAATCAGTAGTTATACAAAATGTTTGCACACGGTGGCGCTGTGCTGATGCTGAGATGGTGCTGTGCTGATGTTGAGGTTGTGCTGCGCTGGTCCTGAGGTGGTGCTGCATTGGTCCTGAGGTGGTGCTGTGCTGATTCTGAGTTGATGCCGCACCGGTGGTGGTGCGCTGATGAGAAGGAGATGCTGTGCTGATGCTGAGATGGTGCTGTGCTGATGCTGAGATGGTGCTTAGGTGATGCTGAGTAATACTGAGGTGGTGCTGAGTGATGCTCAGTTGCTGCTGAGGTGGGGCTGAGCTGGTGCTGATTTGGAGCTCTGCAGGTGCTGAGGTGGGGCTGCGCTGGTGGTGGTGCATTGATGCAGAGGTGGTGCTGTGCTGATGCTGAGATGTTGCTGTGCTGATGTTGAGGTGGTGCTTAAGTGGTGCTGCGCTGGTGCTGCACTGATGCTGATTGGTGCTGGACCGGTGGTGGTGCACTGATGAGAAGTTGGTGCTGTGCTGATGCTGAGATGGTGCTATGCTGATGCTGAGATGGTGCTATACTGATGTTGAGGTGATGCTGTGCTGGTGCGGAAGTGGTGCTGCGCTGATGCTGAGTTGCTGCTGATGTGGGGCTGCACTGGTGCTGAGGTCAGGCTGCGCTGGTGGTGGTGCACTGATCTGGAGGTGTGCTGTGCTGGTGCTTTACTGGTGCTGTGCTGATGATGAGATGGTGCAGTGCTGTTGCAGAGGTGGTGCTGCACTGGTGCTGAGGTGGTGCTGAGTGATACTGAGGTGGTGCTAAGGTGGTGGTGTGCTTGTGCGGAGGTGGTGCTGAGTGGTACTGAGGTGGTTTTGAGTGATGCTATGGTGGTGCTCAGGTGATTCTTTCCTGGTGCTCAGGTGGTGCTGCACTGGTGTTGAGGTGATGCTGCACTGGTGCTGAGGTGGTGCTGCGCTAATGCTCAAGTGGTGCTGCGTTGGTGCTGAGGTGGTGTGGTGCTGCTGCTGAGGTGGTGCGGTGCTGATGCTGTGGTTGGGCTGCGCTGGTGCTGAGTTGGTGCTGTGCTGGTGGTGGTGCACTGATGCGGAGGTGGTGCTGTGATGATGCTGAGGTGGTGCTTTGGTGGTGTTGATTGATGCTGAGGAGATGCTGCGCTGGTGCTGAGGTAGTGCTGAGTGATGCTGTGGTGGTGCTGATTGATCCTGTGCTGGTGCTTTGCTGAGGTGGCAATGCTGCACTGATGTTGAGGTAGTGCTGTGCTGGTAGTAGGATGGTGCTGTGCTGGTGCTGGGATGGTGCTGCGCTGGGGCTGAGGTGGTGCTGCGCTGGGGCAGAGTGATGCTGTGTATGGTGGTTCTCAGGTGCTGCTGGGTGGTGCTGAGGGGGTGCTGAGGTGGGGTTGCACTGTCTACTTGCAGAATATATTGTTAAGTAACCTCACATTGCATGCTGCGTTTGGAGAGCACGAGGAAGCATTCCATGATTTTGGTTTTATTTCACCAATGATTGAAATATAAAAGAAAACATCAAAAGTTGAAAGCGCACAACTTAAAGCTGTTTCCATTTTGATAAAACAGAGCAATAACAGCATGTTTATCTCTTTAATCGTATCCAAATAATTACGCTGTCAAAAGCTCAATGTAAATAGGTTGATCCTACTGTCGGCCGTTTTATTAAACTACACTTCCATTAAGTAAGTATATTATTTAAGGCTTGGACATTTGAGCTAATGAAATCAAAAATGTTATAGATAGGATGAAAAACAACATAGCTCCCGGCTGAAAAAGCACTTGTGAAACTAAAGACAGTGGAAAACAAGATAAGGACATGATTTCCTGCCCTCGTCTGAGTGCGTTCGGAAAGCCAAAACAAGCTCAGGCAAACGAAAAAACGAACATAGGGGCGATAGGGAAATGATCCTTGTAACAGGGCCAGTCTCCAGGGCGTACGAAAAAGCAAAAAGAGGGACAATTGTACACTATTCATCAACAAAAAAAAAGAAATTTAGAAAGGCACACGAAAAAACGAATCAAAACGGATGGGCGTGCTGAAAGCCCATACAGTAGATACAGCATGTCTCGAGAGACAGCGCATGCGCTGCCTAGGCCAGACCTAAAAAGGGTATAAAAGTCCCTGGCAGTTAGGATAGGGCAAAAAAATTGACTGATTTCTGGGGAGATGCCGTCAAATGGGAACACAGATTGAGGTCTGTTGACGTACAGGTGCCCAGGTGATTTTATATGACTCTGCAAATACTATGAAATAATAAATATTGACAAATATAGCTTAACATAAAGTAATTAGGGTTTTAGACTAATAGGTTAGGGATGTGACATGAGCAATGCTTCGGGTATAGTTAGTTTTCACTCTGAAGATTTAACTGCTGAAGTGTTTATTATTATAATTGTGATGCTTCCTATGCACATTATTTGTGGGAGAATAGCATATAATAAATTTTAATTCATTATAAAATACCACAGTTTGTGTGTGTAATGATTCAGGGTCGTTCATGCTAGGCATTCCTATATCACCTGCAGATTCAAGATTTTCTCTGGCAGGTTTGACTGATTTTATAGCCCTTCTCCACAAGCGCATAACCCAGTGGGAGGGAGAGAAACGCCAGGCACTTTTCCTAGTCTCCAAAATGTCTTTGCTTCCTTTTGGGGTCAAGGAAATCTACCATGTGTAAAAACCTCAAATTATTGGAGTTCTCACAATAGGATGGTGGAATTAATTACTCGATTTTTCTATACCTGACTAGGGCAGAAGGACAGCATTTGGAGCCCATAGCTCAGAGCTGATGATAGCCTCATTACCTGTTTCCAGAGCCACTAGATGTTCCTTGGGTTTCTCACCAGCCTGCTGTGCACGTGTAGCAGGCCATGGTAATTTGCATAGTTTCCCTGAGGCTTGGCAAGAGGTTGACAGCTTCCATCCCCAGTGCACTCCAAGGCACCTTGGAGACCCCAAGGAATAACCTTCCCCAGAGTGTTAAGACCCCCTACCCTGACAAAAAAGAAATCCACATGATGGTTCAGGCGAGGGGATTCCCTTTTTTTTGGAATTGTAACCTTTTGGAGTAACATGGTGTCTTGTGCCCCCAGATCCTGAGATACTTCCAGATGTCCAGGATCTCCATCCCACCCTGGACATTTTGGTCAGGACAGATAACTAGGTTGTCAAGAAGTACATTAAGAAAACTGGGGACACCAGATCCCATCTCCTGGGCTTGTGGAAATATATATGGCAGGGAAATGGGGGCCCAGACTAGGTGGAGAGGCAGTGTTTTCCTCTTGATGAAAGTGTGACTACAGAGGAGGCGTTCCCCCACACTGAACCATGAAGCCTGTAGTTTAGAATTGCTCTGATTTACGTCCAATCAGACGTGTAACTGGTATGATAAATGTTCCTTTTTGCATGGTCTGAATGTATAGCATAGCTAGGGAGTTCTAATACCCTGACGAAGACCTTTGACAATCCGTGGTATAATCACAGGTCGAAACATGTTGGTAGTTGAAGGATTCTGTATGGTCAGATGAATCACTGTATTCCATCTAAGGACCATTCCCTTTGCTTTTAATCAATACTAGGGGTACTAAATAATAAAGGAAGTTCCTTTGGTATATCCCTAGGTATTTTCGATTATTATGACATGAACTGGACCATTGTATTTCTCCTGATATAAGCTGTATAAAAACTCTTGCGTCTGCGGACATTGGTTGAGTCAGCTGGGGTGGCATTGTTCCTACCTCAGTATGAGAGATCGCCGATGATGAAACATGTTACGATATGTTGTGGATGAGACAACCTCTCAAATATCTTTTTATGACCCGATGGCCAGTGCCAAATTTGTAAAAGAATAAGTGCCAGGGCCCTAGTCAGGAGGACACTGCAGCTTGCACCCTCTATTGGCCCTGCCAGCTCTGTTATTGACAGTACCAACACAACTACTAGCCGTCATACTCTTACAAAAGTGAAAATTCAGATTTTTTAGGCCCTCAAAGCTATAAAAGTTTTTTGCGTGGCCGGTATTAGGCATTTTTTAATGTATTTTGTTTTTATAAACAACTGTTGTACTCATCTCTAAATTAGACAGACAGTACCATCATGTGGCAGACTGTCATAAGCGCAGGTGCTGACAATTAAGTGCTGGTGGCGAGCACCGGAAACCACTGTTTCAAATTAAGCACTGCTGAAGTAATTGCTTCCAAACTGTGAAAAGACAGAGAGGACTATGGGTTTGTGAACTCAAGTATCTGTTGTGTTAAGACTTTGTGGATATACTCTCTTTTGTCCTGGACAGAACTCAACTTACACTTGATTTGGGCTTTTTGCCTTTCACCATTGACCCACTGGAGAAATCGCTGGCCAGTATGTCAATCCAGGACACCCCACTTTGGGGGTCTGTCGCTCTGTCTGAAGATGTTGAAATGGATTTTTAGACAAGCTTGATCTTCTTTGGTTGGATTGGTGTACCCCAAGGCAGAATTCGCTGCTCCTTGTGTTTTGCAAAAGGATGCAGGGGATTTGGAGGGAGAGATGGGGTTGGCACTTCATCTTCACCAAAGTGGCTGTTGATTGCACCTTTTAGTGCGCGTCTTATTTTGTTACCTCTGTGCCACCTGTTGGCAGTATGGCCTGAGTGGTCTCTGACTCACTCTCTGTCTCCTCTCTGGGGGCCCAGATCTGAGTACCATTACTACGTGTGGCTTGAAAAAAATGGTATGGAGCTGAACAGAGATGCTTGCTGAAACTGTGGGTGCCATCAGAGGTTGCAGCGGCATGAATACAGTCCTTCGCTTTTAATTCATATTCCAAACATTGGTAGTCATTTTGTTCTTGGTGTGCTGTTCATTTTCCCTCTCTCCTGTCATGTGATAGACTGTGAATTCTAGACTTCCTGAGGGATGCTTTTTAGAATTAAATCGGTTTTTATTAGCAGAACACATAACTTGAAAATACAGTGCGTCGTTGCCTACAACCCACTGGGCCGGCTACAGCACGATCAAAGGAAAGAAACTGGGCGTATGATTAATGAGCTGTCTGAATAGACAAATAACACAGCATGTCACCTACAACCCATCTTGGGCCGGCCGCGTTCGACAAAATAAGGCATTAAACAGTCTTGGTCCTATATGAATGGGACAAGAAAAAAAAACGATTGCACCACAAGCATGCATATGGTAAAGCAATAAGGACACACCATGGTCCACTGAAGGCGGTTAAGTCTGCTTTTAAAGAACAAACAAAAAACGAAAAAACAAACCATATAACCCCAACAGATAAAACCCTGTACCCTCCTCCACCCCCACCCCTCCTCTCTCCCGGTGAGCCCAGAGTACACTCAGACCTGCATGTATGTTCCTACATGATGATTGCTGATTCCCTGAGGATCAAGTAAGCTCGTCAGGGCACGCGCACACTAGCCTCCCTCCTGACTCTCAGGGATCAGCTTCAAAAGCCTTAAAAAGGCAGGGAATGAGAGTTCCCGGAACTCCGAGGATAAGATTGAAATAAAGGGGGCCCAGACCTTGGAATATTCAGATTTGTCCCCTAGCGTAGCCATAGATAATCGCTCCATGCCCAGGAGGGACCACAGGTGGTGCAGCCATTGAGAGTGGTCTGGGATCCTGTCTGTCTTCCAGCCCGCTAATAAAACCCGGTGCCCAGCATTCAAAGCCAGGGCGATCTGCTTGCCTTTGACTGAGCGCAAGGGAAAGGTCAGAGCTTTGGGCAACCCTAAGGTAGTGTAAGCGGGGAATCTCGGGATGGCAGTGTCAAAGGCCTTATCAATTTCGTCGAGGATCTTGTCCCAGTATCTCGTGAGCTTCGGGCAATTTCACAGCAAGTGAAGAAGGGTACCTGGACTCCCACAGCCGTGCCAGTAAAGGGCGTCGCACTGAGAGCTCCACTTGGTTAAGCGAGCCGGTGTATAATACCAGTAGGATACAATTTTAAATGCAGTCTCCGTGTGGCCCATTGAATGTGCAAAATGGTGTGACCTGTAAAAAATATCCTCCCATTCTTTGTCTGAGAGGGTGCGACCTATTTCCGCCTCCCACCGCCTCTGTCCCGCAGATCGAGCCCCCATAGCGCCCTGTGTGAGAAATGTATAGAGTTCGGAGATGAGCTTGCGGTCATCCTTCTTCAAGAGAAGCCAGTTCTCAAACGGTAGCATCGGTCTGCCGACCAGGGGACGTACAAGGGGGCCAGATGTCCAGTGCAGCATTTGCGTGTGGAGAAAGAGGTCCGAACCCGAAAGGCCATAGTCCCCCCGGAGCTCCTCGAAGGGAACATGACCCCGCAGATCGAACAGTTGCCCTAGGCGCTTACACCCGCCCTCCAGACAACGCGTGCCTGCGCCTTTATCCATCCCAGGAGGGAAATAGGGGTTTGAAAAAATTGGAGACATGGGGGAGGGGAAAGTGGTAAGATTGGCCCATTTAGCCACCCTGTCCCAGACTAGCATAGTGGGGCGGGTAACTGGCGAGGAATAGAGTCCCCAAGAGCGCACTGACTTAGGCAGCCAGACCTCCCTCCAGATATGCCGACCGGCCACTGTCTGATCCATGAATACCCAGTGCTTCTCCGTCATAGGACGGTTCCATTCCACAAGATAGTGCAGCAGCGAGGCCTGGAAATAGCGGATGAAGTTGGGCAAAGCCAAGACGCCCTCCTTCTTAGGACGCTGTAGAAGTGTTTTCTGCAGTCTGGGCGAGATCGGGCCCCAAATGAAGCGCTCAATCTCCGTTTGGATGTGTGAGAGCGTTTTCGACGGGGGCAATAGGGGAAGGGTTTGGAAAAGATATAGGGCCCGGGGTAAGACTTTCATTTTTATCGCGGCCAGTCTCCCAAGCCATGACAGGGGTAGACGCCGCCATTGGGCAAGATCTTTCCGGATGCGTGAAAGTAGAATAGTATAGTTCACCTCTGCTGCCTTATCCAGACTGTTGTGCAGGACCAACCCTAGGTATGTAATGCCACTCGTCACCCAGTCAAAGTCGAATTGGGCCCGCAATGCATCCACGGTAGTGTGCTTCGCAGTTAGGCTCAGCACTTGTGATTTCTGCAAGTTTATTTTAAATCCAGAAACCTGGCTGAAGGCCTGCAGATCGGCCACGATGGCCAGCATAGAAGTCAAGGGATGTGCCAGCAAAAATATGACGTCGTCGGCGTATAGGCTAATTAAGTGCCGGTCAGCCCCAAACGGGACACCCTGCGCCTGTGGATTGTCCCGAAGCCGCTGAGCAAAGGGCTCCATATATAAGGCGAAAAGCAGAAGGGAGAGAGGGCAGCCTTGTCTGGTGCCCCTCTCCACCGTGAAGTCACCCGAGAGTATACCATTGACCCTGACCGCCGCAGTAGGGGCACTGTAGATGCTCGCCACCCACTTGCGAAACTTAAGCCCCACGCCGAAGCGCTCCAGTGTAGCAAACAGATAAGGCCAATGCACCCGGTCAAAGGCCTTCTCAGCATCAACTGCCAGCAGTAGAGCCTCCTCCTTTGACCTGTGCACCTTGTCAATTAGGTGGCAAATCCTTTTGGTATTGTCCCCGCACTGCCTACTTGGGATGAAGCCCGATTGGTCCGGGTCAATCAAGCCGGGCATGAGAGGGTTTAGTCTGTGGGCCAAGATGCTAGAGAATAGCTTCGCATCTATGTTCAGCAGGGAAATCGGCCGATATGAACTGCAGAACACTGGGTCCTTCCCTGGTTTGGGGATGACAGAGATTGTCGCCTGAAGCATGGAAGCCGTGAGGATGCCTGTGTCTGCAAATGAGTTGAATAAGCGGGTGAGAAGAGGAGCCAGCTCCACGCAATAGGTCTTTTAAAAAAGAGCACTGAAGCCATCTGGGCCTGGCGCTTTTAGGGGCTTCAGACGGGCGATGGCAGAAACCACCTCTTCAATCCGAATGGGAGCCTCCAACCCGTCCGCCTCGCTAGTCGGAAGAGGAGTGACCGCTGCACTGCGTAAGTACTCATAAGGGTCTGCAAGAGTAGGGGACTCGGCGGTGTAGAGGTTTGCGTAGAAGGCCCAAAAGGCTGCCGCAATATTGGAGTCATCCGTTACGTCCAACCCCTGGGCCCCCCGCACTGCTTTCACCGCCTGGGCCTGCTGCTGACTGCGGAGGCAATGTGCCAGCATGCGACCGCCTTTATTAGATCCTACGTAGTATTTATGTTTCAGCCGTAGCACCGCATATTCGGCCCTGTCAAGGTCCAACCGCTTCAGCTGGAGCCGCTCCCTCTCTAACTGGCCCCATATTCGAGGAGCACCTGTGCGTTTGTGAATGGCTGCGAGTTCCTTCACCTGGTCCTCGAGATCCTGACGCTTGGCCCACCTAGCTTTGTTATCGTAAGCCGCCTTGGCGATGAGAGCCCCCCTTGCAACTAATTTAAGCGCCTCCCAGACAGAGGCCAAGGGCGTGGAGCCATCATCTTTGAGTGCTAAATAGTCAGTCAGTGTACGTCGGAGGTCCTCCACCACTTGCGGAGACCGCAGGAGTGAGTCCCGTAGGCACCAGTGTAGTGGGGACAATTGTGCGAGCTGGAGGCGCAAAGATAGGGTGATATGAGCACGGTCCAAAAGGGAGCGGGCCTCTATGGTAGAGGCTTGGGTACATGCCCACGCTGCTTGGGTGACAAGGAAGTGGTCCAGGCAGGTGTACGATTTATGGGCAGCAGAATAGAAGGAATAGTCCCTTTCTTCGGGGTGTAAACAACGCCATGCATCCCTGAATCCGCAATCGTCAAGCCACGCCCTCCTGTTCCCCGATATGGCTCCCACGCCGCCTGACCTCGGGCTAGAGCGATCCACCCCTGCATCCATAACCAAATTTAAATCCCCCCCACCACCACCAGGGCGTCCGGTGTATGAAGAACCTCGGCCAGGGCATTCAGCAGAAATTTCTCTTGGTGCTCGTTGGGGGAGTAGAGTGAGGCTAATGTGAGGCTAATGTGATATTGGAGGAGCCTATGCGTAGTCGCAGCGCGAGAGGGCGCCCCTTAATCTCCGCCACTGTACCCACTACGGAGCCTCTAAAGTGTTTAGAAAGCAGAATGGCCACCCCACCCTTCTTATTTTTCCCCGAGGACCAAAACTGCAAAGGGAACCCTCTGTGCTGCATGCGGTGTGTATCGCCGTGTAGGAGGTGGGTTTCTTGGAGTAGGCACACATCCCCTTTCGTATGTTCCAACAAAAAGAGTACTGCCTTCCTCTTGGTGGGATTGTTAAGACCTCTGACGTTAAAACTAACTACATGGACTGCCATCGGTTGGAGAAAAGCCATCGGGCGCTATGACTAAAGCATTGAGACCAGCAACGGGAAACAAATCCCACAGGGGACCATGTGTGTACGTGTAGTCGGACGAGCCCTGGTAGAGGAGCCCTGAATAAAAAGTTCACCGGAGAGAGGACCCACACAACCCAAAAAATAAAAAAACAATCCCAATAACAATAAAGCAACAACAAATAGAAACTTACAAAGTCCATCTCGAAAGCTGGGCAATAGGCAAAGGGGACTGCCAAAGGAATGAGGGACTTCCCCGTGAAGGAACAGAATAATCCCTCCGCCCCCGCCGGACCCACAGAAGACAATACAACCCCAGAGGCATGTTACCCTCAGTCATTAGCATCTAGAGAGTCCCTTTCCTCGCCAGCCAAAGTCCAGAGAACTGCAGATCGTTCTTTGATAATTGTGGCCGTGTCAGGGCGAAGGCTTTCCAGATCACGGCCGCCCCGAGGCCCGCACCGAGGAGGCCTCTGTGTGCCATGTTCCGAGGCATTTGGATGAGAAGGCAAATCGTTGAGGGATAAATTCAACACCTTGCATGCTTCAGACAGTGAAGGGACCTGGTGCAGCTTCCCGTCCAGACGGAAGATAAGGCGAAAGGGGTGGCCCCAGGCATAGGAAACACTTTTCGAGCGGAGGTGGTTAGTAATGGGACAAAAGTCTCTTCTCTTCTGAAGAGTACTTGATGCCAGGTCCTGGAATAGCTGTGGAGTATGGTCCCTGAAGTGTAGAGGTGGACAAGAGCGGGCCGCCTTGAGGATCTCCTCCTTCACTGTGTAGTTGTGGACACATATCAGGATGTCAGTAGGGGGGCGGTTCGGCTGATGAGGCGGGCCGACTCGATGGCAGCGGTCTATTTTGACAGAGGACTCTGTCTATTTGATTTCGGCCAGAATCACCAGTCTATGGACCTACAAACTGTTTCCAATTGTAAGATCATTAGTTGGAACATTGCGGGGCTTAGATCTAAAAGGGAGGATCCTAGTTGGCTTGAGTTTATAAAAAAATATGATATTATTGCTCTCCAGGAAACATGGGACAGGGAGAGCAATTTTTGGCTGGACGGGTTTAAATCTTTTTTCTCACCTGCACGTCCTACCCTGGCAGGTAGAGCTAAGAGGGGCTTAGTACTCCTTCTTTCTTTAAACTTGAAAGGGTCTGTAAAAATGTTGGAGGTAAGCTCCCATAATTGTATGATACTAGAACTGTGTATTCCAACTGGTCCCAAAATATTATGAATTAATTTTTATAATTCTGGCGAATGCGACACTCTGAATGAACATCTTTCTTATTTGAAATGTTTTTTAGAAGTTTATAGTTCGAAGCAATTCACTTTTTATTATATCATTCTTATGGGCGATTTTAATATTCATTTGTGTAATTTGAATTGTTATGGTGATGATTTTTGGGCCCTCAATATTCGGTGTCACCCCATTTTGAGCATACGCAAAAGGGGAGGCCCTGGAGGACCTGCTGGCAGGAGTTGATCTCTTTGAACCTGGTTTTTATGATTTATCTGAGAGGGTTCCGACATTTAAAGCTAAGGGAAGGGATACTATCATTGACTATATATTTTTGTCCCCCTTATTGTTAGCTAATGTAGTATCCTATAATGCTAAGTTGTCCCCCCTTAGTGACCACAACCCAGTAATTCTTGAATTACACAAAGACTTGGGCCTTTTATGTCCATTGGGTGGAAAGATAGGAGTTAATCACGTGACTACAAGTGATCAGGGGAGGAGGCTCAAATGGGCTAAAGTAATTCCTGAATCTTTTCTTGTTAATTTATGCATGAAGGCTAAAGATGATATTGCAAAGTGTGTTGATCATTCCACCCCAAAGGATGAGGTGATTAGAGGTTTTGAAGGTATCTGTCATCAGGTAGCAATTGACCTGACTGTTAAATCCAAACCTAGACCCAAACTAGTGGAAAGGTGGTTTGACACAAACTGCTCTAGGGCCCATCGCATCTTAGCACAAGCCCTGAAAAAGAGACCAAGAGATAGGGAGCAGATAGCTAGCCTTAGGAGGTCTTATAAGCTGGCGATACATACCCGTAAAAGTGAAATTAAATCGGAGGCCTGGAATGCTCTAATATCTGTTGAAGTTTTAAAGGATAGCTCAAAATTTTGGGCTATTGTTAATACACCTTTCTTTTCAGGCATAGAGAATGACATCATGGAAACTAATATACCAGAAGACCAATGGCTGGCGCATTTTAAGACAATCTATAGTTCAAGTGAGGTGCAGGTTCCCTCTTCAGGATTGGATACTTATGGTGATTTTTCTCTGTTGGTTTTTAATGAGGTGGATATTGAAAAGGCAATAGTTGAGACCTCCAGTAATAAGGCCCCTGGCCCTGATTGTGTCCCTGCAGATCTGTATAAGAGTGATCCTAAATTTTGGGCCAAGATCCTGGCCAATGTGTTTAATGCTTCTGTTGGGCAGGGGTTCCCTGCGTCTTGGTCCCTCTCTACAATTATACCAGTTTTTAAAAAAGGCCAAAGAGGTGACCCTCGGTGTTATAGACCTATATCTCTGATTGATTCTGCCGTCAAAATCCTAGGTAAAGTCATTCTGGCTAAAGTCACTGATTGGGTAAATGATAACGGGGTTTTATCCAATCTTCAGTATGGTTTTAGACAGGGCAGAAGTACCATGGATCAGTGTCTTAACTTATATTTATTAATAGGCAAATACACCGTAGCCAAAAAAGGTCCCCTACAAATGGCTTTTATGGATCTTACCTCCGCCTTCGATCTGGTTAACAGATCGAAGCTTTGGTCCATTTTACTTGGTATGGGTATTGATCCTTGTTTGGTTTATTTTTTAGCAGACTTACATCGGGATCTTTTAGCAGTAGTTAGGGTCACTCGGGAAGGTAAATGCACTAGTCACTTTAAATCAGGTAGAGGTGTCCGCCAGGGCTGTATATTGGCGCCATTACTTTTTACTCTTTATATTAATGCTTTAGATAACATTTTGGAACAGGCGAGTTTGGATATTCCGCGTGTAGGAACTAGGACTATTCCGGTCCTACTATACGCGGATGACGCCGTCTTATTATCCCGAACCGCTATTGGCCTTCAGAGACTGTTGGATGCATTCGGGGATTTTATGAAATCCCTGGATCTGGTTGTGAATATGTCAAAGTCACACGTTATGATAATGGGTCAAAGAAAAAGAAAAGGAAAAATCTTCTCATGCAATGGAGCGGAGGTGTCCAGAGTGACCTCTTTTACATACCTAGGGGTTTTATTCGATGATAGATGCTCCTGGGTCCCCCAATCTAGAGCAAAAAAAAACGCAGTAGTAAGATCAACATCAGCTTTATTAGGGTTTACACACCGACTGGGAGCAAAGCCTTTTGAAGCTATTCTTTCCATTTACAGATCTAAATGTTTGGCCATTGCTACATATGGCTCTGCGATATGGGGCTATAAACAGCAGATGGGGATGCAGATGGCTGAAAATAAATTTTTACGGACCCTTCTGTCTGTGCCCCAATCAACCCCAACATTTGCTATTCATCAGGAATTGGGGTTGGGTTATGTAACTGACTCATTGAGACTGGCCCCTTTGGTCTGTTGGCTTAAAACCTGGCTTAACCCTGAGATAACCCTGAACCATCAAATTCTACGGGATGTCGTTGCCCTGGAGAAAGCTAACAGCATCCCGTGGCTGTCTTATGTTAGGTCTATGTTTTTTAAACTAGGGCGACCTGATATTTATAATGCCCCAGAAGGGATCCAAAAAGAGGATGTAATTTGGGTGAAAGCACAATTTTTAAATATACTGATGTTGGAACGAGAGGAACGGGAGATTCAAAAACCTTTGGTTAGGGCTCATTACTTAATTATTTCTTCCCCGTCAATGGAGCCTTATTTGAGATTTGTAACCAAGCCTTATCACCGTTGGCTACTGATAAGGTTCCGCTTCAACCTGATTCATTTCTCCCTGGGTAACCTTCTGGGATGGCGTAGGCCAGAGGATATAGGCCTGTGCCAGTGTGATAATTTTTCACCGCACGATACATTGCACTTTATCATGTTTTGTGATTTTTATAATGAAATACGGAGGAGGTTTTTAGTTCCCCTTTTGAGGGGAAAAGGTTTTCTACAGGCAAGACCAGCCTTAATGTACCTTCAATTGTTAGATGATATCTGGAACATTTTTAATATTGCTAGTTTTCTTGTGGCTGCTGTTCGCCTTAGGAGAAGGAGAATTCCTATGATTAATGATGCATGAATTTTCAAAATTACCCTAATGTAATTATTTTAGTTGATAAATTTCAAGCTCTGATGAATTATAGATTTTTGTAGGAATTTTAACGTTTTTTTATATCGCCCAACTGAATTGAATGATATTATTGTTGTTTTATGTCCTGTGTACTGTACTTTTATGATTTTAATTAATCGAATAAAGTGATTTGACTGACTGACAGAGGACTCCACTGGGGTGCCCAAGACCGTGCGGAAGAGATCCTGCACATAACCCACGAGGTCTTCCCCTTCTGCCCCCGTTGGGACTGCGCGGATGCGAATATTGTTCCTCCGAGACCTATTCTCCAAGTCTTCGGAGTGCGATTGGAGATCCAGCTGCTGATCCCACAGCCTCAGGACTTCTTGTTGGAGCGCTGCGATCTCTTCATCCCTGGCGGTCGCGGAGTCCTCCAGGGCGGCAAACTGCTCCCCCACAGCATCCACATCCCTCCGGAGGTCCGCCTGCAGGTCCGTCTTGATGGCCAAAATATCCTCCCTTTGGGAAGCAAACAGGGCCTCTAGAAACTCCCTCGTGACTGCGCTGTCTGGGCCTTCCCCCGTGGGTGTCGCGCCGGAGCCTGAAGCGTCCCCCGACGACTTCAGAAGGAGATCAGGCACAGATCTGTCTTTTTTGCTTTTGGCCGCTGCCATTGTGGGACCAGAAGGCTGGACCAACCAGACGACGCGTAAGGCCACCAGAGAAAGGAAGCGCCAGTGCTAGGCGGTCGTCAGCGGGGTGAGCGAGCGCACCGGCTCCAGAAAAATTGCTACCATGCCCAGGCGCTCCGATGGCCTCGCCGCACCTCTGCCAAAAGGAGGCCCCGCACCGCCACCCCCTCTGCACGTGGTGTCGGTGGACAGCAGACCCCGTGAGGCTCCCGAGGGAGGCCCGCGCTCTAGAAGTGGTGGAGGATGGGCACCAGTGCTGTAACTCAGACCGTCATTAGAATGCTCACTGACACCTCAAATGCTTAGTCCCACCAGAATAGTCCTCCTCTCCAGCAATGTCCAAAATATAGCAGCGCCCTCACCAGTCCAGCTAAGGAGACACCCAGAGGAAAACCAACAGGAGACCTGAGACTCTGGCAGCTCCCCAGTGTAGTAGGCCTCACCTGCAACTAGGCCCAAATTGGCTCCACCGGCCCCAGTGAGTCCACGCAGCCTCTCTCACTGCCAAAACACTCGCTCCGGCAGGGGGCCATCAATTTACCCCCCAAGGGCACCGCTACACGCCATCTTCAGCAGCGCCGGCCGATGACGCAGTATCTCCTGGCCTCACCTTCGCTCCGTAGGCCCCAAGTAGGCCGCAACCAGCTGCGGGCACTTCAGAGGCCCCAGCGGGCCATGGGCAGGGTCAGAGGACGCCGGCTGCTGTGGGGCGCTCGCCATGCGCCGCGATGCTCCAGATTGGGCCCCTCTTCCAGCCGGGGGCCGGAACGGACACACGCTGCGAGCCCGCGGGCTCGCGTAGGAGATCTGGCCGTCGCAGGCCTCACCGCAGGCCCTGAGTCAAGCCCATGTACTCGCCTGCCGATGGGCGCCGGGGGCAAGGTGCGGTTGCGGGAAGTCACCCCGAGCCTTTCGAGTAGCTGAGGCGGTGAGGCACCCCCCGGGGGCCCGCCAAGACGAGCGACGTGGGGCTGCCGCACTCAGAAGGCACTCTAGCGGTCCGCGTATCAGATCCTGTCTTTCCCTGCTCCCTGCTCCCTGCACCAGAGCCGCAGGACGGCCGGAGGTCGCTCAATCCAGCACTTTCGGGCGACGAAAACGCCCCGCTGCCCTCCGCCCAAGGCGCTTTGCTGCAGGGAAGCTTCAGATGGGGAATCCGGGAGCCTAGGGTGCTTTAGTTGATGCTGTTGGCCCGGCAGGAGCGGAGCTCAGGCACAACACGTCCGCTCACTCCGCCATCTTGGCCACGCCCCCAGGGATGCTTTTTACATGGGTTTGGCTACTACTGTACTCCACCTTTCTTCTGTGCCAGGGTAAGTGACATGGGCCAAAATAGTAAGCAGACTTTTTCCAAGAGGTAATGCTCCCCAAGTGTCTTTTGAGAGGGTCTGCGCATTACCTGTGCTTACACCTCACCACCATTATAAGTGGGTACCGTCAATGGTCTGACACTGTAAGACAGATAACAGATCATACTAGGTGGATGAGTGAGGTGCAGAATGGTATTCCCTGAGGAACCAGAAAAAAACAGTGACAGGTTTGTCATGTGCTACTCTGTTATTCCAACCACTTTCTTCAGAGTATGGGTGAAGCACTCTACTTCGCCCTGGGCTTGTGGCCATTGAGGTGTCACCTTTCCCCGCACTACTCCATTTGACTCTTACCCACAGAAAAGTGGGCTGTTATCTGACTTCATCTCAAAGCAGCTTGCAGAGATGTACCTCAGGGGGACGAGGAGTGCTTGGGGGGTCATTCTCAGGTTGGTGGTAAGGTCCGGAGCAGGGACATTTTAAGGACTTTTGGGGCCTAGGCAAAACATATCTTGGGCCCTTTGTTCAGACCAACTTTAAATGTATTGCATATTTTCAGCTGATTCCAGCCTGCATGATTCCAGTACACACAGTATATAAAAATGCGAAACCATGTGTTTATCATACATGTCCTCAAAAGTGCACTTTTCTCATGAGCTCCATTAATTTGTCAGCAGGGCCACCTGATCACTATTAAATTGCAAGGCGGGGATTCGTTTTTGGGTTGAGCAAGGAGAGCTAGAAAGAGGCATTATAGACAGTGGAATGAAAGTTCTCTCAATGTTCTGTTCACATTATCAGGGGGCCCCTTGGAAGGTGGGGGCCCTGGGCAATTGCCCACTTTGCCCATGCCTTACAAAACATCTGGTCCAGGGACTCCCATTCAGGTCTGCATTGAGTTTTCTGGGGTATCAGCAGCACTCAATACAGGGACAAAAGGGGTCATTACGATGGTGGGTGGACCGCCTCCGGCAGGCCGTCGGTGGAGTTCCGCCCGACATCCTGGGCATCCGTCCAACCGCTGCATTACAATATCGGCGGCGGTTTGAGTGCAGAGGTCAGGGGTGTAGGACCGCCACCTCCGCCAGCATCCAAGATCCTGTCGGGCAGCGGTCGGACTACTATCCCTACAATAGAGGCGATGCCTGCGCAGGCACCGCCGTAGGGATTAGGATGTTCCTTTCCGAATGCCTTTTCATGGCGGTCCCACCGCCATGAAAAGGCAGACGGAAAGGGACTTTGGGGGCCCCAAGCCAGGCCCCCGTGCCCCATAGTTCAGTGGCCCTGGGGGCACATGCAGTGCCCTCCCACACATCCATGCATGGTGTGCCAGGCACCACATGGTGCCTGGCACACTGTGAATGGATGTGAACAAAGTGCCTTTTTCTGCTGCGGCTCTTTTCCTGGGTCGCCGCACAAGCCACAGTAGAAAAAGGCACTTTACGACTGCCTGCACGGCGGTCTTCGACTAATAGGGCAGGTGGGACCGCTGACTCATTGTCGGACGGTCACCAGCCCAATACGATGTCTGTCGGTGGTTTGACCAACCGCCATCGTAATGAGAGCCAAAGTGTGACATTGCAGTACACATTTAGACCTGATGGTGCTGTTGAGTCTTACCTTTCCCATTTTAAAACTCATCCCTTCTGAAATGAATTGAGAGAACGTTTTTACTTGTTGATTTTGTCATTGGCATATAGAGGCTTAAAGAATCAGAATCTCAAAAGGGTAGACCAGTAGAAATACCACTGGTCCCATTCAGCCACGTTTCTGTTTTTGGGAGGGAAGTGGATTAGGAATGGAGCGATCAAATAGGTCATAATGTTGCACACAAGCTCCTGCATCCTTGGACTGAACCTGAAAACAACTTTTATCATCACCACATTAGAATATATGTATTTTTATCTAGGAATCTGGGATCCTGGGGTTTAATCCTGAGTTCAATACGTGGTGGTTGTGGGCAATTTATTGTATGTCCATGAATCACAAATTGTAAATGGCTAGTGTAAAAACGTAATGTAAAAACTAACTGCGCTGTGTACTTTCTAGAGTTACCCTCCGACTCCTCATAACATTCAGCTTTTTGTTAATCTGGTTTCAACCATTTTCCATGTACATAATAACATTTTGTTATGTACAGCACCTCAATCTGAGGACAATTATGATGTAATACATTCTAGAGTAATCTCTCCACTGCTCCTTACAGCATTACCAAATCCTCCCTAAACCTTCTTCACTACAAATATCTTGTACCATCATTTCTAGTTCGATACACGTAGGGCTGTTCCTCACTATGATGACAAATTCCTGAAATGTCAAAAGCCATTCTAATGAAACTAGACTGACGAAAAGTAAGTTGAGGAATCGTTAGAATGATGAAATTCCCTTTTCCATGAAAATTAATAGATTTTTCTGTATAGAACATACCAGACCTGGGTTGGAATACCAGATCCAGTTTATAGATAAAAGAGTTGGGAAAGAGGCCTGAATATAACGCTACCACTGTAGGAGGAGAACATGAAAAACTGTACCCCCTCACCTTCAACACCCCCCCAACTAGATATTTTGGGGCACATGCATCAAACTCCCAAATTGCGATTACCGAATAGCGATTTTTAAGAAATCGCTATTTGGTAATCACAAAAGCCAATGCATCAAAAAATTCGCAAAAAATTTGCGAATCGGTAAAATTCGCTATCGCTATTAGCGATAGTGAAATACCGAATCGCAAAAAGCAAATCCGCAATTATCGAATCGCAAATAGTGAATCGGAGTATTGGATGCAGCATGATGACATCGCAACCAGAAAGTGCTGCAGGAAATGCTCACACATGTGTACTGAGAGAGACAGAGGAGGAGGCACACTGCAGGAGCAGAGCAGATCAAGCATTTGGGAGACCAGAACCGTTGCAAGGACAGCAGCATGGCTTCTGGATCAAGTGAGAAGAATGCAGAAGGGCGCAAGAGGAAGCTGAAATTCAGCGACAAAGAACTTGAAGTCCTCATTGAGGAAGTGGTCCAGAGCTACGACAAACTGTTTGACAAGCAGTCACTCCAGGTCCCTGAGTCGGAGAAAAAGAAGATATGGCTTGGGATCCAATCCAGGATCAATGCTGTGGGGGTCACACAGCGCTCTATGGCAGACCTGTGCAAGCGCTGGCATGACCTGCGGCGCCGTGGAAAGGAAAGGGTTGCCGCAAGGCTTGCAGATGCCAAGAAGACAGGAGGGGGGGTCATCAACCCAAACTGGCAACACACCCCTGGAGGACATGGTAGAGTCAACACTTCAGCCGAAAGCAGTAGTTGGCGTCACACAGATAGACACCTCGGCAGGGGGCGCTAGAGGGCGCCAAGCAAGATGGCCGCACCTATGTGAGGCTCCTGCTGCTCGGGACAAGATCCGCTCATCATCCTCATTCACTTCAGCCCCACGACCTTGGAAACGCACTGATGTGCTAGCCACAACCCTCCACTGTTCATTATTGCACTGGAGACCGGCTGTGGCCTCCGATGAACGGCCTCCGACCCTGCAGCACCGGGACATAACAAAATGGCGGCCGCGATTGAAAAGGCCGCTTAACAGCTTACCAGCAGTTGGAAAATCCTCGGCTACTGCAATCCGGCGTCACGTAGCGTCCGAGCCTCGGGCGCCGCTGCAACGGCTGGAAGGTGCGGCTTGCGCGGCCCGAAAAAAGTGAGTGGAGACCCCTCTACTGCCGGTGCTCTGCCTGGTTCCCGGAGGCTGGAGTTGGTGCGGCGCAGGGAGAGACGGGGCGCTACACCGCTGCTGTGACGCCGCCTCGCCTCGGAGGCCCCGGACGGCGGCCCCGCTGACGTAGGCGGCGCGGCGTGCATCGGAGCTGATCTCGAGGTTGGAGGGAGACGCTCGTTCTGGCCCCGGGAAGCTGCCGCCGGAGGAAGAGGCACCAACTGGGAAGGTCCGGTGAGTCCTGTGTAACCCCTGATTGCAGCCTGAGCTCCCCCACCACTTCCAACGGGAGCAGGGATTACCTCCAAGCTCCCCCTGGGGAGGGCAATAAATAGTGGGCTGAGGCGGGCCTGGGGCCCTTGTTACCAGTTGCTCTGACTCACCGCTGGCAGGGAGCGCTGCTGAAAATGGCCCTCCTGACGTCTGTCTGGCCCCTGACACAAGCATTGCTGATCACACGAGCGGCTGGACGGGTGGGGTCCCGGACGGTGCCTGCGCGGCCGGCGAGTCCCTGAGTGGCGCTGGAGGGGACGCTTTACTACGCGCTGTTGGGCCCCCCCGCGGCTCTGTCGCCGCCGGAGCGTGAGGCACTTGCCTGATCCGCCGTGCTCGCCTGGGCCCATGTGCTAGAAGCTGGGTGAACTGACCCCCACAATTAAAAGCAGTCTACAGACTCCTCAAGACCACGGGAAGCTGAGCAATTGGACTCTGCTAGGACTCTAAAATACAGGCAACGTAATACTTCCCAGAGCAACCCACGACCACTCGCCCAGACCGGCCCAGCGCTTATCCATTCCCTGCGGGAAGCACATCCCAACATGGGCCGCACGGACGCTAAGCAACCAAAATTGAACTTCGACGCCAGGAAATCATCGCGCTCCCAGGCGGAGATGGAGGGAGACCAGTCCACAGCCCCAGAACAACCCACGTCTACAGACGATTTGAAAGCCCTCCTTCTCGTTATGCAATCCAGCCTCACCTCTATAGAAACGAAAATGGATACTATGAATGCACGCATCGACACCCTGGCGCACAAAAGTGATCAACACGCAGAGAGGCTCAAAGAAGCAGAACAACCAATTTCGGACCTGGATGATGCCTCAGCCACCACCATCACCAAGACGCTGGACATGGAGAAAGTATTGAAAATCATCGCAGCCAAAAATGAGGAATTGGAATCGCGCTCCAGACGCAACAACCTACGCATCTTAGGCGTACCGGAAACTACTGCAACTGGCAAAATGGAGGAATATGTGGAACGGATGCTCCTGGCCGCTTTTGGAAAGGAGGCGTTTTCCTCAGTGTTTATCGTCGAGAGGGCGCACCGGTCGCTGGCCCCCCGCCCGGTGCCAGGGGCCCCTCCCCGCCCCATCATCGCGAGAATTCTTAATTAACGGGACCGGGATGCCGCCCGCCGCCTCGCCAGGGAACACAAAAAAGCATTCTTTGACGGCACAGAAGTCTCAATTTATCCAGATTTCACGCTGGCAGTCCAAGAGAGTCGCAGAAAATTCCTCCCAGTAAAGAAAAAACTCCAACAAATGAATATTGAATACGCCATGCTTTTCCCGGCGCGCCACAAAATTAATCATCAGGGGAAACTGCATTTTTTTTACAAATCCACAGCACGTCTACGACTTTTTAAAAACGGCACCA
Source organism: Calotriton arnoldi (assembly GCA_963921515.1). Lineage (NCBI taxonomy): Eukaryota > Metazoa > Chordata > Amphibia > Caudata > Salamandridae > Calotriton > Calotriton arnoldi. The sequence goes on along the minus strand of CAWUFW010006686.1, from coordinate 149,688 downwards.
GGGCTGTCGAAAGAACGCTCCTCCCCAGCCGGACACGCCCGAGAAGAAGGAGACACATCAGATGTGGAATAACAACATGGCATACACTCGTAGCACATGTGACTACCACAATGTGGCGCAATCCCGGAGGGCTAGTCCCTCCCCCAGTCCTTCTCCACACTAATGGAGGGCCCTCATACCCAACATTGAACTGCAGCACATGCTCCACTAATTGCGGAAGTACTCGCCACGGACTGGAGGGGATCACCACCAATACCCCCCGAGCACCCTTGCTGACGCAAGGGGTTATTGGCTGCCCTCTCTCGACCACCCACTCAGGTGAACCCTATATTGACTTGGTTTGACATGGTTGTTCGGTTGGTCTTAATCTTCCCTGTTGGGTACAAAATTCATGAGAATTTAGGGGAGGGGGAGGGGATACCACAGCAGGATGGAGCTGCTGATGTGGGAGGAGGGAGGTTACCGGGAATGTTTTATACCACTTACTATTGTACTCTTCAGCTCACATAAGCCCCGACAGTTGACGCAACATAGACTGCACACGCTATCCACCAGAATCACTACACGCAACCACGATGGAGACCCGACCTAGTCCCCTCAGATATAACTTCCTGACCTGGAATGTGCGTGGCCTGGGAGATCCCCGCAAGCGTAGACATATCTTGGCTTACCTAGACCGCCACAACATTCACTGCGCTATGCTCCAGGAAACACACCTTGCCTCCAACTCGCTTGCCACATTCGCATCCCGCTGGGCGACCTATAGATGCTTTTCCTCCTACTCGTCCTATGCCCGGGGCACGGCTATCCTGGTAAAGCGCGCGCTTCCCTACACCCCTATAGGCTCTTACGGAGACCCACAAGGCCGATACAGCATCCTATGGGGACGACTATCCGCCCAAACGATAACCCTTGTTTCCTGCTACGGGCCTAACACAGATGACCCGGAATTCTTCCGGATCCTATGGGGCAAACTCATTGACATAGGGTCCACGCACCTGATATGGGGAGGAGATTTTAACGTCACCTTAGATCCCAAAGCAGATAGGTCACACCCGCAACCCCATCACTATTCCCATGCACATTACACCCTTAACAGTATCATGGGAGATCATGATCTTATTGACGCCTGGCGCACTCTACATCCACACACTCGCGAGGGCTCCTGCTTCTCCACAACCCACTCCTCTTGGTCTCGAATAGACGGGTGGATACTAACTAAAGGGATCGCGCCCTGGCTGACACACGCCTCTCACCTCCCACGCACATATTCCGATCATTCGCCTGTCCTGCTCACCCTCACGCTGCCTCAAGATGAGTCCCCTTACATCTCCTGGCGCCTTAACCCGCAGGCTCTCTTAGACCCCGTTTTTAAAGAAGAATTAGAACAAGAAATCTCAGCTTTCTTCCCCCGCAATGATAACTCTGTCTCTCAATACTCCACGGTGTGGGAGGCCTTTAAGGTCACCATGCGTGGAATTTGCATCGCCAAAAGTGGTGGAGTCCTGAAAGACATCCGTACCACACTTCGGAAATTAGAGCTTGAGCTTAAACACACGGAATCGACGGTGCAGGCTACGCCCACCCCAGAACTAAAGGCGCGCTTACGAGACCTCCTAACGGATTATCAGGAGACGGCTGAGCGAGAATGTAAGTTTAAGGGAAAGTACCACCAGGCACGCCGCTATGGCGAGGGAGAGAGACCGGGAAAAGCACTGGCATCCGTGATTCGGCCCCCTCGCTTCTCCAACACTGTTCTGGAGATTGAGGATGACGATGGCCAGATCCACAGAAATACCCCAGACATAGTAAATGCTTTCAAACGTTTTTATAAAACCCTACACAAGACACATAGAGCGCAGCCAGTAGATTTCACCCCTTTCTTCGAGGACACTGCCATTGCATGGCTGGGAGACAATCAGAGAGAATATCTTCTTGCGCACTATGAGGATGAGGAGATCATAACTGCTATTATGCAACTACAATCTGGCAAGGCACCAGGACCTGACGGTCTCCCGGCCGAATTTTATAAAACATATCGGCATCTTCTCCTCCCTGTTCTACGACATGTCTTCGAAGAAGCCCGCGAGACAGGCATACTGCCCCCAACCATGCGCGAAGCACTCATTATCTCCCTACCTAAACCAGGTAAACCGCCCTCACAGTGTGACTTGTACAGACCCCTCTCCCTTATCAACATCGACGCCAAGATCCTAGCCAAACTGATTGCGAACCGCATTAGTCCCCTCATGCCCGTCTTGGTCCTCCCCGATCAGTCAGGCTTCGTCCCTAGCCGGGGCACGTCCCACAACTTGCGCACCCTGTTTGCAGTCCTCCACGATATTGACCCTGACACGAATGCAGCAGCCATTTTTTGGGACGCCACAAAGGCGTTTGATTCTCTGGAATGAGACTACCTCGCCTTTGTCCTCTGCCGCATGGGATTTCCTACTCCTTTCTTGGCCTGGATAAACTTACTATACACTGATTTGCGAGCCACTGTAATGGTCAATGGGGCTAGATCCCCCCCCCTTCACGATTGCCAGAGGCACCCGTCAGGGGTGCCCCCTCTCCCCCCTTCTATTTGCCCTGGCTATCGAACCCCTCGCAGCTAAGATCCGACAGCACTTCCGTGACCACGCCCTAATATATCCAGAGAGACAAATATTAATCTCCCTATATGCGGACGACCTCACTCTCTATTTACGAAACCCAGGCGAGAGTCTCAACCCTATACTAAGGCTACTTATTATGTTCGGGCATTTCTCTGGGGTCAATATCAATTGGGGGAAGTCCAGATATATCCTCTTACCAGCACAACTCCGCGGTTTACGCCTGACTATCCCCTCACCTGGTGCAATGACACACTCACTTACCTGGGTATTGTCATATCTCGCGACCGGGAGGAACTGATGAGAACCAATTATGGCCGGACCCTTGACCTAATCACTGAGAAAATCACCAGATGGATAGTGCTACTCCTCTCCTTGGCCGGGAGAGCCGCCCTTATAAAAATGGTAGTCCTTCCCAAACTACTTTACCTATTCATTAATATCCCATATGCCCCCAGCCGACACTTTTTTAAAGCTATCAAAACCCAACTCATACGCCTCGTTTGGGGAGGGAAACAAGCCAGACTAAGCTGGGACACCCTCACACGGCCCTTTGAAGCTGGCGGCTTCGAAATACCGGACTTGGAATTATATTTTGCATGCGCTCAAGCTCACTTCGCATCATATTGGATCAACCCTCCACCACACATGCCACATCTGGCGATAGAAGACGGATACATGACTCCGACCCCATGCACTGCCTACTTGAGCACCCCTGCGGTCCCGCGACATTCTGCTTCCACCACAGTGCAATGCACTACCAGCGCCTGGCACGATATAGCTAAACTGCTGGAATGCACCTTACTTTACTCCCCCCTCCTTCCTCTTCACGGAAGACACGATCTCCCGGTCACGCAAGAAGGAGGCTGTCGTCGGCTCCTTCGAAAACTATCAGTCCAGACATGGGGGGCAACTTTACATTGGAGGAAAATTCTGCACAAGCGAAGAATTTTTTGGTTCCACATCCCCTACACCACTGGAGCGCTTCTACTATATCAGATTGCGCCAAGACATGAAAGCCCTCACTCCCTGCTTTCCACAGGAGCCCCCCGCCCTGACTCCTCTGCATGCCCTCCTACAGCAAACCACTCCCACGCACGTGGTGTCACTATTATATCGCACTGTACAGAGGGACAGGTCGTACGACCCCCCCTTGGCCAGGAGCAGATGGGAGGAGGAACTGGGCTCTCCCCTCACGGATGACCAATGGTCCTTCTGCTGCAGACAAACTGGAGGCATCTCTGCTAATAGCAGATTACGTATAATCCACTACAAATACATTCACCGTATTTATTATACGCCCGCGCGCCTACACCGCCTGCGCCTCCGTGATAGCGACCGATGCGATCGCTGCGGGAGCGAAGGAGCAGACTTTAAACACGTGGCATGGGAATGCCCACCCATTCGTAGTTTCTGGGCGGAAGTGCTGACAGCGCTGGACCACATGACGGGGCTACATATCCCTGATGACCCCCTGACAACGCTGCTAGGATACACTGAGACACTGGCCGTCAAGGCACGGAGGTACGCCTCTCTTGCACTCCTGCTCGCCAAAAGGCGGATTGCTTGCAGATGGGGTAGAGGGAGGGCACCCAAATTCAAAGAGTGGCTACAAGATCTCATATATTGTCAAGAACAATTACACATCTACGCAGAGCTTCTGCCCCCCTCCTCACGCCCACGGGATATATGGGCCCCCCTCCAAACATATTTATTGGGACACACTGCCGACACAGACCCAGCTGCTACCCCCGGCGTCCCTGCAGATGACCCGCGCCCCCAGGAGGCGAACTGATGCATTGGAGGCTCCACCTAGGCCGGGAAACATAATTTGGAAGAGCGTCAAGATGACAGGGGACACTACTACATCACTCACTGCTCAGACTAGGTATTACACACAGGGGCATCTTCCACCCACAAAAATGTATAAGTGGTACTGTTTGTCCTTTTTTCTTGTTTGTTGGTTTTAAGGCAAAGTGGTTTTGGCACAATGACGATACTAACACGACTCGTTCCACCTGACGCGGCCGGCCCAAAGTGGTTGTAGGCGGCTTGCTGTGTATCCCTCCTCCCGCCTACAATGTTTCACGATTCATTATTCTGCGATGCCGGCCCACCCTGGGATGTAGGCACCACGCTGTGCTTATTGCCTATTGCCTTAAATAAAGGTTTTGAAAAGAAAAAAAAAAAAGACACCTCGGCACAGGCCTGTACCTCACAAGGTAAGATGCATGCAAATAATCATTCATTCCTAAATCTTAAAAATCTCCACTCTAAGTAGATCAGGCTTAGTGTAGCAAATCTGACTCCAGTCCACATTTTACTAGCAACACCCAAATGCATTATGGTATTAGCAGACAACAACTACAATAGGAAAGGCAAGGAGGGATCAAAAAAGAGTTAGTGCATCAAAGCACAACAAGCAAGTGAATAAACTAGACATTGTGTGTAACTAAATAACTTTATTAAACAATGCCATACGCAATGTGACATACATGTCCAACAAAATTACTGAACTTGCACTGTTTAACATCACAGATGCAGCTGCGCAGGAGTCTGACGGTGGGGAAGAACATGACACCCAGGATACTCGGGCACAGTCAGAAGAGGAGACACAAGTGGCACCAGCAACAACAATACCTGCATCCACAAGACGCAGGGCCACAGTGGCACCACTGTCAGCCTTTGAAACTGAAGAGGAGAGCCAACCTGACCCCCACACATCACAGGCTGGGCATGCCCCCACACCAAGACCAGAGGTACCGATGCGGCGCAGAAACGTCCATTTACGGAGGCGCAGGGCAAGGGCTCACATGGGCGCTGCAGAGGATGATGGGTCTGCTGTCTGGGGTGGTCTGTAGGGACAGATGCTGAAGGTGCAGCGCCTACAATGTAAGAATGTGCGCTTAATGCAGGCCCAACTCGGTACATTGTCCACAAACATGGTAGAAATAAGGGACTGCACGAAGGAGCTCACCACTGCAGTGGCGGAAGGACAGAGGGCCACAAATGACAATTTCTCGAATGTCAGCCAAGCCATACATGAGTTGTGCAGGGTGATGCAGGACGACCAGGTGCCACAACGGAAAAGGCATCATCACTTGATGGTGCGCTTAGATGGGTACACTAGGGCCATCAATCGACTGAGCACAACAACAGCTCAGCTGTCCCGTCATGCTGTGAGGATGCAGGTGGAGATGACCCATTGCTGTGGGGATGTGGCCAGGGGCCTTATACAGGTCACCAATGCCGTGGAGCAATTGCAGACTGCTGCAGTTGGTGACAACAATGCACTGGGTGGGGGGGAGAGTGAGGAGGCCTCCAGCCGGAGTAGTCTCCTGGCACCAGTGACCACATGCAGGAGGCGCAGTACTAGGACCACCAGTGCCTCCGAAGGCTCCACAAGGGATGAGCGGAGCCCACAGAAAGGCCCATGGGAGTGCGTGGCCGCAGGAAGTAGAATGAGGGACAAAGTTAAATCTGGTGAGGTAACCAGTATTATGCAAATTGTCTGGGCTGACATTCAAGTCCAATGGCAATGCCATGTTGTTTAAATTTTTCAACCACAATGCAAATTTGCACATGGTATGTGTGCATTAACACTACCACATTTTGTTTAATAAAACAGTTGAGCATGTAGTGTGTCGTCTCATCATTACCCACCTTAAAAAAAATGCTGTGTGATTTCTGCACGTCTCTGTGTCCCCTCTGCTGCGCTCGGCCCGCGTGCTGCTTCTGGTTGTTGCCCTGGCTGATTGTCCTCCTCAGTCTCGCTGTCAGTGAGTTCCAGGGGTATGCCTCTAGAAGTTGCAATGTTGTGCAACATGGCACAATTGGCCACAATTTTGCAGCAGGTATCTGGCCTGTACTGCAATGCACCACCAGTTTTGTGGAGCCCAGCGGAACCTACTTTTAAGTAATCCAAATGTCCTCTCAATCACGTCGTGGGTGGAACTATGCGCCTCTTTATATCGCTGCTCACTTGGGGTACTTGGAGTCAGGTATGGCGTCAGTATGAATGAGCGCACAGCGTATGCGCTGTCACCTACAGGGTGTAAAGCAACAGATTACTCACTGCTATGTGTCACCATGCCCAAAGAATCTGCAAGACAGTATTACATATTTTTACCAAGCAGGTATCCTTCGCCAAATTCACCCCCAAGGAGACGAGTGTGTATGCCACTGTGTCTGAAGATGTAGGAATCATGTGTACTGCCAGGGTAACTAGCCACTATGGGGTCGATTCCGATCTCGGCCGGAAGCGCACCTAACAGTATTCGTCCGGAAAAAATACAAGCCGAACGTGTGTTTCCCGACCGATTCGAACACTCGTCCGAACGAACAAGTACGATGCGCACAACAGCCCAGATTCCGAGCGAGCCGTACTTACACATTTCAGCTCCTGTTCCCCGCCCGAGCCGGATCCGTAAACGCCGATTCGAGTCGCACGGAAGCAAATACACAGCACCTTCCGGCCGGACTAGTACGATGCGCCTTCCGTACGTGCCGAACCCGTCGCTACGTCCGGCACGTTTGAGCTTCCGGGAGAGCTGTACATAAGCTCTGATTCGCGCAACAAGACGATCCACGGCGACGAGACGGACAAGCCAGCGACGAGTACGAGTCGAAGCCACGAGAAACTTGAACGAGACGACCCAACCATGAATCCCATCGCGCAGGTCCTACCAATACTCTACATCTATTACCAGAACCGGTACGGACGCGTACGGCGCAGACAGTAAGTCAAACACCCACAACACAAACAAATGACACATACTCGAAATATGTCACACACACATAGGGATGCACAAATGACGTACACTAGCAACAGCAGAACCATCGGGGCGGGATGGCTATCACCAATGCCATACCCACCCATAGGGGGATGGATGCCTACCACTACCACCACCCCTACTCAGGGGGGCCTGGAAGGCTGTCACTACTACCAACCCCACTCATAGGGAGATGGATGCCTACCACTAATACCACCCCTACTCAGGGGGGCCTGGATGCCTGTCACTACTACCATCCCCACTCATAGGGGGATGGATGCCTACCACTACCACCACCCCTACACAGGGGGGCCTGGATGCCTGTCAACACTACCATCCCCACTCATAGGGGGATGGATGCCTACCACTACCACCACCCCTACTCAGGGGGGCCTGGATGCCTGTCACCACTACCATCCCCACTCATAGGGGGATGGATGCCTACCACTACCACCACCCCTACTCAGGGGCCTGGATGCCTGTCACCACTACCATCCCCACTCATAGGGGGATGGATGCCTACCACTAACACCACCCCTACTCAGGGGGCCTGGATGCCTGTCACTACTACCATCCCCACTCATAGGGGGATGGATGCCTACCACTAACACCACCCCTACTCATGGGGGCCTGGATGCCTGTCACTACTACCATCCCCACTCATAGGGGGATGGATGCCTACCACTACCACCACCCCTACTCATGGGGGCCTGGATGCCTGTCACTACTACCATCCCCACTCATAGGGGGATGGATGCCTACCACTACCACCACCCCTACTCAGGGGGCCTGGATGCCTGTCACTACTACCATCCCCAGTCATAGGGGGATGGATGCCTACCACTACCACCACCCCTACTCAGGGGGCCTGGATGCCTGTCACTACTACCATCCCCACTCATGGGGGATGGATGCCTACCACTACCACCACCCCTACTCAGGGGGCCTGGATGCCTACCACTACCACCACCCCTACTCAGGGGGCCTGGATGCCTGTCACTACTACCATCCCCACTCATAGGGGGATGGAGGCTTACCACTACCACCACCCCTACTCAGGGGGCCTGGATGCCTGTCACTGCTACCATCCCCACTCATAGGGGGATGGATGCCTACCACTACCACCACCCCTACTCAGGGGGCCTGGATGCCTGTCACTACTACCATCCCCACTCATAGGGGGATGGATGCCTACCACTACCACCACCCCTACTCAGGGAGCCTGGATGCCTGTCACTACTACCATCCCCAGTCATAGAGGGATGGATGCCTACCACTACCACCACCCCTACTCTGGGGGGCCTGGATGCCTGTCACTACTACCATCCCCACTCATAGGGGGATGGATGCCTACCACTACCACCACCCCTACTCAGGGGGCCTGGATGCCTACCACTACCACCACCCCTACTCAGGGGGCCTGGATGCCTACCACTACCACCACCCCTACTCAGGGGGGCCTGGATGCCTACCACTAACACCACCCCTCCTCATGGGGGCCTGGATGCCTGTCACTACTACCATCCCCACTCATAGGGGGATGGATGCCTACTACTACCACCACCCCTACTCATGGGGGCCTGGATGCCTGTCACTACTACCATCCCCACTCATAGGGGATGGATGCCTACCACTACCACCACCCCTACTCAGGGGGCATGGATGCCTGTCACTACTACCATCCCCACTCATAGGGGGATGGATGCCTACCACTACCACCACCCCTACTCAGGGGGCCTGGATGCCTGTCACTACTACCATCCCCACTCATAGGGGGATGGATGCCTACCACTACCACCACCCCAACTCAGGGGGCCTGAATGCCTGTCACTACTACCATCCCCACTCATAGGGGGATGGATGCCTACCACTACCACCACCCCTACTCAGGGGGCCTGGATGCCTGTCACTACTACCATCCCCACTCATGGGGGATGGATTCCTACCACTACCACCACCCCTACTCAGGGGGCCTGGATGCCTGTCACTACTACCATCCCCACTCATAGGGGGATGGATGCCTACCACTACCACCACCCCTACTCAGGGGGGCCTGGATGCCTACCACTACCACCACCCCTACTCAGGGGGGCCTGGATGCCTGTCACTACTACCATCCCCACTCATAGGGGGATGGATGCCTGCCACTACTACCATCCCCACTCATATGGGGATGGATGCCTACCACTACCACCACCCCTACTCAGGGGGGCCTGGATGCCTACCACTAACACCACCCCTACTCATGGGGGCATGGATGCCTGTCACTACTACCATCCCCACTCATAGGGGGATGGATGCCTACCACTAACACCACCCCTACTCATGGGGGCCTTGATGCCTGTCACTACTACCATCCCCACTCATAGGGGGATGGATGCCTACCACTACCACCACCCCTACTCAGGGGGGGCTGGATGCCTGTCACTACTACCATCCCCACTCATAGGGGGATGGATGCCTACCAAAACCACCACCCCTACTCATTGGGGCCTGGATGCCTACCACCCACACAACCCCTACTCATAGGACGGGTAATGCATGACACAACCAGCATACTCCAACATAAGGAATGTCTGAAAAATACATCCCCCCAACACCATGACAAGCGTATGTAGTCTGTGTCAAATGCCTACAACACTGAACATGACATTGAACATACAATGTGACCCCCTATCACATGTGTCACACATAAATGTGTGTGGCCTCCACAATGCAAGCAGACCATGACCACTGTGGCAATGGGGTCTAAAGCCCGATCACCACAGTGACCAAAATGTAAGTGTGGGGTCCATAGCTGAAGCACATTTTGAACATTGTGGCAATGGGGTCTAACGCCCCATCACCACAGTGACCAAAAGGTAAGTGTGGGGTCCATAGCTGAAGCACATTTTGAACATTGTGGCAATGGGGTCTAACGCCCCATCACCACAGTGACCAAAAGGTAAGTGTGGGGTCCATAGCTGAAGCACATTTTGAACATTGTGGCAATGGGGTCTAACGCCCCATCATCACAGTGACCAAAAGGTAAGTGTGGGGTCCATAGCTGAAGCACATTTTGAACATTGTGGCAATGGGGTCTAACACCCCATCACCACAGTGACCAAAATGTAAGTGTGGGGTCCATAGCTGAAGCACATTTTGAACAGTGTGGCAATGGGGTCTAACACCCCATCACCACAGTGACCAAAAGGTAAGTGTGGGGTCCATAGCTGAAGCACATTTTGAACATTGTGGCAATGGGGTCTAACACCCCATCACCACAGTGACCAAAATGTAAGTGTGGGAGTCCATAGCTGAAGCACATTTTGAACAGTGTGGCAATGGGGTCTAACACCCCATCACCACAGTGACCAAAAGGTAAGTGTGGGGTCCATAGCTGAAGCACATTTTGAACATTGTGGCAATGGCGTCTAACACCCCATCATCACAGTGACCAAAAGGTAAGTGTGGGGTCCATAGCTGAAGCACATTTTGAACAGTGTGGCAATGGGGTCTAACACCCCATCATCACAGTGACCAAAAGGTAAGTGTGGGGTCCATAGCTGAGGCACATTTTGAACATTGTGGCAATGGGGTCTAAAGCCCCATCACCACAGTGACCAAAATGTAAGTGTTGTCATGTGAAAAGCTGCAAATGCCAAACTGCATGGATGATTCCTGGTCACACAACAACAAACACATCAGTGGCATAGTAGTGCTTGTGTCCCATAGCAACATAGATTGGGTGAGGCAAACAGTGCAGTGCCAATGAAACATTGCTTTGGCCATGTGCAGACAAACATCACCCATGGGGGCTCACATTGTCAACATTCACGAATAACACAATGACAGAAGTGACCATCATAATGCAGACCCACACATCAGCACCAATGGACACACAAATGTAGATATCCTGTGGAGACTGTAGATGTCAGGTGAACAAATACCATTCCATGGCAGCAATAGGACATACAAACCATGATCATTGTGCTGACTGATGACCTAGGAGTCCCAGGGACAGCAGGGGAAACCCACCAAACAACATATAGCCAATGGCACACTAAAGAAATGCCAATGCAGTGGTGCAAATGCACAAACACAAACAGGCAGACTCACACTGCATATCAAACACAACAGGTGATGGGGGGTGTGCCAGTGTCCCCAGGCAACCACACAACACATGTGGAGGCCTGAATCCCTATTACACAGATGTCAATACAGTGCCACACAAAGGTAACTCATAGATCGGATTCCCCTATGTGGGCAATCAGGCATTGTTAGATGAGAGGGAGCCCAAACTACAAATGTCACACAAGCTTGTAGGAACAGCAACTAACACAGCAAGAGACAGACCCACCACAGCACTACCTCCAGGGACCCCACATTGTGGTGACACTGGCCTTCATGATAATCCCACTGTGATGACAAAGGTAGATGTCGTACACACTGTGAACCACAGTCATGTGTCCTGAGCAACTAACTACCATCACACCTACACAAGCACAAATCAATCAGCACGGCCTGTCAGCCAAGGCCAACATGGAGGTAGGGGTCTAGCCGTGCAACAACTCTCATTTGCACACACTCAACACCACACACCTTGACCTCCACCAATGTGCAGCAGTGAAGCTCACATGGACTGGTGACATTGCACATGCACCCATGACAATCCCAGGGGTGGTGGGGGGAACTAAGGTGGAGATACCCATCACACATGGCCAGTCAACAAGACTTGTGAATGTCTGACACACTGCACAGTACGCTGTACATGGGCATGACGTCAAATCCACACCAACCAATGGGATCCCGGCCACAGTCACACACCAATGAAGAAGCCAAGGTCACCCACCAAGAACACACATAGACAACTTCCAACATTGCAGCTCTGACCCTGAGGAGTGACAGCAGTCACACACACAACGTGTCACAATCACTGAAAGCTAACACAAAATGTAAAATACATGACTTGTGTAACCAAGTGCCAAGGGGAATCCTGGCTGTGTCTCATCTGCGTTTGCCCACAAACTCAGCCCTGACAGCAAACACACCTATGGAGACACCCTGATAACCAGTAATGTGCCATGCACCCACATCACAGAGAACCCAGGGTGAAGATTTGGGGGGAACTTTGCTCAACTCAGCAAGCATCACAAACAGGAACATCACTAGGGACCCCAGCCTGCGTAGCAAAATGGAAGTGAACACACACAGACCTGCTCACACAACACACACCTTGGGCTCAGGCAATGTCACGGAATTACACACTGCCATGAGGGGACTCCACTCCCTGTGTAAGGGAAGCTGTGCCATACGTTGTCTCTGCAGGGCTCAATCATGTCAGCAGAACACTTGGTCACTCAGTCAACAATTAGCACAAAATGAAGGCTCTCGTTACATCAGCCTGGTCATGGCAGTGTCACCAAAATCATCTGCACCGATCAAAAACACATGTATAGCAAGTTGCACTGATACCACAGATGAGTCCTTCCCCATTGATGCCCAAACTTGCATGTTCAGTGGAGATGGTCACACGGTCAGGGAAATAGACAAATTGAACAATGGCAAGCACATCTGATGTGCAGGGGTGTAAGCCACAGATGTGATATTGCAAAAACATGTAGGGAATCCCATTGGCAAATATGAAAAACATGACACCCTCATATTGCTGCAAAGGATGACATGGCTACACCCTAGGATAGGACACATTCACCCTGGACCACATGGGGTCCTGCACAGTAACACTTCATTTGCCTGATAGCAAAAATCACCATCACTGCAGCAAGGGCATGTTTAGCATCCTCAACATCATGTACATCTGAAGCAAAACTACTGGAGAACTGAAAGGAGCTTTATTCAGCATATGTCATATTAAAAAGAAAGTCCAGACAAAACCCAAAGGCCAATGGCCAGTCCATGACTGAAGTCCAAACAGGGTGACAGTGGCAGATGTCACCCTTTGCTTTCCTGCACTGCTAATAACCAGGGACACTCCCCTCGGAGGGGCATATGGGGGTCAGGCAGGCACCGCAGGGACAGGATCAGGGCTCACCAGAAGGAGGCAGGGAAGGGGTGGCTGGTGGTGGAGAGTCACTGACAACTGCAGTGGAGGTGTCTGACATGGTGTGTGCCGGCACATTTGGGGGGCATGAGTCAGATGGTGTGGGTGCCGGCACGACTGCAGTGGGCTGGCCAGATGGAGTGGACAGGTTCCCCACTGCAGTGCCCAAGTCAGACGGGGTGGTAGTGGACTCCACTGCAGTGCCCAACTCCGGGGGAGTAGAATGGGGTTCAGGTAAGGTGGGCAGGACAGAGGGGGAGGACACGGTCTCCACACCAGTGGCACAAAAATGTGCAGCGGGGGGTGTGGGGCTGGAAGAGCAAGTGGTAGGTGGAGAAGGCCGCATCAATTTGGGGATGGTGTATCTGTGGGTGGGGGAACCTGGGACAGGGTGTGGTGGGGGAACCTGTGTTGTGGGTGACTGAGGGATGGAGGAAGGTGACTTTGTGGTTGACCTGCAGGGCGGTGGCGGGGACTTGCTCTTCCGGGACCGGGGGGACTTGCGGGTGGGGGCCTCAGGCTGTCTGCGCCTGGGGGAGGGTGTCCGGGGGCGAGGGCACTCCCTCTCTGTGGGTGGACTTCCTCTTCCCCCTGTATGCTGGATCAGCGGGATCGGAGGGGAAGAGGCCGAGGTCACAGAGGAAGAGCTGCTTTGTAGGTGGGGTTGCAGGTGAGGCAAGGGAAGGGGTCTTGGAGGGAGAGGATTTTGAGGACTGCGGAGTGACTGTGGATGCCTGTGTGTGTGTCTGTTCCCCATCCCCTGTGGGTGTGGTATCAGTCCCCTGAGGATGCTTGTGTGCACGTTTTGCCCTTGTTTTGTGTGTTTCTGTGCTGCTCGTGTCTGTGTGTTTGGGTGATTGTGCAGGTGTGCATGTGCTTGGGACAGGTAGGGTGCCAGGAAGTGTGGATGGGGCAGAGGTGGGAGGGGTGATGGACTGTTGGAGGAGGGACACTGCTGCCGTCAGGGAGGAGTCCATGGACCTATTGCTCTTCTGTAGGGCAGACATGCCCGTCGAGATGCCCTCCATGAACGACACCAGCTGTGTCAACAGAGTGGTGTGTGCATGGAGGACACTCAGCATTGCTGTCTGCCCTACATGGAGCTGCCTAAGTAGGTACACAGACTCCTCTCTCAGGGCAGCAGGGGACACAGGGGCAGGGGGTGCGGTGCCTGGCACGAAGGAGACATGCTCCCGAACACAGGAGCCTCCACGGACCTCTGGAATGGGAGCCAATGGGAGGGCGGTGGTGGTGGTGGTGGTGGCGGGGCCAGACATACTAGCTGGGGTGTGGTGGCTGCTGACACCCGCCTCCACAAGGGAGTCATCCTCCGAGCTGCTGTGGTCCTCAGCTGAGGTGGATGGTGCTGAGGACTCCTCGGTGTGGCTCCCCTCGCCCTCCGTGCCACTGGGTCCCTCCGACCACTCATCGCCTGCTGACCCAGTCTGGCTCTGCAGCTCCTCCTGGTCCGTGGAGCTGTCCCCTCCTGTGGCCGTGGATGTATCTGCAAACAATTAGGGAAACAGACAAACATCAGTCACCTGCACTGACCGCACACACCACAATAAGTACAGCACATTACAGAGCAAGCCCTGGCATCCTCAGTTGAACATTGCCAAAAGTCCTCACACAGATTAGGAGAAGCCAATTGTCAGTCTGATGGTCAATCATGGCACTCACACCCCTCCTGCCCTTGCACCCATCTGTCTGGTGCCTGTTGGATGTTAATACCCCAGTGTGGACACATGCACCACGTACACAGTTGTTGGACATTGCAGAGAACACGGTGAAGTATGTGAACATGCACACATCACATCTCTTGCCACTGAGTTAGTACAGGAGTCCGGGTAAAGGGATGGCCAGAGTCTAATTTGAAATGCATGTGATGCATACCAGCACCAGACACCATGATGCACCCATGTCCGGATAGTCAATGCCACAATGGGGTGCATGTTGCACATGTCACTCCCCTGCAGGATCACTCTTAGGAAGTTAAATGCCATGGCACAGGCATGCCTGCAAAGTCATACATCACTGTCTCCAGTCACATGGGCATGGCAGCCAGCCAACAACAGTCTGCACTGTGTCACAATCCTAGGAAATGGGGAATGCAAGTTATGTAGCTGACAAGTGCACATGTCCATCCCCCACAAACCACATCATCTGAACTCTTATTTGGCCACGTCATGCCAATTGGACATATGGGAGACATGAAACACAACTCTATGAACTGAGCACCTCACAGTCTGCTGTGAATGTAAAACAGCTGCCTGAAGTTCACAGTCGCATACACCTGTGTGCACAGTCAAGTGATCAAACACCTATGAGTCACAGAAGTATCGTCTCTCATGGTCACATCTCAGATGGCATGCTGAGCCCTAAATGATAAACATCCCAGTAGTCCTGACAACAAAGCCACAGCACAATGACACAGAGGCAGACACCTGAGGGAACATTTCACTGATCACAACATGTCAGCTGATACACGGGAGTGGGAGTACAGAGTGTATTGTATGCCCTGGAGTAGGCATGACTGTCCTGCTCCACCTGAAAGAGAGATGAGCCCTGGACAGTAGGCAGGTGGCTAAGCATGTGTGACACACTTGATATACATACTCCTGAGGCACAAACATTGTTCCCACCCGCAGCATGGGTGTGTGCCAAATACCCCAGGGACATGTGATGATTCAGATCAGCAAGTGGACCACATATCAAAGTTACACCCAGATTACATGTCAGAACTTAGGCATTGTGTAAGCAATTGACCCACCCATGAATCCCACAACATAGTCACGGGAACAAATGCTGTCCCCCACCTTGAGCGAAGCAAAAGTACCCAAGTGACACAATTTCCTGACTGTTAGGGCCACACATATGCGTATCAGATGAGGAGTTGGCATGTCACAATTGAGGGACATGGGTCCTGGACCACAAGACTTATGTACTGTGGAAGTTTAACCAGGCCAGAGGAGGGCACATAGCATGTCAGACAAAGTGCACAGTGCAGTCATGGACTCACCCCCTCCTTGCTGCTGTCTGGCCTTCAGCTGCCCATCCAGGTCAGGGAAGACCACCGCCAGGATCCTGAGCATGTGGGGGGTCAGGGTCCGGTGTCCGCCCCTCCTGCGAGGAGGCGACAGCTTCAGCTGGACCCTTGCGATCCTCCGGGTCCAGCCCCGAAGGTCCTGCCACCTCTTCTGGCAGTTGCGGATCCGGCGCTTGTAGACCCCCACGGATCTTACTGCCCGGGCGATGGTCAGCCAGATTTCCTGCTTCTGGTGGGCATCAACCTGTGAGGATGACAAAGTGAAAAGGCCATTACTACACATGCAACATATACGTGCATCACACAGTTGGATATACATGTCTCAATCACAGGGGCATATGATGTACACAGGCAGTGCAACGATGGCTATGAACAGTTTGCCAGCAGTTACTACATGGTATCATTGCATGGGAAGTAAACCTTGTTGGAATGCACTGTTACTGCACTGTACCTGTTCAGTGCATGTAACTACACACTTTGGGGGTGAGAACTACTCAGTGAGCATGCTAGCCAGTGGTGTGCACACTGTAAGTCTTGCTAGTCAGACAACATGCACAATTAGTAAGGCAGTGGACAGCACACTCACCTGCTCCCCTGGTTTCCCATACAACTTGCTGTACTGTGGAAGGAGGCTGTCCAGCAGGGCCTGGTTCTCCTCAAGGCTGAAGGCTGGGGCTCTCTCCACAGTACGTGTCATTGCAGTAGCCAGAGGATGCAGAGACAGCAGCAGTGTTGGTGGCAGATGTCGTCCTGGAGCATGTAGTGCAGGCAAGTGAGCTCTCAGGGGAACAGCCAGCATTATATGCGTGCTGCAGAGGCAGATACTGTCCCATGTGTCCAAAGTGATAGGTCCAAGTTGTTTGCATCTTCTGAATCTGGCCAATCCATGGAATAGCACCACTTATACACGCCCACAGCATCCTTCAAAAGTTAAACTTCATGACACCCATGTATTTGCAACATTGTTGTGGCTGGCCAACTGAATTCACTGCATCAGACTCGTTACAGCTTCGAAAACGCGTCCGTTGCCATGCCAGGCCCTAGCCAATGCATGCGCACCGTCCGGACCATTGCTGTACAACGCGTATTTCAAAAAACAACGCGTACACACTCACATAAAATGCAATGTCCAATGCGTGCGCACCGATCGGTCCATTGCTGTACAACACGTACCCGCTCACAACAGATTCAATGGTCAGTGCGTGCACACCGATCGGTACATTGCTGTACAACGCGTATTCCGGGAAACAACGCGTACACGCTCACATAAAATGCAATGGCCAGTGCGTGCGCACCGATCGGTCCATTGCTGTACAACGCGTACCCGCTCACAACAGATTCAATGGTCAGTGCGTGCACACCGATCGGTCCATTGCTGTACAACGCGTATTCCGGGAAACAACGCGTACCCGCTCACAACAGATGCAATGGCCAGTGCGTGCACACCGATCGGTCCATTGCTGTACAACGCGTACCCGCTCACAACAGATGCAATGGCCAGTGCGTGCACACCGATCGGTCCATTGCTGTACAACGCGTACCCGCTCACAACAGATGCAATGTCCAGTGCGTGCACACCGATCTGTCCATTGCTGTACAACGCGTACCCGCTCACAACAGATTCAATGGTCAGTGCGTGCACACCGATCGGTCCATTGCTGTACAACGCGTATTCCGGGAAACAACGCGTACCCGCTCACAACAGATGCAATGGCCAGTGCGTGCACACCGATCGGTCCATTGCTGTACAACGCGTCCCTGTACAGGTCACTCGCATATGTCACCATGCTTGTCACTGGTGAACGTATGCCAGCCACATATACTTGCCAGGGACTCAGGGGCACACCTACAACACCACACCCAGTCCACACTGTATCCTAAGGCATGTAAGGCTGCATTACCTTTTCTGTGTATGGGGGTAAACATGTGGTTTTTGGGGTGGCACTTGGGGGCAGCCACTCCCAGGCTGTGCACGTGTTCATGGGGACAGGATCCTTTGTGTGTTGTGTACATGACCACTGTGATGTGCAACTGTTCATTTCGGAGCATGTGGCATGGTCACATTTCCGGGTTGTGTATGTGTATGACATGTCACATACCCCCAGAGTCCCATGTGGGAAGGTATGTATGTCACAGGGTGACCCATTGCCACAATAGTGATGGCCCTCCACAGTCTGTGTGCATGTTGTGTTTCCGATGTCTCTGATTCCATGTGCACAATGGGAGACAGTCTCCACATCCACGTTGTTTGTGCATGGACTTTGATGTTGTGCGTGTGTGTGTCACAGACGTCCATGTCTGTCCTGCGGAGGCAACAGGGGCCACTACCTGTGGGAGTCATGTTTGTTTTTCTGACGTGTACATGATACGCCATGTCATGCCAGTGTCCATGTGGCAAGACAGGGTCCCTGGGAATCTACCTGTCAATGAGCTGTGATGCCTGTGGCGCGTCTGTCCAGACATGTCACTGTGGTGTGTGTTTAGAACGTGACAGCAGTAAATGGGTACTGTGACACAGCCTAATGGTTTCCCATAGCACAACCTGGAACCTGTTGTCAACACATGTTGAACTGAGATGTTAGATGATGTCCATGTAGGTGCCATATATGTCCATACAGAACGGCACACACATCAAGTACTTGTGTCTCGTAATGATGTATCATGTGATATTGAGTATGGTGAATGGCACATATGTGGGGTGACTGACAATCTTTCTTTCTTCACCTATGCACTGCAGGGCACCAGCTGTCCATAGACCATTCCCTGACCTAGCAACGATGGTGGAACGTGACAGCATCCGACGGTACCGCTTCACCAGGCAGCTGATTGAGGATTTGGCAGTGCGCTTGGCCCCATATTTGCAACCTGGCCGGCCGTACCCTACAGCGCTGACCCCCAAGGTGAAGGTGATGGCAGCCCTACACTTCTTTGCCACCGGTACCTTTCAACACACTGTGGCGACTGCTGGTGGGATGTCACAGACTATGTTCAGCCGTGTGCTACGCGATGTTTTGGAGGCAATGTTGAGATGCCTGAACCAGTACATCTATTTCCCTACACGTCAACAACTCACTGATGTCAAGAGTGACTTCTATGCCCTGGGGAGGATGCCACATGTCATTGGCTCCATCGATGGGACACATGTGGCTTTGATACCACCACAGGCACATGAGCAGGCATACAGGAACAGGAAACATTATCATTCGATCAATGCTCTGGTGGTATGTCTTGCAGATATGAGCATCTCACATGTGTGTGCCCGTTTCCCTGGTTCGGCACACGATGCCTACGTGATGAGGAGTAGTCGCATCCCGAGGATGATGTCACAGATGCAGAACCAGCGTGCCTGGCTTGTCGGTGTGTACTGACTTTGTACCATTGTGTGTGTTCTGCTATGTTGTATTCCGCCATCTTTTCCAACTCTGCTAATGTGCAATTGTCTGTCTGTAGGTGACTCCGGATACCCCAACATGCCATGGTTGCTGACACCCCTCAGGAACCCTGTGACACCAGCCCAGATGCGCTACAATGAGGCACATGGTCGGACCAGGAGAGTGATCGAGCGGACATTTGGTCTCCTGAAGAGCCGCTTCCGCTGCCTGGACAAGACAGGAGGGGCCCTCCCATATGCCCCAGCAAAGGTGTGCAAGATTGTCATCGTCTGCTGCATGCTAAACAACCGGGCAGTGCGGAAGGAGTTGCCTCTCATCCTGGATGACGATGACTAACATCCGCCACCTGTGGAGGATCCTGGCCTGGGCCACGATGCCAGTGATGATGATGATGATGATGGTGATGTCCGCACACAGCTCATCACCAACTTCTTCAGCTGAATGTGAGTATCCAGAGATGTCATGTCAATGATGTGAGTTTGCATGATATGTGTTGGTGGTGCTCTGGTGCTGTTTGAGTGTGGCCATGTGCTACTTGCCTGGAAGCGTGCAGCGATGTGTCCTTACAGGTAGTCTGTACTCCCCAACAGTGTTGATATGCTAACTTGGTTTTCTGTGAGTATCTTGTGACATGTATTGGCCATGAGTATTGCAGTTCTGTCCTGTTCTTCAGTGCTTTTGACTGTGTGTCATGTCTGTCCTTCACAGGGTACTTTCAGAGTTGTTTGGTGAACTGTGATCCCCCGACACCATGATTCAACTTCCAGGGTGGAAGCAGTCGTTTCCCTACAGGTGATGTGCCACACACCCCAGGACTTTATTTCTTCTACACTTGTTGACTGTGTGGCCACTGCCACATAGGATTACCTTGCATCTGTAGTGGAAACAACATGTTGCAAATGTGTAATAAACCTGTGCTTTACTTTGGGATGTGCGTTGTCTGTGGTCACACATCTGACTGACATGTGCTTACTGCACCTGTGGGCTAGTTAACACAGACTGTGAATAGGTGTGGTGTCTGTGCATTCCACTGTATTTTCTGGCAACATCAGTGTAGGCGATGAGTCTGACGGCCCTGGTGTGTATGTGTTGTGTAGCCCTAGTGGTGTGTCTCCCTCATATGTGTCACGTCGCCATGACTCACATGACGGTGTTGAACTTGCTGTAGCAGTTAGCATGCACAGTGTCATTTAGCAGATCACCATCTACATGACAGAAACCACGTTGGAATCACAACAGAGGCAAGTATGGTATATTAGTGAGTTTATTTCCATACATGTGTGAGGATAGTGCACAGGATGGTGGGTGCTGTACATTGGGATTGGAATCCAAAGTTCCCAGATGAGTTGGAAGTCTTGGTAGCAGAAATGTCCTGAGTAAAGTCCACAGTCATCTGATACATTGGGCCAACTTAAGCTCCCCATGTCATGTGGGAGAGTTGTGTTGCATTCGAAAGGGTGAACAGTTTGCACACAAAGGAGAATTTCCAGAACAGGTGTTGGGTTCCTGGGGGATGTACATGGCCATCGGCCTCTCAGTTTTCCTTCCTCGGACGACCCCTCTTCTTCCGGGGGGGACCCTCACGTGCAGGCTGCTGCGGAGCGGAGGACTCTCCGCCAGAGTCATCCTCCCTCCCTGTGGCAGTTGCAGTTGTTGCAGCACCAGATGTTGTGGGCACACAGGGAGGTGTGGCCATGTTGGTGCTAATCTGGCGGAGGCATGTCAATATGTCCCTATGCACCGCTGTCAGTTCTTGTAATTTGTCCCACTTGGACTCCATGCTAGACATGTGTGTCTCCACATGGGACATGTGTGAGTCCAAGCGGGCATGATGGGCAGCCTGCTGCTGTTGAATGTCCTTGAGGATCCCCACTACCTGGCTGACTCTCCGGTGCTATTCTGGTACGCCTCAGCAATGCGTGCCAGTTGTGGGTCATCATGCAGTCCAGGCCCCTCTGCAAACAGCGACCTATGTCTACCACCCCTCCCACCACCCCTAGCGACACGTGCGGGACCTGCGGTGGCATGCACAGGTGACCGTAGGCCCACTTGGGGGTTGTTACTGGGGTCGTTGTCCATTGCTCCACGTTGGGCCGGGGTCCCTGTGCTGTTGTCATCGGTGGTTCTTGGTCTGTCCGTGTCGGCAGGGGTGGTCTGTGTGTTGGCAGTTGTTGGAGGGGTGGGTGCAGGGGGTGCAGATGTTGGTCCTGCTGGTGCTGCATGATGACTCGCACCGGAGGGGCCAGGTAGGTCTTCGCCATCCGAGGAGTGCAGAGGCTGTTCCACACCAGTGAGCTCTGTGTCCCCCGGAGCCTGGGACAGGGACTCCTCCTCGCCTGCTGTTGTGTCCCCATCATCGTCACCTGTATTTGGAAGAGACACACATTGTATGTAATGTTTCTACAGACATCAATGGTTCACACACCTGACAGTTGTGACTGTACCTCTGGATGCGGGCCTGTACATTGCATTGTCCTAAGTTGTCACAGTCAGAGGTTGATATTGGTGTGGCTCATTGTCCTGCCAACCTGATGCATTTCTATGTGGATGTTGAGGTGTGTGCATGACCAGCCTTGGTGGTATTTGGTTGACATCCGGACCTCCTTCTCCCCCCAGCCCAGTTGTCCCACCATGAAGCATGCCACACTTGCAGTGGGTGCAAGTTGACTCTCAGGATGTCAGTCAGTGGTGTCCTGCTGTTGGTTGGTGCACAGTTCTCAGTAGGGCCTTGTGCTCCCCACAGCAGTACCCAGTGTCAGCCATCTTGTCAGTTGTTTTCCACTCCCTGTGATGTGAGCATGGTTCAGAGTGGTGTTGATGGGCCAATTGTGAGGGTGAGCAATATCTGTGACTACAACTCCCATCATGCTATTGCCTACACCCCCCTTCCCAGCATGCCCATACTTCCTTCCTTTTGAGTGGACTTCACTGTGTGTGAGTGTGACAGCAATGGCAAGATGGCTGACAGTGGTGTCCTGCTGTTGGTTGGTGCCCAGTTCCCAGCAGGGCCTGGTACTCCCCACAACAGAGCACCATTGTCAGACATCTTAGAAGTGGCTTTTCACTGGCTGTGAGGTGTGCATGCTTCAGTGTGAGCTTGCTGGGCCATGTGGGTGGGGGATGTTGAGCTGTGACTACCACTCCCATCATGCTATTGCCTACACCCCGCTTCCCAGCATGCCCATACTTCCTTCCTTTTGAGTGGACTTCACTGTGTGTGAGTGTGACAGCAATGGCAAGATGGCTGACAGTGGTGTCCTGCTGTTGGTTGGTGCCCAGTTCCCAGCAGGGCCTGGTACTCCCCACAACAGAGCACCATTGTCAGACATCTTAGAAGTGGCTTTTCACTCCCTGTGAGGTGTGCATGCTTCAGTGTGAGCTGGCTGGGCCATGTGGGTGGGGGATGTTGTGCTGTGACTACCACTCCCATCATGCTATTGCCTACACCCCCCTTCCCAGCATGCCCATACTTCCTTCCTTTTGAGTGGACTTCACTGTGTGTGAGTGTGACAGCAATGGCAAGATGGCTGACGGTGGTGTCCTGCTGTTGGTTGGTGCCCAGGTACCAGCCGGGCCTTGTGCTCCCCACAGCTGAGGCCAGTGTCAGACATCTTTGAAGTGGCTTTTCACTGGCTGTGAGGTGTGCATGCTTCAGTGTGAGCTTGATGGGCCATGTGGGTGGGAGATGTTGAGCTGTGACTACCACTCCCATCATGCTATTGCCTACACCCCCCCCTTCCCAGCATGCCCATACTTCCTTCCTTTTGACTCTGCTTCCCTGTGGGGTAGTGTGCCTGTGCTGACAGGATGGCTGACAGTGTTGTCCTGGCGTTTGTTTGGCTACATGTCCCAAGAGTGTCCCTGTGCTTCACACAGCATAACCCAGTGTGGTAGTTCTTTGTGGGATATTTAATTAGAGTGTGAGGCAATGCATTCTCCCAGGTTAGTTGTGTGGAGTTTGTGTTAAGGGGGTGTGTGAGTAAAGCTGCTGGTAACTATGGTCAGAGCTGTCAGTCCTCCTTCCCACCCAGCCAGATATCCCACCATGGAACATGCTTCCATTGCAGGGAGTGCAAGTTGGCTTTCAGGATGTCAGTCAGTGGTGTCCTGCTGTTGGTTGGTGCACAGTTCCCAGCAGGGCCTTGTGCTCCCCACAGCAGTACCCAGTGTCAGCCATCTTGTCAGTTGTTTTCCACTCCCTGTGATGTGAGCATGGTTCAGGGTGGTATTGATGGGCCAATTGTGAGGGTGAGCAATATCTGTGACTACCACTCCCATCATGCTATTGCCTATACCCCCCTTCCCAGCATGCCCATACTTCCTTCCTTTTGAGTGGGCTTCACTGTGTGTGAGTGTGACAGCAATGGCAAGATGGCTGACAGTGGTGTCCTGCTGTTGGTTGGTGCCCAGGTCCCAGCAGGGCCTTGTGCTCCCCACAGCTGAGGCCAATGTCAGACATCTTTGAAGTGGCTATTCACTGGCTGTGAGGTGTGCATACTTCAGTGTGAGCTTGCTGGGCCATGTGGGTGGGGGATGTTGAGCTGTGACTACCACTCCCATCATGCTATTGCCTACACCCCCCTTCCCAGCATGCCCATACTTCCTTTCTTTTGAGTGGACTTCACTGTGTGTGAGTGTGACAGCAATGGCAAGATGGCTGACAGTGGTGTCCTGCTGTTGGTTGGTGCCCAGTTCCCAGCAGGGCCTGGTACTCTCCACAACAGAGCACCATTGTCAGACATCTTAGAAGTGGCTTTTCACTCCCTGTGAGGTGTGCATGCTTCAGTGTGAGCGTGCTGGGCCATGTGGGTGGGGGATGTTGAGCTGTGACTACCACTCCCATCATGCTATTGCCTACACCCCCCTTCCCAGCATGCCCATACTTCCTTCCTTTTGAGTGGACTTCACTGTGTGTGAGTGTGACAGCAATGGCAAGATGTCTGACAGTGGTGTCCTGCTGTTGGTTGGTGCCCAGGTCCCAGCAGGGCCTTGTGCTCCCCACAGCTGAGGCCAGTGTCAGACATCTTTGAAGTGGCTTTTCACTGGCTGTGAGGTGTGCATGCTTCAGTGTGAGCTTGCTGGGCCATGTGGGTGGGGGATGTTGAGCTGTGACTACCACTCCCATCATGCTATTGCTTACACCCCCCCTTCCCAGCATGCCCATACTTCCTTCCTTTTGACTCTGCTTCCCTGTGGGGTAGTGTGCCTGTGCTGACACGATGGCTGACAGTGTTATCCTGGCGTTTGTTTGGCTACAAGTCCCAAGAGTGTCCCTGTGCTTCACACAGCATAACCCAGTGTGGTAGTTCTTTGTGGGATATTTAATTAGAGTGTGAGGCAATGCATTCTCCCAGGTGAGTTGTGTGGAGTTTGTGTTAAGGGGGTGTGTGAGTAAAGCTGCTGGTAACTATGGTCAGAGCTGTCAGTCCTCCTTCCCACCCAGCCAACTATCCCACCATGGAACATGCTTCCATTGCAGGGAGTGCAAGTTGGCTTTCAGGATGTCAGTCAGTGGTGTCCTGCTGTTGGTTGGTGCACAGTTCCCAGCAGGGCCTTGTGCTCCCCACAGCAGTACCCAGTGTCAGCCATCTTGTCAGTTGTTTTCCACTCCCTGTGATGTGAGCATGGTTCAGAGTGGTGTTGATGGGCCAATTGTGAGGGTGACCAATATCTGTGACTACAACTCCCATCATGCTATCGGCTACACTGACTTCACCAGCATACACAGAATTCCTTCCTTTGAGTGAGCTTCCCTGTGAGGTGGTGTTCTAGTGGTGGCAAAATATCTAACTGTGTTTGTTGGTTACATTTGTGCCACTGCCTTGCTGTATTTGTAGTTAGGTTTGTACATATCATGACAGTTACATATCACTATGAGATGGCATGTATTGTGTTTATCTGACTGACAGACAAATCTTGGGGTGATTATCTTTTGATTGCTGTGGATTTGCTAAGGGTGCATGGTTTGACTATCCCCTTGACAGTGATGTGTGTGTATTGTCACACAATATTGTGTATATTTGTTGTGTACTCACCAGGCTCTGGGATGTTTGATAGTCCATATACGCTCACTGGTGGTAGGATGGCCCGCACCTTCTCCTCCCAGGGCCTGAGGTATAGTGGTTTGGCAGGAGGGCCACTGCCGGTGCGCTGACTCACGATGTAATCCTTCTTTAGTAGGTCCCTGACCCTCCTGCGCACATCATACCACCTGTTCTGGATGTCTTCCTTTGTGCGCAAACATGGTGATTGTGCGTTGACCCTGTCGACGATCCTCTGCCACATCTTGGTTTTCTGCGACATGGGGGTCTGTTGTACCAATGTACCAAACAACTGTGGCTCTACCCTGAGGATCTCATCTACCAGGACTTCCAATTCACTGTCTAGGAACTTTGGATTCTTCTTTGGGGGCATGGTGATGGGTGGTGGTGGGGATTGATGTGTGTGTGTGTGAAGGTGAGGATGTGTGAGTGTAGGTTTTGCTGGGTGTATGTGAGGGTGCTATTTGTTGAGGTGCTAATGGTGTGTGGCTTGTGTGATGGATGAGCTGTGAGTGTGTCTGTGGTTGCTGTGTGATGGTGTTCTGTGCTGGCAGGTCAGTTGAATTTGCAAAGGATCATGGCAGGGATTTGTGGCCTTTATATAGGTGGAGTTGGGGGTGTGTCCTTGTTCCATGTTTTTTTCCCCTGTATTTATTGACTTTGTCATTGCTTGTTTGGCCCTTTTTTTTGTATTTGTTCCTTAGTATTTTTTGTGCATGTAGGAGACGTTCTTCTGACCGAGTAGGACGCTGCAGTTGTCTCGTGCGAGCTTCTCCGAGTCGTTCACGCTGGGTTTCTGCTAGGTTTCTTGTGCGGCGTACGCGTCGGTCGCCGAGTATTGGCTTCCTTCGGCTGGCTTTTGTATGCGTGTCGGTCGTTCGGCTTGAGCTCCGTGCGACTCGGTCTGGTTTTCCACGCATTGCATCGTACTGCGCGGGTCGGAGTTCGCGGGTACGTTTTGTTCGGGTTGATTCCTGGTGCGTGTCAGTCGGTTCTATTCACGGGGTTTACCGGCCGGATAGCTTGTTTCCGTCCGGTTCGGTCGTTCGGCTTGTGTTCCGTACGAGTCGGTCGTGATTCACATGCATTTCATCGTACTACCCAGGTCGGGCAACGCCGGTATGTGTCGGTCGGACTATATTCCCGTACCGAGTCGGTCGGTGAGATTTCCGGCCCGAATTGGAATCGGCCCCTATGTCTGTGATGATGTGTTTGGAATTGCAGATGACTTGTATGTTCAATGAATAGTATGATTTCCTGTTCCTGTAAATGTACTCATTCACTGAGGGCGGACAAATGGCTACATGCGTCCTATCAATGCAACCAATTACGTGGGGAAAATGGGCTACCTGATAGAAATCATATTTTGTTTGCTGCAATTCCTGTGGTGTTGTGGGAAACCTTATGTGGTGGTGTATCCTCTGGTAAGTAGACATAATATTGAAATTTTTATATCGATATACATAAATATCGACTTTAGTATATCGATAGTACAAAATATCGATGTTGTGTATATCGATGTTAAAAATATCGATTTTAAGTGTTGTTTAAAATATCAAAGTATGTAATATCGACTGTTAAAATATCGTTATGCTAAAATATCGTTTTTGTACTATTTTTTAATGTATTTATAGTTTGTTTGTAGTTTAATTATAGTTAGTTAATGTTATAAAAAATTTAGGGGCCTATTAGGATCTCGGGCGGATCGCCACCGCCGGGCCGGCGGTGGCGATCCGCCCGCCAAATGCTCATGTTTCACCCCCACCATATTAGTATGGCGAGGGGCACCGAGGTGGACGGAAAGACCGTCCGCCGCTTTTCCGCCGGTCGGATTGCCGGCCGGGCGGAAAAGGCACACAATATGGTGGCGGTGCCTTGCTCAAAAGCTCCGTCCATCATCCCCCTTTGGTATCGCTTTGTTCGCCCTAAGTTGGCAGGGTATGCCCAGACGTGGGTCCCTTGCTCACTTTGCCACTGGATTCAAGCTAGCCTGGCTGATGACGGCTGAATGGCCAGAAACCGGTCCCAGGATGCTTGTTTCCGGTCCAGGGAAGACATGGCTTGGCAGTACGGGCTGGACTGTTCCCATGAGGCACAGGGTCAGACTGATTTGCATATGGCCATGTCTGAACTGGGGTGGTGGAGTGAGCTAAAGAATGATGATGGATTAAACCCAGATCAGTTGACTGGGGGTGAGTGTTTGATTAGCTCAAACGCTCCGTCCATCATCCCCTTTGGTATCGCTTTGTTCGCCCTAAGTTGGCAGGGTATGCCCAGACGTGGGTCCCTTGCTCACTTTGCCACTGGATTCAAGCTAGCCTGGCTGATGACGGCTGAATGGCCAGAAACCGGTCCCAGGATGCTTGTGTCCGGTCCAGGGAAGACATGGCTTGGCAGTTCGGGCTGGACTGTTCCCATGAGGCACAGGGTCAGACTGATTTGCATATGGCCATGTCTGAACTGGGGTGGTGGAGTGAGCTAAAGAATGATGATGGATTAAACCCAGATCAGTTGACTGGGGGTGAGTGTTTGATTAGCTCAAACGCTCCGTCCATCATCCCCTTTGGTATCGCTTTGTTCTCCCTAAGTTGGCAGGGTATGCCCAGACGTGGGTCCCTTGCTCACTTTGCCACTGGATTCAAGCTAGCCTGGCTGATGACGGCTGAATGGCCAGAAACCGGTCCCAGGATGCTTGTTTCCGGTCCAGGGAAGACATGGCTTGGCAGTTCGGGCTGGACTGTTCCCATGAGGCACAGGGTCAGACTGATTTGCATATGGCCATGTCTGAACTGGGGTGGTGGAGTGAGCTAAAGAATGATGATGGATTAAACCCAGATCAGTTGACTGGGGGTGAGTGTTTGATTAGCTCAAACGCTCCGTCCATCATCCCCTTTGGTATCGCTTTGTTCGCCCTAAGTTGGCAGGGTATGCCCAGACGTGGGTCCCTTGCTCACTTTGCCACTGGATTCAAGCTAGCCTGGCTGATGACGGCTGAATGGCCAGAAACCAGTCCTAGGATGCTTGTTTCCGGTCCAGGGAAGACATGGCTTGGCAGTTCGGGCTGGACTGTTCCCATGAGGCACAGGGTCAGACTGATTTGCATATGGCCATGTCTGAACTGGGGTGGTGGAGTGAGCTAAAGAATGATGATGGATTAAACCCAGATCAGTTGACTGGGGGTGAGTGTTTGATTAGCTCAAGCGCTCCGTCCATCATCCCCTTTGGTATCGCTTTGTTCGCCCTAAGTTGGCAGGGTATGCCCAGTCGCGGGTCCCTTGCTCACTTTGCCACTGGATTCAAGCTAGCCTGGCTGATGACGGCTGAATGGCCAGAAACCGGTCCCAGGATGCTTGTTTCCGGTCCAGGGAAGACATGGCTTGGCAGTTCGGGCTGGACTGTTCCCATGAGGCACAGGGTCAGACTGATTTGCATATGGCCATGTCTGAACTGGGGTGGTGGAGTGAGCTAAAGAATGATGATGGATTAAACCCAGATCAGTTGACTGGGGGTGAGTGTTTGATTAGCTCAAACGCTCCGTCCATCATCCCCTTTGGTATCGCTTTGTTCTCCCTAAGTTGGCAGGGTATGCCCAGACGTGGGTCCCTTGCTCACTTTGCCACTGGATTCAAGCTAGCCTGTCTGTTGACGGCTGAATGGCCAGAAACCGGTCCCAGGATGCTTGTTTCCGGTCCAGGGAAGACATGGCTTGGCAGTACGGGCTGGACTGTTCCCATGAGGCACAGGGTCAGACTGATTTGCATATGGCCATGTCTGAACTGGGGTGGTGGAGTGAGCTAAAGAATGATGATGGATTAAACCCAGATCAGTTGACTGGGGGTGAGTGTTTGATTAGCTCAAACGCTCCGTCCATCATCCCCTTTGGTATCGCTTTGTTCGCCCTAAGTTGGCAGGGTATGCCCAGACGTGGGTCCCTTGCTCACTTTGCCACTGGATTCAAGCTAGCCTGGCTGATGACGGCTGAATGGCCAGAAACCGGTCCCAGGATGCTTGTTTCCGGTCCAGGGAAGACATGGCTTGGCAGTTCGGGCTGGACTGTTCCCAAGAGGCACAGGGTCAGACTGATTTGCATATGGCCATGTCTGAACTGGGGTGGTGGAGTGAGCTAAAGAATGATGATGGATTAAACCCAGATCAGTTGACTGGGGGTGAGTGTTTGATTAGCTCAAACGCTCCGTCCATCATCCCCTTTGGTATCGATCCATATTATGACGCCTGCGGTGGAATGCCTTTCCATGGCGGAGACTCCGCCATGGAAAGGCATGCGGTGAATGACATTGGGGGCCCGTTGGGGGCCCCCGGGGGGAGGGTGGGGGGTGGGTGGCTGCACTGGAGGATACCTATGGTACCCCCCTTCATTGCCATACACAAGGTAGCAGGCACCGCGCGGTGCCTGTCACGTTGTGCATTGCAATGCACAGCATGCCAATTTAACATTGCGGCGGGTGCTGCTTACAGCACCGCCCGCCGCAATGTTAAATGCCAGAATGATCCTAATTGGCCTAGCGGGACCGCCGCACCTCTGGTGGTCGGTCCCGTTTACCGTTACGGTGGTGGGCGGACAAAGTCCGCCCGCCATCGTAATGGAGCCCTTAATTTGTAAAATATTTTTTAGGAGCGGGATGTTGGGTTTATAGGGGATAAGGGTGGGGAGTGTTTTAAAATAATTGATTTTAATTTTAATAAATTCGAAATTTAAATGTATAATTTATAAATATTAATTTCGAATTTAGAAAAATATTTTGTAGGAGCGGGATGTTGGGTTTATAGGGGATAAGGGTGGGGAGTGTTTTAAAATAATTGATTTTAATTTTAATAAATTCGAAATTTAAATTTATAATTTATTAATATTAATTTTGAATTTAGAAAAATATTTTTTAGGAGAGGGATGTTGGGTTTATAGGGGATACGGGTGGGGAGTTTTTTAAAATAATTCATTTAAATTTATAATAAATTTAAAATAAAATTTTATAATTTAGGAAATATAATTTTGAATTTTGACAAAACATTTTTAGGAGTGGGATGTTGGGTTTATAGGGGATAAGGGTGGGCAGTGTTTTATAAATTATTAAATGTTTTATAAATTATTAAATTAAATTTAAAAATTATTTGCAGTTTATATATTCAAATGTGGTTATATTTTATTTGCATATTGCATGTATTGTTTTATAATTTTGGAGTTGTGTTTACAGGATGTAATGTTGGTTACTGTTTTATACATTTATTCAAAATATTTTTAAAAAAATAAAAAATTATTATTTACAAAAATTTTGAAAAATTATAAGGCCCATTACGATACCGGGCGTAAAAAAATCCGCCACCCATGAAAGCGGCAAAAATCCACCCGCCTACACCGTCTGAATACCGACCCAGCAATCATAATGTCCCGAACCGAAAACCGCCAGCGGCGGAAAAAAAACACAAAATACCGCCCGCCCTTGCCCGAGTCGGAGTCAAACCGCCCGCCACGGACGGAAAGACGCACGACAACACAAAACCGCCCGCCCTCACGGTCGAGACACCGCACGTGAAATTACGATCGCACCGACATGAGCGCGGAAAAACAACAAATACACCGCCCGCCAGCGTAAACAACACCGAAGAAAATGGACACGGCAGAAGCCATGGCGGCCACGTCCCTGCACAGAAACAGCCGCGGACTCAAACAAACACACACAACATGGCAAACAAGTCCACACAGCAACCCACGCACAAATACACAGACAAAGTACACATCCCGAATACACACCACCCCTGGACAAACAAATAAACTACAAAGCCCAGAACACCAGCCACAACACACCTGAAAACAACAGACCATCAGGACACACCCAAACAGGTAAGTACAAAAGCAGCCCCTCCACAGACCACAACCCCTTGCAACATTGCAAAGCAGAGAGGAGAGGAGAGGACACAGTGACACAGCAAGGACAGCAGCACACCACAGATACGCACACATCACACCCACCACCACCACCACCACCAAACACCGGCACCACAAACCCCCTGCACATCACATATCACACACCGCACCAGCACCACAAACACCATGGCATCACACAGAATGCCCAAGTTCACTTCCACTGAGCTGACGGTCATGGTCGACGAGATCGTCAAGGTGCACACACAAATCTATGGCAACCAGGTCCAGCACACACCACTAGCCACCAGAAACAGAATGTGGAACAGAATTGTAGACCAGGTCAATGCAGTCGGGACCGGACCCAGAAACAGAGGAGAGATAAACAAACGGTGGAACGACATCAAAAGCCTGGTCAAGAAGAAGGAGAGCAAAAATCGAGAGCTGGCTGCCACGACTGGCGGAGGGAATCCCGCGCATTACAAGACCTTCAAAGCGTGGGAGGAGAAGGTGCGAGTCATCATCCATCCGGAGATCCTCACCGGATTACCAGGGGGAGTGGAGGCTGGTAAGTACAAACAAATGTATACCAGCACACCGCTATGTACTCACATGCACTACCACCATGCCATAGCTCCGAGGGACAAACACCCCCATGTCCAGTACACAATACACAACACATCACTCACACATGCAACAGGCACCACCACACACACAGCCCAAACATATCAACTAACAAAACCATGGGGGCATGTGTACACCCAGCCAGCCACGTAACCACCAACAGGTCCCCTAGTACTCCAGAAGCACCACAACGAGCACCCCCACACCCATGTGGCAGCCGTAGCTGCACCAACCGACAAGTAACAGGTAAGTAGCCGCAACACAAAGGCAGTGGGTGGGAGGGGGACAGCTGAAGTACAACACCCACCAGGCCCCTAGTCCTACAGCACAGCAAGGCGGAGCACCCCCACACCCATGTGGCAGCCGTAGCTGCACTAACCGACAAGTAACAGGTAAGTTGCAGCAACACAAAGTGCAGTGGGTGGGAGGGGGGACAGCTGAAGTACAACACCCACCAGGCCCCTAGTCCTACAGCACAGCAAGGCGGAGCACCCCCCACACCCATGTGGCAGCCGTAGCTGCACCAACCGACAAGTAACAGGTATGTAGCCGCAACACAAAGGCAGTGGGTGGGAGGGGGGACAGCTGAAGTACAACACCCACCAGGCCCCTAGTCCTACAGCACAGCAAGGCGGAGCACCCCCACACCCATGTGGCAGCCGTAGCTGCACTAACCGACAAGTAACAGGTAAGTTGCAGCAACACAAAGTGCAGTGGGTGGGGGGGGACAGCTGAAGTACAACACCCACCAGGCCCATAGTCCCACAGCACAGCAAGGAGGAGCACGGCCCACACCCCACACCCACGTAGCAGCCACTGCAGTGCACACCGGCAGCCGACAGGTAGACATCCCGCCCCAGGACAAACGGTGTCAGTGGGCGTCCAGCCATCACCACGACCCATAACACCGCCCCCACCCCCACAGACCTGCAACATGGAGCACCCCCGCCCATAACCATGTTGCATCCAGTCCAGTGCACGCTCAAAAACAACCTGCAGGTGGGAAACTGGACAGGGCGGGGTGACTGGAGGCATGAGGACTGAATTACGACTAACACATGGGACATGTCAAGTAGCAGAGGAACACGCAGCACTGCTCCCTGTCACAACCATGTGAACAATGTGCACACGGACATGAACCACAGAGTCACACCCCACATGACCCATCACAGACACAGCAACACCCAAGGAGCCACGTCTGCATGCACAAGTCACACTGATTACAGAACCACACAGCAGGCACAGTGCAACCCATCACACACAACTGCAACACCATCGAAGTCCTGTCCATGTAGCCCCTACTGCCTGTCAACCACACATCCCACAACTACGCCCATGTAAGACATACCACACTAGACGCAACAGCGTGGAACAACATAAATGCACACGAACACCACTGGACCCATCAAACACACAGACACACAATGCACATACAACATACCATCCATCTCATCCGTCAGCCCCAGTCACATGAAAGGTATGTCATCCGAACAGCTTGTCCACATACAGTAGTCACGCAAAGAAACATGCCCATGACAAATCATGTGCCAGAAGTGAATGAAGCGCACGTCACACTGTGAGCAACAACACACATAACATGGGCCACACCCCCCGAGCACTGCATTGATGCACATGGCACAGGGCAGCACGCACACCAAGGAATTGGACCATCTGCAATACGTCGTGTGGCACACAACCATCACTCACTCATAACAATGCGTCCAATTACATGGCCAGAAATCACAACAGACAGCAAATATGCAGGGTATGTCAGACATACACACACCTCAGACCATGCACTGTCATGTTGCCACAACACATGTCACGTTCTGCACCAATGGCTCACAGTATGTACCCCCAAAGCATAGTTCTTCTCAAATGCGTTTCAGGGGGCTGACCCCCATTATGCCATCTGCGTTACTAAGCGCTCCATATGAACCCCCAAAGCATAGTTCATCTCAAATGCGTTTCAGGGGGCTGACCCCCATTATGTCATCTGCGTTTCTAAGCGTTACATTTGAACCCCAAGAGCATAGTACAAACCAACCTCCACGATGGGTCTGGAGTCCGCATACACCAGAGCCACAAAAAGCAGGAGCACAGCAACACACCCATCGGCATTGCCAATCCGTCCCATGCCACATGTCCACAGCACACAGTCCCATTGGCATGCCCACACAACAACAAATAGCACAGCCACACACACGGCTCCGGGAAACCTGTACACGACTGTGCACGAACTGTGGATGTCAGACAACCTATACATACTTTGTCATGTGCAACACAATAACATATCTCATTCCCCCCACAGGTGACGAACTGCTGGATGCTGGAGATGGAGACAGCAGCCAGCACAGCCAGCCTGCAAGCCCCCAACAAGGACTCACGGATGTGGAGGATCTGTCCTCCTATTCGGACACGGACCACCCAGCAGGCCCATCTGGTGTGGCAGGGCCCAACCGCACCCCAGGCACCCTCCCACCCACCAACCCATCATCCAGGGCTGATGACCACTCACAGCCCCCTGCTGCCACTGTCGTAGCGGCCACTACCACTGTTGTGGCGGCCACTCCCACGGTCGTTGTGGCCACTCCCACTGCCGCAACCCCCACCACCGCCGCGACCACCACCACGTCATCACTGGCCCCAGCGCGAAGTGGTGGTCCGGCCGACTGGGTCCACCCTGGGAGCCACAGCGAGGACCGTGGTGAGCAATGTGGCTAGTGGGCAGGTCGGTGGCAGCAGTACTGGTAGGAGGAGCAGGGTCTGGCCAACGCCAGCCTCCCCTGGGAGCCATGCCCTGCCTCAAATGGCCAGAGTACTTGGGGCCTATGAAGAGGCCCAAGGACAATGGGCCAGGTCTGCTTCCGACACGCGGGAGGTCCTGGGGGTGTTGAGGTCCATGGACGCCCATATGGGCCAATTCGTGTCCCGTGTGGACCAACTCGTGGACCGCATGGGCCAGCTGGTGGTGGCGGTGGGGTCACAGGCAAGGCCAGCAACACCACCTCTGCCACCACCTGCTAGGGCCGCAGGGTCGGGCAGCAGTGTCCACTTCCCCTGCGTCCACAGCCAGTGAGCACACCTCACCCACCACCAGCAGGTCGCCACCACACCCCCCCTCCCAAACGTGGAAGGGGCCGTCCGAAGTGGAAACAGATGTCCCGGGAGGACTTCGCACGCTCCAGACGCAAGTGAGGCAGCCAGCCATCCTTGACCACCCACTGCATTGACTTGGACTACGATCCCACCCCACACAGCCATCAGAATGGCATGTGTCTGTTGGACTAGGGACATAGAACTAGTGGGTACACCCTGAGCATCACGCAGCCATGGCCGACAGCTCATTGTCACTGTACGCAACACTCATGTCATCACCTTGCACACAATGACATGTCACAGTTGAAAATAAATGCACCTTTTACACAAACTGCTGTCTGTGCACTGTGTTTATTGAACGATGATCAACCGCCACCTTGAGCAGAAAAGCATCGGATGTGTGGCATGGCGATGGGACAGGAGGGGCTGTAGGGACCTAGGGGGGAAGACAGAACAGGAGCACATTCAATGAGTGTGTCACACACCCATCACACAGTACATGTCAACAACTACAAGCAATGTACACACATCGCACAGAGCAATAGGGCACAATGCCACAGCCACCGTCAGTGGCATACAAACCTGGACATGGACCATTGACACACAGCACACAGTGAACATAAGGCCTCCGTGACACAGCACACAGACACCTGCACAACTACAGCCACATCATCCGTCGTACATGGACACTCACCGTCAAGTGAAGTAGCGGGCGATGAGCTGCTGACGGACATTCACAGCTTCCTCCTCTCCGCTGTCTTCCTCACTCGAGCTGTCCTGGTCTGCAGGCTGGGGCCCTGGTTGATCTCCATCATCCACAATTAGGGGGATCTGCTTTCGAATAGCCAGATTGTGCAGCATGCAGCAAGCCACCACTATCTGGCACACCTTCTGTGGGGAGTACGCTAGCGCACCCCCGGTGCGGTCCAGGCATCTGAACCTGGACTTGATGAGGCCAAAGGTACGCTCGACCACACGTCTGGTCCTCCCATGTGCCTCATTGTAGCGGTCATCTGCTGGGGTCCGAGGATTTCGTAATGGACTGAGCAGCCAGGGCCCATTCGGGTAAGCCGAGTCACCTGGGCGTGAGGGACACAGAGAACCGTTGCAATTCAAACAGGACAGTAGACAGCATCCTTAAGCCAGCACGCTACACAACTCCACATACTCACCGACAATCCAGCCACGGTCCTGTTGCAGATTGTTCATCAGTCGTGGTAATATGCTGTTGCGCATGATGTGCGCGTCATGGGCCGAGCCTGGGAACTTCGCACACACGTGGGAAATGACCATGTCCGCAAGGCACACCACTTGCACATTCAGGGAGTGCGTGTGCTTCCGGTTGCGGAAGAGCTGCTCAGTGGCCTGTGGTGGGACAAGGCCAACATGGGTGCAATCTATGGCACCAACGACGTGTGGGATCCGTCCAAGGGCATAGAATGCACCCTTCACTGCCGCCAACTCACGTGCCCTGGGGAATCGGATGTACCTGTTCCTGTACAGCATCATGGCTGCCAGTACATCCCTCAGCACCATGCTGAACATGGGCTGGGACATCCCACCTCCACTGCCCACTGTGTGCTGGAATGACCCAGTGGCGAAAAAATGCAGTGCAGCCATCACCTTAGCCGTGGGGGTGAATGCTGTCGGATACACCCTGCGAGGACGGAGGTGGGGTTCCAACATGGCACATAGTCGATGCAGGGTTGGTCGGTCCAGACGAAATGTCCGGATGACCTCAGAATCCTCCATGTCCGCCAACAATTGGTAAGGGCGGTAAATGTTTGGTCTCCGCCTAGGAAAGATGGAAGTGGACACATGTCAAAGCAACACGCCACATGGCATTTTCACATACACATAACTGATATGTCAGAGCAAGAACATGAGTCACAGAACAGCTGTCATGCAGGGACAGCACAGCCACAATACACTTACACAGGTCTCCCACCAATAGCAATGGGCAGTGACACAAACCATTGCTATGTGCATGCACATGGGGATCCAGGCCTCAATGACCTGTGAGGCGTGCTGATGGGGACTGACTGCATATTCGGCAAGCGGCAACACCACGGCAACATGACTGGCTGCTGTGCATCACACTGCTTCCGAGGCTGGATGAGTATGGCACACACCAACGACGATGTGGGCACAGGCTGAGCGGCCAAGAAAAGTGGGACCTGTGGCACGAGGGGATATGAGACAGTCATTGGTGTCACCACTGCACCCTATGTGCAGCACTGTACGGATCACACCTCCAGAAGCATTGACAGGTGTACACATTGACAGCCCCATGCCAACACGGCTGTGTGCTTGCAAATACACATCACATGTGACACGTAACCTTGCACGTGCCAAGTGGCAGATGTACATAGTGAGAGATGGCATGCGTGTGCATATGCGTATACCATGCACCCATGCCAATGTGCAGATGATGACATGCTAACAGACATGTGGGGGCCGGCCACTGGCCGTCCCTGCCTATGCACACGGCATGTTGTGGCCCCGTCCATTGTGCACCTGCACCCACATGCACATCATGGCCACACCTGC
Organism: Calotriton arnoldi; assembly: GCA_963921515.1. Classification (NCBI taxonomy): domain Eukaryota; kingdom Metazoa; phylum Chordata; class Amphibia; order Caudata; family Salamandridae; genus Calotriton; species Calotriton arnoldi. The sequence continues at coordinate 111,634 of CAWUFW010006686.1, read as the reverse complement.
AGATGCAGTGCGCACATCATACTGTGTGGTGCACATGGCATCAGCGGACTGTCACCAACATGGGCCAGGCCATTACGGCCAACTCCGATGACCCGCGCGGTTGCACCCTGCGTGTTCCACTATGGAGGTAGGCGTCCCGGGCCAGCTGGGAGCAGGCCAACGTCTGCAATTGCCAATGCAGGTCTCAGTGCACTTGTTGCTCGTGTGAATGTCAGGCTGGGCCATGCTGCCCCTCTCAGTCCCAGCAGGCCTGGCCTGCACATTGACTGCACAATGCCAGTAGATGACAGCACCGACTGCCTAGTGGGTTGCATGTGTCTCCTGTTCAGGACCCTCCAGATGGGCGCTAACTCAGTACTGACTATTGGACACACCATGTCTCGTGATAGGGATGTGTGTGTGGGATGGTGGCACTGAATGTGACCTCCGTTGCGTGGTGGGCCATGCACAGGGCGAGTACGTCGATGATTGCGCAGTGTTGGTCACAGTGGGTGCACCCACACAGATGTGTTGCCCTATGTTCATTTTCTATGTCCGCATGGTAATGGACTGTAGATGTGGGCAGACTACACATTGGTCGATGTGCTGTCAATTTGAATGTGCCTTCACACCAGGCACAGCTGCCCCTGCACATGTGACCACTGCTGCACTCGCTGCTGGGTCTGTGGAGCTGATGCACCATCTGTGCGTGGGGCGGACAGCTCTCCTCACTTCCGTCATTGCGCATGTCATCACTTTGCCGCAGGTGACATGGATCATGGAGGGCCCACATGTACGCGTGGGTGGCCTCAACAAGTGTGTCCAATGGTTGTCACCCCCAGTCAGTGCTTCGAATGTGAATGATGTTGTGCTGGTGCTAATTTCAGTGTGGCGGGTGGGCGGGGCTAGGTGCGGGCTTACATGCAGGACATGGGAGGGTGATCGGATTAGCGACTAGTTGCAATACACACGGGGCACGTCTTTTCCTGTCCACATCAGGGTCATTCCTTGAACTCACTGACAGTACTACAGTCGTCTTTGTCCCTGTCCTCATGGCCTCCCCTCGCTCCCCCCAATATGCATTTGCACCTGTGGGGCTAGCGCATGCAGATGCAGCCCCAAGCTCGCCCCGGAGAGGCCAAGGAGTGTATGTGTGGGTCCAGTTGAACGAGTGGTCTGTCTCACGGCATGATGTGTGGCGGGACGCCGTCCACCTGCGTGGTGCCCCGACTCGAGACCCGGGCAACATAGACAATGCATAGCAGTCTCCGCAGTCCGGATACACCACCTGCGACACACAGAGGCTGTAGCTGCCCTAGCGGCCCATGCCGCGTCCATCTGGGGCTGATGGGGGTGATGGACCCACACATTCACTCTTTTGCCTCACTGGGGCGGGCTCGGAGGTGCTTGCGCACGCGCTGGCTTCTCTGTTGCAACGGCATGTGACGTGTGTGGAGATGTAGGCAATGAGTGGGATGGTGCGAGCCACCTTCCGTGACGTCACTCCTGCTCGTGACGTGTGCGTCCCCCAATACTTCCATATGACTTGAGCCATGCTACACATTGAGGATGTTTTGCATGCGTGATGTGTCCCGGAGGAGCGCGCCGAGTCCTCTCCCCCACCATGCTCCACTGCCATCCCGTGCCCTGGATTGCCTGTGCAGGTTGACAATGTTGGGGATACACCTGGTCGGCAGGGGCTGTGTGTGCCTTGTCAAGGGCCTGGCGGGCGCACAACAGGATCCAGCTTGTCCACAGAGGGTGGGCTGACGTGTACGCCTGATACCGCATTGTTCGTGTGCCCGGCTGCTGTGCACACACGTGTTCACATCCCCCCCGACAGGTGGCCTTTAACATTGCCCAGGGAAGCGTTAATGTGCAGTTCCGGACCCCTCCCGACACAGCGTGTTTCAACTTTGCATGTGCGCATCTACCCGTCACACCCACCCACCTGAGCGAAGCGTCACTCCCGCTTCACACGACACATGTGTGTCTTCCACAGTTGTGCTACTCATTTGCGTTGACATCCAATGACAGTGGACTACATAGTCATGTCACGACTGCCGTGTACATCACACACTCTCATCATCTCCCATTCGTACTTGTGAAAGGAATCAGCAGAGACAGTTTCTTTCTTCAAACCATGTATTGTGACTTATGTCCTCTGTGATGCAGTATAGTGGACACTACTGGCAGCGGAATGCATGTGGAGGATATACTGAGCATGATTACACATAGCTAAGGGTGTAGGGGTACATGTGATTAGCTGTTGCATGTGGGATGTGGGCTTCAGAGTTACATCTGCTTGGCCGTTGCTGTGCTAATGTTCATTTGCAAATAGCTGCGGTGCTGCGGACTTTGACACAGACGGTATACATTTAGCCTACCAGACCGCTTGGCATCATGGGCACAGTCCATCTCAGTTCCATGTGACAGGTGTGCTGCTGTTGTTACTCATGCACGCGTGCGTGTGAGTTGACATCAGGGCATGGGCTTACGTGCATGCAACGGCGTCCCACTTGTTGTTGCCATATGGTGGCTACTGGACATGTCACAGTCACTGGGGTCGTGTTGTTGTTGTATGCACTTGTCGTCCATGCAAAGGTCCTGTTACGGGATTTCCGGGGAGGGGGAGAAGGGGTGCAGCTCTCACATACTCCAGCCGGGCGATTCCTGTCCACTGTGCGGTGCATATGTCCATGGGCGCAGGATCCATGTCATGGCATAGTTGTACGTGCAGTTCTGTCCATGTGGGTGCGATACACATATCCCATGCCACTGCCTCCCCCGATACATGCAGAGTTCCTGGATGTGATGGGGAACAGTGTGCATGTCCCGGACACATCCGATGTCATGGCAGTGTCGTTGATGGTGTGGTATCAGTTGCAGGTCGTTTGGTATGGCTGTTGTAGTGGTTACTGGCCAGTCCGTGCGGAAGCTAAGCATGGGTACAGTGTCGGACATCATGGCTCACTTGGGGGATTGCGTCGGGGTCCTACGAATTGACAGGTTGACAGGTATGCGATGGCTTCCTGCAGGGCTTCCATTTCATTGGTGGTATACATGTTTGCCAGCCAATGTAGCGGATGGTGGCTGTCACGGTGTTGTTCGTAAGTTGTCCCTTGTAGGAGCATGATGGGGCATGCTGGGTGACATTCGATGTAGCTGTGATCCATGATCCGTCGTGTGGAGGCACAGTGGTCCCATTGCAGTGTGGGTCCGATTATCGCCACATACGTCATGCCCCCATAGGCTGAACAGACCCTGTTGTGTGCGTCCAGAGGGTGGAATAGTGGTAGCAGGTCCGCCCTTGGACATGCCGGGTTGGAGAGGCACAACTCCACAGGATGGTGGAAGGGACACCTCCGACAGTAGAAGATGGGTATGACGCAGCTGTACAATGCGATGCGGTAAGTCAGTCGGTAACTTACGTTCAGCAGGGATAGGGGTTCGCATCCCAACATCTGTATCAGGTTGTGTTTGTACAGCTTGACCTGTCTGGCGTAGTTGGGTAGGTGTGTTGTAGGTGCCATTTTGCTGCGGGGCGATGTGGTGGCGTGCTCCGGCTGTGTGTGCAGTCTGCAGTGTGCAAGCTCCGAGGTTGCTGTGAGGTCTGTGATGGTCGTAGGGGGCAGGACTTGTGTTCTGTTAGCTTGTGCGGAGGACACGGGCCCTCATCCCACGTGCTTCTCTGAATGTTCAAGGTCAGTGGTGTGTGACTCCTTCCAGATAACTTGCATGGGAACGGCATGGGGGAGTTTTATAATTCTTTCTTCCCCGTTCGGTATGTTCTTAGGTGATATGCACTATCTGCCCTGTGGTCGGTTTCCTCTGCATGCCTGTGTTGGTCTTTTTTTGGGACAATGGCTGTATTCTCCGGCTTGTTTAGTCGGGTTGTGGTTTCGGAGTTGGAATGGAAGGTCATTCAGTGCTGTCTGCTCTCCCGTGTGTGGGCGGCAGGCTGTGTTTCCGCTATGCGTTGGGCCTTGTTTGTGGGTGTCATTCTTGGGTCCACCTGTTGTCGGTCCCCGGGCTCTTTGGTGTTCCGTTTTGTATGTCTGGTTCATGGGTGCAGGGTGGTATGGGTGTTTCTGTGTGGTACTGGCGTACCTCTTCCCGACGGGGCCCATGTTCTGCTGGGTGGTGTTGCCGCCGCTGTGTGCTTCGCCATGTTTGTCACACAGGGGTGTGTCCTGATGTTGCGTGACTTCACTGACATGTGGGCGTCGGTTGTGTGACGTTGGGTGTTGTCCGTGAATTGGGCGTTGGGGACATGACTGTGGCAGGCCTGTCACGTGTCATGTGCGTTCTGGGTGTGGCTGGTGTGTGTGGTGCTTGGTTGTGTCCCTGTGTTGTTTGTGTGCGACGCATACATGGCGTTATGGTTGGGCGCTGAGTTGTGCGCATGTGTGGCTGCGTCATCGCCGCTGTGCTGCGGTGCCGTGACGGGGTCGTTGGTTCCTGGTCCCAGGTGGTGTGCCCATGATAGTTGCGAGATGTTGCAATTTGCCCTGTGTTACATTTGTGGGTGCAGTGGTGGATGTGTCTTGTCCACGCAGGGGTGTTGGGGGGTGCCATGTCCTCCTTTTCCGCACTTGCACTGTGTGCGCTGTTTGCGTGCCCTTGTTGTGTGTGTGCCTACCTGCGTCTCCGCGGTACGTTGCCTCCTTGGTGGTGCATCAGGTATAGCATGGGGAGGGCCTGCAGTGCTGGATTCATGCTCGGGGGGTCGCCTCTTGGGTGTCTGTGCTCGGCGTTCGGGTTTCCGCCTCACTTTCACGTGCGGTGTCTCTTAGCCGTGGGAGCTGTTTGTTTGCGGCATCGTAATTTGTACGCCGGGCGGTACGTGATTTCGTCTGGCGGTGTGTCTCCATTGGGCTGCGCCACTACGTGAGCGGGCTCACTTTGATGGCGGACGGCGTCGCTGGCTTGCCGGCGGTGTTTGGCTGCCTTTTCACATCGTAATTTGGCGGGCGTGTGGGCTGCGGCATGCGGGCGGTAACTGGTGGTTTTTGCATCCGCCAGCACGGCGGTGGTGCTTCCGCCCGCCATCCTAATGGGCCCCTATGTGTTTACAGTGTAAATGTTTAATCAATTAATATTTATCTTTTTTTGAATATTAATAATTAATAAATTTGGAGAAGTTAAAAAATGTAGTATTATAATTGAAAATTCTTTAATATTTCATTTGTTAAGAATTAAAAAATGTAAATTAAAAATGAAGTGAAAATGTTTGTAATGTTCAATGAAAAATATATATATTTTTTTAAATTACAATTTACAAATGAAATATTTATATTTAGGTATTTAATGTAGATATTATATTATTTATATGTGAAATTAAAAATTTAGTAAAATATATAAATGTTTAAAAATTACATAACAAAATAATATTTTACATTTATACTATATAACAAATATAACAGTTATTCAATTATATAGTGTAGTAATTTGTTATAGGTGTTGTGAAATATTTGTCATTTTATGTATAGTGTAGTTAGTCATATTATATTAATTTTAATATGAAAACAAACATATATATGTAATAGGTCTGGCAACTAATTTTAATTTACAGTAATTTCCGTGGGTATAGGTAATTAATTAATTTTAGTGTCCAGCACCTACCTGTAATTAATAATAAAGGGAATGGGAATAGTAAATTAATTAAGTTTAGTGTCCAGCACCTACCCCTAATTAATACTAACTGGAGTGGGAATCGTAAATTAAATAATTTTAGTGTCCAGCACTTACCCTGAATTAATATTAACTGGAGTTGGAATATTAAATTAATTAAGTTTAGTGTCCAGCATCTACCCCTAAGAAATATTAACTGGAGTGGGAATAGTAAATTAAATAATTTTAGTGTCCAGCACTTACCCTGAATTAATACTAAATGGAGTGGGAATAGTAAATTAATTAAGTTTAGTGTCCAGCACCTACCCCTAATTAATATTAACTGGAGTTGGAATAATAAATTAATTAAGTTTAGCGTCCACCACCTACCCCTAATTAATAGTAGCTGGAGTGGGAATAGTAAATTATTTAAGTTTAATGTCCAGCACCTACCCCTAATTAATACTAACTGAAGTGGGAATAGTAAATTATTTAGGTTTAGTGTCCAGCACCTACCCCTAATTAATACTAACTGGAGTGGGAATGGTAAATTACTTAAGTTTAGTGTCCAGCACCTTCCCATAATTAATACTAACTGGAGTGGGAATAGTAAATTAAATAGTTTTAATGTCCAGCACTTACTCTGAATTAATAGTAACTGGAGTGGGAATAGTAAATTATTTAAGTCTAGTGTCCAGCACCTACCCCTAATTAATAGTAACTGGAGAGGGAATAGTAAATTAATTAAGTTTAGTGTCCAGCACCTACCCCTAATTAATACTAACTGGAGTGGGAATCGTAAATTAAATAATTTTAGTGTCCAGCACTTACCCTGAATTAATATTAACTGGAGTTGGAATATTAAATTAATTAAGTTTAGTGTCCAGCATCTACCCCTAAGAAATATTAGCTGGAGTGGGAATAGTAAATTAAATAATTTTAGTGTCCAGCACTTACCCTGAATTAATACTAACTTGAGTGGGAACAGTAAATTAATTAAGTTTAGTGTCCAGCACCTACCCCTAATTAATATTAACTGGAGTTGGAATAGTAAATTAATTAAGTTTAGTGTCCACCACCTACCCCTAATAAATACTAACTGGAGTGGGAATAGTAAATTATTTAAGTTTAGTGTCCAGCACCTACCCCTAATTAATACTAACTGGAGTGGGAATAGTAAATTATTTAAGTTTAGTGTCCAGCACCTACTCCTAATTAATACTAACTGGAGTGGGAATAGTAAATTACTTAAGTTTAGTGTCCAGCACCTACCTGTAATTAATACTAACTGGAGTGGGAATAGTAAATTAAATAATTTTAGTGTCCAGCACTTACTCTGAAATTAATACTAACTGGAGTGGGAATAGTAAATTAAATAATGTTAGTGTCCAGCACTTACTCTGAATTAATATTTACTGGAGTGGGAATAGTAAATTATTTAAGTTTAGTGTCCAGCACCTACCCCTAATTAATACTAACTGGAGTGGGAATAGTAAATTAAATAATTTTAGTGTCCAGCACTTACCCTGAATTAATATTAACTGGAGTTGGAATATTAAATTAATTAAGTTTAGTGTCCAGCATCTACCCCTAAGAAATATTAACTGGAGTGGGAATAGTAAATTAAATAATTTTAGTGTCCAGCACTTACCCTGAATTAATACTAACTGGGGTGGGAATAGTAAATTATTTAAGTTTAGTGTCCAGCACCTACCCCTAATTAATATTAACTGGAGTTGGAATAGTAAATTAATTAAATTTAGTGTCCAGCACCTACCCTGCATTAATACTAACTGGAGTGGGAATAGTAAATTAATTAAGTTTAGTTCCAGCACCTACCCTGAATTAATACTAACTGGAGTGGGAATAGTAAATTGATTAAGTTTAGTGTCCAGCACCTACCCCTAATAAATACTAATTGAAGTGGGAATAGTAAATTAATTAAATTTAGTGCCCAGCACCTACCCCTAATTAATACTAACTGGAGTTGGAATAGTAAATTAATTAGGTATAGTGTCCAGCACCTACCCTGAATTAATACTAACTGGAGTGGGAATAGTAAATTAATTAAGATTACTGTCCAGAACCTATCCTGTATTTATGGTAACTGAAGTGGGAATAATAATTTAGCTAAATGTGTTTTAATATGTAATTAAAAAAAATATTATAGTTTAAAGTAGTGTAATATTATTTTTATAAGACAGTTGTGCATGTAAAAAATTAACATTGTATATATACTTAATGAAAAGATAATATTTTACACAGTATATTTACTAAAATACAATTAATATGTAACATTAAATGTAACATTAATAAAATGGTAGACAATAAATTAGACATTTTAATTTTTTATTGATGTTTATTTATTGTAAAATATTTTGAAATGAATAAGAAATATATTTTTTATTAACAATATGTAAGATAAACAAATACATAGAGATAGGAAATCATATTTATTTTACAAAAATAACATAGGGCATCATTACGATGGCGGGCGGACAAAGTCCGCCCGCCACCGTACCGGTAAATGGGACCGACCGCCAGAGGTGCGGCGGTCCCGCTGGGCCCCTTAGGATGCGACTGCCACCCTGGCGGCCGCATTCTGCATATTCAACATTGCGGCGGGCGGTGCTGTAAGCAGCACCCGCCACAAAGTTGAAAATGCATGGTGTGCATTGGCATGCACAACTTGACAGGCACCGCGCGGTGCCTGCCACCTTGTCCATGCCAGTGTAGGGGGGTACCATGGGTACCCCCCAAGTGCAGCCCCCATCCCCCCACCCCCCCCGGGGGCCCGCAACGGGCCCCCAAAGTGAACTCCGCATGCCTTTCCATGGCGGAGTCTCCGCCATGGAAAGGCATTGAAAATGCCACATGCTAATATGGATGGCGGTGCCTGCAAGGCACCACCACCACAATATGGGCCTTTTCCGCCCGGTAGGCAATGGGGACGATTGCCTACCAGCGGAAAAGCGGCAGACGGTCTATCCGTCCGCCGCGGTACCCCCCGCCATGCTAATGTGGCAGGGGGGTAAAAGGCCGTCCAGCAGGGTGTTTTGGCGATCCGCCCGCCATGCTAATAGGCCCCATAGTTTGTACATATGTAAATTTTTACATGTAATAATTACTGAAAAAACATTTTATATCATTTGTACTTTTTATTTAAACAGTTGTGTAAACATTGTAATATCAGATAATGTAGTTTCACATTTTTTAATATACATTTGAAAAATAATATAATTATTTATAAAGTTGTTAATTTTAGTTTGGTATTGTTAACATTTTTTAATATATTACATATATTCGTAACATTTTACAAATATAACAGTTTTAACAATTTTATAATATAATTTTTATATATACATTTAGTTACATTTTTTAAAGAAATAATAATACTTTTTAATTAATAATATTAATATATGAAATATTAATATTAATTATTACATTGTTTAATTTGTATACATTTGTTTTATAAAGTATACAGTTTTTAATATAAAAAAATTAACAATTTTTAAATACATGTATGTCACATTTAAATATATAGAATTATAATATTAAATATTATTTGTTTAATAATATTTATTATTATAATTTTACAATACCAAAAAATTAATAATACATTTAAAGAAATAATATAATAATTGTAGTATTTTAATTAAACATGTAAATAATTTTGATATAATGCTATAACCTTTTTTTAAATAAATTGCATTTATTTTCTCTGTTTAAAGCTGCCATATTTGTTTTGGGCCTTGTATTTTGTAACCGGTCGCAGTTGTTTTGGGTTATTTCGAAGGGGAGAAGGTCGCGGTCAGGAGCTGCTTCGCGTTGAGGAAGGTAAGATTAATGTTATTTATTTAAACTATATTTTTAATTACATTTGAAGGTAGTTAGGTTGTAGTTAGTGTGTCTAGAGTTAGGTTTGTGGAGTTTTGCCGTTTTTTATGTGTACGTTAGGTTTTGACGATTTATGTATCGTTAGGTTTTGAGGCCTAGTTTAGAAATGTTAAAGTATGGTACAATATGTGTTATTATCGTGTGTGTAATGTTTGTAATATTGTTATATGGTGAAATATGTGTATATTTGTGTGGGTGGGAATGTTTGTGTTTTTTTACAGGTTTTGTTCCACAAAAGTTGCTGTTACCGGAAGATTGCGTTTTTTAAATTAAGGAAGTGTACATTAGTTTTAGTAACTAATGGTTATTTTACACTTTCTTAATTTTTTCGGGTTTTCATGGAGCGTTTCTTTTTTTAAAACAGTTTTTCGGGTTTTTTATGGTTGACGGATTGTGGATTTATGGACCCAGGATTACTTTTTGAAAGAGCTGTATTTTTATATTTTTTTTTGGGAAACTTTTTATTCTATTTGGATTATGATCTACCTGGATTGTTTTGCAAGATGTGGAATTTTCTGTCTACAGCTACGGAAATGGTAAGTTATTTAAATTATTTAATGTGGGAGGGAAATGCAATGAAATTTACTATTGTTTATTTTTTCAAATATCTAATTAATGTGTGTATATATATTTTTATTTATTAATAAAAATATATTAGACAAATTAAATAGTATTATGAAAAAATAAAATTATTTAGTATGCATTTTGATATTTGAAACAGAAATGTATTATATATTTTACACTGTTTTGACAGTTTAGAGTAGGCTTTTTGCAATTATTGCTAAGTATTCTAGGCCTCTTGTTGTAGGGTATAGTCTGACTTGTTGTTGTAGGTATTCAAACATTTATTTAGTTTGTTTGGATAGTTAGGCCTAATTTGTATCACAGATTGCTCTACTCTTAGCTGTTGGTAGCTCTGTTCTTTTTGTAGGGAGAGTAGGAGTTTGTGTAGAGTAGGTGTACCTCGTCCTGTTGATGCTTGGAAGGCATTATGCCAACCTTCAACAGCATTGTTTGTTTTTGCCTCTTGGTTTAGTGTGCCATGGTAGACATTCCACCATGGTATTTGGTATTTTGGTTGTCTTCTATGTCCTGATCTATGGAGTCTTCCCACCCAGGTATCTTCAAAATAGTCTAGGAGGGGACTTAATTTTTGTTTGTGTTGCTGGTAATAAGGACTTTCTATTAAAAGGTTGTAATGTTCGGCCACGTCAGTAACTGGGACGTAGGCCAGTGCAATAAGCTTTTTTATTTGGTATGCGAATGAACTGTTTGTCGCATATTCAACACTTAGGGGGTCATTACGATGTCGTAACGTTCGCCACCGCCAAGCCGGCGGTGGCGACCGTTACGCTATTGTAACGAGTAATACCCCCGCCATATTATGATGGCAGGGGGTATCGCGGCGGACGCAAAGTGCGTCTGCCGCCGGTCGGCAATCGTTTTGATTGCCGGCCGGGCAGACTTGGCCCCTAATATGGTGGCGGTGCCTAGCAGGCACCGCCATCCATATTAGTATGCGTGCGGTTAAAGGCCTTTCCATGGCGGCGATGCTGGCGGGGAATTGCTTTGGGGGCCCATTGCAGGCCCCCGGGGGGGTGGGGGTTGCACTTGGGGGTACCTCCATTTCCATGCACAAGGTGGCAGGCACCGCGCGGTGCCTGCCAAGTTGTGCATGGAAATGCACAACATGTCAATTTGACATTGCGGCGGGTGCTGCTGTAAGCAGCATCCGCTGCAATGTTAAACTGCGGAATGCGACCACCAGCGGTGGCGGTCGCATCCTAATCAGGTGGTGCGGGACCGCCGCATGGCAGGCGGCCGGTCCCGTTACCACTGGGATGGCGGGCGGACTAAAGTCCGCCCGCCATCCTAATGACCCCCTTAGTGTTGATTTCTGTAGGTGCCTCCATAGACACTGATTGAAATGATAGTAACATCCCTGAATTGATGTGTGTGGGTAGCATTTTAGAATTGCACTTATCATGGCTTGCTCAAAATCTATAATTATTTTCTGTGGAAAATAATTATTTGTTTCTTGTTTAATTTTAGTTAGTACTTCCATATATGTGGAGTTTTGTTTATTGGGTAGCAAGGCGTAGATAAAGGGGATGTTGGTATTCTGGTATAGGGCATGGACAGTGTATAGTTGATAGAATGGCTTGGGACAGATTTTAAAAGTCCCGTCCATCATCCATGTTTCTGATTGTTGAAGCTTTATTAAATTGTTTGCAGTAGCAAACATTATTATTCTTTTGTCTTTGGATTTGTTGTCATAGAGAACAAAGGGTTCTTCATTATGAGTTATAGATAGTTCTGGGGGAATTACCACCTCTTCAAATGTTTTTGGAGTAGGTGTGGTAGTTGTTGTGGCTTTTTTTGTGCGAGCTATAGTTCTTTTTAATGATGAAATAGAGGGCATTTGCCCAGTAGCATGTTTGGGTATTTTAGGCAGCATTTCTTTAACCCCTTCGGTGCGCGGCCGATTTTCGCCCTGTGCGGGGCGTTTCATTGAGTGGGCGGGTTCATGACGAGCTCAGCTCGTCATGCGCACACGAGCACCGCGCAGCATGACGAGCTGAGCTCGTCATGAGCATAGAAGGGGTTAAGTATTTGACTGGTAGGTTTTTGTGAGCTAGTGCTAGCTTCTCAAATGTCATCAAGGGCATTTCTAACATCTATTTCAGTAATATTTGGAGGGTGGTTATGCTCCCTTGTATACAAAACAGTTGTTTCTCTAGTTGTTGCTCGACCATAACACTTATTTGAATAGTACTTGCTGCATTTCCAATTGACTTTTAGTCCACTTTGCTTTTCCTGGGTATAGACATACCCCATGTAACAAAGCAAAAATTTTCCTTTTTAGGATGTTATAAATTGGGCGCCTTCTGTCATTGTGATGTGTTAAGTTCTACAACAAATGTATATGAAAATTATTACAATGAATTTTATACATGTTTATTTCTTAATATACATTGTTATTATTATACTTACAATGTTGGTTTTCAGCTGCTTTTAAATGGAGATGTTCTTTCTTTCTTTGTTGAATCCTGTTAAGTTGTTTATTTTTCTGTTGGAAGAGTAAAACACATTTTTACTTATTTTGTTACATTTGTTCATGGGCTGGGGAGGGTGTTTGGGATGGAGTTGGTGTTTGGTTGGGCGTTTTACATGGTTTTTAAAAGGCATTTTGCAAAATACTTACATTATTTGTTAGATGGTTTTAGGAGCTGGTCTGTACTTTTCTTGATGCTTTAAGAAAAATCTGTAGAGGAGATAAAAATTAGAAAAAGATATATATTAATTATTTGAGTAAGAGAAATAGTTTTTTTTCAAGATTAGCATTATTGTTATTTTATAGATGGTAATTTACTTACTTTTTGAAGGATGCAATAGCTTTTTCTTTTATGAAGTCCTTGCTTCTGGTAGAAATCCGGCAGAGTTTCGGCTTCCTTATTGTTTTTGGTTTAAGGTGTAAAATAAGACTTAGGGGGTCATTACAATAGCGGGCGGATCGCCACCGCCTGTATGGCGGTGGCGATCCGCCCGCCATTTTCCACCGCCCGCCTACCATTTACCCCCGCCAAATCACGATGGCGGTGGGGATGCCGGCGTTCCGCCGGTCGCACAGGCGACCGGGCGGAAAAGGGCGCAAATATGGTGGCAGTGTCTACAAGACACCGCCATCCATATTATGATGTGCGGCGGTGCAGGGCTTTCCATGGCGGAGACTCCGCCATGGAAAACCAGGCGGATTCCAGTTTAGGGGCCCGTTGCGGGCCCCCAAGAGTTGGGGTGTACATGGGGGTACCTATGGTACCCCCCCTGCATTTGCATGCACAAGGTGGCAGGCACCGCGCGGTGCCTGTCACGTTGTGCATGCATATGCGCAATATGCCTTTTTTACATTGCGGTGGGTGCTGCTGAAAGCACCCGCCCGCCGCAATGTAAGAAATACGGGATGCGCCCGCCAGTGTGGCGGGCGCATCCTAATTCGAATCGCAGGACCGCCGCACATGTGGCGGGCGGTCCCTTTCTCCGTTGCGATGGCGGGCGGACTTTGTCCGCCCGCCATCCTAATGGACCCCTAAGTTTTCCTTTCTTATATAGTGTTTATTTAATTGTTTGCTTAACCTCATTAGTTTATTTTAACATTGTGTATTTTTATTGGTTGATCTTTATTGTTTTAATTGTTTTGGTAGTTGTTTTTAAATTAAACGCTAATTAAGAGTCAGTTACTGTTTTTTTTTCTTTTCACATGTTGAATTATTTAAATGTGTATTATATTATATGTGATGTTAAATAAACTTTATAGTTAATGTAAATATAAAAATTAAATGGTTATTAAGAGTGTATTTATTATTTAATGTTTTAAGATATGTTTTACTGTGTTCTAAAAATATGTTTATGGTTTTATTTTATATGCAATGTATGTTTATTTATTTTACTATTTTTATGGTGTTTCATTTTGTGTGTTTTATCTATTTTTTAATTGTCGATATTTTTACAAAAACAATAATAATGCTGTCTATATTATTGTGTTCGATATTTTGGACATGTATATTTTTAAAGGATGTTCGATATTTTAAATAACGATATTTATGTGTTTGATATTACTGTGATCGATAATATTGTTTTACGATATTTTGGGTTCGATATTAGTGTATTTTTTTAATTAAGTATAGGGTATCGATATTAGTGTCGTTGATATTTTTGTGTCGATAAAAATGTAGGTCGATATTATGTCTGTCGAGGTTATGTCAGTGATTCATATCCTCTGCAACATGGCATCAAGGAATGAGTGGAAAAAGCGCGATAGGGCACTTTGGGAAGCACCTCCAGCTGCAGCTATTACTCCCTGGAAGCTACCTGACTCTAGGAGGTGCAGTGAACATAGGACCTGCACACGAGTGGGGATCGCATGTGTCCTGCGAGTCTGACGCTGCAGTTGGGGATCTAATTCAGTTATGAGATCATAGATCATGTCTGCATTCAACCTATATTTGTCATATATCTCTTCCTCTGTCTGCCCCAACAATGTAACGTGCACTCTGAAAATGCGCTCCTGTATCCTCCTTCTTCTCTGTGCTGCTGCTCGTAGCCTCATCCTCCTCGCCATGACGTAGAGCGCTGCCATTGTGAAACATTCTGAGGCCTTCTGGGCCTGCTTGAATAGTTCGACAATGGTTACCACCTGATTTGAGGCTTTTGAAATGGTTACCACCTGATTTCATTTGGTGCTAATTTGCAAATACAATTTGCGATTCCCAGCTGATTCGCTATTTGCGAATTTTTCATGCATAGGTTTGCGATTACCAATTAGCGATTTGCTTATACGGAATCGCTATTTGGGAATCGGTAAATAGGTAATCGCTATTTTTTGCGACTATAAGGTTGATTCTGTGCATCGATGCACATACAGAGCCTCTTACACCCCACACTAGCTGGCTTCTTCTCCTAGTAGTACAGATATGCACCTCCTTGATAGCTGCTTCTCTTACCTCTACACGGCCTCTGGTCTTCCTTCCAACCCTCTCTACCCTTACAGTTTCCCCACGTTATGTGTTGATTTTTAACACTGTTTGATTCTATTAGCAGATTACTGTGATATGGCGGAGTGAAGCCATAAGAAGCGTACTTACCTGCCTGATATACACTGTATGGCTGGAATTATAATATACAATTACGGGACAGTATTGCATTGTAAATGGTGGGGGGTGGTAATATTCCTAGACGGGACTTGCCATTTATTCTTCATTGATTGCTTTAGTTCACTGTTGTGGCCTTCTTTGGATCAATTGCTTTGTAACCTGGACTTGCTGTTTCCTTATTGGCTCTATATGGCACCATATATGACGGCATAATATTTCTGTATTCATGTACAAAATGACAAAACCTTTAATAAACAGATCAAACAAAAAATGAAAAAAAAATAAAATAAAAAAAAATAAGGGGGATTCTGTGAATTTTAATGATGCATTGCTTAAGGCTATTTTGCGATCGCAAACGGGCGAATTTCGCGATTCGCACTGTTTGCGATCGCAAAATAGCTTGATGCATGTGGCCCTTTGATATTGTTCTTCTTGTTGTTTCAGACCTCTGCTGTGAGTGAGCCTCATGAACTGAGTATCAATCACTATAAGCTACTGATAAAAAGGTCCCGAGTGATAACAATCAGCGTCTGACTTTTAAACTAAGGCCCCCGCTGTGCAGGTAGGTAAGAGGCTCCCTGCTGGTTACACATGACCACGTGCACACATGTTCACAGGCTGAATGAGACAGACTAGTGTCTAGCTTAGCCCGGTATCTGTGCCCTGGTAGTCTGTTACAGATCAGTCCTTGAATAAATTCCTTGTGGTCTATGCAGGCATTCTAATTTAATGTGACACCAAAATCTAAACATCCCATCTATTTTTGTCTGGAATATGAGTTTGTAGAGCTTTACTGTATGGACTGGCTCGACATAAAGAGATGATAATAGCCACTTTCCCTATTTTTTAAAAAGTCTCAAAGACAAAGCTATAATTAATTTCGCCATATCTGTGCTCCTTCACATACTTTGGGCCCTATTTACAAGAAACTAACGCAGCGCGGTGCTGCAAGTCATTTTGCTGCGCTGCGCTGTGCTGCGTTAGTTTCGAAGCACAGGGATGCGACATGTTTACAACAATATGTCACATCTCTGTGCTTTTCCCTGCACTAGCACACAAACTGCTGCCATGTGCAGGCCCAGGCACCCGTGCACCATGGTGCACGAATGACTGCGTCATGGGGAGATTGCTTTTGTCCAGGAAGGGGAACCTTCCTGCACAAAAACAATAAATTGAGGTGATTTCCTCTTCCAATGCGTGCTGTAGAATGCAGCACGCTTTGAAAGAGGAAAAAAACGAGGAGAAATGAAAACATTTCTCCTCGTTGCACCTCGCTACGTCACCCCTGGGGTGGTGTAGCATTCTGACGCATTTCCAGGTTTACAATTGCTCATAAATCTGGAAATGCATCAGTGGACATGGGTGTTGGGTGGGAACACCCACCGCAACACCCATGTCATGCCCTTAACACCCAGTGTTGCGTGAAAAGGGGTGATATCTACAAGCACAAGTAAAGCCACGCAGGGGGGCTTTACGTGTGCTTGTAAATATCACGCAGCAGGTTGCGCTGTCGGTGAATCACGCAACGTGGCGCACTGGCGGCGCAAGGGACTTGTAAAGAAGCCCCTTAGTTTTTTGCTAAATTTCTTTGAGGGAGCATTTAATGAGATTTGACTTTTGAACTACACTGATGGGCCAAGTTATGTACACCTCTGGTCAACTGGTAGAGCAAAGTCTCTCCCAGGATATAGGCATATTTGACTGGGATTAACCTTGTCCTGGCAGAGGAAAAGAGTGGAAGTGAAAACTGCTTAGGCTGATTAACTTATCGTTGCCTGGGCATGCCCTTCTCACTGGGACACAGGAGAGTAAGCAGTCTTCTAGTACCAATCACATCAGCGGATCCTTTTGAAGTGTGGAGTAAAGTAACCTGTTTTGCAGTGGTAGCTAAGGGTGGAGTTAAAGCCTAGGAGAGAACTATTGCAAACCAAAAACTTGATTTTGCCACCGTGCAAAATCCCAAGATGTTGGGCAGGCTGGTGGACAAGCCTGTGGGCTCCTCTGAGAAGATGTTGGACAAGGGTAGAGGAGTGATATGCAATATTTGGATTGTGTAGACAGCCACCTTTGAAAACGCTCTACCTCCACTTTTAAACTCCTCTACTGCACCAAGCAGTTTCTGATATAACTCACAGGGAGGCCACTGCCCCAGGGGACCAGCCACAGCCCACACACTGTCACGCCTGAAAGAAAATACCCTTGGGTCTACCACTGCCTGAGGGCAAATCAGCCATCAAAAGTGCAGAGTGTTCCCAACCACCTCTGTTACCCATGCCCGAAGGAAGCAGGGCTGAGCTGGAGGGGAGGCCGGAGACAAAACAAGCCGGAAGAGTGGAACTGTCAGCCCTTCCTGCCCACATGTCATTATTGTGCCCATGGGTAGGAGAAAAGAAGAAACTGGCTCTCCTGCAGGGAGAGGTGTGCCAGGCAGGCAGAGAGACAGCTGAGCCACACAGGCTAGAGCACCACACGACTCACTGCCCAGTGCGCGTGGGTGTCTCATGGGACAGGGACACTCGCCTGTGGAAAAGGAAAAAGAGAAAAATGGGCTGACAGGGTCTTTGTTAAAAAAAAAAAGCGAAATGAAATGGGAAATGTTTTGCAGCCCACAGCTGCTTCAAAAGAATTGACTGATGGCATAGAAGGATCCCAGAAGCCTCTGTAGAGCTGATCTAAATGTGCATATTGGTTGTGGCAGCGCGCCAAGAGAGTCTGCTGTATATGGGGGCTGTCCAGAAGATCGGCAGACCCCCCTTTGAGCCTCTTTATATATTAAGAGGGTCACCCAGTGTCTTCCGGGTCCCAGGATGAGTGACACTAGCAGAGCTTACTGCTGTTTTCAAGCTCTCCTGGAGCTGAAACTTTCTTTCAGGGTCTACTGTATGCCCGGGACTTTGCTGATAGATCCTTCAGTTGCCTGGCAGCCTTGTTAATGGTAGAAGAAAAACTCTGAAACTGTAATGTTTGACTATTGAAAACGTTGTTGACTTGTGTCTTTACAGAGCATGATAGTGATCTCAATGAAAGATGATACCATTTTAGGTTTTCTTTGTTGAGTTGCATTCAGATGGAAAGGCTTGCTTTACATTTGGTTGCAATTCTGACAAAGCCAGTCGATTTATTCTTTACTAATGCACTCCTCATGTTGTGCTAGGCACACAGGGCAGTATATTGTTTTCCTTGGGGTTAGGGCTTGCTGGTGTGCCAATCATTGAGGTTCCCCCAGAGTAGGTGTCCAAGGGTACGTTTAGGGTGTTACAAGGCCTACATAACTTTTCTTTAGTGTGTGCTTCCTGTAAGTTGTGAGGCCCATTAGAGGGTTAGGTATTTCCGACTTCCATTTTGTAAATATTTAATATGTTATTGTTAGCTGCCTGTAATGTTTTTGTAGTTCTTTCATTGTTTTGGTACTGATTTTAAAGTGTTGTTTCTGGGTTGTTGATTTTGTAGGAGAGTAGGGTGAGAATATATTTTAATATATATTGAATTCTTAATACATTTTCTACAACATGTTAAATTTAGCTGGCTAATTAAATGATCAATTATGCAAATTATTTGTTACATTATTTCATAGTTTTCGAAAATTGCTATTTAACTATTTTTCAATTGCTTAATTAGATTATCAGTTATATAAATGATTTAATTGATACAATATTTAATTCTCTTGTAAAATATTTTATTTTATTTTAATGGGATAATTACACCATAAGTATTTGATTTCCTTTATTTCAATGTATTATATTTTTGTTTTGTTCATGATTTAATATTATTTTGTGATTTCTTTTGTTTGTTATAATTTATTACATTTCTTTAGAATAATTCCCTTTTTTTTCAGCAGCTTGCTTGGATTGTAGGGGAGTAGGGTGGGAAGTGTTTTTAAATGTATTTGTTTAAGTACATTTTAGGACTATTTAGTTGTTCATAAAAATTAGTCTATTTACATTTTTAATGATTTTTTTAAATAGTTTTATATATTTTTTGTGTTGTGATTTTTAGAAAATAATAATAATTATATATTTTGCCCATTACTTTTCCTACTGTTGCTTAGTTTAGAGTGGGAATTTTAAATCTGCCCCCTTCAACTTCAAAAGGCTTTCCCATATTGTTGCTTAGGTTGGAAAAGTAAATCTGGCCCCTCCGAAGTCCTACGGTTTTCCTACTGTTGCTTAGATTGTTATGTTAAAAGTACGTATTGAGCGCACGTACACCAAACGGTTTCATGGCGCTAAGAACAAGAAGGATGCTGCATTGACAAGACAATTGGCTTACTGATATGCCTGGGAAAACAGATGGGTCTTGAGCATTTTCCTGAACTGTGCATAAAGAGTTGCCGACCTCACTTCCACAGGAAGTGAATTCCAAAATTGCGGGGCCAAGACTGCAAATCTTAGCCCCCCGTGTTTTTTGCGTTTAAATGAGGGAGTGGTCAAAAGATTTAGATTAGAAGAACGCAGTTCCAGAGAAGAGATATAGCGCTGGATCCTTGAGGAAATGAAGGCTGGGCCATTCCCAGCTAAAGCTTTAAAGATGGTCCATCCCAGCTTAAAGGCACAGCGTTTAACCACCGGAAGCCAATGTAGACTCTTCATCAGAGGTTTAACATGATGTCGTCTAGGCTGGCGGGCGATTAACCTGGCCGCATGGTTTTGCACCAACTGCAAACGGTGTAATTGATATTCAGGAATGCCAACATATAATGAGTTGGCGTAATCAATACGCGAGATTACCAAGGCTAGGACGACCAAAGTCAAGGGCTCTGTGGTCAAGACTCTGCTGATCGTCCGGATTCTTTGCAGGTGGAAAAAGCAAGCGGAGACCACTGAGCCAATCTGGGCCTTCATGGATAGATCGTTACTAATCACAATCCCTAAGCTCTTAACAGAGCTTGCTGGAAGTGGGGGGCTACCCAGCATAGGAGGCCAAAAATTAGAGTTCCACGGATTTGCTAGTCCACCTGTAAGAATGAGCTCAGTTTTATCAGGGTTTAATTTCAGTTGGTTGTCATTCATCCAATCACTGATGAAGCTCAAGGTAGACTGGAAATTGAACACTGAGGAAGTGGAAGAATTGATGTCAAACACCAGCTGAAGGTCGTCGGCATAATTAAAGGTTTCGACCATTCTTTCACGCTGAGACCAGATCAAGGGTAATAGGTACAGGTTAAACAAGAGGGGCGAGAGGGAAGACCCCTGGGGTACCCCACATGTTAGTTTCATATTTTGGGAGGAGAAATTGGCAAGGCGAACTGCTTGGAATCGGTTGCTGAGAAAGGAGGAAATCCACTTCAACGCCAGACCCTGGATCCCGGCATTGCTGACACGGTCGATCAGGAGACCATGATCGACCGTGTCAAAAGCAGCTGACAAATCCAGGAGTACCAAGGCCTGGGTGAGGCCCTTATCAGCCCCCTTCTGAGCTCATCCATAACTGCAAGGATAACTGACTCGGTTGAGTGTGCAGGTCTAAATGCTGCCTGATGAGAGTCAAGTAAATGAGATTGTTCGATGAAGGAGCTAAGGCAGTTTGCCACATGAGCTTCTAGAATTTTCCCTAGGTAAGGCAACAGGGAGATGGGGCAATAATTGCTGAGAACCAGGGGATCAGAGTTGGGTTTCTTCAAAATCGGGATAATTTCAGCACTTTTGAAGGTTTTGGGGACAATACCAAGTTTAAGGGAATTATTAAGGAATGAGAGGGGAGGGTCCGGACAGGTAAGAAAAGCTTCACGTAAAATGTGAGGCAGGCAGCAATCGGTGGGGGAGCCAGAACTAACTTTTTAAAGTAAAACAAAGAAGTTTTCCTTTGAAATTGGGGGAATTTGATCAAGTACCAGTGAATTTTTACATAAGGCTGGGGAAGCCATAGTGGAGATAGGAGGAGGAATACTGGCCTTGATCGTAGCAATTTTCTCAATGAAATAGGAATTGAGAGAGTCGCATAAGGATTGTGAGGGAACAGGTTTCGCCATGACCCTATCTGGATTAGTGAGTTCATCAACTATGGTAAAGATATCCTTGGATTGGAGTAGTAATAGTAAATCTGACCCCTTCAAATCCATTACTTTCACCAGTGTTGCTTAGGTTGGAATTGGAATAGTAAATCAGACTACCCCAAAGTCCAATGCTTTCCCTACTGTTGTTTGTATTGGAGTGGAAAAAGTAAATTTTACTCATCCAAATTTCACCGCTTTACCTACTGCTGCTTTGATTGGAGCGCAAAAGTTAATCTGACTTCTCCAAAGTCCATCGCTTTCCCTATTGTTGCATAGTAGGAATAGTAAATCTCATCTGACCAACGTACGGTGCTTTTCCTACTGTTGCTTAGGGTCTTATTATGACCCGTGGGACCGCCATAGTCATGGTTGTGGTCCGACCACCGCCACAGTGCGAGACCGCCTGCTGTTTTACAAGTGTGGCGGTCGGACCACCACTGAATCGCTGCTACCGCTATGGATCAAGGATCCTGCGATGGTCTAGCAGCGGTTCGAGGCCGAAATATGCTGGCGGTGCCGCAGCGGCACCGCCAAGCATATTTTGAGTTACCTCACTTTCACCCTTTTCATGGCAGTCGCACCACCATGAAAAGGGTGGCGGTGAAGTAACAAACTCCTTGTGCCTCTGGGCATGTGGGTGCATACAGGGGGGCACATGTTGTGCCCCCCTGTGATTTTGCACCCCCAGTTCCTGCAGGGGAAGGAATGCTCACATGGTGCATTCCTTCCCAGGAACAGGCACTGGCGGTCCTGCGGCGGTGCTGTTTAAGGCTCACAATGAGCCTTTAAACAGCACCACTGTGGGACCGCCACGCCTCCCGCCAGACCACAAAATTACTTGTAATCTGGCGGGCAGGCGGTGATGAGTTTCGGAAGTCCCGGAGTGGTGGCGTGCTGCCTGCTCCAGGACTGCTGAAACTCATAATAAGGCGCTTAGTTTGGAGTAGGAATGATACATTTGAACCCTCCTCCTCCTCCAAAGTCCAATGCTGCCCCTACTGTTGCTTAGATTGGAGAGGGAATAGTAAATCTTACCCCTCAAAATCCAGCACTTTCCCTTCTGTTGCTTAGGCAGGCTTGGGAATACTAAATTTCATTCTTCCAAAGTGCAACACTTTCCCTACTATTGCTTAGGCTGAAGTGCAAATAGTAAATTCATTCCTCAAAATGTTGACATTTTTGTTAAATCTCGATTGTTAATTTTGTTTTTTAGCGTTAATTTCTATTGTAATGGAGTTTATATGTTTGATATTTATTTCTCATTTATAAAGTTTATTACTTTTGATGTTCAATTGAAATTATTTTTCCCTTTTTGTTAAAGATATATTTATTTTTATAATTTTTGGGAGATGTTTTCATTAGTATTTTGAATTTTGTTAAAATCTTTATGTTAAGTTTTTTTGTTATTTGTGTTGTTTTAGAATGTTATGGTGATTTTATTATTCAATATCTATTTGTATTATGTTTTTATTTGTATCTTATTTTGTAAGTTTTTATGAGCAATATGAATTTTACTGTGTTCTTAAATGCAAAGTTAATGTTTTGTGTAACTGTAATATTTATTTCATTTTTATTACATATGTATAATATATAGATGTAGTTTTTACACATTTAAGTTATAATTTAAAAAATAATTTCATTTGTTCACATTTTTATTATAATTTTAAACACTTTTGAAATATACATACTTACATATATAATCTTAATAATTAGGACCACATTATTTTGTAGACAGTGCTTTTGTAAGTGTGTTTACACTGTAAGTATGAAAACTCGATATTTGGCACCACAATATTTTTACTGCAATGTTTTTGTATTGCAATATCCTTTACATTGATGCTAAGGGGCCGATTTCGATGTCAGGTGGAATTGGTCCCGCATGACACCGTCTCGTAAACGGAACCGACTGACACCCGGTTGGCGGTGCCGCCCGCCTCATTAGGATGCGACCAAACGCTGTTCGTTCGCATTCCGACATTTCCCTATGGGAGCATGCGTTATGGCCATAAACGGGCTGTAGTACATGCTCCCATAGGGAAATAGGTGTTGTTCATCCCTGCACCCCGTGGCAGGCCCCTCAAGGTGCCTGCCATGGGCTGCAGGGATCAACAAGGGGGCACCATAGGTGCCCCTTTTACCCCCAACCGGAGAACGCGCACACAAGGGGGCCCCAATCACGCTATCTGACATGGTTTCCATGTCGGACAGGCCGGCATGGAAACCATTCTGGAAACCGTGCATTACAATCCCAAGGGCGGAAATGCCCGCCATTTGGGATTACAAATCGGTTCCGACTGGCTGACGGGCTCCTTGAGCTCGTCGGAAGCAAGCCGGAATGACCAGCTGGTTTTAATTCCGACCGGCTGAAACATAATCAGCCGGTCGGAATTGAAACCGACGATGGCGGTCGGAAAGCCTCCGACTGAAGGTCGGAGGCTTTCCGACCTCCATCGTAATAGGCCTCTATGTCATGGAAGCGAGGATGAGATTCCTTCACTATGGGTATTATCAACAATTGTATATCTGCAACGGAAAGAGATTTAACTCTGTGGTTTGTTATTCAAAGCTTCACTTATCATCAAATCCGGGGAAACTATTGCTTGTATCAGAAACTGCATATATTCACTGGATTCAGTTCACCTATATTTGAATTGCTGTGTAGTTTCCACGGTGTGCGCAACATCTTTACTGTGTAGTTCTAACCCATCCGGGAGAAGAACCATAAATTATTCACTCTATTGAAGGACCTACAGGCTATAGACACATCTGTGTTTTGTTGGACCCAGTGGGGATGTAGGGGTGCAACTGTGGAGTATTCATTCAATTGGCATACCAAACTTTACCTGGGTAGGAGCTTTTTATTATGCATTCAGTAGCCACCCCAGCTGTTTCATTGTATTCAGTCATGCCCCACTACTAGGATGTTTCGGTGTTTCATGCTCTATCTCACCCAGGGACACACTGTATTTCATGAGCGTCCACTTTCTGCATGCTCGCTAATGAAGTATCAATGTAAAGAAAAATGTGTGGTTTTTTGGATTTAATCAAGGAGTCAATACTATGGGGCATTAGAGTTGAACTAGTAAAGAGAATTACCAGGAAAGAGTGAGTGGTAATGCAAGCGGTTGCTTTTCAATTCCACACTTATCATCCTGAAAGTGAAACATGTGGACTTTGATGGTGGAACAGTTCTGACCTTTCCTCTGTGTGCCAGGATTTTTGCCTTGGGTACTGCAAGAACTTTCACAGCATGGTTTCCAGTTTGGCTGTGCTACTACAAACACATCAGTAATCATCCTGTGTGAAACTTAGGGCCTGATTACGAGTTTGGCGCTCCGTGAACCTCCACACCTGCAGTTCGACTGCTGTGAGCTCGGCGGTCGGACCGCCGTATTACGAGATGGGTGGATTGCTATTGGAAACACTGCGGCTGAACCGCCGACACCGCCAGCACACAGCAGACCGCTGAAGTCACGATAGGGGAAAAGGAGCTTCATAGGGCAGTTCAGAGGAGTTCCACTGCAGTCTGTATTATGAGTTGGCATTCCATCGAGCCGACCACGGCTCGTGGTGGTGCGGTAGTGGTGGATCGATCCACCACTACACCGGTGGTCTGACTGCCCGATTACGACTCGGGCAGTCGGACCGCAGGTTCCGCCAGGGAACCGCCGTTCCCTGGCATAGGAGCGAAAGTCAGAAGCTGCAATATGCTTGGCGGGACTGCCACGGTCCTGCCAAGCAAATTACGAGGTTCCTCTCAGCCAGACTTTTTATGGCGGTTTAAGAGCCATGAAAAGCCTGGCGGAGAGGAAACAAAATGGGCCCTACAAGGCCCCCCTGTGCCTCAGACATATGTGGATGCACACAGGCAGACATAACTTGTGCCCCCCTGTGTGCTTGCACATAGGTTCCTGCACAGAATGGACTTACGAGTCCATGCTGTGCAGGAACCTTGTGAGGTCTTCCAATTGCGGTGCCTTTTTAAAAGCCACACCGCCTTTTAAAGGGCACCACATGGGGAACCGCCACACTCCCTACCCGCCAGACCACTGAAAAGTAGTAATCTGGTGGGCGGGCGGCGGCGACCTTCAGCAGAGTGGTGGCGCGGCGGTTTGCACAGCTGTGCCACCGCTCTGCTGTAAGGTCGTAATTAGGCCCTAATGGTGAATGCATGTCAGGTTGCTGTGAGAAAGCGGTGCAGTAAAATTTAAAAGAGTGTTTTATGGTTTGTCTTGGTGGTGCAAATCAATATGAGTTAGCAACATGAGGGAGAAGAAGTGAAAATAGTTAGTGTAAGGGTATAATGAATCTTACTTCCTGTTGGTTTGAAGGAGGGATTGGGTGTTGTTGCACATATAAATCAGCTCTATATTAGGTTTACATTGGCCATGTTTGCTTCTAAAGCTATGTTTAAGAAATATTGGAGAGGGCATTTTAAAACCATCAAACATCAGCTATGTGGCATTGGGCAAACCCAGTTTGATGCATAGGGATATTTTAAAGGTTGTTTAGAGTTTAGTAACAGGAGCACATTTACAAAAATACAAATGACAGAGGGTCTGAGGGACATAGTGGGCTGGACTGATTAAGGGAGAATAGGCATAGTTCTGAGACAATGTACGAACACTCCTCTGACGTTAGCTGAACAACTTGAATCAGTCCTCAGTAAAAATGTTCATACGTGCAGCAAGTTATTTGCAGTAAACAAATGAACGGTGTAAAGGGTGAGGATTCTGAATATTAACTCTAGAATAACGTTTTCAGATTATCAAAATCAAAATCTTGTGACTACAAAAATATTGAAAAAGGAAATATCGAGTGTATGTATATCTTCACTTTTACAAAATTATTGAATGTTAAAATATTAATTAGTAAAATATAATTGTACTTAATATCGTTTTTTGTATAATATTTAGTTTGTTTTTTATTAAAATTATATTGTTAATAGCAATATAAAATATATTATAAAAGTGATACTTTTTCATGTTGCTGTGCTTTCCCAAACTTATGGGTGTGATAGATAACGTTCAATACCTAATATATATACAATATTAGCACCCTTGGTTAAGATGCTGAACTTTTGGAGTGAGTGCATTACATAAAATATGCATGATATTTTGACACAATCCTTTCTTTCTGGTAATACACCTACCAGTGGATCTCTGACATAGTGGTGGTCCACTACAACCACTGTTTTTGTATACCAATTTTTTTTATGGTTGAGTATGTTTCTGGGATGAGTTATACGATACAAGCCCTTCTTACTAGTCCGCGGGTGTACACAATCGTTATGCTGGCTCCAGATTCCATTCTTGACCGTTTCTAATCAATAGGTGTTTGGTGTTGGCATAGATGGTTGTTGCCTTGCGGGATCTCACATTGATGAACCTCACTTGCATTTGTAACCCTGCTGTCATTGTGAGTTCATCAGTGGCCATTGCCCTTGGTCATAACAAGTATATGGTAAAACTGAAATCAGTTGTAGTATAAGGGTTGAGGATTAGGTACTGGTAAGGAAGTTGAGTGTTAAAAACAAGCGTTCCCCAGTTTAGACAGATCGATAGACGGTAATAAAGGTGGTATCATTCAGTGAAGTTGAGGGAGGATAGGGTATGCAATTTGTTACTGTAAGGATTCACTCATCATTACAGCAGATTTAGTTGCAATATCCAGAAAGCATGGAAAAGGAGTTACCAGCAAAGAGCATTAGGTGGAAAGTCAGAACAGCATCAGGTCTATGCAAGAGCTGGAGAAATGGATTCTGGAGCACAGATTGCAGGAAGGACTCATGAGACACATAGGTAAGGGGGGGAGGTAGGGTTGGAAAAGTTCTAGGGCTATATAGGCACAGTCAGCAATGAACACTTGCCTAGCAACTTTTGCATGTTGCAAGGTATCTGGTTGTTCATATCAGTTCACACTCTACTTTGCGGCCCTATATGTTTGTTTTGTCTTTCATTTGTTTAGTTTGTCTATACGTACCTTATTATCTATCATATCTTTTTTATAGTGCAGTGTTCCATCCTGCTCCATGTTTGAGCGTTGTATCCTAGATACACTTGAGCTCATCAGTGTCTTTACCTTTGAAGAAGCAAGATCTTATTCAACTGGTCGCATACACACTCATGTGGGGGGTGGGGGCAGTTCAGTTCAGAAGTAATCCTATGGCATAATATGTTGTGAAGTATACGCCTGCAGAAGTTACTTAATCCAGCCCTTTGACCCAATGCTCAGGCTTCAAACCATACAACAGTGAATTAAGATTCCGGTTCCAGTCAAGTTCAGTCCAGATCTTCAGTTTCCCACCTTACCTCCGCTCTTCCCCTTTGCGTATACACTTGGAAACGAGTTTTCACTTCCACTTCCAAAGAATATTAGAAATGAAGTGTAAGAATAGCATTGACGGCCCCAATCCTGACAGAGGTTTCAAGATGCATGGGCCTTGTATGGGAGTGTTTGATAAGGCAGAAGTGAGTGGATGCATTGATTGAGCTGAACTTGTGGAAGACAAGAGAAGCATGGGGTTGGATGGGAGTGAAGGTGATAGTTATGGTTCTGTCTTGGGTCATGTGGTGGGTGGTATTGAAACCAACATTGCTACTATGGGGACCAGAGGGTTTGCAAAAGCTGGTGTGACCCACCCAGTAAAGAGGTTACCCTTCAGTTTTGATGCCATTGCATTAGAGAGAGGAGAGGTGGGAGGGAGTGTTCATTTGCGTCTGCTCAGACATCTCGTCAATTATCGGTGGAACAAAAAAATATACGGATTTTCTCCCATTGCTGAGACTCAGATCCTCTGATTCTTGGCTCCCCGCCAAGTCCTCTGACCACTTTGCACAGGAGATACTGGGGCCACTTCCTGCTCCACAAGCCCATCAATTCTTGGGAATCTCCTACATGGGCTTTTATCTTCACCAGCCCTTGTGAGCTACGTGTCGGTTGGAGAGAGTGTATAGCCAAGGGACGAGGGATCATGATAAGGGAGCCCTGTAAGGCAAATCCTTGCATCAAACATTGGTGTGAGTTCTGATGGTTTGGTTTCAGGGACATGGTATCCCCGTTACTCCAGTGTGCTCTTCTGGTAATCCTTGTAAGCCACTCTGTTCTCCACATCAAGATATTCGTCCATCTCAATTGCACAAATTCTTTCTAGCTGATGGATGTTGGCAGAGTAACTTCCACCTGCATTTATAGATGCTCTGTTCTGTCAGTTCCCTCTAGCTCACATAGTACAAACAGTGGCAGAGTTGCCTGCCCCAGTTGGTACTTCACTGTGTGTGTCTAGTCTTAAATCTAGAGGATCCACTTTTTTATGCACAGTGGCAGACAAGAATGTGGCCTGTTGAACAGATGAGTAAACGGCCTATGGTGAATAGAGATCACTAACAGCACCCATAGATATAAATGTGGCAGTGCTGGCACATTCGCACATTGGCTGTTGCCTATCGCTTGATTTAAGAGTAATTTCTGTGGGTGCCACTAAACGTCTGTGATCACTTTGCAGTAGGACTGCACCGACGATGCACAGGCTTGAATCTACCACCAGATCTCCACTTTTTGGATGGATCAACTAAGCAGTTGTTTTGTCAACCAGCACAGCATATTTGTTATCTTGAAAAGTAACTTCTTGTTATTCACACCAGCACCACTTGTGATACTTATGCAACTCTCTCGTGGCTTCGTCAGACTGACCAAATTAGGATTCAATCACGTGCACTATGGAACCATATTAAGGAATCTGCAGCTCTAGACATCCCCAGGAACCACTACTTTCTTGATATGTTGCACATTTCACTTCACACATGAAAAAAAACACCGCTGAAGAACTTTAACAGAGACTTCAGGAATTCATATTTGTTCTGGTGAAAAGAGAAGTGAGGTCACATAAACACTGCAGTTTGGCTTGGGAATGGCCAGTGCTTTTTTTCTGTGGTAACATCATGCACATTTTGCCACTACATTTAAAACACTAGTACAAATAATCAATATTCCTTTGATGGTATTTTGATCAGATGTAGAGGAAATATGCAAACTCTTTCTTTGAGGTGTCAGGCCAAGATGGGTGGAAAACGTTTTATGTACCAGAAGTCCTCAAGCTGGTGAAGTTGAGGGTCCCAGCATTTAGATCCAAGTTTGAGATCTATAGCATTTGATTCTGTTCTTATGTTAATAATGCTGATGTAAGATAACTTTCTTGGTAGAAGGCTTATGTGAGAATCTTATGTTGGTTGGCTTACTTAGCCCACATGCAAACAACATTTTAGGACACCCACGGAGCGGCAAATGTAATTTTCTTTAGAGCTATTGCGTCTTCCAGCTTTGTTTTGTGAGTTCCATTCCTTCCACTTTCTGTTGTGCAGTGAGGTGCGACAGTGTCAAAGATCCACTGCCACACTGAGATGCAGATGTGCAGCTTCCTTTTCTTCCAAATGATACTCCTCATCCTCTACAATAACTTGGAGACCTCCTCAAGAATGTCTTCATCTGGTCAGCGGCCGATGCTGATGGGGAACTAGATTAGCTTGATCAGCTGAATAATGTTTGTTCCTGCCTCAGCGATGAGCAACATGGCCTCAACCTCTTCCCAACTTCACTTGGCATGTGAGGGTTGATATGAGCTGTATGGGCTGTATCGATCTTAATATTTACTTTATTCTCTTTAGACACTGTGTTTCAGCCGACCCATGTTGTCAAATTCTTGAACTTGTTAACCACCACTGATCCCTCAGTGTCTATCACCCTGGCTGTGACTTGACATTTAGGATTATGACATGTTCTCATGGCCTGTTCACACTAGGGAGATCACTTGTACTGTACCGCTTAATCTTTTCATTCATTTCTCATGACCTTTTGGAGGTTTTCATCCTCATCTCTCTTTTCAGATCACCTGTATGTAAGTCGACTTGGCAATCCGAAGCTATTGTCCGTTTTCCAGCTAGCACATGTTTACAATATGGATGGTCTTTGTGCATCTCAGTGCCTCCCATTGGAAGGGCAACCACTGTTTGTGTGGGAGGTTGTCGCAGCAGCATCCACAAATTGTCTTTTTTTGTGGGGCCCTGCTTTTTGCTCCGGCCCTATAACTCTATTTTTAATGCAGTAGATGATACCTGACAAAGGAATCATCTTATATCATGTTGCTATAAAGACCTCTTCCTTTTTTGATAATAGTAAGCACAACTCCAATTCTAGGATTTTACCTGGCTCACTGAGATTCAGCTTGGAGGAATCACTAAGAAAAAAAGAAAAAAATGATAGATGGGTGCTTCAAATAATCTCAGCCACTGATTACTACTCTGCTGGAAACAGTCGACGTGGTATATGCACGAGTGGAGGCAACCATGGCCCTGGTCTGCTTCTCTATATCACAAAGATATAAATGCAAAGCACCTATGAATTTAAAAGGGACAGAAGGGCTTACATTTAGTAAAAATGGAACAATAACACACAGGGCATAGGAAGCCTCTGCGTAACCTAAAGTAATTAAAACAAATTCCTGCACAAGAGCACATAAAACACAAAGTTATCTTATTTAATTTTACCAAAATGTTATTGATTGGAAGGATTTATTTGAAAAACTGTATAAGCATGGAACTATCCTTTTCCTCCTTCGTTTATTAGGACCTGTTTTTGAAAAATAGCACAAATACGACAGAATCCTTAGAGGTCAACTTCCAGAGCATTTTGTATGAAATATTGCGGTATAAAATGGAAGGGCCGAAATATCAAGTACCAAATATCAAGAAGGTAAGTTTGTATTAGTAAGTATAGGTTTATTAATTAAGCCTGGGCGTAGTTCGCGAAGTAGCGCTACGCGAAGCTACGTGAAGTGCAATCCGCACTACGCGAGCTACGCGTAGCACTACGTGAACTGCGTAGTGCGCTGTTCGCGATGATTGCACAGTGCCGGATGCTTGTCCGCACTGTGCAATCATTGAAAAGGGCATCTTGCACAGTGCGAGCTGTCTTTTACTGCCGCTCGAGTAGATTTTTACTCGAGCGGCAGCTTTCTCAACGCGGACTGGTAGTTTCTCATCGCGAGCGGTCGCGAGCATACGCGACCACTCGCAATGAGAAACCTGACCTCCCCGCGTTGAGAATCTCGCCGGCAGGTTTATTTTCCACGCTCGCGATCGGCAACTTGATGTTGCTGATCGCGAACGAGGAAAAAGTCTCGCCGGGATGTCATTTTGCTTGCTCGCGGTCGCCAACTTGGCGTTGAGGACCGTGAGCAAGCAAAATGACCGCTGCACTACGCTACGCTACGCGTGTTTGCACTGTGCTACGTGCAATTCGCGTTGTGCGAAGGAGCACAAACTTCGCAAACTACGCGAGCGTAGCGTAGTGCTTTGCCCAGGGTTATTTATTATACTGAACTTCACATTATGCACCCTGGTGAAATATATATACATATATTCAAGGTGCACAGCTGTGGAGTTAAGAATAGGAAATCTTTATCTAGTGTTTCTGTAAAGTTTAATTTTGTTTTATATATATGCCAAGCTGTATTGAGGAATGAGTGGGTGTATAAGTGTCTGTATGGAGGATTTAGTAGGTACGTGACTGACTGTATAAGTGAGTGATTAAACGTATCTTACTGAATGCATGGGTTAGTGACTAAACTGGGTGAATGTCTGAATCCGTCTGTCTGTTGCTGTGTAAGTGGCTGCATGGGTTTGTGAATAGCTACATGAGTGTCTATATGAATTATTGATTGGTTGTCTGAGTATCTGTATGGGTGCCTGAGTGTTTGTGTGGGTGGGGTGTGTGCGACTCTGTGCATAGATGTGTGAGTGGGTGATTCACTGGGTGGATGGTTTCAAGAGTGCATCTGTGATAGACTGTATGGTTGGGTAAGTGTGTGTAAGAGTGTGTTAGTGAGTGAATGTATGTCCCAGTGGTACATGTGTGAGTAACTACATATGTGAAAGGCAGTATATATGTGTGTTGGAGTATATAAATGGCTATAAGTGAGAGTGTGTGATTGTGAGAGTGGCTGTATGGATGAGTGTGTGCTTGTATCAGTGATTGTATAAGAGCGTAAAAATGTGCTAGTATTTGTATGAGTAAGTGAGCTGGTGTGTGTATGACTGTATAGGTGAGTAAATGGCAGTGTGAATAATTATTTGCATGACTGACTAGGTGTGTGAGTACCTCTATGGATGAGTGGCGGTGTGTGAGTGTCTATATAGGAGTATGAGTGCATATGATAGTCCTGTACTGAGTGACCGTAAGTATGAGTGACTGTACGGGTGAGTTAGTGGATGTGTGTGTAGACCTAAGAATCAGTGAGTGGGTATGTAGTTATTGGTGTTGGAGTGTCTATGGTTTTGCGAATGGCAGTCTGTTATTTAGAGTGTGTGTATCAAAGGTTATATTAGGGTGTGAGGAGGTGCATCAGATTATCACGTGGATGATGTCATCAGTGATGTCATCAGTGATGTCATTTGAGATGTCATCAGTGATGTCATCAGTGATGTCACTGACCATGTCATGAGTGATGTAATATGTGACGTCATCAGCAGTGCATTGCGGGGGCGCGAGTTATAGTTAGCTGAACTAACTATAACGGGGAATTTCACGGGTTTTGTACGAGTGCAATGTCCAACTAACTATAACTGTCCCTAAAACCTATGGTTTTTTCAGTGAATTTCAAAGGTTTTTTAAATGCTAATTTCTAACTATAACGTGTCTGAAACCTATGGTTTTTTCAGTGAATTTCAAAGGTTTTTTAAATGCTAATTTCTAACTATAACTGTCCCTAAAACCTATGGTTTTTTCAGTGAATTTCAAAGGTTTTTTAAATGCTAATTCCTAACTATAACATGTCTGAAACCTATGTTTTTTTCAGTGAATTTCAAAGGTTTTGTAAATGACAATTTTTAAATGTATTAATTGTTATATTTATTTTTTGGATACTGATTTACTACATTTTTTTAAACTATTTATTTTTACATATTTTATTTTTTAAATTACATTGTAATTACATTATACATTACATTACAAAATATACTTTCTCTGAATGAATTACTTTAGTTTAAATACTTTGCAAATAGGCAATAGACTTTTAAGTACAGTAGTTACAGTTGTTGCAATGGGCAACACAATTTCAAACACAATGCAACATTGAGCTCAATGGGAATTTCTAGTTAAATGCAATTAGTTACTTTTTGGATTACTTTTATAACCACAGGACTGGATCCTAGATTCAGTCCTGGGACATCTCCTGTAAACAGTTGAGTAAAAGCGTTTTGGTTACAGTAGTGATTTTTAAGGAATATTATTGTATTTTAAAAGTTGACACTTAGAAACTTTTTCACATAGAATCACCAATGTTATCCTATGGGAGGAAATTCACTTAGCAGGTAAGTAGTGTTATCGTTACTTTTTCTTACTCAGTGTTGGATCCTGGATCCAGCACTGGTGCATCTCCTGTAAACAGTTGAAAGAATGTGTTTAAGTCATACAGGCGATTTTTAAGGAATATTTGTAGTTTGTGAAAATCAACACTTTGAAACTTTTCTGCTGAAAACCAGACAATGGATTCCTATGGAAGGAAATATAAGTTACTGGTAAGTACGGTTAGAATTACTTTTCAGGGTCAGTGCTGGGCTAAAAGATGCAGCACTGGGTTCTCTCCTGATAACAGGTGAGTAAATCGGAATTCGTAGTTCGGTTGATTTTAGAGGAATATTATAAAGTTCCAAAACTCCACACTTAGAAGAATTTCCAAGTGAAACCAGTCAATGATATCCTATGGAAGGAAATTCAAGTTACTGGTAAGTACGGTTAAAATTACTTTTCAGGATCAGTACTGGGCTGAAAGATGCAGCACTGAGGTCTCTCCTGATAACAGGTGAGTAAATCGGAATTCGTAGTTCGGCTGATTTTAGAGGAATATTTGTATGTTTCAAAAATCGACAGAACTTTTTCAGCAAAAAGCAGGCAATGATATCCTATGGAAGGAAATTCAAGTTACTGGTAAGTACGGTTAAAATTACTTTTCAGGATCAGTACTGGGCTGAAAGATGCAGCACTGAGGTCTCTCCTGATAACAGGTGAGTAAATCGGAATTCGTAGTTCGGCTGATTTTAGAGGAATATTTGCACAATGGTGAAGGAAGGGGTGGGGCCTGAGGTGACATGTCTGCAAACAAACCCAGTGGCGCGTTTTAAGTTGGAGAATTAATTCCTTCTCAATCCCGAGGGTCCCTAGGGGCCAACTAGCCCACCAGATACCTCTAGTATGCCCCAGACAGCTGCGTTGCAGAGAGGTGTTCAGAGGCCATGCCCCTTTTACAACACTCTGCAACGCAGCTCCGTGGCGCTTACTGGAGGTACCTGGTGGGCTAGTTGGCCCCCAGGGACCCTCAGGATTGAAGGGGATTTAATTCCCCATCTTAAAACGCGCCACGGGGCCTGTTTGCACACATGTCACCTGAAGCCCCGCCCCTCCCTTCACCACTGTGCAACGCGCCCCGTGGCGCGTTTTAAGTTGGGGGATTAAGTCCCCTTGAATCCTGAGGGTCCCTGGGGGCCAACTAGCTCATCATGTAATTCCAAAAAGCGCCACAGAGCTGCGTTGCAGAGAGGTGTAAAAAGGGGCGTGGCCTCTGTACACCTCTCTGCAACGCAGCCCCCTGGTGCATACTGGAGGTTCCTGGTGGGCTAGTTGGCCCCCAGGGACCCCAGTATTGAAGGGGAATTCGTTCCACATCTGCAAACGCGCCAGGGGCGCGTTTGCAGAGTGGTAAAGGAAGGGGGCGGGGCCTGCGGCCCGATGGTTTTTTTTTTTTTTTCCCCAAGGGGGGCTGTGTGGCCCCCTTTACTTTTTCCTATTTTTGGGCCTTGGGGACCCAATCCCCCAGGGCCTTATCCCTTTTTTTTTATTTTTTAAATTAAACGGGAAGGGGGCCGCGTGGCCCCCTCCCATGGCCGAATCCGGCTCCGGGGACCCCATCCCCCGGGGCATGGCCACACTTTTAAATACATTTTTAAGGAGGGGGGCTGCGTGGCCCCCCTCCTCAGGCCTCCTTTTGCCCCGGGGACGGCCTTTATTTATTTATTTATTTATTTTTTAAATTATTATTTTTGGGGAGGGGGGCCGCGTGGCCCCCCTCCCGGGCCACTACTTGCCCCGGGGACCCCATCCCCCGGGGCTGGCCCTATCCTTTGGGGTCCGTGGGGGGACCCCAACTCCCCCACGGACCCTGCCGGCTCCCCGCCTCCTGCGGGAGCCGGCATTGCTTTCCACATGGGGAGCTGCTAACATGCAGCTCCCCATGTGGAAAGCTATTTGCTTGGATATTGCAAGCGAGAGCAGGTTTCCTGCTCTCGCTCCAATATCCAAAGCAGTTTGCTATGACAGGACGGGAGCCGCGAGGCTCCCGTCCTGTCATAGCAAACTACAGTGTCCCGGGGGTAGGCACCCCGGGATACTGCAGGTGCCGGCCCTGGGAGGTGGTGGTCCCCAGGGCCATTACAGGCTCCAGGAGGGGGGCCACGCGGCCCCCCTCCCTCCATTGACAAAGCCCCGGGGAGGTGGTGGTCCCCGGGGCTCTGGGGGTCCGTAATGGACCCCCATATTGAAATTTTTAGTGCCCCGGGGAGGTGGCGGTCCCGGGCGTGTGGGGGGCTCGAGCCCCCACACAGGTCATTTTTAAAAAAATTAATAAAGAAGCCCCGGGGAGGTGGCGGTCCCGGGGGCTGCGGGAGGGCCGAGAGCCCTCCCGCACCATTTATTTTTAAAGCCCCGGGGTGTGGTGGTCCCCAGGGCTTGGGGGCCTTAGAGGCCCCCACATATTATAAATACCCCCATGCCCCCGGGACTTGGCCCACCCGAGGGCAATTAGCTAACGAGCGCGGAGACCGCGCTTCGTTTTGGTTTTCGGCGGGATTCGCGCACCCTAAGCGCATCCCGCCGATTTTTTTTGTTGAAAAAATGCTTTTTTCTGCCCAGGGTGTCCTTGTGGGACCCCCTGAGCAGACCTAGGGGGTCAGGGTGTTTCTACCCTGCCCCCTTTGTGCGTTTTACGCACTTGTTTCTTTTTTTTTTTCTCGGCGGGATCCGCGCACCCTAAGCGCATCACGCCGATTTAAAAAAAAAAAAAAAAGCTTTTTTCTGCCCAGGGGGTCCAGACCTAGGGGGTCAGGGTGTTTCTACCCTGCCCCCTTTTTGCGCTTTGCGCACTTGTTTCTGTCCCTCGGTTCTACCGAGGGACAAAATGGCTGCCAACACTTCCTGATTTGGAGTGTTGACAGCCAATTAGCATGCAGCTCGTGATCGGGAGGGTACGCGGACCCTACTCGGCCATAGATATATATGTGATTTTATTTGTGATTTTCTCAGAAACTACTGAACGGATTTACACCATTTAAGCAAAAGGCACGACACTGAACAAAGGGCTACCTCTTTGCCAAATTTGGTGTAATTCCGTTCAGCAGTTCGAGTGTAGCTGCGACTAAAGGTTCCTATGGAAAAATGAATGGGGAAAACGCGTTTTGGGACCCCCTTTTTCTCGGCCCCTGCTTGACGAATCAACCCGAGACTTTCAGGGTAGGAGCGGAGCGGAGCGCCCCAACAATTTGGAAGCTTTTGCGAAGATTCGTCAACCGGCGCAAGAGTTATTTCAAATAGAATGTTGCGGATTTCCTATGGAAAATAGGTTTTAACTATAACTATCTACTGGCGACTGCCAGTAGGTAATATATATATATATATATATATATATATATTACTCTACTTCAAGATATTTTAGTTCTCAATACTCAAGCACAATATTTTTATACCACAATGTTTCTATCATAGATATTCTTACATACATCCTTCTTTGGCCATGTGCTTCATACTTCTTCACACATATAAAAGTTCATTATGGGAATATTTATTTTCAGTAAATGGTAAAGTTCAGTTGATATTCCAAGATCTTTATTCAAATCCCACTGTGTATAAAATTGTAGGACACTATAATGATACTGATATATTCCAAAAGTGAACATTAAAAAACACTCTTTTACTTAATATAATAGTACATTTTCTCTGATCTGCAGTATTTCTTTTGGCACACAAATGCATATTGATTGCAAGCTTCCACAATTACATTTCACATATTCCACCTAGAAAATTCAGTTATCTTCTTACCCAAAAACATTGTCTATTAAGTCACCAGGAAGTGTTTGTCCATATAAAAGTTTAATATACAAGTTTGCCAGACCTGCTGCATTCGGTTGCTCATGTAGTGCTTTGGCCTTGAAGAACTTTGAAAGAAAAAACAGTCAACATATGAAAAGAAATAAATAATGAGATGATGCTTTTAGAAAACCTATGACTCTAACGTTTCCTTCAATAATTGATTAGATCCTTAGTAATCTGTATATTTGATGGGAGATACACATCATACCAGCTTCACAGTCAAATATGCATTGTCCATTGGATTCTGTCTCATAGTACTGGAAGAATGGAGGCTACCTATGGAATGAGAGAATGTATGTCACCGTAGGATGCTTAGAGCATATCTTTGGTCCTTACAAGTGATCCATGACTGCAGTAAGAGTTAAGGTAGTCCTCTGTGCACAGGATTATTTAGCACTTATCCGGCTGTGCTGGTAACAGTTCAAGAAGTTTGGCACACTATACAAAGTTTGCGACAAAGGGGAGAACTTGCCCTTTTAAATTATGTTAAAATTCATATGCTGGATCCGAATTTAAGACTTATCCCTAGTCCTAGATAAACATATGGTGGTGTGAAAAATATGCCTGGCTGTTTATTTCTGTTTTATAACTTCAGAAAATCAATGTTACATGTTAGCTTGGGATGATGTTGTATGCAACTGATACTTGATCAGGTATGTTTTGATTAAATATAGACCGCGGCCAATCTTCATCCTGGATGGCATGCAACATTGGAGGCTAGAACAATTCACTCCTCTCCTGTCACATTTACCTAGGTGATTGCTACCATGCTACCTCCCTTATTACTACCTTGTCCAGCTTTTTCTTCATAATGTTGCTGTCGTCTCTTCCACTTCTCCCACTTACTCCCCTTCTTCCATCTCCTCTGTGCAGCTGCCTCTCCTATGTTTCCCAGATTGACTCCCTCTCGAGTTTCATTGGGCAGTTGACTTGCAATGGTCTTCAGAAATTTGTAAATATCTGATAGATTTCCTTCAGCTTTTTAACCATATTTTGTACAGGAATTTCATGATTATTTTGGGGTCATTTTACTTAATCTAGTAATTTTTGCCCTGGTGTCCTGCCTTTGGGTAATATTCGTGCAATATAGTACGCCCAAATCAATCAATCAATCAATCAATAAATGAATAAATATGACCAGATTTTGAATGCCCATGTTTCTGAAGGGCATTTGACAAAGGAGTGGGAGTCAAAGCTGAAACAATGCAGGACAACACATTAAATCATAATATACAAGTTGTATTTTACAAAGGCTTAACCCAGATGTGGCTTGATAGTTAGAATTAATTATTATATGGGAGCTGTGCATACATCGTAGTCCATTAGTGAGTCAACCACAGCAACAATATCACCATCTCTAGCACCATACTGAAGAAGGGAGTCTCATGTTAAAATATCCGTGCTCAATTTGAATTCCATACACTATACTAACTTACCAATAGTTTCTCTACACATTTCAAATCCTCTCTCAGTCTCTTGCCCTTCAACCGTCTCTTGAAAGTAATTAATTGGAGGCAAGAACAAAGCAATATTTAACAAAGGTAAACAGGTTTGATATTGTTAGAAAATCAAAGACGGGCAATTTTCATCATAATAATTAACTATTAGCAAATCTAATCAATGTTTCTCCTCATCTAGAGTGTCTTCATCCAAACAAACTAATCTAAATATTCAGGTTAATAGCCGCCTGTAAGAGTTATGTGACCATTGATTAATTTGCTGTGTCCACACTTATAACATTTCTAAATAGGTATTTCTCTTTTTAAATACCCATCTGAATACTGCATAATTGTGTCTGTTTATTGATATCATGGTATAATTTGAGAATGCACTGATAATGAAAAACTTCTATTACAGTACTTAAGGCATTGATCTGAGGTGGCATCCCTCTCCCCTCAGATCTACAAAATGGCTCTTAATGTGAACTTGGAAAAGCATTTGCTTTTATATCAAGATCTGCAATTTTTTTTTAAATTTGTGGAGCCTTAAATACACGGCACAAGTTTATTTGTAGAACTCCATGTTTCTGGTTTTCCCTTTTATGGTTTTCGACCACTTATAGTTTTTTTGAAACTGACACTCTAACACAGCTACCTCCTATGCATCACCACTGAAATTCATGGTAGTCTGGTTGGTGAACTTAGTAGTGGCAGACATTACTGTATATTTCTGGTTGTATGCTAAATTTTCCTTAATGAAAAAGAAAGGCCAGAGTTGTGCAGGGTCTGATCATATAGCAAGTTTTAAACTGTATACCCACTGCTTGAAAGGGAGCCCAGCAAATTGTCACAGAGTTGGCACATGTGTTTTATTTGCGTGTAAGTCAGCAACTGCTCCGGATGCTGCATTCGGCAGACCTTAGCGTCAATGCACAAGATATGCAGACAAGCCCCAATATATGCCAATGGCAAAGCCATGTCTGGAAGGGACTAATGGTAAAACGTGTTGATCAAATTGGGATTTTGCCAGCTTAAGGCACTTTTTTCGAGACTGCAATTGAAATCGCCTGTTTTGACTATAGCTGTAAATTGGGATGCCAGAGATATCAATATCAGTTACGATCTTCAATTTCTTAATAAGGGCACTGACAAAAACCAAGACCAGTGTTTGCAGGATTTTGCTTCGGAAAAATACTCGCATCGGTTCATTAAGGCATACAAACCGCTTACTGAAGGCATGTGCTACAGGCAAAAGGACTATAGGCGTTATCGGGTGTTCTACCGCAAAATTAAGCTTTTAATATTGACTAGCAACAATACTGATGCAGAATATCCACCACCACTGCACTGTCAAGGTAAGTACATACAGACCAGCACACACTTAACATTCTTAACTCCACATCAACTGAACTTGCCTATATAGATGATGTCAATTTAAGCAGATGGGACAATATAATGGTAGTCAATATTCTGGAGTCTATGTTGTCGATTTTGTTGCGGGTCAATTTGCACCTTGGTATTCTGACATGTAACCCTTGAGATCGAAAGGTATGGCACGGACAAGCTGTAATGTCAGGTGTTTCTATGTAGGAATGATTAACAATATTAGTTTACGCCTCTTCTGGCCTCTTTTCGGGGATGTGCAGGCCACAAGACACGCATGCATTTTGCATGGCAGGTTAAACTGGTACAATTGGCTAATCGTCATACACTTTGTATACTGCTTTGATCAAATTGTGATGCTGGTGAAAAGTACTATTTACATTTTATATAAAGTGAATGACGTGTTTTTTGTTTCAGATTTTTCATGAAAGTTTGTGCGATTTAAAAAAAACTAAATTTACATAATGTACTCTATTTGGTCAGGTACGTGTGATGATCTTTATAGAAAAGCTAGCAGAAGGATCATCATGTATAGAAAATGGTCGGTACCAGCAGGGAATCAAAAAGACCAAGGTAATGTGCAGAGATCGTACAGGCAATTGTTTGCAGTGTTGCAACAATACAAAGCAACAGTCTGCATTTATGCCTTGCACTGCCACATGAATATACTAGTTCTTCTCTACAGGATTTCAGAAGGGCAGGACCATCATTTTTTGGGGTGGGTTGCATAATATTTTGGCGCTTATTAATAGAGATGTCTTTGCTCCGTGTTTTTGCTTTTTCCTCTTACCAATTACTCGTTTAATCAGAGCCTTCCATGTTCTGTGAAAGAAACAGCAGTATTCACAGAGGTTCTTCAGTTCCTCATGAAAGTTGAGGTACTGAAACGCCGCTTACTGAGCCTGGACCGCCTGTGTACGTGTGTGACCAGTAAATGGCCAGTCTTTCTTTTCATTCCACCCTGCCTTTCCGATCTTTGCTAGCATCAAATTGTTCTCCTCATCCCTTGACTTCCATCTCCCTCCTGCTGAGTCAGAACTACGTCTCAAGACATTGCACAAAGAGTTATTGTGTTAATCAACTTTACAGATGCCCGGGGGAGGCCAGAAAGACCATTCCCAGTTTGCACAACTGCAAATTGTGTTCCTCGAGAGGCACATAGAAAAGCCTTCTCTGTTGAGCCTTTCCACCTCATCCCAACCCCAGAGGGAAAATGAGACTGATGGTGGAATTTGGAAGGAACCACATATGAATGGCAGAGAAGGCAAATCAGAACATATTCATCTGGTCTTTTGTTCATCCAGAACATAAGCCTTGGAGCATATATTCCTTGTACAGAAACGTACCTGAGACACATCAAAACCCAGAGCACATAGTTCGGAAAGGTACGTTTCTACAAGAACCCTATGCATAAGTGTGTCTACACTGTTCCAGGAATGTTACTTTTTTACCTCGTGATAAAACCGGCCTCTGGCCTTCTCCTGCTTCTTTGAATTTCTCAATAGGCTTGTTGTGCTTATGATGGCCTTATGTTTCTTTAGAAACCGATGCAGAAACCTTCACTCTGTAGTTTTTGTTCAGGGGTACTTACTGTAAGGCTGACATAATGGAAATACTAGTTTTAATGCATAAGGTTTCATTTGACTTCCTCTGCGATTCTGCATTTACAGTAAGTCCTTTTTATGACAGGTTTTCTAGGGTGTGTGTGTTTGTGTGTGTTGTGTGAGTGTGTTGTGTCTGTGTGTGTGTGTGTAACTGGAGGAGACGAGGCCATCTTCTCTGAAACTCACTCTTGATCTTTTAAGCCTTCTTAAGTTTCTCAGCAGAGGAACTCAGAGAGGACTGAGTTTCCACTTTTCCTTAATGGCACACAACAATCACAGAGCTAATGGTGGACAGAAATTGAGTATTATCTTCATATACTCACTTCAGGAAGTGTGTTTCTTTTTTTACAATTTCACCAATGCATCAGCATCAGGCAGTATAAAAAAGGAAACGCTGTTCAATTAGCACTCAAAAGTAGATCTGTGAAGAAAACCTATGCAAAGCCTAATGTTCAGAGGATAATATTTCAGAAAACCAAGTCACAGCTAGATTTTTTTGCGCAAGAAACATCGCCCGCAGTTGAGTTGTGCTAAATCACATTTTGGATTTTTCACAATCTGGTTTAGAGAGTCTCATAGTACAGAAAGCGCTTTATTGGCCGTGGTTGATAATATCAGGCTCTCTCTTGACACAGGTACCCCTATTATGCTGGTGCTGTTGGATTTGTTGGCAGCGTTCAACACATTCGCTCATTCCATCTTCATTCACAGGCTTCATGAGGTTGGGTTACATGGCAACACCCTACGTTGGCTCTGCAGCTTTCTTACCAATCGAACACAACAGGTCTGTCTGGACCCTTTCAAGTCTCGTAGTATGCACTTGCATAGGGGAGTCCCCGAGGGCTCGTGTCTAAGTCCAACCCTTTTTAATATCTATATGGCACCTCTTGCCTGGATCGTGAGAGCCTGTGATGTGGAGATAGTGTTGTATGCTGACGACACCCAACTTCTCATTTCCGTCGTACCAGACAAAGTGGAAAGCAAGTTTGCTAATTGTATGAGGGAAGCTGCTGCATGGATGTCTACTAACTATCTTCAACTGAACAGAGATAAGTCTGAGATCATGCTTTTTGGGAAAGCACCAGAGCTCTAGTCTGCTGACTGGTGGCCGCCTGAATTGGGCTCAGCCCCTTCGCCTAAGCAGTCTGTGAAAAATCTTGGAGTGAAGCTGGATCGGTCTCTCTCCATGAAGAACCAAGTAAACGCCACCTGCGGTTCATGCTTCACCTCTGTGAAGCTTCTAAAAAAGGCTCTTCTTTGGCTCCCCGACAGTGCCAGAAACCTCTTGTCCAAGCTCTCATAATCAGTCGCCTGGACTACGGGAATGCTCTGTTAACATTAGTAAATGACTTTTTGTTGACGAAGCTGCAGGTGGTACAGAACACTGCTGCTAGACTAATTTGTAATCTTCCCTCTCGTTCCCCCTCTTCCCCTATTCTTCGGAATCTCAAATGGTTGCCTATCAGAAAATAGGTTATTTTTAAACTCTGTTGTCTGACACATAAAGCACTTCACAAATCCTGTCCGTCTACTTGTCCATGCGTTTAATACCTTATCATCCTGTGAGATGCCTTAGATCCTCGGATAAGGCTTTTTTGACTATCTCTCGCATTCGGACCTCAAATCAGGGGGTAGATCTTTTTCCTACAATGCCCCCTATCATTGGAATAAACTCCCCACTAATCTTCGCTTATGCTCAGACACTATCGCTTTTAAGACCTGGCTGTTTTAGGAAGTTCCTCCTGCTCAGTAGTGTAGCGCCGAGATACTCCTTCGGGAGTGATTAGTGCGCTATATTAAATGTCTATATTACGTCCACAAAATGCAGCTTCACAAAGTGAAAGAGTAACATGGGACTTGGGATTATGACTAGAAAAAGTGAAATTTCTCTAGCAAATCTGTGCTAAATTGTTAAATTGTAAACTCTGCACAACTTCATGACTGGGTGATATTTGAAGTAGGAAACTAGAATGTGCCTTTATCTACGAAACTTATCTCTCTATCTCTTTCTTCCTATCCCCTCGCTCTAGGAAACATGATATTGTTTTTGTTTGTTTGAGGACTGCAGCAACCCCTACTTCCCATTTTCCTCTAAGCTTCTAGGGTTAGAGAAGACTTTGAATACACAAGAGGCCAGGATACCTCGTAGTGCTACAGGCTCATCTCTGTGGAAAACCTGATGAACAGGAGCAAGACATGGCATATCCAAAAATCCCCTTCCACAGATCCAAGTCGCACTCTTTGACTGTTATCAATTTTACCCCATTTAAGGGAAAACAAGGGAGACTTCCTTGACAAATCTCCAGAAGTTGACCAGAGAAGGAAGTGTGGAACATGAGTTTTCTTGCCAGAGTCATGGCCTCTGCACAGGGACCATTTAGAGTCCAGTGAAGTGATGAAAACTTGCAGAGGCAATTTGTCGGGTCGTTTTTACCACTGCTCAAATTAAGACATCAGTGCTATTTTTGAAACGCTCACTGTTTTTTTGGGGGGTTTGTTGCTGTAAAGCAAACAAAAGAAGACACAGAAAGGCAACAGCCAAGGTTTTGCAAAATTATGTCTGTGCTAACCTAGTGGTGCAGTGTAACGAGCTAACCCATGTTTATGGCATGGATGCATCATGTTCAGACAACTTTAACAGAAGAACTGCTTGATCGTTCATCAGTGAGGTTCTGGTTCAGCTATTATCCACTAAATGACAAGCTGTAGTGCCAAGCACACAAAAATTCATCATTAGACTGGACTGATCCTTGTTTTCTGCTCGTTCTTAACTAAAGATCTTGTTTAGAGGTGGGCAGTAACAGAACATCTATCAAAAACTAGTGTCGCATATGCTGCGGATTCCCGCCTCATTTAGAAGTCCGGAAGACCTCTGTGTTGACTGGATGCTAGTGAATATGGCTTTGGAGGGGCTGCCCTATGTATGGGCATGGGGCTCTTTGACAGCATTCCTGCCAGTGTCTGTTTTGCTAGGGGTCACCATGTAAGCCACAGCAGTCATAGATCGAAAAAGTCAAATTAAGTCCCTCACTTTCTATGACACTAACAACCAAAACGTTTTTTCCAACTTCTGCAGGACTTAATTAGGGAAATTAGCTGGTTCTACCAATAGAAGTAAACTTGTTTCCCGATCTTAACAATCTGACTAAAAGAATCATTGATAAAGAGCTCTTCAT
Source organism: Calotriton arnoldi (assembly GCA_963921515.1). Lineage (NCBI taxonomy): Eukaryota > Metazoa > Chordata > Amphibia > Caudata > Salamandridae > Calotriton > Calotriton arnoldi. The sequence continues at coordinate 66,709 of CAWUFW010006686.1, read as the reverse complement.
ATGGATTTTTATGTAGATAATTGCTCTGGTGAGCACATAAATAGAGCAATCTCCTTTGTTCTACAGTTTAGCATGGAGACATGACTGGAAGTCATATCAAGAGCAATTATTGACAACTCCTTTAATCACATTTTTAAGAGTGGGAAACCAGTTTGTCTGTCTGGGCCGAACCAGCTAATTTGCTAAATTAATTCTGTTGGCTGACATTTTAAGGGCATGAAATAAAATATGTTAAATTCTACTGTTTGAGAACACTTTTATAACAAAAAGATTCAATTAAACTGTTTCTAAGAACCAGTTGAATTTAGAATAAATCAATCAATTTAAAAATAATAATATTAGTGCCCAATCCTCCTTGCTTTTGCAAATACTTGGAGGTTTGTGTTTACCTTGCTCATTTTGCATATTGGAATCAACTCTTAGATGAAGTGTCCTGTTGCAATTTAAGAACGTCTTAAACTAAGAACTAAGTTTGTGTTTACCTTGCTCATTTCGCAAATTGAATCAACTTTTAGACGAAGTACTTATCATGTTGCAATTTAAGAATGAAGCTTGTGTGATAGTTCTAGTCAGCAAAATGCACTTTATGCTTCTCATGTACTAAGTCTGTGTTTACCTGGCTCATTTTGCACACTGAATCAACTCTTAGACAAAGTATTTATCATGTTTCAATTGAAGAATAAGCCTGTGAGGTAGTTGTTAGTCAACACATTGCACTTTACGTGCCCACAACATGAAGAGCTACAGGCCCCTTCCTTTTTCTTCTCTTCTGCATGTGGAATTAATTTTAAAAGCAGTGTTCATTAGGTCCATACTTAAGAACGAAGTTTGTGTTTGTCTCGCTTATATTGCACATTAAACCAACTTTTGGATGAAATGTTTATTTTGGCTCATCTTAAGAATGAAGCTTGCGTTTTCCAGCTCTTGCTAGCCTAATGTACTTTAAGCTCTTATATAACGTATATATTTTGACTACTTCCACATAAGAAATTAATGTTTGATGAAATGTTTATCAAGTCTCTTTTAATTATGAAACCTGCTGAACCCTGTCTCTTTTATGCCAAAATTGTTATGGTTTTAATTAACTAAACAATAACATTTACCTTACCTTACCTTGAATGAAACACTGAAGGGGATAGTGGGTGTTATCAGGGAGCGCAATGTAGCCCTGGGCTATTTCTTCTATATGCGAGCATTGTTTGTTTCTGTTTGTGTTTCTTTTGGAGTGTATGCTTTATTCAGTAAAGTTATCATTCTAAAACTATAGTTATTTATGTTAGTAGGAATGTCTTATTTGTGAACCATGTGCATGTCAATAAGATCACCCATGGATGCTTAATATGTGATGTAACAACACAGTGGTAGGAGAAATTATGTGAGTTCAGGTTGCTAAGATGAACAGGCGTTGCTGTACCCTTAATGCTGCTTTGGAGCAAATTGTGGAAAATGGGTTTTCTCTATTGACTGAGCCAAGTCAACTGCCAGAATTTCCTCTCACTACAAAATGATACACAACTAACCAAAATTAACATTATAACCAATGCAGGCACGTCTTCGGCAGCAACACTGTGTGATTTTGCTTCATCATGGGTTATGCTGAGAAAGAACCAACATATTGCCCTGTTCTCACAGTACTGTGATATCCTAAAAAAAGCAAATGTACAATGCAGTACAACAACTAGTGTGCTGTTTTTTTTCCTGCAGCATGGTAAACTCCTGCATCAAGCCAGTCTAATATTAAGTGGAACAGATCTAAGAATGCATCGCTGTATATGGTCTTGCAGGAGACAAGGCTACCTAATGGAGGATTAAGGAGACTAGATGGTTCTTCCATATCAACATCCTGTAGAATGTCTTGCAATCTTTTTTGAACTACTCTACAAGGTGTTGCTGCCTAAAATTTGCGATATTCTATCAGAACAAAAGTAATACAGCGTTCCTTCTTTAATTTCCCGATTCGACCAATCACAGTTCACCAAAAATGGAAGACACAAGATCCGGTGAAGAGCAATATCCTGCTAAAGACAGTGACAGTTGCATAGGAGACAGAGGAAGACATTATTTGATACAAAAGAAAGACTCTACCTAGTATTCTGATTTTGGAGCCAGGAATGTTCAATTGGACAAAGTGTTTTGTCAAGTGAAATGAAGAAGAAATTAAACTACTGGTGTGTATTGGTTCATGTCACAAGATCACTCAAGGAGGCAGCATGATCTGCACTGAACAACTGAGCATCCCGCCTAGACAAAACCCTTCAAAGTTGGCCTGGAAATGTCCTGCAATTTAATTTCCGCTAACTCATCAAGAAACTTGAATGGAGCAACACATCTATAAGTTTGCCAAAAGAAGTTACTTCATTGTGAAAGGGCAACACCAGGATTTGTTCCCATGGTTTCACCATGTCTTTCCATAGATCATGTAAACACAATAGAAGCGCTCGCGTGTTGCACACAGCTCAATTTAACTTTAAAATTTGAAGAAACAAAATATTTACGGTACAAATATTTGAAATACATACTTTCCCTGTTCCACCTCCTCCCACCCCTCCCCCATTTTAAGTTTTTTCGCGCTTTTGCAAATATAAACAGCATTTTGGCGATAGGCATAGGCTTTAATGCTGGGTTGGCTGGACTCAGATCTTTAAAATTGTTGAACCGCTTCACTGCATCGCATGGCAGAGTTGTTAATCCGGAGCGGCATCCCATGTAGGCGTCGTAACCCTTGTGCCCAACCTGGGAAAGCCAGCGTTTTCTAAAAATGAACCCATGTGAAAGTCCTGAAAGGTAGAACCCTCTACAGCCATTGAGGAGGGAACAAGCTCATTGTGCTTTACTTACGTTTTAGGCATGTACTTTTTATAGTCAAGGAATACGTAGGTACAAAAGTCCCAAGTTCAGAGGCATAAAGGTGGCATGTGTCAAGGTGCATTTCGCAGGTATGGAACATTTCTTCAAAGTCCCTGCAGATTATATTCATTAATGTTCGAGAGGAAACCTTGACATGTTTTAATAAACAATGTTTCACATTGAACATGTCTTTACACCCAAATGGCTTATATTTATTTTTATCTAGCGTTCATTTTAACAATAGGTATGTAGAAATTGACCTCTGAGTCTCATGAATAAAAGTACAATCCACCACGGATTCCAGCTCACTGTGGTTTCAATGACAAGTGTTCCTCTATTCTCCAGTAGCAGGGCCTCTGGCCAGTGTGTCCCTCTCACTGCCATCTTGCACCGCCCCTTTAAATCGTGGTGTAGATGTAAACAAAAATGATGACCAGCAGGTTTAAAACTGTCCCGAAGATCCCCAGCATTGCCAAGATGCGCTCCTCGCGATCCTCTTTTGATTCAATGGGCGGGCCAGAGTTCAGTCCATCGCCACGCCCCCCTGGCACCATTTTCACACTGAGTTTTTCAACACGTAGCCTCAGGTCTACCTGCTGAAGAGGGAAAGCAGGGTATTAGAGTGGCACTGGTAACATCTACAACCTGTGACGATGAGCTATGTTGAAAGAAATAAAGGCAAACCATATCTATTTAATACCAGCTCAACTCTTATAACAACAATACAGATCTTATCAATTCAATTTTCTTTTTTTAATTATTATAATTTTTTTTACTCCTCAAGCAATCCTCAGACCAGGACTTTAAGTGGAATGAAGAAAGTGGAGAGTCTAAGGGGTGCGGCCTATGTAATTAAGGGTGTGGCTTGAACATGTAAATTAAATGTCTGTGATTCCTATAGTGTAAAATGTGACTGATATCTTGGCTCCTCTATGAGCTTTATGTTATTGCATCCAGCTATTTATCAATTTGACAACTAAAAACTGTCAGGACTATTGGCTTTGTCAATGGTTGTTGGCTGTTTAAGACAAATGAGTACCAGCAATGAATTTGTTGTAAATAATTAATACTGAAAATTTTTCAATTATGAAATTGTGAGACTGTGAGTTAAATATTACTGAAGCCCGTAGAAGGGATAGTGGCCTTCCGAGTGTCTCAATCACTCCTGTTATCTTCACTCTATGTTAGACATGTACCCCGCTTTTTCTCTCCATATCTCCTCCATCCAGCCGCGGCCGCTGCAGGTAAGAGCGATGGGGCCGGCTGGGGGGGATTTTGAGAGACAACCACAAGGGAAAATTAAATAAATAATTAATTTTCCCTCTTGGTCGTCTCTCGAAATCCCCCCCAGCCGGGCCCACCGATCTTACCTGCAGCGGCCGCGGCTGCCTCCATCTGAATATCTTACACCTCATCTCTATCCTCTTCAGAACCCTCTTATCAGTCTCTCCTGAATGCACTTTCTCACATCTCCTTCACTTCACCACCCCACACTCAATGCACCCACTCACCTGCAGGCCCTGCATTTTCTTTTACATTTGCAATGTCAATATTGTGACAACTGTCACAGAATGCACAGAATTACAATTTGTTGTTTCCTCTTAAGTGTATTTGTATGCAATCCAGCCTAGCATTTTACAGTTTGTGACCTCTACATGGCGGTATGTGACCTCTACATGGGGGTAGGTTTATGGGCGTGTTCCCATAAACACAGGTTTATGACGTAAACCCTTACACAGGGTTGGGTTATGGGATTTGGCCCCATTTACATGTTGTGCAGTACTAAGGTACTTCCCTACACGGGTGTGTTTCCATGGGTCACAGTCCCATATACATGGTAGTTCCCTTGCAGTTGGGTTCAGAGTTGCGGGGTGTGTTATCCTTTGCGTTACTCTACATAATCTTACAATTTGTTTTACCCTACTCTATGTTTTAATAATTTTTTCATGGTAGAGGATGGATGATATTGATACTCATGTTATTTGATGTCGTATTTTATCCATCCTTTCTTGTTTTTGAATTGTTCACTCTCTCGTGATGTTCTGCTTTACGCTGCATCCCTGAGTTTCGAACCATTTCATACATTTGTGCTTACTTGTGTATAGTTCTCCCCTGAAGTAATGTTGTTTTTGTTTTCATTTAAAAGGAAGGGGATAATGTTGTATCCTCTTAAGTGTATTTGTATGCAATCCAGCCTAGCTGCTCCTAGCTGCTCAGCCAGAGTGTGAGTTGGTTACGGAATGTTGGTGTGACTGTGATGCGTGGAATGCCTGGGTGCCTGTGTGGATGAGTGGTGTCAGTTGGAGATGGGCTGAGCAGCTAGGCAGGCTGCTCCTGGTGGGGCTGGAACTTGACCAGAGCTGGCTGGAGTAAGGATTGTTGTTACCTGGACATGGAACCAATAAAGAAGTCATTGAAACTCTACATGGCTACCTGTGTCATCTGGTGTAGGGCACAACACAATTACATTCGGAATACGTGACCATTGCTCGGTAAGCTCTGCAGAGAAGCCAAAGAATGGATGTCCATGTATTCTGAACACTTTTTTGACCCACAGACAGCCACTGTGAGAAACTCGCACTACCTAAGCCTCAGTTCCAGAGCTCTCAATTGTGGCCATTATAATTGCGTGTAGGCGACTCAGTTCAAAGTACGCATTACTGGTAGCCCTCAACATTTTGCACAGGTGCAGCACTGGAGCTGGGATCGCACAGCACCTGGGGCCGTATTGTGGAAGTGCCCGGGGGCGCAACTGGCGTTTGCACCCGCCTTGCGCGCCCCGGGGCACTTTTGTATTACAGAAGGGGCCTGTGAGAAGTTGGCCTGATATATGCTGTTCACTAATTAAAGTGGACACCTTGCACCAGTCCAATTCGACTCTTATGGTAGGTAGGTTTAAGACAACCTTTATAGAAAGCTATCCTAGTGGTAGCTGTGGAGAGCAACCTTCAGGCTAAGACTTGGAGGAATGTAAAGCAGCTTGTTTTACCACACAATCTCTTGAATCACCAAATGAAAAGACACCACACAGGTATATATATCAAATATATATGTATTTATTACTAAACTCTCTACTAATCTCTTTATGAGATTAGAAGTCAGGAACATATGTACAAGTCAATGTTTTATCAAAATAAGTTAGCACAAGTAAATATCACAATCTGATCTTGGCTAGACCGTGGTCTAGAGCATATAGAATCGAGGGACCCCCAAGAACCACCCCAGGTAGTTGTAGGAGACCCACAGGGGACAGACGTGGTGTTCAGACACTGGTGCGAGTCCTGTACGAGTCTATGCGAGAGAACGCGATTGAGTTATCAATGTTACAGGTCCCTGGCGTGTTCGAGGCGAACACACCGATCGGTCAGTACGAGTCGAAGGACGCGGATACTGATAGAGTCACGAGGGAGTTGGACGCGATGTGTCTAACACAGACGCGAGCCCTGTACGAGCCAGTGCGAGAATCGCACGGGGAAAATAGGAGTTTTAGGGCACTTCTAGGGTAGCTACAAGCAAGCCACTTACAGGGTAAGTAGTTCTAGGGCCCACACCCACAGGAGCACCATAGTGCTGAAGTTACCTCACCCAGGGGAGCCGGGTGCATAGGTGTCCTTTGGTGTCGGGTCGCGGCGTCGTTTTCAATGGGAACCAATGAACAATTGCTGCTTGCGACGACAGAAGAAGTGTCCGTTGGAATCCAAGCCTGGATTCGGAAGGAGGAAGACCTGAAAGTAGAGGGGACAGTGTTCACAGTCACTTGGCAGTGACTCTGGGCAAGGAAGATGAATGCCCACCGTCGTCAACAGCTTCGGGTCGTTCATGGGTGTCTTGACTCTTCGACCACGTGGTCCAGGCAGCGTCAATGATGACCAGGAGCTGAATTCGGTGTGTCCCACGACGTCTGCAGCTTACTGAGGTGTCGGCGACTCGATTGGAGCCAACAAGCCTTGGTAGCAGCAAGTCTCGTGGTGATGAGGAAAAGTCAATGGTGCAGACCAGCAAGGTTTGGGGGACTTACCCAGCAAGGGTAGGTCAGGGCAGGCCTGGAGCAACCAGGGGAGCCCTTTGGTTTCATTGGAAAGTCTTCTGGGGACCCACAAGCCGGCTGGCAAGGGATCGCGAAGACATCTCGGGAGGATCCACTCAACAGGGGCCCACGGTCACTCGGGACGGTGTAGGCCTCTGAATTCGGGAGGGATCTCTGCTAGAGGCTGTGACCACACGTGGTCCAAAGCACAAGTTCGTAGAACATCGTGAAGGGGTTGCACTCGACAATAGTGCACGGTACCCAGGGGCTGCGGTTCCTCGTCGCTCGTGGGGTCCACTTGCCTCAGCTTCGCTGGGGACTCACGATGGCCTTGGAGAAGTCAGGAAATCCTCTTCCTGGGCTGCAGGGACTTCGGGCTCCGGCGGGAGCGGTGTAGTTTGCGACCGTCGTTGTAGTTTTTGGTGCCTGCCAAGCAGGGGAGTCACTCCTTGACTCCAAAGGAGATTCTTCAGTCTTCAAAGGTAGTGGAACGTCGAAGGTCCAGGATTCTTCTGTTGAGCGTCGTCCAGGGAGATCTGGATTGCAATGCACAGGTTCCCCCTCTTATACTAAAAAGAAGGGAGGGACTAGCTCTATGACCCCACCTATGGGAGGGTCAGGGGAGTGGGTGGCTACACCCACTTCCCTTTGTCCAGTTTCGCGCCAGAGCAGGGGCAGGTAGCCCCTGAGCCGGTTTGAACTGGGGTATGCACAGAGGAGCCTTCTGCTCCCCCAGTGCAGGACTTCAAAGCACTCTAAGAGTGCACCCACCCAGCCCCAATACACTAAACCCTGTCTGGGAGGTGGTCACACCCCCTTGCGACAGGATATCTATTGTTGGGCTTCCTCCACTGTGAGTTTCCGTCATCAGCAGGAGGGCAGCCCAGTGTCTGTGACTGGTGGCATCCATCTTGTGATACCAGGGCTCTGGAAAGAAGTTACCGGTTAGGCCGGTGTGTACATGTCTCTCCCTCTAGAAGGGTGGAATGCTACCCCGCCGCCAGAACTGGCGGGGGGTAGTATTCCAAGATGTTTGACACCAAACACGACATGTTTCCGTGCAGCCATCCCAAAGTTAGCATTTAACGCGAGGTTATAATGCGCTTAAGAGTATATGGTCAGGCTGCACTACAAACAGCATCAGAGAAGGATCTCTGAACGCTGCAGAGGGGCTCTGCTCATGCAGGTACACCCTCCCACATAAGAACCAAGCACTCTGCCTTCAGGATTGATAAGGCCTGTCATAGGAGTGACTTATAGGTTTGTATGTGTGTATGTATGTAGTGGTATAGGTAGCCCATACCACAGTAAGGGGTGCATGCACCACCTTACCCAGGCTACAGTAGCAGACCTGTGGTGTCAGATTTAGTTTGCTTCCCAGGGGTGGCATAATACATGCTTCAGCCCCTGGTAGGCCTGTGAAGTACCTATGCCCTTGGTACCTAAGGTACCATATACTAGGGACTCATAAGGTACCACAGTATCCAATCACTAGTGCACCTAGAGTGCACTCCAAGTCGTTTAGAGAGAACAGAGTGGCTGGGGCCCTGATTAGCAGGGACCCAGCCCGACTATAGCCAGAAACCAGTGTAAACATCAGAAAAAAGTGGGGGCAACATAAGAGGCAGATCCTACTCTCCTACACAACCCCCCAAACGCAGGGACACTAAACTAACCTTGACCAGTTAAGTCTTTGTGCTCTAAGTGGAAATACCTTGAGAGTCCATCTGCATTGGCATGTTGGGTCCCAGGTCTATGCTCCACTGTATAGTCCATCCCCTGTAGGGAAATGGACCACCTCAAAAGTTTTGGGTTTTCTCCTTTCATTTGTTTAAGCCATAGGAGGGGCTTGTGGTCGGTCTGAACTATGAAGTGAGTGCCAAACAAGTATGGCCTCAGCTTCTTCAGGGCCCACACCACAGCAAAGGCCTCCTCTCTATAGCTGACCAACGTTTCTCTCTAGGGGTCAGCCTTCTGCTAATGAAAGCTACTGGCTGATCTTGACCTTCATCATTCAGTTGAGACAGTACAGCTCCCACACCCAGCTCAGAAGCATCTGTTTGGACAATGAACATTTTGGTGTAGTCTGGACTCTGTAAGATGGGGGCAGTGCACATGGCCTGCTTTAGGTCTTCAAATGCCTTCTGACAGCTAGCTGTCCACTGAACCTTTTTTGGCATTTTCTTTGAGGTTAGATCATTCAAGGGGGTCACTCTAGATCCATATCCCTTTACAAACCTCCTATAGTACCCAGTCAGGCCTAAGAAGGCTCTCACCTGTGTCTGGGTGGTTGGAGCAACCCATTCCATTATGGTTTGGATTTTGCTCTGTAAAGGCTGAACCTGGCCTCCACCTACAAGGTGGCCCAGGTACACAACCTGACTCTGCCCTATCTGGCACTTAGTGGCCTTGATAGTGAGGCCTGCTTTTGCAGAGCCTCCAAAACATTTCTGAGGTGGACCAGGTGATCCTGCCAGGAGGAACTAAAGACAGCAATATCATCTAGATAAGCTGAGCAATAGGTTTCCATTTCTGCCAGAACTTTGTTCACCAACCTCTGAAAAGTGGCAGGTGCATTTTTCAATCCAAAGGGCATCACCACAAAGTGGTAGTTCCCACCAGGGGTCGAAAATGCTGTTTTGGCTTCTGCATCATCAGCTAACCTGATCTGCCAGTAGCCAGCTGTTAGGTCAAATGTACTTAGATACTTGGCTGAGGCCAAAGTATCAATCAGCTCATCTGCCCTTGGTATGGGATAGGCATCAGTCCTAGTGACTGCATTGAGGCCTCTGTAGTCTACACAAAACCTCATTTCTTTCTTACCACCCTGGGTATGAGGCTTGGGTACTAGGACTACTGGGCTAGCCCAAGGGCTATCTGAAGTCTCAATCACACCTAACTCCAACATTTTCTGGACTTCAGTCCTGATACAGTCCCTGACATGGTCAGGTTGCCTGTAGATTTTACTCTTAACAGGCAGACTGTCCCCAGTGTCCACCTCATGGGTGCACCAGGTAGTCTGACTAGGGGTCAGGCTAAACATATGTCTGTACTGTTGCAGAACCTGCCTGCACTCAGTTTGCTGATGGTCAGTGAGGCTGCTTGCCAAAGCAACACCATCTACTGACCCATCATCAGGGTTCTGTGAGAGAAGGTCAGGGAGAGGGTCACTCTCCTCCTCCTGGTCCTCATCAGTTGCCATGAGCAAGCCCATGTCAGCCCTGTCAACATATGGTTTCAATCTGTTGACATGGAGCACCCTTAGGGGGCTCCTGGGAGTTCCAAGATTCACCAGATAGGTGACTTCTCCCTTTTGTTCAACTATTGTATGGGGGCCACTCCACTTGTCTTGGAGGGCTGCTGGGGCCACAGGCTCCAACACCCACACTTTCTGTCCTGGCTGGTACACAGTCAGCACAGCCTTTGGTCATGCCAAGCTTTTTGTAATTCTTGGCTGGCCTCCAGGTTTTTGGTTGCCTTTTTCATGTATTCAGCCATCCTGGAGCGGAGACCAAGTACATAGTCCATCACATCCTGTTTGGGGGCTTGAGAGGTAACTCCCAGCCCTCTTTGACCAAACACAATGGACCTCTTACAGGATGCCCAAACAGAAGCTCAAATGGGCTGTAACCAACCCCCTTCTGTGGAACCTCTCTGTAGGCAAACAACAGGCAGGGAAGAAGAAGGTCCCATTTCTGCCTAAGCTTCTCTGGGAGTCCTTTAATCATTCCCTTAAGGGTTTTGTTGAAGCGTTCAACCAAACCATTGCAGTGTGGGTGATAGGGGTGGTGAACTTATAAGTCACACCACACTCCTTCCACATTGCTTTCAGATATCCTGACATGAAGTTGGTACCTCTGTCAGAGATGACCTCCTTTGGGAAACCCACTCTGGAGAAAACTCCAATGAGGGCTCTTGCCACCACAGGGGCTGTGGTGGTCCTCAGAGGAATTGCCTTCTGGGTACCTGGTGGCATGATCCACTACCACCAGGATAAATCTGTGCCCAGATGCAGTTTGAGGGTCAAGGGGACCAACAATGTCAATCCCTACCCTTTCAAAGGGTACCCCCACCACAGGTAGTGGTATCAGGGGGCCTTTGTGGTGCCACCTGCCTTGCCACTGGTTTGGCATGTGACACAGGAGCGACAAAACTCCTTTGTGTCCTCTGACATATGTGGCCAATGAAAATGTGGAACAAGCCTGTCCCAGGTCTTGTTTTGGCCCAAGTGACCTGCTAAAGGGATGTCATGTGCTAGGGTCAAGAGGAACCCCTAAACTTCTGAGGTATTACCAACCTCCTGGTGGCTCCAGGGGCTGGATCTCTACCTTCAGAATATAGGAGTCCCTCATCCCAATAAACTTTATGGGATCCACTAGCACTCCCAGCAGCCTCAGCAGCAGCCTGCTGTCTGAGGGGTTCAAGAGAGGGGCAGCACTGTTGCTCCTTACTCAGATCTTCCCTAGAAGGGCCCCCTGCCCCCAAGAACTCAACCTGATCAGGCTCAAGTTCCTCTGGGGCAGTTCCTTCTTCAGGGTCTGCTCCTCCCCCTGGGGAGGGGAATCTGTGATCTGAGACAGAGGGGAAGGCACTGCCTTAACCCTACTGCTCCTCCTCTTGGGAAGCATCTGGTCCATAATTTCAGGATCCAGAGCTGATTCAGTGTCATGCATTTTGGCGTGTGACCTGGTCACAGCAAATGCCTCTGCAGGGATGCCCAACATCTCAGCATGAGTCCATGTTGGAAAACGAGGCAGTATCTGTGAGGCCTGCACAAATAACATGACTACATTTGTCCTTCACTGGGAACCAAACACCCAATTGTAGCGCCTGACTCTCAGAGGGTAGCGTTGCAGAGCAGTCTGAGGCTTTACTCAAGGGAGGTGGTGTGGGCTAGTAATCGCCATTTGCAGGTGCGCAGAAATAACACTCAATAATTGATTGTCCAGTCTGTACTTTGCTTTATAAAAGTAAGAGTACATTTATTAAACACACACACTACTCAATACTATGCACCAATTTACAAATATACATAAGCTGTTGGAATTACTTTGTGACATTGCGTAACATCTCCACCCCTCCCAAAAAGGGGGTGGGGTCTAGTACCACCACTCCCATGTATGCACATCATCTTGCCCCCTAATGCAGTGTGTTGAGCCTAACCTGGAGCGAGGGCCCTGCGCACTGGCACCATCCCAGTGGCGACCCACCCCATTACCTCAACGCGCATTAAAAATGGGTACACCTGCCTTGGTGACACATAACCCTGACTGAGCATTTCCTACTGACCATAAAGTATGCACCTCTATATCTTAAGGGCTAGCAGTCTGGGTCTTCACCTAAGTGCAGCAGCAAGAATACATGTTTACGCACACCTTAGAATGACAGTACTCATCACCTTTGTTGGACATTAGAATGCATTGCAATTACAGCCCCTAAGGGCATCACAGATGAAATCACAGGATTACGCCTATACAGCCAGACACCCTAGCAGGAAGGTCTGGCAACATAACCCAGTTTGCTTATGACATCACCTTACACAGGTACTTCACATTACATATGTGACCTCCAGTCCCTCTAGAAAAAGAATAACAGTTAGTAAATGCAGTTCTGGTGCAATTACACCTCTTCACCTCCAGGGGATGCTCTTCTGGAGCCATCCCCAACTCAGCCTTTCACTCCATGAAGCCCATCGCAATACACCCTCAGCTGTAGAACAAAAGTTCCAGCCTAGAAGGTGTATAAATGCAGGTTGAGCCCTTGAGGGGTTATCCTTTCCAAATCCCTAGGAAACTTAGGGTGGGACTGAACTTCGTGCTGGGGGGGACTGCGCTTCTCCAGCAGCTCCCCCAGCACCCTTTTTCACTCTTGAGGGTGACCCCCTCCTCTGGGGGCCACCAAGCACCAAAAACGGTAGATTTCCAAATGCCTTGCAAGGCATTATGGGGCGCTTCGTGCTCCTCTGCATGCATATATGATGAGCGGCTCTCCCGCTGTGCCGGGGAGAGCCGCGATCCATCTGGCGCTCCGCGCCGCCTCCCACGCGGGGTGGGGGGCCCGGTCCCACCCGGACCCCCAGGTAAGGGAGACGGCTCGGGGAGCCCACCCCCGGCCGCTCCGGCCACGTGTTGGGGGCCCGGTCCCACCCGGGCCCCGCAATGCCTGGCTCCTCGCTTCTGCGGGTCCCAGTCCCACCCGGGACCCACGACAGCCTGACGGGTAGGAGGGCAGCCTGGGGAGCCCACCCCCGGCTGTCCCCGCCGGCTCCCCGTGCGGCCAGCACCCTCGTGTGCTGCCGCGGGAGCCGGCCGATCAGTTCTGGTCTGCCCGCTCCAGCGGGCAGATGCGTCGTCCTGCTCCGGTCCGGGGGAAGTGCGGCGGCGCTCCCCCGGCCTTACTTCGGGGCCCGGGGATGGGGTCCCGGGCCCCCTGGGGATCTCCTCGCGGGGGGCGCGACGGCGCTCCCCCGCCTTCCTCCGCTTCACGGGGGGGCGCGACGGCGTCCCCCGGCTTTACTTCAGGGCCCGGGGATGGGGTCCCGGGCCCCTGGGGATCTCCTCGCGGGGGCGCGACGGCGCTCCCCGCCTCCATTTTCGGTGGGGGCCAGGGTGGGCTCCTGGCCCCCAGGCAGGGCACTTCGCGGGGAGCGCGACGGCGCTCCCGGCTTCCCTTCTTCTCCAGGGGTCAAAGGTCGCTCACCTTCCGGGGGCCATATCTCAGCCCCTGGGGGTCCGATCTGCCCCATTTTCGCGTCCTCTTGCTCCTGGCGGTGGCCCCCAGCCACGGGGAGCACTCTCCTTCGCGCTCTGGATCTCCAAGAGGGGGCATTCTGCAGGGAGCGGTCTTCACTGGCTCCCTGCGCCAGACTTTCGCCTGGCTCTCCTCCTGGGCCTCTCTTCTCCCTGCGCAGAGGCCCCTGCTTCTGCGCACCGGTCCTGGGCTCCTCTTCTGGCGCAGTTAGGGGCCTGGGGGCAGTCAGGGGGTACCTCCTTCCAACTGCCCATTGCCAGGCTCCACCACCTTCCGCCTCAGCAGACCACACCCCAGAGAGAGCTTCTCTTCCTCCGCAAGCACTTTTTAAAAGTTGAGTAGGGGGCTGGCAGGAAGTCTCTGTTGGTCCTATCAAACAGCGACACATCACTTCCCTGCCCCTGCTCCCTCCTCCTTGTCCAGCCTGTAGCTGGTCCAAAATGGCGTCGTCCAGGGTCTCTGGCCTCATGGTCTCTGAAACCAGACCCTTTCCCCAGTACTGCCTTCCCCTTGGTTCAGCTTGGTGCCTGGCACCCAGCGACAGCTGCTGATGGATTTGCCTGTAGCTCCACCTATCTTGTCTCCGTGGAGGGAAGATCTTGGCTCTGCGAAGAAGGGTCATTAATCTACCCTGCCAGGGCCAGACCCCAGCCAGGGACTCAGAGAAATATTACATTCCTGGATGACCCAAAAGCAGTACAAATATGACTTTGGACTCTGCAGAATACTTCTTTTCACATCCGCTACCGTGGACTTTAGGGTGTGTCTGGAATTTGTAGGCCTTATGGAAGTTAATTTAACACATGGGCTCCACATTCCCATAGGGGAATAATGAAGTGAAAAACACAGTAAAGCACACTGACTTTCCCTGGCATGTTCCTTCCTAGTGTATAAGGCCTATTCCGGGTCACCACCCAATTCTGCATAAGTCCTGCCACACCATTCACTTTGTAGCTGCTCCTGGACTGCGCACGCTAGGAATCTCCCCTGCGCAGTCCCTACACATGTGCACACGCATGTACACAGGTGTCTGCATGTAACCAGCCCAGTGCCCCTTACTCCAGCTGCTGCGCAGCGGCCTAGTCAAGCTAGGGGGACACCAGTAAAATCCACATGCAGTCTCTTCCATCATGAGTTCACTGTGGATGAGTCCCAATTTACGAGGCTCTCCCACAGTAACAGCTCAACAATTAGGGGCTCAAAAAGCGAAAAATCCGGGCGGCCTATAGTGTCAGAACCACTTTCTAACACACGCCGCGCCCAGCTGAATCCTACAGGGAAGAAGTAGCCACTCTACATGGGTATTCTTCCCGTAGTCAGCGATAACTAGTTATAAGGGGTTCTGACCAGACCCCCTTACTCACCAGTTATCCGCTCAGACCACCTACTCCTCCCATCCATGAAATCTCCACCCATGACAGGGATCCCAGACTACCCTAAGAACCCTCCGGGCTCTAGGTTAGATACCTCTAGGTCACTCATGGTCTACATGGACTTGGCCTCACTAGGCCCACCTTTGCCCTTGGGCATGCAAAACTATGCCTACCCCTTCTCGGGACAAGGGTCCAGTGCCTCAGCACCGTTGCGGTCTTCCGGGACAGGTCTACATCCCATCCCCTGGGTCACTAGCCGGTCTCCCTTCTGGAGTTTGTTCCAACCAGGACCCTCTCTCCGTTTGGTCCTTGCACCCTAAAGATGCAACCTCTCTGGACCCTCCCCCTCAGCCTGCCGCTGAGGTCATTCGGCTGCCACCACCCTTTCGGGACGACTGGCTTCCCTAAAGAAAGCACAGCCACTCGTGCTTTCCCCACACAGAAAAGCACCCTTTGGCCACTGGCCTGGGTCCCGGATAGGACCTCAGACCGGCCTCACTACCGCACTGGCAGTGCCAGGGAGGAACACTGAGGGTGCCCCGTCAGACCTCCTACAGCTCATTCCCCCCCGTCAGTAGCTCCACACGGGAACTACCCCGGGAACCTAGACCCCTTCCTTGTTCTCCGCTGCGAGAACAGGGCCTACGCACCCTTCCCTCCGAGAGGCGCGCTCTCCTCCCAGAGTACCCTTAGAGAGCCTGTGGGCCCCGAGTTAGCTAGACCCAGGCCCAACTCTCATGGCTCTCCCCGGTCTCCCGGCAGCGCCTTGGGAGACCGTCCAGGGACCCACAGGGTCCCTGGATGGCCCGCACCACCCCTTTGCGACACACAGGGTCCCTTCACTTAAGATAGGCCCCACCTGTGGTCAGGGTAGCACGCCCACACCAAGCCAGGGACCCTAAAGATCCCGGCTAGGCCTGCACCACCCCTTTGCAAAACACAGGGTCCCTTCACTTAAGATAGGCCCCACCTGTGTTCAGGGTGTTACTACCTTGCAGGAGTCCACCTCCTGCCTCGAGCTAGGGGAACACCCCCATGCTCCTGGTCCTTGGGTTCAAGACCCACAGGACCTACCGGACTGGTCACCGTCCACCCGACCCTGACGCCTCAGGGTCCACCACTAACCCTTCACCTGGAAACTAGGGAGTACATCACCCCCACTCCGATCTCCACTGGGTCAGTTACCTAGCCCACCTAGGTTACCTAGGGGCTACCACTACACACTATCACTCAAGAACTACCCTCCTCTGGGGCCACCCCCTACCAGGGGCCACCCCTGGGTCGCTCACCTCCCCACCAGTTAACCTGGGGGCCTGCCGGACACCCAACTCTACCACATCCTCCTCCCACCGTGGGAAAAGTTCCTGGGGTCCCCCACCATGGGAACCCCTGGGGCGTTACTACCCGGGGTAAAGAAACCTCCTGCCCCACCCTTCCAGTGGTTTTGGCCTGCGCCAATGCAAGTATTTTCAGCGGGGGAAGAATACCTGGGGCCCCTTCTGTGGAAACCCTCCCTGCCCTTAAAAAGCGCGGGAATCTCCCAGGACCCCCTCTTTCCCCTGTCCCCCACAAAGGTCAATCCACCCCGACACCCCCACCTGTGAAGTAGGTATCAGTTGCTGTCCCTATCTCTTGAGGAGACACCCTCCTCATGCAGGTGTAGTGTATGTAGTGTTAGGGTTCAAAGGTGTACAATATGGCTCAGAACATTTGTATGCAATCATTTCCTGGAAAGCACCATCCCGCTAGCACATGATCATCAAAATAGCGCGGTCATATCAATACAGTTTACATTTCAACCATAATATCTTCACATGACACGTATGTGCGTGGGGCTTTCCTTTCCCATACCTTTAGTTCACCTAACCAAAACTTTGAACCCTTCTCAGAGCCTTGCGCTCTTTCATTTGCTCATTACTGCATAGATAATGTGTGGCAAAACTGGACTTATCAAATGCTATAAATGCACACCAGAATGGGATACTATGTTTCCCGCCGCTAGACACCAATGTTGGAAAACGAGGCAGTATCTGTGAGGCCTGCACAAATAACATGACTACATTTGTCCTTCACTGGGAACCAAACACCCAATTGTAGCGCCTGACTCTCAGAGGGTAGCGTTGCAGAGCAGTCTGAGGCTTTACTCAAGGGAGGTGGTGTGGGCTAGTAATCGCCATTTGCAGGTGCGCAGAAATAACACTCAATAATTGATTGTCCAGTCTGTACTTTGCTTTATAAAAGTAAGAGTACATTTATTAAACACACACACTACTCAATACTATGCACCAATTTACAAATATACATAAGCTGTTGGAATTACTTTGTGACATTGCGTAACATCTCCACCCCTCCCAAAAAGGGGGTGGGGTCTAGTACCACCACTCCCATGTATGCACATCATCTTGCCCCCTAATGCAGTGTGTTGAGCCTAACCTGGAGCGAGGGCCCTGCGCACTGGCACCATCCCAGTGGCGACCCACCCCATTACCTCAACGCGCATTAAAAATGGGTACACCTGCCTTGGTGACACATAACCCTGACTGAGCATTTCCTACTGACCATAAAGTATGCACCTCTATATCTTAAGGGCTAGCAGTCTGGGTCTTCACCTAAGTGCAGCAGCAAGAATACATGTTTACGCACACCTTAGAATGACAGTACTCATCACCTTTGTTGGACATTAGAATGCATTGCAATTACAGCCCCTAAGGGCATCACAGATGAAATCACAGGATTACGCCTATACAGCCAGACACCCTAGCAGGAAGGTCTGGCAACATAACCCAGTTTGCTTATGACATCACCTTACACAGGTACTTCACATTACATATGTGACCTCCAGTCCCTCTAGAAAAAGAATAACAGTTAGTAAATGCAGTTCTGGTGCAATTACACCTCTTCACCTCCAGGGGATGCTCTTCTGGAGCCATCCCCAACTCAGCCTTTCACTCCATGAAGCCCATCGCAATACACCCTCAGCTGTAGAACAAAAGTTCCAGCCTAGAAGGTGTATAAATGCAGGTTGAGCCCTTGAGGGGTTATCCTTTCCAAATCCCTAGGAAACTTAGGGTGGGACTGAACTTCGTGCTGGGGGGACTGCGCTTCTCCAGCAGCTCCCCCAGCACCCTTTTTCACTCTTGAGGGTGACCCCCTCCTCTGGGGGCCACCAAGCACAAAAACGGTAGATTTCCAAATGCCTTGCAAGGCATTATGGGGCGCTTCGTGCTCCTCTGCATGCATATATGATGAGCGGCTCTCCCGCTGTGCCGGGGAGAGCCGCGATCCATCTGGCGCTCCGCGCCGCCTCCCACGCGGGGTGGGGGCCCGGTCCCACCCGGACCCCCAGGTAAGGGAGACGGCTCGGGGAGCCCACCCCCGGCCGCTCCGGCCACGTGTTGGGGGCCCGGTCCCACCCGGGCCCCGCAATGCCTGGCTCCTCCTTCTGCGGGTCCCAGTCCCACCCGGGACCCACGACAGCCTGACGGGTAGGAGGGCAGCCTGGGGAGCCCACCCCCGGCTGTCCCCGCCGGCTCCCCGTGCGGCCAGCACCCTCGTGTGCTGCCGCGGGAGCCGGCCGATCAGTTCTGGTCTGCCCGCTCCAGCGGGCAGATGCGTCGTCCTGCTCCGGTCCGGGGGAAGTGCGGCGGCGCTCCCCGGCCTTACCTCGGGGCCCGGGGATGGGGTCCCGGGCCCCCTGGGGATCTCCTCGCGGGGGCGCGACGGCGCTCCCCGCCTTCCTCCGCTTCACGGGGGCGCGACGGCGTCCCCCGGCTTTACTTCAGGGCCCGGGGATGGGGTCCCGGGCCCCTGGGGATCTCCTCGCGGGGGCGCGACGGCGCTCCCCGCCTCCATTTTCGGTGGGGGCCAGGTTGGGCTCCTGGCCCCCAGGCAGGGGCACTTTCGCGGGGAGCGCGACGGCGCTCCCCGGCTTCCCTTCTTCTCCAGGGGTCAAAGGTCGCTCACCTTCCGGGGGCCATATCTCAGCCCCTGGGGGTCCGATCTGCCCCATTTTCGCGTCCTCTTGCTCCTGGCGGTGGCCCCCAGCCACGGGGAGCACTCTCCTTCGCGCTCTGGATCTCCAAGAGGGGGCATTCTGCAGGGAGCGGTCTTCACTGGCTCCCTGCGCCAGACTTTCGCCTGGCTCTCCTCCTGGGCCTCTCTTCTCCCTGCGCAGAGGCCCCTGCTTCTGCGCACCGGTCCTGGGCTCCTCTTCTGGCGCAGTTAGGGGCCTGGGGGGCAGTCAGGGGGTACCTCCTTCCAACTGCCCATTGCCAGGCTCCACCACCTTCCGCCTCAGCAGACCACACCCCAGAGAGAGCTTCTCTTCCTCCGCAAGCACTTTTTAAAAGTTGAGTAGGGGGCTGGCAGGAAGTCTCTGTTGGTCCTATCAAACAGCGACACATCACTTCCCTGCCCCTGCTCCCTCCTCCTTGTCCAGCCTGTAGCTGGTCCAAAATGGCGTCGTCCAGGGTCTCTGGCCTCATGGTCTCTGAAACCAGACCCTTTCCCCAGTACTGCCTTCCCCTTGGTTCAGCTTGGTGCCTGGCACCCAGCGACAGCTGCTGATGGATTTGCCTGTAGCTCCACCTATCTTGTCTCCGTGGAGGGAAGATCTTGGCTCTGCGAAGAAGGGTCATTAATCTACCCTGCCAGGGCCAGACCCCAGCCAGGGACTCAGAGAAATATTACATTCCTGGATGACCCAAAAGCAGTACAAATATGACTTTGGACTCTGCAGAATACTTCTTTTCACATCCGCTACCGTGGACTTTAGGGTGTGTCTGGAATTTGTAGGCCTTATGGAAGTTAATTTAACACATGGGCTCCACATTCCCATAGGGGAATAATGAAGTGAAAAACACAGTAAAGCACACTGACTTTCCCTGGCATGTTCCTTCCTAGTGTATAAGGCCTATTCCGGGTCACCACCCAATTCTGCATAAGTCCTGCCACACCATTCACTTTGTAGCTGCTCCTGGACTGCGCACGCTAGGAATCTCCCCTGCGCAGTCCCTACACATGTGCACACGCATGTACACAGGTGTCTGCATGTAACCAGCCCAGTGCCCCTTACTCCAGCTGCTGCGCAGCGGCCTAGTCAAGCTAGGGGGACACCAGTAAAATCCACATGCAGTCTCTTCCATCATGAGTTCACTGTGGATGAGTCCCAATTTACGAGGCTCTCCCACAGTAACAGCTCAACAATTAGGGGCTCAAAAAGCGAAAAATCCGGGCGGCCTATAGTGTCAGAACCACTTTCTAACAGTCCATAACTCTACTTCATACCAGGCTGAAGTTTCTAGATCATTGCCCAATAGACATTCTACAGGGAGGTCTGCACTGACTACAACCTTCTTGAGGCCAGTTACCCCTCCCCAGGAGAAATTCACAACTGCCAGACTATGGTTGGTCCTGACATTGCTTGCATTGGTCACCTGGTACATTTCGCCCAGGATGATCTGTCCAGGGTCCACAAGATCCTCTGCCACCATGGTGACACTAGCACCTGTGTCCCTAAATGCCAAAGCCTGTTTGCCATTTATTACAGGCTGCTGTTTGTATTTGCCCAGATTACTGGGGCTTACTAGGAAGGACATGTCAATGTCTCCATCACAAATCAGCATGGCCTGAGTGGGTACTCTGACTAGGTCAGCGTCCACTTCAGAACCCAGGGTCAACCCTACTACACCCTTCTTCTGTGTACCACCTCCACCAGTAGCTGGACTAGGGGGAACAGTTGCCTTAGGGGCAGGAGTGGTGGTGGTTTGGTCTTTGGACTTGTTACAGTCAGAAGTCCAGTGCCCTTTCTGTTTACAGAATTTGCACCAGGGCTTCTTTTGGCCTTTTCCCTTGTTGGATTGTGACTCCCCACCAGATGCAGATTTTTGGGGCCCTTGTGAAGACTTCTGGTCTGTTGACTTATCCCCACCTTTCTCAGAGCCCTTAGAATCCTGCTTCTTGGTGTCACCCCCTTGGTTCTGGGTTTTCTGCCTCACCCTGGTTCTGACCCACTTGTCTGCCTTCTTTCCCAATTCTTGGGGAGAGGTCAGATCGGAGTCCACCAGGTATTGATGCAACAACTGGTTCTGGCAATTATTAAGGATCTGTTCTCTCATCATTAGATTATACAATCCCTTGAAATCAGTAACCCTACTGCCAACCAGCCAACCCTCCAGAGCCTTGGTTGCACAATCTACAAAGTCAGTCCAGTCCTGAGTCTGTGCCTTCTGGGTGTCTCTGAACTTTAACCTGTACTGCTCAGTGGTTAAGCCAAACCCATCTATCAGTGCACTCTTCAGGACTTCATAGTCATCAGCATCCTCTTCTCTAACAGTGAGGAGCTTGTCTCTACCTTTATCTGAAAAGGAGAGCCACAAGATTGCTGCCCACTGCTTTTGGGGGACCTGTTGTACTCTACAGGCCCTTTCCATAGCAGTTATCCACTTATGGATATCATCCCCACTCTGGTAGGGAGGAACAACCTTGCTCAGGTTCCTATGGTCTGGAATATATTCTCTGCCTCTAGGGACACTGTTGCTGCCACCAGGGGGTTCTAACCCCTCTTTCCTAGAAGCTCTCTGGAGCTCAAAGGCTTCTCTATCTAATGCCAACTGCTTGGTTTTGAGGGCAAATCTTGCTTCCTCATCCTGCAGCAGTTTGCACAGTCTTTCAGAGGAGGTCTCTCTTCTTGGAAAGTAGGAGTTCCTCTGCTGGACAAATTCTCTGCCAGAGTGATAGGAGCGGTCAGAGTCCCTAGAAAGGGACCTGTGCCTCTCCTCCACTGTGTCAGTTCTCTTATGGAGAATTCCTCTGTCCTTTTCAGACCCCTTGGGGCCTGGCCCTACAATCACAGAGTCTTGGTCAACTTGATGTTCATCATCTGACCCAGACACTGTAATTGACCCACCCCCTGATTCAGACCCATTAGCTCCTAGAGCTAATCTAAGATCATCTGCTGTCAGCAGATCTATCAGGTGTAGTGTGGAGGGACTCTGTCCTATCTTCAGGTGCCTCTCAGCACACATGGCTTTCAAGTCAAAGAAAGTCATGTCCTTATACTGAAGCTGGGTGGATCCACTGGGTCCATCCCTTAAGGACATTCTAGTGTTGTGCAGTGTTGTACTACCTACACTAGTTTGTGGCCTACTGATCCTAGCTTGAGCTGTAGAAAGGGTGTGCTATCCCTTGGCACACAGCTCTAAGTTCAGTAGAACTTATTGATACTAAGCTTGACTTTATATGTACCTTGAGTACCTATAGTGGTTTTCAGTTAGTAATTCAAATAGAGATTTTCTGGTAAAACAATAGCAAGCTGGAATCCCACACGCTGCCACCAATGTGAGAAGTTGGCCTGGTATATGCTGTTCACTAATTAAAGTGGACACCTTGCACCAGTCCAATTCGACTCTTATGGTAGGTAGGTTTAAGACAACCTTTATAGAAAGCTATCCTAGTGGTAGCTGTGGAGAGCAGCCTTCAGGCTAAGTCTTGGAGGAATGTAAAGCAGCTTGTTTTACCACACAATCTCTTGAATCACCAAATGAAAAGACACCACACAGGTATATATATCAAATATATATGTATTTATTACTAAACAACTCTCTACTAATCTCTTTATGAGATTAGAAGTCAGGAACATATGTACAAGTTAATGTTTTATCAAAATAAGTTAGCACAAGTAAATATCACAATCTAATCTTGGCTAGACCGTGGTCTAGAGCATATAGAATCGAGGGACCCCCAAGAACCACCCCAGGTAGTTGTAGGAGACCCACAGGGGACGGACGCGGTGTTCAGACACTGGTGCGAGTATTGTACGAGTCTATGCGAGAGAACGCGATTGAGTTATCAATGTTACAGGTCCCTGGCGTGTTCGAGGCGAACACACCGATCGGTCAGTACGAGTCGAAGGACACGGATACTGATAGAGTCACAAGGGAGTTGGACGCGATGTGTCTAACACAGACGCGAGCCCTGTACGAGCCAGTGCGAGAATCGCACGGGGAAAATAGGAGTTTTAGGGCACTTCTAGGGTAGCTACAAGCAAGCCACTTACAGGGTAAGTAGTTCTAGGGCCCACAGGAGCACCGTAGTGCTGAAGTTACCTCACCCAGGGGAGCCGGGTGCATAGGTGTCCTTTGGTGTCGGGTCGCGGAGTCGTTTTCAATGGGAACCAATGAAGACTTGCTGCTAGCGACGACAGAAGAAGTGTCCGTTGGAATCCAAGCCTGGATTCGGAAGGAGGAAGACCTGAAAGCAGAGGGGACAGTGTTCACAGTCACTTGGCAGTGACTCTGGGCAAGGAAGATGAATGCCCACCGTCGTCAACAGCTTTGGGTCGTTCACGGGTGTCTTGACTCTTCGACCACGTGGTCCAGGCAGCGTCGATGATGACCAGGAGCTGGATTCGGTGTGTCCCACGATGTCTGCAGCTTACTGAGGTGTCGGCGACTCGATTGGAGCCAACAAGCCTTGGTAGCAGCAAGTCTCGTGGTGATGAGGAAAAGTCAATGGTGCAGACCAGCAAGGTCTGGGGGACTTACCCAGCAAGGGTAGGTCAGGGCAGGCCTGGAGCAACCAGGGGAGCCCTTTGGTTTTGTTGGAAAGTCTTCTGGGGACCCACAAGCCGGCTGGCAAGGGATCGCGAAGACACCTTGGGAGGATCCACTCAACAGGGGCCCACGGTCACTCGGGACGGTGTAGGCCTCTGAATTCGGGAGGGTCTCTGCTAGAGGCTGGGACCACACATGGTCCAAAGCACAAGTTCGTAGAACGTCGTGAAGGGGTTGCACTCGACAATAGTGCACGGTACCCAGGGGCTGCGGTTCCTCGTCGCTCGTGGGGTCCACTTGCCTCAGCTTTGCTGGGGACTCACGATGGCCTTGGAGAAGTCAGGAAATTTTCTTCCTGGGCTGCAGGGACTTCGGGCTCCGGCGGGAGCGGCGTAGTTTGCGACTGTCGTTGTAGTTTTTGGTGCCTGCCAAGCAGGGGAGTCACTCCTTGACTCCAAGGGAGATTCTTCAGTCTTCCAAAGGTAGTGGAACGTCGAAGGTCCAGGATTCTTCTGTAGAGCATCGTCCAGGGAGATCTGGGTTGCAATGCACAGGTTCCCCCTCTTATACTAAAAAGAAGGGAGGGACTAGCTCTATGACCCCACCTATGGGAGGGTCAGGGGAGTGGGTGGCTACACCCACTTCCCTTTGTCCAGTTTCGTGCCAGAGCAGGGGCAGGTAGCCCCTGAGCCGGTTTGAACTGGCATATGCACAGAGGAGCCTTCTGCTCCCCCAGTGCAGGACTTCAAAGCACTCTAAGAGTGCACCCAGCCCCAATACACTAAACCCTGTCTGGGAGGTGGTTACACCCCCTTGGGACAGGATATCTATTGTTGGGCTTCCTCCACTGCGAGTGTTGGTCATCAGCAGGAGGGCAGCCCAGTGTCTGTGACTGGTGGCATCCATTTTGTGATGCCAGGGCTCTGGAAAGAAGTTACCGGTTAGGCCGGTGTGTACATGTCTATCCCTCTCGAAGGGTGGAATGCTACCCCCGCCGCCAGAACTGGCGGGGGGTAGTATTCCAAGATGTTTGACACCAAACACGACATGTTTCCGTGCAGCCATCCCAAAGTTAGCATTTAACGCGAGGTTATAATGCGCTTAGGAGTATATGGTCAGGCTGCACTACAAACAGCATCAGAGAAGGATCTCTGAACGCTGCAGAGGGGCTCTGCTCATGCAGGGACACCCTCCCACATAAGAACCAAGCACTCTGCCTTCAGGATTGATAAGGCCTGCCATAGGAGTGACTTATAGGTTTGTATGTGTGTATGTATGTAGTGGTATAGGTAGCCCATACCACAGTAAGGGGTGCAGGCACCACCTTACCCAGGCTGCAGTAGCAGACCTGTGGTGTCAGATTTAGTCTGCTTCCAAGGGTGGCATAATACATGCTTCAGCCCCTGGTAGGCCTGTGAAGTACCTATGCCCTTGGTACCTAAGGTACCATATACTAGGGACTCATAAGGTACCACAGTATCCAATCACTAGTGCACCTAGAGTGCACTCCAAGTCGTTTAGAGAGAACAGAGAGGCTGGGGCCCTGATTAGCAGGGACCCAGCCTGACTATAGCCAGAAACCAGTGTAAACATCAGAAAAAAAGTGGGGGCAACATAAGAGGCAGATCCTACTCTCCTACAGGGCCGCAAACGATTGTGCGTCCCCTTCTGTAATACCGATAGCGCTGGCACACATAAAGCACCAGCGCTATGTTCAGAGGGTGTTCCCTCATTTGCATGGGGGCAAAGATTACACTAGAAGATATGTGAAAACAAGATGTGAGAAAGGAGTGTATGAGAGATTATATTGAGATGACTGTCAGGAAGAGTAGCATGTGTGCTAAGCTTGAGGAATGTGAAAATGATGGAGAGAGGAGGGTTTCAAAGGATGGACCAGAATAGGTGTAAAATGAAACGTGTGAGAGAGGACGGTGCATGAGCTAGAGAATGAAAGGGGGAGAGTTGAGAACAGAAAATGTGAGGCTCATGCATTTAAGAAAAGGAAGGGGATGCTTCAAAATAAAACAGTTCAAGAGAGTAGTATGAGAATAGAGGACAGGGTGAGACACATGCGAGCAGGGGCAATTTTGGGGGAAGAGAATACTAGGTGGATTCCTAATCTGCCACCGGCAGGGACCTCACATTCCAAGTACAAGCAGCAAATGTGGCACCATTGCTAGAATTAGTGGTACAGAGTAATATACGCTGAACTAGGGATGGCAAAAATCCTTTTGCTGGTCGTAGATGGTACAAAAGGAGATGGAAGTAGTGGAGAAAAGTAAGAAAGAGAGGGGTATGTGAGAGATATGGGTCTGAGAGAGTGGAAACATGAGAAGGAAGTGACAGAGGTATGGATAATTAATTAAGTTTGGATAGAAGAGAGTGAAGGTATGAATGAAGAGTGTGGGACGTTGAAGGTAAGAGAAAAGGATCAAGAGAACAATGTGAAGAGTCTTAGAAGAGATAGAAATGTAAGACACAGGTGGACATGAAAGAGGGATAGAGGGAACAAGAATAAGAATGAGTGGAAAGGTAGGAAAGGAGAGAATGGATAGAGGTAGAGGCAAAATACGGCAAGAGTGAAAGAAAAGAACCGCAAATTGAGAGGGGGAGATTATGAAAACATAAAGGGCAATGGTGGAGGGGACAAAACAGCAGCACTGAGATTTGTTTTGTTTTCCCCATTTTGCCGTTAAGTGGGATACACTGGCCACATATCAGTCCCTCCATCCCCTTCAGATAAAGAGCAGGGAAGGTCTCTGCATTGGTATAGCAAGTGTTCAGCCATTGAAGTCTAAGGTTAATTGACAAATGTGCATGTGGATGGAAACAGTTGGATCTAGAGGAAGTGACAACAGGAAAACTGTAGAATATGCCACCAGGAATTACAGCGGGTCTCCGAATTACAGCAGCAGGACTTTCACAAATTCACTCACTCATCCACCTATCCATGTGAATAATTGTGCATGTTCTCTGAGTGAGGAAAGCTTGTACTAGTCTGCCCTTATGAATTTTTCTCTGGGTAATGGATGATTGAACTTGCAGCCTTTTATTGGAGAAGAAAGCTTATTTTGGTACTGACATTCTGTACCTGTTCTGTGAGGAAGCAAAGCTTGCACTCCTGATGCCTGATTTCAATGTCATGTGATGGGGAAATCTAACGCTGCTGCTGCTCTAGCTGTACCTGTCCTCTGATGGACTGAAGCTTACAATGTTTCTGTCCAAGATGTGCCTGTTCTATGAAAAAGGGTTGTTTTGACTCCTGCTGTCCCATCTGATTGAAAAACAAAGGATATATTGAATGCACTTCAATAACATCCCATAGGAATCAAGGGCTGTTTCACAATATTGTGATGTGAGATACCAAGACCTGTAATCTCAAGAAAGGTGCCTGACTCAATAGGGGCAATATTTGAGTGCTGAGACCTGTTTTTAAGCTGGTGGTAGGGAGACAGCACTAAAAAAATATTTTCGCTCAACAATACGTAATTTTAAAGCAACAAAGGGAGAACATAAATGCTAACTTGATGGATATAATCTATCCCAAACTAGGGTATTCAAAATTAGAAGACTTCACAACCACTCAAAAGTAGTACCGTCAGATGCTTGCCATTGCTAAATGTAGAACCCACTGATAATGCATACCACACCAGGTAGGAGAAGGTTCATCATCCTATGTCAGTACATGAACGTATGGTAATTCTGTAGAAGGTTTGGTTGTTTCTACCAGGATTATTGTACTTCTTGTATGTTTACTTCGGTTTAGAGAGAGCATATAACAGCCTGTCTTTCATGTGTTAGCCACCATTATTGTACTTGTTCTGTATGTTTGAGACAACTGTTTGATGTCCTTCCTGCTTTGCAAAGCACAGTGGTGTTATCAGTGTTGTCATTTCAAATGTTATCAGTGATGTTATCAATGACGTCATAGAGCATGTCATGAGTGATGAACTGTGTGAGGTCATAAGCAGTGCCTGGCGAGGCCGCGAGTTATAATTACTTCAGTTAACTATAACTGGTGAATTTCAGTGGTTTGTTTTGTTAAAAATGTTATGATTTAACTAGCATTTTCACCTAACTACACCGTCACTTTAATCTCTGTTGATTTCCAGTGAATTCCTGAGATTTATTTTAATGTAAACTCAGATATTATTACCATACCTAACTATGACATCACTTTTTTAAACATAAATAAAGAATATAAAGGGGTTTTATGTTAGGAAAAGCAGACCTACCGACTTTGTCAAAGGGTTAGAACACCAAAATATAAAAGATAGGCCTATTGGGTTTATCAGGGAGTCAATAATATATCAAAATTATAGGACACCCAGTATTCCAAAGAACAAGGGTAATAAACCACACATAAAACAGTGTTCCCCTAGGAATCGTTCAATTCGTAATTCATACATGGCTGAACTGTTCATTCATGAAAGAGAAATCAACACAAATGATGATTGATGCTCTGTATTCAAGTATACAAAAAGGTGAAAGGGTAATCAAAGTAGTCAAAAAACAAATGCAGGTGCTCCAAATGACTGTGCAGTGCAAGTGCAATAAGGTGAGCTATACAATAACAAACATATTACACTGACAATATTTACAATATGTGCAAAGTGTCCCTGCCCATAGGACACAAAATGATTTCTTAGTACCGAATGATATGAGCATCAGGTATCAATAGCCCAACAATCAGTGATATGGGTGGGCCCTAATCAGTTGATGTTTCGACCTCTCAAAATAAATCACATGGAGTCTTTATCAGGACATTAAAGAGGTAGCAACCTGACCAAAACAATCTGATTAATATTCTTTTATGTCAAGAGTTCAGAGCTGAAAAAATCTGTCTTTAATCCATGTGATAATTACAGGCCCACTGGAGCGTGCCAGCATGGAGCTCTGGACAATGCAGGCCTGCCTAAAACAGTGAGCTTCTGATTAAATCAATCGGTGAAAGTCACAAGAACAGAACTGCTTAATCAGATTGCTTAATCAGATTGTTTAGGCCAGGTTTCTGACCATATGCACAGTACCATTCCAAGATGGGCACTCAGATAACAACACACTGGTTGCCCGTCTTCAAATGCTAAAGTCTTCAAAGTTCTTTATTCAGCCTATTAAGACCATAAAAGCACATAAGAAAATGTTAACACAGCAGAAGAAATAAAGGCACTTTGGACATTCATTTCCTAAATATATGTACAACTTCTATGTGGATGTATGTACAAAGAGCAATTTAAAACACAACAAAGAGAGATGATTACAACATGCATGATAAGGGACTCATTCAACATAAACCGGAGAACAGAAACCTCAAATATGGGCCCGCTATGTTAGCAGGAAAAGTTTAGGCCCACCTAAGAATCCTCAATCAATTCAATTCAATTTCCCTTTACTTCACTTAACTTTCCCAATCTAAAAATTGATTATAGGGCAGACATATTCATTTAAAAATATGGGGAAAGGCTTAAAACATTGAAAATGCAAGTTCAGGCAGAACTTAGTAACTTTTATACAGTTATTTGACAGATAAAATGCTGATAAATTGTGTATAAAATACAATAACTTCCTTAAGGTCAAAGATAAAACTATACTTATATACATACAATGCTAGTAGGGCAAAAATGCTTATCAATAAAAGGTCCCAACTCAGTACTCCCAGGAAGGGGTTTGCTCTATACCTAAGTGCCATTCAAAGTATACAGTGTACCACTATTGTATTGGTTGAGGTATTCTATATACTCCTTCTAAACATGCTGGCCATCTTAGAACGGAAAAACAATAATACAGTACAGACACTACCATTTCAAGATGGCTGCCCAGTTTAGAAACAGGGGCAGCACAGGATGAAGCACAGCAATGAAATGAGGGGCGAGCAGGGGGTAGGACTTCAAGGGAGCTTTAGCATGCTCATAAAAAATAAGGAGAAGGATATAAATGAGAGGGTAGCTATAAAGGAAAATTAGAGATCTGGTCACCAGTCCAGAAACTTAAACACACTCTTAGATGGATGTGCACATGTGATAGGCAAAATGCCATCAATCACAGCCCAAAATTGCCAAAATGCTAAGCCATCACCCCATGTATTATGCCGTCATACAGAGAAGCAGAATATCAGTGGCACATGAACAGACAGAAAAGGATGACCCATAGACCCCCTTTGGGCGCAAAGTTTAATTTTTTTTCAATGATCACACTGGCCTTACTATAGTAATTTATGAAATGCCATGCATCAAAATGCTGCATAACAGTGTAATATCAATCCACCCTTAAGTGGCAATTAGCTTTAACATGTTTTTCACAATAAATAAGCCAGTCCTACTGTCAATTCAATCAGCTTTATTCGATTCATTCATAAATACAAACAATAAAAGCACTCAATAAATTAAAATGTATAAATCTAATGCATAATGTAAAGTTTCCAAATGTCTTAAACACTTTCTATCATAAATTGGTTGGTTGATGAAGAAGACTATAGCATGGCATATTTTGACATCCTCCATATTGCACAAATATAAAAAAGCAGGCCTATGACCACTAAAACTTCTATTCATCAATATTAACTTCAAAAAGCGTTTCCTTGAAAGTGCATACAATTTACGGAAAAGTGCAAAGTGAAATGTAGACTTATTTGTTCTCCCTCCACATGGACAGTGTCGTCATTCTTTACTCCATTTACTCATTTTTTGGGAACGCAACCATATGAGGTACTAAACCTATCCTACAGAGTGTCAATATATATTGATGCTGTGTATTGGATATGAGGGAAAGATACTGTGGCATACCACCAACTTGATGAAAAGATATATAGCGTTGGCCTGTTGGTTTCTGAATTCCTGATACTTCTCTCTGCTCTTTTTTATGATCCAAATGTAGACATTTGAGTTCCTTTTTCTGGTGTGACATTCTATACTCCGGGTTTTCTAAAATCGATGGAAGGTCAAAAAGTTGAAAACTCCTTCTAATATAGGCCAGTCAAGGTATATGCAAACCATGATCAAGGTCAAGACAATCCTTAATAATAACCCTAGTGGGCTAAATCTCAGGCTTAGACCAGATCGCATACCAAAGGAGAAGAGGCTTTACAAGAAAACTATCTTCTAAGTATAGAATTCCCAATTCCTTATGGACAATAAATGTTGAAATGGATTGTGGCTGAGCTAGGAGTCTTCTTAAGAATATCTTGCCTTTGAAAAATAGCTATATTGGAAATAGCCCATACACCCACCCCATGGGTAATGGCAGACAGGAATTTACTCTTGTAAAAGGCCAGCATTTCCTTAATCTGCTTGCTGCCTGAGAATGTGGCCACTCCCTTAATTTGTAGTATGGGTGCATGTCTTGGGTATCCCCTGCCCGCAAATCATAGTTAAAGATTTCTAAAAATAGATTCTCATATACCTCTCTTCTATATGGGCAGTGAATAGCTCAAATAAATATTGTAGACCTTTTGCGGTCCTAGACAAGACAACCACGTCATCTGCACCTAGTAAATTGGGGACATGTCGAGAACTAATTCTAAGTGACTCAGAGCTTCTGTCCTGTAATGTTTTATCAATACCATTGATGTACAGCGAGAAGAGGAAGGGGGCAAGGACACATCCTTGCCTTATCCCTCTTCTCACATTAAAAAGTTTGGTTCATAATGGACTCTGGCAACAGCCCTTTTGTATAGTCTTGCCAAAATTGAGATTATTCCCACCGGGGCTCAGATAAGTTTCATAGTTTCCCATAATTTGTCATGGTTAGCGAGATTAAAGGCACCACTCAGATCCATGAAACAGACATTGCCTTGGTATGTTTGCAGATTAGCAAATTCAAGTTGAAGCACTGGTCCACTGTACCCATACCCGACCTGACCCTGGTACTTAGTGTGTCAGTGAGAATGGAGGAATCAGCCCACCTTTCCAATATAGCTAAAAGGACCCTTCCCAAAAGCTACACGGACGAGTCCAGGAGACATATGGGTAGGCAGCTTTTGGGTTCACGCCTACTTCCCTTTTTGAAGATTGGCACAATAAGGGATTCAGTCCATGCAGTGGGAAATTGCATTTAACACTATTGTTAAAACCGGCACCATTAAATCTGTAAATTTGTTATATGTGTCCACTAGCACCCCATCTGGTCCCAGAGCCTTCCCCCTGCTGCTTCTTGACAGGGCAGGTGTGACTTCATTGAGAGTAAATATTAGTGATACAAAATTTGGCAATATATAGGCCTTAACCTCATTCTCAATAATCAAAGGATTATTTAAAGAGTTAAATATGAGCCCAAAATGATTGAACTAGTCATCTGGAGAAACCACAGAGTCAAATTGACAATATGTTTTTCCCTTAAAAACCATATTTAAAGTTTTCCAAAACAGGGCATTATTATTAGTAATTCTTGCCTGTCCCAATGTTGCACAGGCCTCCACTTGAATTTCTTTGTTTCTTTTCGCTAATGCTATTATATATATTTTCCTACAATGCTGCACTAATACCGTCCGACTGTCTTTGTTCTAATTTTTCATAATAAACTGATTGGACCGATGGCATCTATAACTTTTCCTACTTATAATTTGAATTGTATTTATATAGCGCTTACTACCTTTGACAAGGCATTGAACTGCTTTTTGGCGATTATCACGCTACTCCGGAACCCAAAGTGGATTAGTGATGTATTAGTATAGGGAAATTTAAGTTGTTAATTTGAGTGGTGGACATGTGAGTCTGTAAGTTGGATTGAATGGGATAAAGGAGGGATAGAGGAAGGAAGAGTCTAGAAAGTGTTTTTGAAAGAGCATAGTAGTAAAAGGAGGTTTGAGATGAGTCAAAGGAGGGAATAGTTTAGAAAGGGTTATTTGGAAGATCATAGAAGTAAAAGGAGTTTTTGAATCAGTAAAAGGAAGGCTAGTGGAGGGAAGAGTCATGTGTCATTTTGAAGATCATAGTAGTAAAATAAGGTTTGGGATGAGTCAAAGGAGGGATAGAGGAGGGAAGAGTCTAGAAGGGTTATTAGGGAGATCATAGTGGTACAATGAGCATTGGGATAAGTCAAAGAGTGGCGGTAGAAGATATAATAAAAGAGGTATCGGATGAGACATAGAGTAGTGAATTGGAGAGAGTTGAAGGGTTTATTTTTTATTTTATGATATAATTTTTTTATTTTTTTATTTATTTATTTATTTATTTTACAGTACCAGTAGAGTAACGCATATATAGATACATAACTGTATAGAAAGGTATACATATATATGGAAAATAATAAAGAGATATAAAGTTGTATTATATAAAGTCCCATATGCACCTTTATGGATATATAGTTATAGACACAAACTTTGAAGTGTTGCTGTACATAAAGCTAATTTCTTATGTATAGTATTTTTGGGGGGACATTTTATGGGTTTTCCCCTTTTTTAAATGTGTTTATTTATGTTTATTTATTTATTTTTTATATTTTTCCAACATTCCAATAGTGAAGCACTCATAGATACAATTGTTATGATCATATTTACACATTGTGATAGATAAAATAAAAAATAAAACAGAGACCCATAGGCATATAATCAAATAACTTCTATAACTTCACATATTGTGATAGATAAATAAAATAAAATAAAGACCCAGAACCATATAATCCAATAACTAGTATGTAAACTATGCAGTGACCTATATTCATGTTAAACATAAAATAATATATATATTTAACCATAAGGAATATATACATTTGTTAAGCAGACCTATCAGAATATCTACATATTTTTAAACCATAAGTAGTATATATATTTGCACAAGGAAATGCACATATCTAGCTACATACATATAATCAAATTATACATGTTTACATACACAGGCATATGCTGTAAATCTGTATTTTAAGTATGGTGCTCATGTAGGAAAGAGCCAACTCTTTAGTAGTCTTCTGAATAGAGGTATCTGTGGATCTTATGTTTGAGAGTTGTGAATTCCATAGTTTGGCTGCTTGAACAGAGAAAGTTGTACCACCCATGCTTTTTTCCGTGCATGCTGGGGTTTTGAGGTGAGGTGCCAATCTGAAGCGAAGGTTTCTTTGTTGTATGTAATTGGTGATTTTTTTCCTGATTAAAAGTGGTCCTGTTCCATGTATTGCTTTGTGGGTGATACAAAGCAGCTTGAAGATGGATCTTCTGGCAACCGGTAACCAAATTAGGGCCCTCAAGGAAGGGGAGATGTGGGCTTGTGGCTTTATATGTAGGAGTAAGCTGAGGGACCCCTACTTTTGTGAAGTATGGTTTGGATAAGAAAGGGGGAGTATGGATGACATTAGTTCTGTTTTGAAGGTAGTATGTGATTCAGTTGAGAGCAGTTCACTCCATGCCGGCTTCATAGAGTCCTTGGATTAGAATGTTCTGATCAACTGTGTCGAAGGCAGCTGAACGGTCCAAAAGAAGGAGTGCAGTGACCCCGTTCCGGTCTACTGTGTTTTTAAGATCATCCCAGATGGCGTTGAGGGCAGATTCTGTGCCTCTTCCTGGACGGAATCCTGTTTGAAAGTCAGAAAGTATTGAGCTGTCCTCAGTGAATTGTGACATCTGGGTGAATGCTGCTCTTTCTGTGAATTGTGACTTTTTTTATTTTTTTTATTTTTTTATTGAGCGTAAAAAACCAAGCATCGTACAGACAAATTTGCAGACTCATCTCTCCCATATAATAAATAGACAATAAATTTACCCAATCTCCTAATTCATTAGTACATAATAAATATGATACACCCAATATACTAAAAGGATAAGAAAAAATAAAACCTGTTGCATATTAAGTCTCACATTCAGGATATACAGTAAAAAGCGAGATATAAATTCATACTCCTTTTTCCTACATGATGTGCAAAACCAGCATTGTAAACAACAAGTCTATAATAGCATATCCCACTTAGCTTAACAATCTATATGCTTTCACTCTTCATCTAGAAATCTCCCTATAAATAAATCCAATTGCATCGTTAATGTGTGTAGTTGCAACATAGCCCTTCCATATCATCCCACGTTTCCGCACTGCCCCTATCCGCTTAGCATACGCCTCCTCAAATTTAAAGGTCCTCTCCATTTTGTATAACCATTGAGCCATTGTAGGTGATTTCTGAGATCTCCAATTTTGTAAAATTAAAGATCTTGCAACTGCTATGGCTAAGGAAACAAAAGATTGCTCATATAATGGAATCTGATCAATTACATATGAGAAGCCAAATAGCGCCAGCGATGCACCTGGAGGGATGTTTATTAAAACACACTTACTAATAAACCTGAAGATTTCCTCCCAGAAGTGTTGTAGTCTCAGGCAGGTGAAGAATATATGTGACCAGTCTCCTGCATCCGGCAAATTGCATCTAAAACAGTCATTCGGAATCGTGGGAAACCATTTATGCAGCCTAGAGGGAGTGTAGTAAGCCACCCATCTTGAGAGAAAGGACATTCGCTGGAAATTGGCCGCTCTCAGTGCCCTATGGCCCAGCTCACAGACTCGTAGCCATTCCTGTTTACTAAACCTACAATTAGTTTCCTGGGCAATCTTTGGGAGCATTTGTTCAATGAGTTTCTTATTCTTCTCTTGGCGTAATACCTTATACCAGTTACCAATCCCGATAAATGTGACTCGAAGGCAGCTTTCAAAATAACTCTAGTACTTTCAGTAATTCCTCTAAAATTAGTCTGAAGAAAGCATGAGATCTGCCTAAAACTTAGCCAGAGATCCCTACTCTGCATTGCAAATTGTGTCTCAAAAGCCTCCCACGTCATCTGGTTAGTACCATTGTAAAAATCGCCCAGCTTACAAAACCCCAACAGAACATAAGGCTGTAGCCCCTTTTGTGGAAGTTTAAGACCTCATATCTCACAATCATAAAGAGAGGAGTATGCATGGCATGAAGGGATATTATAATTTCTATTGAGACGCTGAATGCGACTCAGTATTGTATTCACCACCTTATATCTTGTTTTCTTTGGTAGCTTTGCAGTGCGCAAGAATACTGGTAGCTTAATAGCACTCTCCTCAAGCATATGGTTAATTAAAAATTATCAAACTTTGAGGACGGGGACAAGAGCTGAGTAGTTAAGCTAAGTAATGAGGCTTGATAATAACTAGCTAAATGAGGTAGTGCCAAACCACCCTGGTCTACATCCAGTTGCAGAATGGATAACTTAATTCGAGACTTTTTCTTAGCCCAAATAAACTCACGAAAAAGCCTATCGATTTCATTAAAATACGAAATTGGGATCTTTAGAGGGAGATTTAAAAATAAAAATAGCAACAAAGGAAGAATCGACATTTTTATCAGAGAGACTCGACCTATTATTGACAAGGGCAATAATGTCCATCTTACTAGCAGACTTTTTATTTTATCAAGTGTTTTACCATAGTTTAGCTGAAAAAGTTGGAGAAAGTCTACTGTAACATACAGGCCCAGATATCTAATGGGTTTAAGAGGTGCAAATGTGAGCCCTTCCGGCAACTCTGTTCCTGATGCATTAAATAAAAGGAGTTCCGTTTTGGATTGATTGACCCTATAACCCCTAATTCTGTGAATGCCTGGATTTCGCCCAATGCTCTCTCAATGTTCGATTTTTCTGGATTCAAATACAGAATAAGATCATCAGCAAACAGCTTTATTTTAGCCATTTCTAATAGGGGGCCCGAATTAATATATTTGAACGGATTTGTATTGCTAATGGCTCGACAAAAAGTGAAAACAGAAGGGGGAGAGGGGCATCCCTGCCTGGTGCCCCTCCTTATCACTACCTCTCCCGCCTCCTCTGAATTTATAATAATTCTTGCAATGGCTCTCCTATATATTCTTTCCAACATCTCGATCATTGGCGTGGAAAGCCAAACTCGCCCAAAATAAAAAAGAGAGCCTGCCAATCTACCAAATCAAATGCTTTTTCCGCGTCCATCATTAAGATGGCCGCAGATTCCTTCGTAGTAGAAAAATAATCAATAGCTTGCATCAGATAGAAAGTATTTGCAGCCATAGATCTCCCAGGCACAAACCCTGCCTGATCTGCATGCACCAAATAGTGTGCGCAGCCTGCAATTCTATTCGCCCACATTTTCATAAGAAGTTTATAGTCTACATTAAGTAGACTTATTGGGCGATAAGAACTTGGGTCCTTAGGGTCCTTATCTTTCTTTAAAATTGAGACCACCACTGATTCTTTAAATCTATCTGAGACCTGTGCTCCTGCCAGTACTTGGTTGTATAGTGGTACTAGGAAGGGTGTAAGTTCATTTAAAAACAGTTTATAAACTTCAATAGGGATCCCGTCATTGCCACTCGCCTTCCCATTTGCCATTTTATTAACGGTTTCACTTAATTCTGCACCAGTAATCGACTCATTCAAGAGCTTGCAATCCTCCTCACTAACTTTTGGCAGGTGTACAGTTTTAAAATAATCAGCAAGAGCTTGAGGATCAACTATCTGAACATCCGCATATATCTTGTTGAAGTGAGATATAAAAATTTCAGCAATTCCGTCCTTATCACTCACTAGACACCTAGTCCTTGGATTTCTGATTTGTGGAATGGTCTGTTTACTCTGTCGCGATTTTGTAGACCATGCCAAAAATTTCCCGATATGCTGGCTTTCCTCGTACACCTTTTGGTGAGCAGCTTTACTTCCAGCAATTTCCTCGAGCAAAAGAAACTTTTAGCTCCTCCTTAGTCCTAGAAAGTTCCTGCTGAAATGTCTCTTCCTCACGTTCCCCTCCTGACCTCCCCAGAAGTTCTCTTCTAGCCCGCTCTACCGCTTCCTGGAGTCCGGCAATCTTAAGTTTCCTTTCCTTATAAAGATTAGCTCTATATGCCACCACCCTTCCCCTAAATGTAGCTTTAAAGGCCTCCCATACCATAAAGCAAAACACACAAGATGATGGACGGAATGCTGCACATTGGCAAACATTCACCCCCAGTCACAGATCTGGGTTTAATCCATCGTTATTTTGCTTCACCACGCCACCCCAGTTCAGACATAGCCATATGCAAATCAGTCTTGACCCTGTGCCTCATGGGAACAGTCCAGACCGAACTGCCAAGCCATGTCTTCCCTGGACCGGAATCAAGCAGCCTAGGACCGGTTTCAGGCTATCAGCCTTCATCAGCCAGGATAGCTTGACTCCAGTGGCGTAGTGAGCACGGGACCCACGTCTGGGCATACCCTTCCCACATAGGGCGAAATGCAAAACACACAAGATGATGGATGGAATGCTGCACATTGGCAAACATTCACCCCCAGTCACAGATCTGGGTTTAATCCATTTTGCTTCACCACGCCACCCCAGTTCAGACATAGCCATATGCAAATCAGTCTTGACCCTGTGCCTCATGGGAACAGTCCAGACCGAACTGCCAAGCCATGTCTTCCCTGGACCGGAATCAAGCAACCTAGGACCGGTTTCAGGCTATCAGCCTTCATCAGCCAGGATAGCTTGACTCCAGTAGTCAACTGTTTTTTTTGCATTTGTCACCCCGAGTGGGACGGGTATGCCCAGACGTGGGTCCCGTGCTCTCCATGCCACTGGAATCAAGCTATCCTGGCTGAAGAGGGTGAAACCCCGAAACCGGTCCTAGGATGCTTGTTTCCAGTCCAGGGAGGACCTGGCTTGGCAGTTCGGGCTGGACTGTTCCCATGAGGCACAGGGTCAAGACTGATTTGCATATGGCTGGGTTCAAACTGGAATGGCATGGTGAGCAAAAAACGATGGATTTAGGCCCAGATCTCTGTACTGGGGTGAATGTATGACATTGTTCTGCATTCTGTCCATCAACTGTTGTTTTTGCATTTGTCACCCCGAGTGGGACGGGTATGCCCAGACGTGGGTCCCGTGCTCTCCATGCCACTGGAATCAAGCTATCCTGGCTGAAGAGGGGTGAAACCCCGAAACCGGTCCTAGGATGCTTGTTTCCAGTCCAGGGAGGACCTGGCTTGGCAGTTCGGGCTGGACTGTTCCCATGAGGCACAGGGTCAAGACTGATTTGCATATGGCTGGGTTCAAACTGGAATGGCATGGTGAGCAAAAAACGATGGATTTAGGCCCAGATCTCTGTACTGGGGTGAATGTATGACATTGTTCTGCATTCTGTCCATCAACTGTTGTTTTTGCATTTGTCACCCGAGTGGGACGGGTATGCCCAGACGTGGGTCCCGTGCTCTCCATGCCACTGGAATCAAGCTATCCTGGCTGAAGAGGGGTGAAACCCCGAAACCGGTCCTAGGATGCTTGTTTCCAGTCCAGGGAGGACCTGGCTTGGCAGTTCTGGCTGGACTGTTCCCATGAGGCACAGGGTCAAGACTGATTTGCATATGGCTGGGTTCAAACTGGAATGGCATGGTGAGCAAAAAAACGATGGATTTAGGCCCAGATCTCTGTACTGGGGTGAATGTATGACATTGTTCTGCATTCTGTCCATCAACTGTTGTTTTTGCATTTGTCACCCCGAGTGGGACGGGTATGCCCAGACGTGGGTCCCGTGCTCTCCATGCCACTGGAATCAAGCTATCCTGGCTGAAGAGGGGTGAAACCCCGAAACCGGTCCTAGGATGCTTGTTTCCAGTCCAGGGAGGACCTGGCTTGGCAGTTCGGGCTGGACTGTTCCCATGAGGCACAGGGTCAAGACTGATTTGCATATGGCTGGGTTCAAACTGGAATGGCATGGTGAGCAAAAAAACGATGGATTTAGGCCCAGATCTCTGTACTGGGGTGAATGTATGACATTGTTTTGCATTCTGTCCATCAACTGTTGTTTTTGCATCTCCCATACCATAAAACCTGATGCCGAGTTCACATTCTCCTTAAAAAACCATCCTATAAAATCGCGAGTTTCATCGATCCAATTTTGATCTGATAGCAATGCTTTGTCGAAATGCCACCTATTACTCTTTCTCCTGGAGGCGGGCAAGTGCAATAACAAGGATACTAAAGAGTGGTCTGAAAAAGGATTAGAGAGAATCAAAGATTCCCCCCTTGCGAACAGATTACTGATCAAAAAGAAATCCAAACGAGATGCTGTTTTGAATCTCGCTGAGTGGCACGTAAACTCAGTGGCACCTGGGTGATCTATTTTCCATGGGTCCAACAAAGCAAAATCCTCCTTAATAATTTTTAAGAGCCTATCTGTTTTAGGTTTTAATTGCTTTTTCCCTTGTTAGAGGTATCCAAACGTAAATCTTGAATTAGGTTAAAATCTCCCCCATAATTATCAACCCCTGCGCACCCACCAACAGATCGTATACCTGTTCCAGGGCCGCACAGTCGTCAGTGATTGGGCCATAATAGTTAAGCAGCACTAAAGCTATCCCATTAACTACAACTTCTATCCACAGCCACCTGGCTCGCTCATCCCGAATCACCTTACCCACCTCCCAATCTAGATCCGAAGATAGAAGAATACCCACTCCTCACACTGCCGCCTGGGCTGAGGCAAAATATGCTTGAGCGTATTTCTTTGGGAGGGTGAAGTTGGGGGAACTAGATTTGAGATGTGTCTCCTGCAAAAAAATCACCTGGGGGAGAAGGATTCCAACCATTTTAACATTGCTCCTCTTTTTGTGCATTCAAGAAGCCATTTACATTACATGAAACTACCTTCAACCCTTGTGTCATTTTTTATACCATTTTTCAAAGAGGACTTTTATTTTCTCCTTTTCTGCTCTTTTGCAACCTTCTTCTACTTGTATCCGGCCCCTCAATAAAACCAACTCAATCTGTTTAGTAACAGAGACCCTGTCCTTTTCTGCTTTGCCACCATTCCTAGTCTGCCTGTTATTCATACGCTCATTTTTTCTGATGCTCCCCTCCTTACCCCCCACCCTTCTACCCACCCCAAACTGTCTGTGGAGTGAGGCTGCCCTTCCCTAACCACCACCACCTCCCAATGACCACAAGGTGCCTTGGTTGGGCACCCGGGAGCGCATCCTCCCCCCTCTCCTCACTGACACCTCTGTCAATATTAACCCCGGAATAGTTAAAGTATACAACATACTTCGGGGACCCCCGCAACTTACTTACGTAATAACGAATACCAGCTTTGTGAGGGACACAATACAAGAGTACTCCAATGCTTCAATACCTCAATAAGTAGAATCATATGTAATACAATATACACAGTACGTTAAAGAATAAAGTGCATTATGCAATGTGCAAAGTGCCATACGGAAACAACAGCTCTACGCCTACTGCAACCAGTGCAGCGAAATATCAGTGTCGCACAAGATAAAGTGCAATGTGCAAAGTGCCAAAAGAGGAAAAAAACCTACATGTCACATCCTCCATACACATTGTAGAGTAAAATTCAAGCATATAAAATGCCACGGAAGGTATAAGGAAGTAATCCATGTAGGGTACCCATACAAGAACAGGGGATAAAGTGCAATATGCATTGTGCAAAGTGTGCAAAATGTGCAAAGTGTCGCATCCAAGCATCGATATAGACTTACTATAGCATATGCAATGAGCATTAGTGCAAACAAATTACGCTTACTACCTTGGCATACATTATATATAAGGTAAA
This sequence comes from Calotriton arnoldi, assembly GCA_963921515.1. Taxonomy (NCBI): domain Eukaryota; kingdom Metazoa; phylum Chordata; class Amphibia; order Caudata; family Salamandridae; genus Calotriton; species Calotriton arnoldi. The sequence continues at coordinate 25,640 of CAWUFW010006686.1, read as the reverse complement.
GTGCCGTACACAGTGCATTACAAGTCTGTCCCTGCCCTAAAAAAATAAAATAAAATAAAATAAAAAGTGCAGAAAGTACAGTGCGAAATGGTAATAAGTCCTATAAGTCCTATAATAGGTCCTATTTAGATTATCTAAAATGACCAAATGCCAGAATATTCAAGCAATAAAGGAATGAAATATCTCACAGCTCAATCAGTGAGTTGATTATAACAGAGCAAGAAGAGACTATACTTAAGACTGTTTAACTTCAATTAAGTCTGTTTGAGTCTCTTATTTTTCATTAACTTGAGTCATCTTCAGCAGTAACTCTTGAGCTTCTTCAAGAGAAGAGCATAGGTGGGACCTTCCTTTCCATAAAACTCTCAATTTGGACTGCTGCGCAATCGAGGCCTGGGCTCCTGCATTCTTGAATTGACTCAGCAATCCAACAAAGTCCTTCCGTCTCCGTGCTGCTGCTGCCGACATATCGGAGAATACTCGTACTCGACCTCCACTGGGTAGAACAATCTCTCTCTTCTGGATTGCCTTTGTTAGTACTGCCTCTCTAATACGGTAATCCGAAAAGTTCACGATTATTGTCCTAGGATACTTAGCCCCAGGAGTTTTCTGGAAGGGAACTCTGTGGGCCCTCATTACTGTAAGATCTTCCGGCGCCTTCTCCAGCAAGTGGTCTCTGATTAATGATCCAATATAGGCCACTGGATTAACTTGGCCGTTTATGCGTTCGCTGTCCTCTGGGATCCCTGTGAAGCGCAGATTCGAGCGCCTTGCATAGTTCTCCATCTCGTCCATCTTATTCTGAGAGGCCTGAACTTTCTTCTGGAGAGAGACAATATCAGAATCCCATAATACAGAGTGGTCCTCAATATCAGATACCCGTTGTTCCAGTTCTTTAAATCTCTCAGGTATTTGCTGTACCATAGTTTCAATTTTATCTAAACGTTGATGCAATAGTGAGAGTTCCTGAGCTTGTGCGGCTTTGCAATCTCGAATTTCTCCCAGAATGGTTTCGAAGAGCTGCTGCATCTGGGATAACGGAACAACTAAAGACTGGGCCGCATCAGAAGCATCAGAAGCAGTGCCAATGGTAGCCTCCCCAGCATTGACGATACCCGTTCCCTGCTGGCCAGCCGGGGCCCTCGCTTCTGGCCTTGTTTCTGGTCCCATCACCAACTCATGCTGTACCAGGGGGGATAGAGACCCCAGGACCTCACTTGCCCTGGAATTACGTCGTGCCATCTCCTGCGTTACCCCCTGTGTATCCCCTGCCAACTGCCTTGGTTGGGTTTGGTCCTCTGAACTTTTTTCGAGAAGGGGCTCTCCTTCTTTTCCCAACGGAGCCCACATAGTGACGACAGTGTCTTTCTCCTGAATTACGGGGGCCGCCTCCTGAGGAAGTATCTTGACCACTGTACTAACCGAAGTAGCCATCTGATTGGATTTGCGATTTATAGAAAAAACCGGGTACTCCTTAGGAGGATTGACGCCAGATCTCGGTGTGGACGACTCCACTACCACTGCCCCCTCGACTCTGCCTTTGACCCCGGAACACAATTCTGGTGAAAGCTCCAGTGAGGTAGAAGAAGTTCCAGGAGAGTCAGATGGTGTAGAAGAGAACTTCTGAGACAAGAGAGCCACTTGTGAGGTCGTAACGTTTATATCCCCCCTAATTTTCTGAACAGTTCTTCCTCTCCTTACAGCCAAAATACGGGCCTGAGCTGTTTGACGTCTAACTTTCTGTGCTGACGAAGGAGAAGTATGGGGAGCTGCAGCTGAGGCCCCTGCGCATGCTGTTGTCCCTCTCAGAACCATCTGACGCATAGCTCTTGGCTCAATCCTAGTCAGGGCCCTTAAATCTCTTCCATAAAACAAGTTCTTACTTCACAGACCACATAGAGCAAATGAGCTTCTGGGCGTAAAGTCACTTAATTGCAAGCTAACTGCCAGAACCAGAACCGGCAGAGTTTACATAGAAAACAACTCTCTTTCCCTTTCCCCTTCTTCCTCTCACGAAAAGAAAAGAGGGGGGGAGCAGCTCGAGAATCCAACTCACCAAGTTACTAAGAGTAGATCCAACCGTGTCTGTGTCTGTCAGCTTGAAGGCAGTAGAGTCATGTCTGGTAAAAGTGCCGCTCCTGTTTCATACTCTCACTCACAGCCCTTTTGAACTGCTCGAGCTCTATGGCCGCTGGTTCCAGCGTGTTACACCGACGAGCAGCTCCAACTCTCTAGCCCCGTGTATTCTCTGCCGTTTCTGCCGTTTCTGAGGCTCCTCGCAATTTTCCATCCCAGGATAGTCACAACCTGGGGCAGCAGGCAGTATACACTTCCCGAATGCCTAGAAACCGCCGAGAGCTGAGAGCCCTGGAAACGCCATTACGGTGCGCGCTGAAGCTTCGCCTTTGCTGCCGCTGCTGCGGTCATCCGGAAAGCCGAAGGTGGAGGAAGGGGGAGGGGCGATGCGCTCAGAGTCAGCAGGACATCGGGCTCCGCCTGCCCGTGAATTGTGACATCTGGGTGAATGCTGCTCTTTCTATCAGTTTGCCCAGGAAAGGTTTATTTGTAATCGGTCTGTAGTTGTTGGGTCCATGTGGGTCCAGGTTTGTTTACCGTAATAATGGGCATATGTATGCCTTTTTTAAGTCTTCTGGAAAGACTCCAGTAGTTAAAGAATTATTGATGATTATTCTGACTGGTGTGGCAGCAGACGTGGTTAAAAGAATGTATCATTTTGAAATCTGTTTAAATAGTGCCTTTTTTTTTTAGCTTTTTTGATTGTTGATTTGTATATTCTGTCAAGTTTGTGTAGGTAAAGTTTGTCTTGATTGTTGTTTGTTTTGAGCCAGGTGCACTGCAGCTTTGCAATTTGTTGTTTTATATTAGTTCTGCATTCATCCAAGGTGCTTGTTTTCTTTTTTCTTCTTTTGTTGTTTTTAGCGATATTAGGATATCAAATGCTTCCTGGAGTCATTGAAAGAGTTTTTTAACTGTATTTATTGTGTCTAGATCTGTGTTGGATGTTAGTTGTGTTTCTAAGTATTAAAAACGGAGTTTGTTCCACTGTCAGAGGTTGCATGTAAGGTGACCTTAGGTGTGTGATTTGTGGAGTTTTGTATTGGTAAGTTACCAGATGGTGTTCCGGTCATGTGACTGGAGTAATCCTTTGAAAGGTAACTAGTTCTTGATTTGCAAAAATGACATCTAGGGTGTGTCCAGCGATGTGTGTGGGTTTGTGGGCGATCCTAGGTAGGTTTAGTGTGTCCAGGCCAGTGTTAATAGTTCTTGGATGGGGCATATTGTGTTTGTCAAACCATATGTTTAGGTCACCAAGGATGCATAGGTTGGAGTAAAGTGTCATAAGGTTTGAAACTGTGTCTAGAAACGTGCCTGGGAATGCTGCATTGCCAGGTAGTGGTCTGTAATGAAAGAGGAAGTTACAGGAGGAAGTTGGTGTAGGGCTGCATCTTGTGATGAGGGCCTCGCAACCTTGTATGGAATCATCATCAGCTTTGGTGTGATTTATTGTTAATTTGAATATAACAGCTAGTCCGCCTCCTCTTTTGCATGTGTGATTTTGCATGACAGTTGGATAACCTGGAGGAACAGCTTCATGCAACACTGGAGTCATGTCATCTCTCAACTATGATTCAGCTATGAAGAGTAAGTCAGGTAGTGTGTCAGTGAGTAGGTCGTACATGTGGTGCTTGTTTTTAGAGAGCGATTGAACATTTATTAGTAGGCAGCCTAGAGATTGTATTTTGGTGGGGGTATGACTTTGTTTTCTACAAGAGTGAGTAGTATTCTTTGAACTAGTAGCAGGTGTATTAATAGTGTTGGTATTAACTGTATCAGGTTAGCAATAGTGTTGCTTGTCTCTATCGTGACCTTTGTCCAGCTGGCTTAGAAGGCATTTTGTATGGTCTGTGTGTGCAAGTGATGAAGACAGTGGTTGAAAGTTAGTTGGTGGGCTGTGTTGGTTTTGTAGAGGTGCCTTGTGTAATAGACAAGGAGATTAGATGTTGTGAAGCGGGGTATGTTGTTTATTTCATTTGCGCCTGTATAGGGTGGAAGGGGTATGGGTTAGGGTTGGTGGTGGAACATGTGGGTGATGTTTTAAGGCTCTAAATTGTCCAATGGATGAGAGGTGGGTGAATGAATGTTGATGTGTTCGGGTGACTGTGGTAGGTTTTGTTGAAGAAAGAACATTTGGGAGCAAAGTTGGTTTAAGATCTGTATTATTTGTTGTCGAAGTGGGCGTTGTTTCTATTTTGTGATGGAATGTAGTATGAAACTGTGTGCAAGTGAGATTTCGATGTGCTGGTGTGAGTTTTATGTTATATTTTCGTGGAGTAGTGAGATGAGACATTGATGTAGTGGATTTTTGTGAATGTCTTGGATGTAAAGTACTGTTGGTGAGTGGAAGTTGAATGGTAAAGTGGGTGGTGATGTGCGTTAGAGGAGAGTGTATGTGGTTGTTCACATGTGGAGTGTCTACTGAAGGTGGGCCATTGGAACCCCATCGTCTGGCGGCCCGTGAGGCTACCTTTAGAGGAGATCGTTAACAGGAACTTTGCATTCGATTTCCCCACACCAGCTTCAGAAATTTCGCTAAGGCAGACGAGTGTCGACCCACTCCTTTTGAGTATATATATCGATATATCTATGTCTATATCTATATATATATATATAGTCTCCATATACCAAAGCAGTTCAGTATGGTATGACATAACAATGTACCAGTCAGAATTGAATTCTTGGAAATTATTGCATCTTTGCACATTTTGTGTTTTTAATGGCCATTTGTGGATAAATGTTATTTTTGTAGTGCATATGGCAGTGTTCTATAGCTGACGATTATCAAGCACCTCAATCCAGAACAATTGCACTTTATCTGTGTACTGGTTTTATACCTGACTAATATCGAGCACCTTATGCCGGAATTATGGCACTTTATCTGTGTACTGTAGAATTTGACTCTATGCAACAACGGCAACAACGATGCTATTATGGCTATAATTAGATATTAGGTCTTTGTTCATGTTGATTACATTATGAATGTAGACTCCATGCCAGATTATGAATTTGCTTTTGTGAATTTGTATAGTGGAAGTATTAGCCACGAATATGTTATTATGCCCGAATTATGACAGTATGTTATCTATGTCTATCAGCATTACGAAACGATTCACGTGAGGTGTACTGTTTCCTTTAAATTGTTTACAATGACGCAGCGTGGTCAAGTGATCAAGGCCACAGGGCGTGGCCGAAACGCGTCATGAGCAGCACGAGCATGAAAATAAAACTGATATACTAGCACCAGCTATACATTGGAGTCCGTCGCATCTGTTAAGTGCACGTTTGCATTTGGATGTTTTGTTGGATATATATATATATATATATTCACTGAAAAAACCATAGGTTTTAGGGACAGTTATAGGTAGTTAGACATTGCACTCGTACAAAACCGTGAAATTCCCCGTTATAGTTAGTTCAGCTAACTATAACTCGCGCCCGCTAATGCACTGCTGATAACGTCACATATTACATCACTCATGACATGGTCAGTGACATCACTGATGACATCACTGATGACATCTCAAATGACATCACTGATGACATCATCCAGTGACTGTGTGTTTCTGTAAAGTTTAAATATTTTTCATATATATAGGGAAAGGCGTATTGAAGAATGAGTGGGTGTATAAGTGTCTGTATGGATGATTTAGTAGGTGCGTGACTAACTCTATAAGTGAGTGATTAAACGTATCTTACTGAATGCATGGGTTAGTGACTAAACTGGGTGAATGTCTGTATCCGTCTGTCTGTTGCTGTATAAGTGGCTGCATGGGTTTGTGAATAGCTACATGAGTGTCTATATGAGTTATTGATTGGTTGTCTGAGTATCTGTATGGGTGCCTGAGTGTTTGTGTGGGTGGGGTGTGTGCGACTCTGTGCATAGATGTGTGAGTGGGTGATTCACTGGGTGGATGGTTTCAAGAGTGCATCTGTGATAGACTGTATGGGTGGGTAAGTGTGTGTAAGAGTGTGTTAGTGAGTGAATGTATGTCCCAGTGGTACATGTGTGAGTAACTACATATGTGAAAGGCAGTATATATGTGTGTTGGAGTATATAAATAGCTATAAGCGAGAGTGTGTGATTGTGTTAGTGACTGTATGGATGAGTATGTGCTTGTATCAGTGATTGTATAAGAGCGTAAGAATGTGCTAGTATTTGTATGAGTAAGTGAGCTGGTGTGTGTATAACTGTATAGGTGAGTAAATGGCAGTGTGTTTAATTATTTGCATGACTGACTAGGTGTGTGAGTACCTCTATGGATGAGTGGCGGTGTTTGAGTGTCTATATAGGAGTATGAGTGCATATGATAGTCCTGTACTGAGTGACCGTAAGTATGAGTGACTGTATGGGTGAGTGAGTGGATGTGTGTGTAGACCTAAGAATCAGTGAGTGGGTATGTAGTTATTGGTGTTGGAGTGTCTATGGTTTTGCGAATGGCAGTCTGTAATTTAGAGTGGGTGTATCAAAGGTTATATTAGGGTGTGAGGAGGTGCATCAGATTATCACATGGATGATGTCATCAGTGATGTCATTTGAGATGTCATCAGTGATGTCATCAGTGATGTCACTGACCATGTCATGAGTGATGTAATATGTGACGTCATCAGCAGTGCATTGCGGGGGCGCGAGTTATAGTTAGCTGAACTAACTATATCGGGGGAATTTCCCGGGTTTTGTACGAGTGCAATGTCCAACTACCTATAACTGTCCCTAAAACCTATGGTTTTTTTCAGTGAATTTGTAAGGTTTTTTAAATGCTAATTTCTAACTAAAACGTGCCTGAAACCTATGGTTTTTTCAGTGAATTTCAAAGGTTTTTTAAATGCTAATTCCTAACTATAACATGTCTGAAACCTATGGTTTTTTTCAGTGAATTTCAAAGGTTTTGTAAATGACAATTTTTAAATGTATTAATTGTTATATTTATTTTTTTGATACTGATTTACTACATTTTTTTAAACTATTTATTTTTAGATATTTTATTTTTTAAATTACATTGTAATTACATTATACATTACATTACAAAATATACTTTCTCAGAATGAATTACTTTAGTTTAAATACTTTGCAAATAGGCAATAGACTTTTAAGTACAGTAGTTACAGTTGTTGCAATGGGCAACACAATTTCAAACACAATGCAACATTGAGCTCAATGTGAATTTCTAGTTAAATGCAATTAGTTACTTTATGGATTACTTTTCTAACCACAGGACTGGATCCTAGATTCAGTCCTGGGACATCTCCTTTAAACAGTTGAGTAAAAGCGTTTTGGTTACAGTAGTGATTTTTAAGGAATATTATTGTATTTTAAAAGTTGACACTTAGAAACTTCTTCACATAGAATCACCAATGTTATCCTATGGGAGGAAATTCACTTAGCAGGTAAGTAGTGTTATCGTTACTTTTTCTTACTCAGTGCTGGATCCTGGATCCAGCACTGAAGCATCTCCTGTAAACAGTTGAAAGAATGCGTTTAAGTCATACAGGCGATTTTTAAGGAATATTTGTAGTTTGTGAAAATCGACACAAACTTTTCTGCTGAAAACCAGACAATGGATTCCTATGGAAGGAAATACAAGTTACTGGTAAGTACGGTTAGAATTACTTTTCAGGGTCAGTGCTGGGCTCAAAGATGCAGCACTGGGTTCTCTCCTGATAACAGGTGAGTAAATCGGAATTCGTAGTTCAGCTGATTTTAGAGGAATATTATAAAGTTCCAAAACTCCACACTTAGAAGAATTTCCAAGTGAAACCAGTCAATGTTAGCCTATTGAAGGAAATTCAAGTTACTGGTAAGTACGGTTAGAATTACTTTTCAGGATCTGTACTGGGCTCAAAGATGCAGCACTGAGGTCTCTCCTGATAACAGGTGAGTAAATTGGAATTCGTAGTTCAGCTGATTTTAGAGGAATATTATAAAGTTCCAAAACTCCACACTTAGAAGAATTTCCAAGTGAAACCAGTCAATGTTAGCCTATGGAAGGAAATTCAAGTTACTGGTAAGTACGGTTAGAATTACTTTTCAGGATCAGTACTGGGCTCAAAGATGCAGCACTGAGGTCTCTCCTGATAACAGGTGAGTAAATCGGAATTCGTAGTTCTGCTGATTTTAGAGGAATATTTGTAAGTTTCAAAAATCGACACTTAGAAACTTTTTCAGCAAAAAACAGGCAATGATATCCTACGGAAGGAAATTCAAGTTACTGGTAAGTACGGTTAAAATTACTTTTCAGGATCAGTACTGGGCTCAAAGATGCAGCACTGAGGTCTCTCCTGATAACAGGTGAGTAAATCGGAATTCGTAGTTCGGCTGATTTTAGAGGAATATTATAAAGTTCCAAAACTCCACACATAGAAGAATTTCCAAGTGAAACCAGTCAATGTTAGCCTATGGAAGGAAATTCAAGTTACTGGCAAGTACGGTTAAAATTACTTTTCAGGATCAGTACTGGGCTCAAAGATGCAGCACTGAGGTCTCTCCTGATAACAGGTGAGTAAATCGGAATTCATAGTTCGGCTGATTTTAGAGGAATATTTGCACAATGGTGAAGGAAGGGGGTGGGGCCTGAGGTGACATGTCTGCAAACACGCCCTGTGGCGCGTTTTAAGTTGGAGAATTAATTCCTCCTCAATCCCGAGGGTCCCTAGGGCCAACTAGCCCACCAGGTACCTCCAGTATGCGCCAGAGAGCTGCGTTGCAGAGAGGTGTTCAGAGGCCACGCCCCTTTTACAACACTCTGCAACGCAGCTCTGTGGCGCTTACTGGACGTACCTGGTGGGCTAGTTGGCCCCAGGGACCCTCAGGATTGAAGGGATTTAAATCCCCATCTTAAAACGCGCCATGGGGCCTGTTTGCACACATGTCACCTGAAGCCCCGCCCTCCCTTCACCACTGTGCAAACGCGCCCCGTGGCGCATTTTAAGTTGGGGGATTAAGACCCCTTGAATCCTGAGGGTCCCTGGAGTCCAACTAGCCCACCATGTACCTCCAAAAGCGCCACAGAGCTGCGTTGCAGAGAGGTGTAAAAGGGGCGTGGCCTCTGTACACCCTCTCTGCAATGCAGCCCCTGGCGCATACTGGAGGTTCCTGGTGGGCTAGTTGGCCTCAGGGACCCCCAGTATTCAAGGGGAATCGTTCCCCATCTGCAAACGCGCCAGGGGCGCGTTTGCAGAGTGCTGCAAGGAGGGGGCGTAGCCTCCGGCGCGATGCTGGTCTTTTTTTTTATTTATTTTTAAGAAGGGGGGCTGTGTGGCCCCCCTTCTTTTTCTAATTTATTGGCCCTGGGGACCCCATCCCCCGGGGCATGGCCTTCTTTTAAAAAAAAAATAACTTATGGAGGGGGGCTGCGTTGCCCCCCCTACTCAGGCCACTTATGGCCCCGGGGACCCCATTCCCCGGGGCCGGCCTTTGTTTTATTTTATTTTTTAAATTACATTTTGGGGAGGGGGGCCGCGTGGCCCCCTCCCGGGCCACTTGTAGCCCCGGGGACCCCATCCCCCGGGGCTGGCCCTCTCCGTTGGGGACCGTGGGGGTCCCCAATCCCCCACGGTCCCGCCGGCTCCGCGTCCTGCGGGAGCCGGCATTGCTTTCCACATGGGAGCTGCTAAGATGCAGCTCCCCGTGTGGAAAAGCATTTGTCTTTGGTTTTGGAAGAGAGAGCAGGTTTCCTGCTCTCTTCCAAAAACAAAGCAGTTTCCTATGACAGGACGGGAGCCGCGAGGCTCCCGCCTCTGCCATAGCAAACTACAGTGTCCCGGGGTAGGCACCCCGGGACACTGCAGGAGCCGGCCCTGGGGGTGGCGGTCCCCAGGGCCATCAAGGGCTTCCAGGAGGGCCGTGCGGCCCCCTTCCACCATCTTGAAAGCCCCGGGAGGTGGTGGTCCCCGGGGCTCTGGGGGTCCGTAACGGACCCCCATATTTAAATCTTTAGTGCCCCAAGGAGGTGGCGGTCCCCGGGGCGTGTGGGGGGGCTGGAGCCCCCCCACACAGGTACTTAGAAAATAAAAAAAAGAAGCCCCAGGGGTGGCGGTCCCCCGGGCTGTGGGAGGGCCGAGAGCCCTCCCCCCATTCATTAATTTCATAACCCCCCACATGTCCCCGGGACTTGGCCCACCCGGGGGGCAATTAACAACGAAGAGCGGGAGACCGCGCTTCGGTTTTTTTTTTTCCGGCGGGATCCGCGCACCCTAAGCACATCCCGCTGATTTTTAAAAAAAATAATGCTTTTTTCTGCCCAGGGGGTCCTTGTGGGACCCCCTGAGCAGACCTAGGGGGTCAGGGTGTTTCTACCCTGCCCCCTTTGTGCGTTTTGCGCACTTGTTTCTGTGCCTCGGTTCTACCGAGGCATAAAATGGCTGCCAACACTTCCTGATTTGGAGTGTTGACAGCCACTTGACAGCCAATTAGCATGCAGCTCATGATCGGGATGGTGCGCGCAGGGTGCGCTCAGGGTGCGCGAATCTGACGCGGCCATAGATATATATGTGATTTTCCTTTTGATTTTCTCAGGAACTACTGAACGGTTTACACCATTTAACAAAAGGGTTCTTTCTGAACCAAGAACTACCTCTTTGCCAAATTTGGTGTAATTCCGTTCAGCAGTTCGAGCTGTAGCCGTGGCTAAAGTTTCCTATGGGAAAATGAATGGGGAAAACACGTTTTGGGACCCCTTTTTCTCGGCCCCCGCTTGACGAATCACCCCGAGACTTTCAGGATAGGAGCGGACCGGAGCGGGCCACAAAGTTTGAAAATTTCGCGAAGATTCGTCAACCATAGGAAATCCACAACATTCTATTTGAAATAACTCTTGCGTCGGTTGAGGAATCTTCGCGAAATTTTCAAACTTTATGGCCCGCTCCGGTCCGCTCCTACCCTGAAAGTTTCAGGGTGATTCGTCAAGCGGGGCCGAGAAAAATCGGGGTCCCAAAACGTGTTTTCCCCATTCATTTTCCCATAGGAAACTTTAGCCACGGCTACAGCCCGAACTGCTGAACGGAATTACACAAAATTTGGCAAAGAGGTAGTTCTTGGTTCAGAAAGAACCCTTTTGTTAAATGGTGTAAATCCGTTCAGTAGTTGCTGAGAAAATCAAAAGTAAAAACACATATATATCTGGGCGGAGCCTAACCACACATGTCATCGTGAGATCTGATTGGCTGTCAGCACTTCATCCTGGAATTGCTGGCAGCCATCTTGGGACCAATATAAATGATAGTACCCCATTGAAATGCATTGTAGTGAATCGAAGATTTTGAGGGTTACCAAAAGGAGAACTATAAAGGGTGATAACAGACTTTAGTTACATTAGAATTCATTTGTTGATGGTACCATACTAATTTCAGGAATTGTGGTGTGTTCTAAGGTGATTTTACCCTGTGAAAAACCTTCTGCTGGGATATCATGAATCATGTTTGAGAGAAAACTATTTTCACATGCTTGTCCCATACAGTTTTGGAAGGTGCTCCAGAAGCTAAAATGAGAGCATATTTTCTGTAAATTCACATTATCTTTCTCAGTCATGTGAGAATGAAGTCTGACATTCTCAGTAAAACATGTACATCCAACAATGGCAGAGACTGTCAGTTGATTCCTTTGTGTTCTACTGCAGCTTCCCAGAGTGTTCTAAAGAACAACTAGAGTGCTAACAGCCTTACTTATGACAAAAGTATGGCACACCTGAAGCCATCTTGATTGGAATAAACTGGTAACACTTAAAACATTTAATTTAAAAAGGAACAAAATGATGGGGTTCATTTTGTCATAGAAATTATGGTTAGTGCTGTAGAAAGAAAAATTAGGACATGTTTCAAGTGTGATCTCAAATATCTTCCTGTTATATTTCAACAGGAGCAGCCTGTCAGTTGATGCCTTTGTGTTCTACTGCAGCTTCCCAGAGTGTTCTAAAGAACAACTAGAGTGCTAACAGCCTTACTTATGACAAAAGTATGGCACACCTGAAGCCATCTTGATTGGAATAAACTGGTAAAACTTAAAACATTTAATTTAAAAAGGAACAAAATGAGGGGGTTCATTTTGCCATAGAAATTATGGTTAGTGCTGTAGAAAGAAAAATTGAGGACATGTTTTAAGTGAGATCTCAAATCCTCTTCTATTTCATTAGAAAATTCTGACATGCAGACTGAAACAATCACTTTCAATACCAGCAGTAGACTTCCAGTTAACTCCTTGGTGAGCAGTAGCTTTACTACAGTGATCTAATGAACAACTAGAGTGCTAACATTCTGAATTTATGGCAAATGTGTGACACATCTGAATGCCTTCTTGATGGAATCAAAGTAAAAAACTGAAAGAATTTCCTACTGAGGAGACTGTAGTAAATGAGGAAATTAGGAAACTTCATAACAAATAAGTCTCCCAAGATGGCCACCAGAGAAAAAAGAGCCCAAATGTAGCACAAATATCACCCAGAGGTAGCCCACGTATAGCCCAATGACAGAAGTGTGCAAAACACTTTTTATTTTTGTTTTTTTGCAGTTTTATATAGTGCAGACTGGTCAGGTATTGGAGTGCTTTACATGAGCATTGGTTACATCACACAAGGACAAATTCATGTTGGTTGACCCCTACACTACCCAAACACCACAGCACTACCCTAAACCCTAAAACACTACCCCAGCACGACCCCCTTCACTACCCAAACACAACTGCACTACCCTAAACTCAAAAACACTATCCCCAGCACGACCCCCTACACTACCCAAACACCACTGCACTACCCTAAACCCTAAATCTACCCCCTACACTACACAAATACCACTGCACTACCCTAAACCCTAAAACACTAGAACCCAGCACGACCCCCTACAGTACACAAACACCACTGCACTACCCTAAACCCTAAAACACTACCCCCTACACTACACAAACACCATTGCACTACCCTAAACCCTAAAACACTACCCCCAGCATGACCCCCTACACTACACAAACACCACTGCACTACCCTAAACCCTAAAACACTACCCCAGCACGACCCCTACACTACCCAAACACCACTGCACTACCCTAAACCCTAAAACACTACCCCCAGCACGACTCCCTACACTACACAAACACCACTGGACTACCCTAAACCCTAAAACACTACCCCCAGCACGACTCCCTACACTACCTAAACACCACTGCACTACACTAAACCCTAAATCTACCCCCAGCATGACCTCCCACACTACACAAACACCACTGCACTACCCTAAACCCTAAAACACTACCCCCAGCACGACCCCCTACACTACCCAAACACCACTGCACTACCCTAAACCCTAAAACACTAACCCCAGCATGACCCCCTACACTACCCAAACACCACTGCACTACCCTATACCCTAAAACACGACCCCGTACACTACACAAACACAACTGCACTACCCTAAACCCTAAAACACTACCCACAGCATGACCCCCTACACTACACAAACACCACTGCACTACCCTAAACCCTAAAACACTACCCCCTACACTACACAAACACCACTGCCCTACCCTAAACCCTAAAACACAACCCCCAGCATGACCCCTACACTACACAAACACCACTGCACTACCCTAAACCCCCTACACTATACAAACACCACTGCATTACTCTAAACCCTAAAACACTACCCCCAGCACGACCCCCTCACAACACAAACACCACTGCAGTACCCTAAACCCTAAATCGACCCCCAGCACGACCCCCTACACTACCCAAACACCACTGCCATACCCTAAACCCTAAAACACTACCCCCAGCATGAACCCCTACACTACCCAAACACCACTGCACTACCCTAAACCTTAAAACACTACCCCCAGCACTACCACCTACACTACACAAACACCACTGCACTACCCTAAACCCTAAAACACTACCCCAGCACTACCCCCTACACTACCCAAACACCACTGCACTAACATAAACCCTAAAACACTACCCACAGCACAACCCCCTACACTACACAAACACCACTGCACTACCCTAAACCCTAAAACACTACCCCCAGCACGACTTCCTACACTACCCAAACACCACTGCACTACCCTAAACCCTAAATCTACCCCCAGCACGACCCCCTACACTACCCAAACACCACTGCACTACCCTAAACCATAAAACACTACCCCCAGCATGACCCCCTACACTACACAAACACCACTGCACTACCCTAAACCCTAAAACACTACCACCAGCATGACCCCCTACACTACTCAAACACCACTGCACTACCCTAAACGCTAAAACACTAACCCAGCACGACCCCCTACACTACACAAACACCACTGCACTACCCTAATCCCTAAAACACTACCACCAGCATGACCCCCTACACTACACAAACACCACTGGACTACCCTAAACCCTAAAACACTACCCCCAGCACGACTCCCTACACTACCTAAACACCACTGCACTACACTAAACCCTAAATCTATCCCCAGCATGACCTCCCACACTACACAAACACCACTGCACTACCCTAAACCCTAAAACACTACCCCCAGCAGGACCCCTACACTACCCAAACACCACTGCACTACCCTAAACCCTAAAACACTAACCCCAGCATGATCCCCTACACTACCCAAACACCACTGCACTACCCTATACCCTAAAACACGACCCCCTACACTACACAAACACCACTGCACTACCCTAAACCCTAAAACACTGACCCCCTACACTACACAAACACCACTGCCCTACCCTAAACCCTAAAACACAACCCCCAGCATGACCCCCTACACTACACAAACACCACTGCACTACCCTAAACCCCCCTACACTATACAAACACCACTGCATTACTCTAAACCCTAAAACACTACCCCCAGCACGACCCCTACACAACACAAACACCACTGCACTACCCTAAACCCTAAATCGACCCCCAGCACGACCCCCTACACTACCCAAACACCACTGCCACTACCCTAAACCCTAAAACACTACCCCAGCATGAACCCCTACACTATCCAAACACCACTGCACTACCCTAAACCTTAAAACACTACCCCCAGCACTACCCCCTACACTACACAAACACCACTGCACTACCCTAAACCCTAAAACACTACCCCAGCACGACCCCCTTCACTACCCAAACACAACTGCACTACCCTAAACTCAAAAACACTATCCCCAGCACGACCCCCTACACTACCCAAACACCACTGCACTACCCTAAACCCTAAATCTACCCCCTACACTACACAAATACCACTGCACTACCCTAAACCCTAAAACACTAGAACCCAGCACGACCCCCTACAGTACACAAACACCACTGCACTACCCTAAACCCTAAAACACTACCCCCTACACTACACAAACACCATTGCACTACCCTAAACCCTAAAACACTACCCCCAGCATGACCCCCTACACTACACAAACACCACTGCACTACCCTAAACCCTAAAACACTACCCCAGCACGACCCCCTACACTACCCAAACACCACTGCACTACCCTAAACCCTAAAACACTACCCCCAGCACGACTCCCTACACTACACAAACACCACTGCACTACCCTAAACCCTAAAACACTACCCCCAGCACGACTCCCTACACTACCTAAACACCACTGCACTACACTAAACCCTAAATCTACCCCCAGCATGACCCCCTACACTACCCAAACACCACAGCACTACCCTAAACCCTAAAACACTAACCCCAGCATGACCCCCTACACTACCCAAACACCACTGCACTACCCTATACCCTAAAACACGACCCCGTACACTACACAAACACAACTGCACTACCCTAAACCCTAAAACACTACCCACAGCATGACCCCCTACACTACACAAACACCACTGCACTACCCTAAACCCTAAAACACTACCCCTACACTACACAAACACCACTGCCCTACCCTAAACCCTAAAACACAACCCCCAGCATGACCCCCTACACTACACAAACACCACTGCACTACCCTAAACCCCCTACACTATACAAACACCACTGCATTACTCTAAACCCTAAAACACTACCCCCAGCACGACCCCCTCACAACACAAACACCACTGCACTACCCTAAACCCTAAATCGACCCCAGCACGACCCCCTACACTACCCAAACACCACTGCCATACCCTAAACCCTAAAACACTACCCCCAGCATGAACCCCTACACTACCCAAACACCACTGCACTACCCTAAACCTTAAAACACTACCCCCAGCACTACCCCCTACAGTACACAAACACCACTGCACTACCCTAAACCCTAAAACACTACCCCAGCACTACCCCCTACACTACCCAAACACCACTGCACTAACATAAACCCTAAAACACTACCCACAGCACAACCCCCTACACTACACAAACACCACTGCACTACCCTAAACCCTAAAACACTACCCCAGCACGACTCCCTACACTACCCAAACACCACTGCACTACCCTAAACCCTAAATCTACCCCCAGCACGACCCCCTACACTACCCAAACACCACTGCACTACCCTAAACCATAAAACACTACCCCCAGCATGACCCCTACACTACACAAACACCACTGCACTACCCTAAACCCTAAAACACTACCACCAGCATGACCCCCTACACTACTCAAACACCACTGCACTACCCTAAACGCTAAAACACTAACCCAGCACGACCCCCTACACTACACAAACACCACTGCACTACCCTAAACCCTAAAACACTACCACCAGCACGACCCCCTACACTACACAAACACCACTGGACTACCCTAAACCCTAAAACACTACCCCCAGCACGACTCCCTACACTACCTAAACACCACTGCACTACACTTAACCCTAAATCTACCCCCAGCATGACCTCCCACACTACACAAACACCACTGCACTACCCTAAACCCTAAAACACTACCCCCAGCACGACCCCCTACACTACCCAAACACCACTGCACTACCCTAAACCCTAAAACACTAACCCCAGCATGACCCCCTACACTACCCAAACACCACTGCACTACCCTATACCCTAAAACACGACCCCGTATACTACACAAACACAACTGCACTACCCTAAACCCTAAAACACTACCCACAGCATGACCCCCTACACTACACAAACACCACTGCACTACCCTAAACCCTAAAACACTACCCCCTACACTACACAAACACCACTGCCCTACCCTAAACCCTAAAACACAACCCCCAGCATGACCCCCTACACTACACAAACACCACTGCACTACCCTAAACCCCCTACACTATACAAACACCACTGCATTACTCTAAACCCTAAAACACTACCCCCAGCACGACCCCCTCACAACACAAACACCACTGCACTACCCTAAACCCTAAATCGACCCCCAGCACGACCCCCTACACTACCCAAACACCACTGCCATACCCTAAACCCTAAAACACTACCCCCAGCATGAACCCCTACACTACCCAAACACCACTGCACTACCCTAAACCTTAAAACACTACCCCCAGCACTACCCCCTACACTACACAAACACCACTGCACTACCCTAAACCCTAAAACACTACCCCAGCACTACCCCCTACACTACCCAAACACCACTGCACTAACATAAACCCTAAAACACTACCCACAGCACAACCCCCTACACTACACAAACACCACTGCACTACCCTAAACCCTAAAACACTACCCCCAGCACGACTCCCTACACTACCCAAACACCACTGCACTACCCTAAACCATAAAACACTACCCCCAGCATGACCCCCTACACTACACAAACACCACTGCACTACCCTAATCTCTAAAACACTACCACCAGCATGACCCCCTACACTACACAAACACCACTGCACTACCCTAATCTCTAAAACACTACCACCAGCATGACCCCCTACACTACTCAAACACCACTGCACTACCCTAAACGCTAAAACACTAACCCAGCACGACCCCCTACACTACCCATACACCACTGCACTACCCTAAAGCCTAAAACACTACCCCCAGCACGACCCCCTACACTACTGCACTACCCTAAACCCTAAAACACTACCCCCAGCACGACCCCCTACACTACCCAAACACCACTGCACTACCCTAAACCCTAAAACACTACCCCCAGCACGACCCCCTACACCACCCAAACACCACTGCACTACCCTAAACCATAGAAAAGAAACCCCCACCCCATGCCCAATCCCCTTACCTCTCACTCCTCGTGGTTCCTCTCTCCTCGTGGTTCCTGCTTCACGTCGTCTCTGAGGGCGGTGCACGTCGTTGTGAGGAAACGGAACAGCCTCTGTTTCCTTACAACGACATGGATCGTCTACATGTTTTTAGAACGCATGGTCATTTACCATACATACCTTTACAACAAAATTCGTTGTAAAGGCATGCTTGGTAAATGACCATGCGTTCTAAAAATGCGTAGTAATGACTTCGTGATGTACAACGCATGCGTGGTAATGCATGCGTTGTAATGGTATCACAAAGTAAAAAGTCATTGTAACGGCTGTTTACCGATCGAAGCTGGCCCCTGTTCTTCAGTGAGACATTTATTTGATTAATTAGGAGGAAGGAATGTGTTTTTTACCGAAAAGTGCATTCCCGGCTGTTGTATTGTGAAAGTGTCCGCGTGGCCTGGTTTCACTTCCGGTGAGAGAGTGGAAGAGTCTGTTTGGATCGAAAGGAGTTCTGTTGTTGGACGGGGCCGGCGCGACATGTCATCAGAAAACATAGCTAATGGAAAGCGTCCTCCCTGAAGTGTGGAGCAGTGCCATGAGAGGTCATCGAGTGTGTGTCCCACCGCAGTATGACCGTACCGCGTGACCCATGTGCCACCTCCAGGGTACGGGAGGCAGAAGCGGCATCGCAGGTCCTCTTGAAGACCGTTGTAGCACTAATTCTACATTTTGGTACTAGGGCATTTTAACTTCGTTGTTCCTGCCAGATACAAAGAGAAGATCCTGTGTTATTCAGTGCCCTCGTTACCTTTTTTGTGGGTTGTGGTGCTTGTCACTTCGCTGCCCCGCCGGTGCACACGACTGGGCACCCCACCTCGTGTGCCATCTGCAGGGCCTCTGCCCTCGGATCACTGGTTTCGGTTTCTGGAGTGGCAACATAAACAGTTGCTCCCAAAGGACTAGCCTGAACACTTAGGTGAATATCCCCTGCACCAGCATTCCACGGAAATTCTTTCCTAGCTCTCCCACATCAACGAGGACGTCATAATAGCACGGCTCTGCTCGCGACACCGTATGATGTCATCGGAGCCATAAGAGAACCTCGTCGGCGTGCTGACGTCAGTTCCACCCATTTTTTCCGTGCCACCGAGGCAAACAGGGGACCGAGACATTTTCACATGTATACATAGTATAATAAATATATATATATTCACTGAAAAAACCATAGGTTTCAGGCACGTTATAGTTAGAAATTAGCATTTAAAAAACCTTAGAAATTCACTGAAAAAACCATAGGTTTCAGGCACGTTATAGTTAGAAATTAGCATTTAAAAAACCTTAGAAATTCACTGAAAAAACCATAGGTTTCATGGGCGTTATAGTTAGTTGGACATTTCACTCGTACAAAACCATAGAAATTCCCCCGTTATAGTTAGTTCAGCTAACTATAACTCGTGCACTCCGCAATGCACTGCTGATGACGTCACATATTACATCACTCATGACATGGTCAGTGACATCACTCATGACATCACTGATGACATCTCAAATGACATCACTGATGACATCATCCAGTGAATGTGTGTTTTTCTGAAAATTAAATATGTTTTATATATGTATATCTCAAGGTCGATGGAAGAATAAATGGGTATATAAGTGTCTAAATGGATGATTTTGTTTTGTAAAATTGATTGTATAACTGACTAAGTGTATCTTAGTGAATACATGGGTTAGTGAGTAATGTTTAAATATGAAAATATCTGTATCAGTCTCTCACTTTGTGTATAAGTGGCTGCATGGGTTGGTGAGTAGCTACATGAGTGTCTATATGGGTTATTAGTTGGTTTTTGAGTATCAGTATGAGTGTCTGAGTGTCTGTATGGTTCGGTGGGGGTATTACTTAGTGCATAGATGCATGAATGAGTGACTCACTGTTTATATGTGTTGAAGACAGCATGTGTGCAGGACTGTATAGGTGGATGAGTATGTGTATGGGTGTGTTAGTGAGTGAATGACTGTCTCAATAGTGTCTTTATGAGTAACTACATATGTTTTAAACTAGTATATGTGAGTATTGGTGTATATAAGTGAGTATATGTGAGAGTGAGAGATTGGAAGAGTTCCTGTACAAATAAGTAGGTGTTTCTATAAGTGATTGTTTAAGAGAATAAGTATGTGTAAGTTTCTGTAGAAGTAAGTGTGGTAGTGTGTGTATAACTGTATATGCAAGTAAATGGATGTTTGATACTTTGTTTGCATGTGTGACTATGTGTGTGAGTAACTCTGGATGAGTGGCGGTGTGTAACAGGATGTATAGGTGTATGAGTACATATGATGAGTGAGTACATGTATGAGTGACTGTATAGGGACTGTTGGTGAATGAGTGGATGTGTGTGTAGATCTTGGAATTACTGAATAGGTGTGTTGTAACTGGCATTGGTATGTCCATTGTTTTGAAAATGTTAGTTTGTATTTTTGAGTGTGTGTATCAAAGGTTATATTAGGGTGAGAGGAGGTCTGCCACTCTATCACAAGGATGATGTCATCAGTGATGTCATCAGTGATGTCATTTGAGATGTCATCAGTGATGTCATCAGTGATGTCACTGACCATGTCATGAGTGATGTAATATGTGATGTCATCAGCAGTGCATTGCGGGCGCGCGAGTTATAGTTAGCTGAACTAACTATAACGGGGGAATTTCTATGGTTTTGTACGAGTGAAATGTCCAACTAACTATAACGCCCTGAAACCTATGGTTTTAACAGTGAATATATATATATATATATATATATATTCACTGAAAAACCATAGGTTTTAGAGACAGTTATAGTTACTTGGACATTGCACTCGTACAAAACCCGTGAAATTCCCCGTTATAGTTAGTTCAGCTAACTATAACTCGCGCCCACAATGCACTGCTGATGACGTCACATATTACATCACTCATGACATGGTCAGTGACATCACTGATGACATCACTGATGACATCTCAAATGACATCACTGATGACATCATCCAGTGACTGTGTGTTTCTGTAAAGTTTAAATATTTTTAATATATATAGGGAAAGGCGTATTAAAGAATGAGTGGGTGTATAAGTGTGTGTATGGATGATTTAGTAGGTGCGTGACTAATTCTATAAGTGAGTGATTAAACGTATCTTACTGAATGCATGGGTTAGTGACTAAACTGGGTGAATGTCTGTATCTGTCTGTTGCTGTGTAAGTGGCTGCATGGGTTTGTGAACAGCAACATGAGTGTCTATAAGAGTTATTGATTTGTTGTCTGAGTATCTGTATGGGTGCCTGAGTGTTTGTGTGGATGGGGTGTGTGCGACTGTGCATAGATGTGTGAGTGGGTGATTCACTGGGTGGATGGTTTCAAGAGTGCATCTGTGATAGACTGTATGGGTGGGTAAGTGTGTGTAACAGTGTGTTAGTGAGTGAATGTATGTCCCAGTGGTACATGTGTGTGTAACTACATATGTGAAAGGCAGTATATATGTGTGTTAGAGTATTTAAATGGCTATAAGTGAGAGTGTGTTATTGTGAGAGTGGCTGTATGGATGAGTGTGTGCTTGTATCAGTGATTGTATAAGAGCGTAACAATGTGCTAGTATTTGTATGATTAAGTGAGCTGGTGTGTGTATAACTGTATAGGTGAGTAAATGGCAGTGTGTTTAATTATTTGCATGACTGACTAGGTGTGTGAGTACCTCTATGGATGAGTGGCGGTGTTTGAGTGTCTATATAGGAGTAAGAGTGCATATGATAGTCCTGTACTGAGTGACCATAAGTATGAGTGACTGTACGGGTGAGTGAGTGGATGTGTGTGTAGACCTAAGAATCAGTGAGTGGGTATGTAGTTATTGGTGTTGGAGTGTCTATGGTTTTGCGAATGGCAGTCTGTAATTTAGAGTGGGTGTATCAAAGGTTATATTAGGGTGTGAGGAGGTGCATCAGATTATCACGTGGATGATGTCATCAGTGATGTCATTTGAGATGTCATCAGTGATGTCACTGACCATGTCATGAGTGATGTAATATGTGACGTCATCAGCAGTGCATTGCGGGGCGCGAGTTATAGTTAGCTGAACTAACTATAACGGGGAATTTCACGGGTTTTGTACGAGTGCAATGTCCAAGTAACTATAACTGTACCTAAAACCTATGGTTTTTTCAGTGAATTTCAAAGGTTTTTTAAATGCTAATTTGTAACTATAACGTGTCTGAAACCTATGGTTTTTCAGTGAATTTCAAAGGTTTTTAAATGCTAATTTCTAACTATAACGTGCCTGAAACCTATGGTTTTTTCAGTGAATTTCAAAGGTTTTGTAAATGACAATTTTTAAATGTATTAATTGTTATATTAATTTTTTTCATACTGATTTACTACATTTTTAGAAACAATTTTTTTACATATTTTATTTTTTAAATTACATTGTAATTACATTATACATTACATTACAAAAATACTTTCTCAGAATGAATTACTTTAGTTTAAATACTTTGCACATAGGCAATAGACTTTTAAGTACAGTAGTTACAGTTGTTGCAATGGGCAACACATTTTCAAACACAATGCAACATTCAGCTCAATGTGAATTTCTAGTTAAATGCAATTAGTTACTTTATGGATTACTTTTCTAACCACAGGACTGGATCCTAGATTCAGTCCTGGGACATCTCCTGTAAACAGTTGAGTAAAAGCGTTTTGGTTACAGTACTGATTTTTAAGGAATATTATTGTATTTTAAAAGTTGACACTTAGAAACTTTTTCTCATATAGTCACCAATGTTATCCTATGGAAGGAAATTCACTTAGCAGGTAAAAACTGTTATCGTTACTTTTTCTCACTCAGTGTTGGATCCTGGATCCAGCACTGGTGCATCTCCTGTAAACAGTTGAAAGAATGCGTTTAAGTCATACAGGTGATTTTTAAGGAATATTTGTAGTTTGTAAAAATCAACACTTTGAAACTTTTTGCTGAAAACCAGACAATGGATTCCTATGGAAGAAAATATAAGTTACTGGTAAGTACGGTTAAAATTACTTTTCAGGGTCAGTGCTGGGCTAAAAGATGCAGCACTGGGTTCTCTCCTGATAACAGGTGAGTAAATCGGAATTCGTATTTCGGCTGATTTTAGAGGAATATTTTAAAGTTCCAAAACTCCACACTTAGAAGAATTTCCAAGTGAAACCAGTCAATGTTAGCCTATGGAAGGAAATTCAAGTTACTGGTAAGTACGGTTAGAATTACTTTTCAGGGTCAGTGCTGGGCTAAAAGGTGCAGCACTGGGTTTTCTCCTGATAACAGGTGAGTAAGTCGGAATTCGTATTTCGGCTGATTTTAGAGGAATATTTGTATGTTTCAAAAATCAACACTTAGAAACTTTTTCAGCAAAAAGCAGGCAATGATATCCTATGCAAGGAAATTCAAGTTACTGGTAAGTACGGTTAAAATTACTTTTCAGGATTAGTACTGGGCTGAAAGATGCAGCACTGAGGTCTCTCCTGATAACAGGTGAGTAAATCGGAATTCGTATTTCGGCTGATTTTAGAGGAATATTTTAAAGTTCCAAAACTCCACACTTAGAAGAATTTCCAAGTGAAACCAGTCAATGTTAGCCTATGGAAGGAAATTCAAGTTACTGGTAAGTACGGTTAAAATTACTTTTTAGGACCAGTACTGGGCTGAAAGATACAGCACTGAGGTCTCTCCTGATAACAGGTGAGTAAATCGGAATTCGTATTTCGGCTGATTTTAGAGGAATATTTGTATGTTTCAAAAATCAACACTTAGAAACTTTTCAGCAAAAAGCAGGCAATGATATCCTATGGAAGGAAATTCAAGTTACTGGTAAGTACGGTTAAAATTACTTTTCAGGACCAGTACTGGGCTGAAAGATACAGCACTGAGGTCTCTCCTTATAACAGGTGAGTAAATCGGAATTCGTATTTCGGCTGATTTTAGAGGAATATTTGTATGTTTCAAAAATCAACACTTAGAAACTTTTTCAGCAAAAAGCAGGCAATGATATCCTATGGAAGGAAATTCAAGTTACTGGTAAGTACGGTTAAAATTACTTTTCAGGACCAGTACTGGGCTGAAAGATGCAGCACTGAGGTCTCTCCTTATAACAGGTGAGTAAATCGGAATTCGTATTTCGGCTGATTTTAGATGAATATTTTAAAGTTCCAAAACTCCACACTTAGAAGAATTTCCAAGTGAAACCAGTCAATGTTAGCCTATGGAAGGAAATTCAAGTTACTGGTAAGTACGGTTAAAATTACTTTTCAGGACCAGTACTGGGCTGAAAGATGCAGCACTGAGGTCTCTCCTTATAACAGGTGAGTAAATGGGAATTCGTATTTCGGCTGATTTTACAGGAATATTTGTATGTTTCAAAAATCAACACTTAGAAACTTTTTCAGCAAAAAGCAGGCAATGATATCCTATGGAAGGAAATTCAAGTTACTGGTAAGTACGGTTAAAATTACTTTTCAGGACCAGTACTGGGCTGAAAGATGCAGCACTGAGGTCTCTCCTTATAACAGGTGAGTAAATCGGAATTCGTATTTCGGCTGATTTTAGATGAATATTTTAAAGTTCCAAAACTCCACACTTAGAAGAATTTCCAAATGAAACCAGTCAATGTTAGCCTATGGAAGGAAATTCAAGTTACTGGTAAGTACGGTTAAAATTACTTTTCAGGACCAGTACTGGGCTGAAAGATGCAGCACTGAGGTCTCTCCTTATAACAGGTGAGTAAATCGGAATTCGTATTTCGGCTGATTTTAGAGGAATATTTGTATGTTTCAAAAATCAACACTTAGAAACTTTTTCAGCAAAAAGCAGGCAATGATATCCTATGGAAGGAAATTCAAGTTACTGGTAAGTACGGTTAAAATTACTTTTCAGGACCAGTACTGGGCTGAAAGATGCAGCACTGAGGTCTCTCCTTATAACAGGTGAGTAAATCGGAATTCGTATTTCGGATGATTTTTTTTTAAATTGCTTTTTATTTCATTTTCATAACAAAAACAATACAAAAAGTGAAAATCAACATACATTGCAGTGCTATACTGTAATAGTTTGATCCGACATATCCACCAGTCACACGAGTCCACCACTGGAAAGCCTGTCAAATGTTGTCTACCATCTAGAGCATCATGGCTTACACTTTCGCAACGGAGCATCTCAACCCCGCTCCCCACAACAAATTCATATTTTGCAATCCCAGACATGGCGCAGCGGTGGCACATAACAAGGAGTCCATACTTTAATCGTCCGTCATTCTAGCATTTAACCAAGTGACAAACGGTTCCCAGATGTCTGTAGGTCGGGACCTGGTCGGCTGGAGTTCCCAATAGGTGGCCAGCTGTGTCTTACAATATGTGACCTAGCAATGCGTAACT